>BSBM01000343.1:4581250-5805000 GCA_027924585.1 Larix kaempferi
TTAACTTACCAACTTATATTTTAAAAACAAAATACTCCAATTCACTACCCTTGAGAAGGAGAAATGAATTACAAAGATCTACCACCACTTTCCTTAACCAAAATGACAATTAATAAATTAAAATAGTCAAATTAATATAAAAATTGAAATATTTAAAACTACTATGTTTATATATAAATAAATATATTAATAAATTAATTAAATAAAATTATATATATATGGAGAAAGGTACATGAAAAAAAAACTAATTTGGACTTCCGGTTTAGATGAATATGAAGTATCATAAAGTATTCTATTTTCAAGTAAATTTTTGAAATATTTAATTTTTATTTTATATATAAATAATATAATGAACTTTTGTTTTTTAAAGAGAAAGAAAAAAATGTATTGATATAAGAAATATTGATAAATAAATATGATAAACAATATAAAAATATATATTTTAATTTTATTAATTTATCATTAAACACATGTGTTAACCACTCATTCAATTCGATCATCTCTTATTAATTTGAACCAAGAGATTACACTTAAATCATTACATATTTGAGTCTAAAACAATTATTAACAATCAAAGATTCTAACATATCTTATTTACATGAAATAATAAGGTGCATAATCATCTCTTATTTACATGAAATAATTAGGTGCATGGTCATCTCTTATTTACATGAAATAATTAGGTGCATGATCATCTCTTATTTACATGAAATAATTAGGTGTATAATCATAATAGAGTTGCTAAGTAATGAGAAATTACATTTAAATTATCATATATTTGAGTATCTAACAATTATTAACAATTAAAGAATAAATGTATTTCTCAATTAATTTAAATAATATATTTAAAGAATAATTGTATTTCTCAATTAATTTAAATAATATAATTAAAGAATAATTGTATTTCTCAATTAATTTAAATAATGTAGTTTTCATTGAATAATAATAATAACAACAATAACAACAACAATTCTTCATTATCAACTCACAACTAAATTGTAATAAATTTTATAATCTTCTTAAAAATAAAATAAAAATTTACATCAATCAATTTAGGAAAAACACTTTAATGTTAATTTTTAAAATTATTTTAAAACTCAAGATTAAGCTATCCAAAACCACGTGTAATATTAATTTAAAATTATTTGCAAAGTCAACAATACGATGGAACCCTTTAAGATGAAGGTATTCAAGCTTGCATGTAAACATAATTTAAGATTATTGGCAAATTAAACAATACATTGAAAACAGGAATAAAGAATAAGTAACCCTAAAATAAGGTACCAAGATTATTTAATATTTTGTTTACCAATATCTCTCAATATATTGTCAATATAAAAAGGTGAAATAAACCTTCAAAATGCCTCTTATTAGAAGGGGCAGCCATTCAACTTGTCGACATGTATGCTATTTATGAGTAAGTGCTGTGTGAAAAGGTTTGGCGAAAACCGTAAACGGAGATCCAGATCCACCGCAAACACACATCTGCAGCAGTTCGTGTTTTCTCTGTGAACTTCTAATCTCTTTCTAACTAAAGGAAATTTCGTTTAAATTAAAGAAATAGAATTGCCTATAGATAATAAGTAAGGAGTACTAAATACTTTGGATGGAATATATCATATTTCTTTCTCATCTTTTTATATTTTAGATAGTTGTTTATATTTTAAAATTTGGGATGATTTTTTCTAAATTAAAGGAGGATAGAATAAGTGCACTATTGATATAAGTAATTATAAACATATATAAAATAAATGATAGTTGATTATAATTGATATATGGATAATCATAACCTATATTCAATATCACTTATCACAATACTATACTAATTTTATATATATATATATTTGTATGGATAACGAATAGAGTCTAATATAGTCTATTGAAGGGATGTTTTCTTTGGATCAATACAAATATAAATCCCCACGTTTTAAGTAAGGAGCTTCACATACTTTCGATGGACGGAACTTCTTTGTATGCATCTGCTATTCTATATATAGGATTCTCTCCATACCTTATACACTGCTCCGCTTCTATTCTATATATGTTTATCTCTACACAACTGATAGAGCGCTCAGTTTGTAGAATCCGGTTGTTTATATTCAGCAATTTGTTTACATGGCGTCTTTGAGATTCAAAGTGAGTAGAAAGGCAGCAGTTCTGGTCCCTCCTTCCCTGCCTACTCCAGAGGGCTTTCTCTACCTTTCCAATATCGATGATCAAGCGGCTCTTAGATGTTATATTCCCGTCCTTCACTTCTATCGGTCCAATCCGTCAAAGAAAGGTGACAAGGATCCGGCCAGAGTTATCAGAGAAGGGCTGGCGAAAGTTTTGGTGCACTACTATCCTTTTGCCGGCAGATTGAGAGACGCTCCGGCCGGTAAGCTCATGGTGGACTGCACCGGTGAAGGCGTACTGTTTGTCGAAGCCGACGCAGATGTTGATCTGAAGGAATTTGGAGACATACGTCCACCTATTACCTGCTGGGATGATTTCCTGCACCACGATCTCCTGCCGCAAAATGTTATCAATTCTCCTCTCATACTTATTCAGGTTAACATTTTCTTCTTCTATGAACTATACTCAGATTTATTTGCATGTATTGAATATTCATCATCACCATTGTAACTTTCAGGTAACACGTTTGAGATGTGGAGGGTTCGTATTCGCCATTCTGTTTAATCATGTCATGACCGACGCCCGTGGCATAGTTCAGTTCATGAGCGCTCTATCTGAAATGGCAAAGGGGGCGGCAAGACCTTCCGTTCTGCCGGTGTGGAAAAGAGAAATCATCCGGCCTCGCGCAATTCCCGAAGTTAAATTCCCCCTCCACGCATACGATCAAATAGAAGAAAACGATGGTCAGATGGTTCCCGAGAAGGATTTGAATCTCAATTCATTCTTCTTCGGGCCGAATGAGATAGAGTTGCTCAAGAGACAAGCAGTCGGGAAGGGAGGCAAGGGCGCCGCAACTTTTGAAGTTCTATCGGCGTGTCTGTGGCGTTCCAGAACGAGGGCTCTGCAAGTGCCCGCGGAGCAGGAAGTTCGCTTCATCTTTCCCGTCGACGCCCGCACGATATTCAATCCACCGCTTCCCGAGGGCTTCTACGGAAATGCGATTGCTTTGGCATGCGCGAAGACAACAGCAGGAGAGCTCACAAACACATCGCTGTCTTTCGCTGTGAAGTTGATCAACGAAGCGAAAGAGGGTGTGAACTCTGAGTACATGAGATCAGTTATAGACTTCATGGAATTGAAAGAGCGTCCTCACTTCACAATGTTGGGTTCCTTTGTGGTTTCTCAGGTTTCCAAAATGGGTTTGCGGGATGTAGACTTCGGTTGGGGAAACGCAGTCTACGGAGGGCCTCCAGGAGGGGGCCTTGGAGCCTTTGACGGCACGTTCTGCCTCATTTTCGCGCATCAAAATTCCGACGGGTCAGAAGGAATAATGGTTGAGCTCGGCTTGCCCTCCGATGCCATGCGAAGATTTGAAAATGAAATTAGTAGATCTGTTGCTCTCCAATCAAAGCTCTGAACACGGAAACCACGAGAGATCGTTGCATGAAAATAGTGATGGAGATGAAAATAAGGAACCTTGCTACTCTCTGTGTGTTACAACGTAGGTTCGTTGTCATGGAATCTTGCCATACGTAGGTTGGTTGTCATGGAATCTTGCCACTCTCTATGTGGCGTTAGAATCGTTATTATATTGTGCTTTGGTATTGTTCTGTGCTTGATATTGATTTTTTTCAAAGGAAAAAAAAAATATACTATTGTTATTCGGTTGAATCAAATAGTATAAAGATAGGTCTGAATTTATCACAAAATCTAAAATGCAAGATCAAAACTGTGTCAATACTACCCCCACAAAGATCATAGAAACAAAACTGCACAGAGCACCTACCACTGAAAACTGAAATCAAGAGCTGCTACATATCAGTCCTTACAAAATAAAATCACATAAAAGTGAGCTATAGATACTTTCAGTTCAGATGAGCTACAAAGAAAACCCTTGACAAAATTAGAGTAAAGAGTAAAAAAAGAGAGTAAACCTCCATCTCTAGAGGGTTGGAATTCCACCATTCTTCCCACACTAGATGACCTTCAATGCCTTCAAGAGCCTGTTTGGACAGCTTATCCGCCATGGAATTATACTCTCTTAGATATGTTCAAATGTAATGAAACCATGCATATCAATCTCCTTTCTTGTACGTTGACACCAATGACACCAATGATGAAGAGCTGTTACATTAAGTTGAAAGTGTCCAGCAGCTCATTTAATAGTCACATGGGAATCTCCAAACACTTTATACTAACCATCCCAAAAATATTTGCTACCCTCAGAACACACCAGAACACTGCACCATAAAAAAATAGAATAGGCTGATTGATATCAAAAGAGAAGAGCCCAACTCTATCAATCCTCATAGTAGACTTCTCAATCTCATATTGTTGAACCATTTTCAAAATACTTACTGACCATCACCTTAGGTTTTTTCTCCTAAAACTTCCCAATTTCGAGTATGCCAAATTACCCAAGCAATAAAGATGGACAGAAAGAGGAAATTCTTATAAGATTTGTACTAGTTAAGCAAACATTGCTCAAAATTACCAACATTCCAAGAAAAGTCAAAGTTCAAGTTTGCACCACATATATTCCAAACATCCTTTACAAACCTGCAGCTCACGAAAAGATGATTAACAGATTTGGATGAGAGCCTACACAAGATGCACCAATTGGGTCCGATCCAACCTCTTCTATGGAGAATGTCCCAAGTTTTAAGGCTACCCTCAAGAGCATGCCAAAGAAAACATTTAACTTTAAGAAGAATCTTCTAGCTCCAAATCCTTTTGTACCATCAATGCTGGGGTAAATACATCTTTCTTCAATAATTCTAGTATAAGCAGCACTAATAATACCTTTCTTATCATTACCAACCCACACAAGCTTGTCATTATCCCTGCTTAAGAGACACCCATCAGAGTAATATGCAAAACTTGTTTTTTCCATGTAATTTTTAATTGTGCTTTTAATGAAAATGCTCTTGATTAAGAAAACTCTTAAATGAGCACTTACGAACATTCATGGTACATAGTATGTTGAAGTTTCTTGAAATAGAGCTGGTTTTAAAATCCACGATTTTTGCACCGAGTGGAACAAGGTGCTCTACAACCCAGTATGGAGGAGATCTTCTAACGTCATGTACTGTTACATCTAATAAAACATAAAAATGTAGCGTTGCATCTAATCGTAAAAGGTGATTGCACGTAAAAATAAGTAAAAAGAAGTAAGTAAAGTAAAGTAAGGTAAAAAGAAGTAAAGTAAAAAGAAGCAAAGCAAAGTAAAAAGAAGTAACTCAAAGTAAAGTAAGTATGGGTAGATGTAACATTTGTGATGTAATGTTTGTTACTAACAAAATAATTAAAAAAATTCATGTCCACTTATAAAAAAATTATGGAAAGTATTTTAAAAAAATCCACTTTGGTCCAAAAATAAAATATTATGAAAAGTAATTAAAAAATAGATGTTCATTTATAAAATAAAAACTTAAAACTTAAACAGGATCTATCAATCAAGAGAGATCAAATTTCTTGAGATTAAAAAAAGAAATACACATCAAGAAATTGAATCCCTCTCGGTGCTTGATAGATATAGGTTTAAGATGGATCTATGCTGGTATAATTTTAGTTTTATATTAAAATAAAAGTATATGAAATCAAATAATGTTCATAAACTCTGTTTACATGTTACATAATCAATATTTTAAAATAACTATATATATTCAAAATAATTATTTATATATTTTAAAATAATTATATATATTAAAAATAATTTTTTATATATTTTATGATTTACTTAATGTTTTAGTTAATTATATCAATAGGCGTTTATATAGTAGAATTTGGGGTGGACTACTATCTATGTTTTTCCTAGATTGAAGGAGAATGAGATAAGTGTTCAAAATTATAAATAAACAATTATAAAAAAAATATAAAATATAACTGGTAGTTGAGTAGCTCATGCGTGGATAACAAGTTGTAACAACCCATTTAACTAAAGAAAAAGGTAACATGTAGCTCAGGCATATACAACAAATAAATACAACTAAGCAACTTGTGACCTATCCACAAGTTAAGTGGTTGTGCTAGTAGTAGTAGTCAACAATTTTTTCTATTTTTACACGGGTATAGTTGTTTATATCCTAAAATTTTTTGTGGACTAGCATTTATGCTTTTCCTAGATTGCACGAGGATGAGATGAGACAAGTGTACTCTCTAGATTGATTTTATGGCAGTTATTAAAATTTGAAATAAAGAATTATAAAAGAAAAAAGAATATCAAATAGCAATAGTAGTTTATGCTTTGATAATACTTAACTTATGACCTATTGGTTTATTTACCAACCACAACTTAAGTGATTGTACTAGATAAAAATGAAAATAATCTTGAAAATCTTATGATTCAATTTGTATGAAATATTATTATTTAAATATTACAATGGATAGGTTTTTTTTTTTTAAATATTATTAAAAAGATTAATGTTGAAAGTCTCAACTCATCAAAAATATGTTATTAAAATTCAAAATGATTAAAATCTCAAATTTTAACTTATAATAAATTAAAATTTAACTATACCATAATGCGATTTTATTTAGATAAGAATAATTTTATTTAAAAGATTTTGTTGTATGGTTTTATTGTACTACATTACATATTAGTATAGATATATATTAAACCTAATGTTCTAAGATGATGGAATGCTATCATGTAGGGATATATAAATTTATATGATTGAGAATAAATTAATTAATAATATAAAATTTATTTTAAAATTAAATTATTTTATATATATATATATATATATATATCATTTTAAATATTAAAATAAAATATTAGATAAAAAATTATTATAAAAGAAATTCATAAAGCTAAAAATTTATAGTTTTCTAATCATAAATGAAACTTAATAAAGGAATACAATTATTATCATTATTTTTTCAAATATATTTTTTCATTTGAAAAATATAGATTAATATTATTAAGGAAGAATCAACACTCAATATCCTTCCAAAGACTTTATCTACACTTCATTATTATAAAGATTTATTAAAAATTATTTTTTTTAAATTATAAAATAGGAAAAACATCTTCAAGTTATTTTTATGTTAAGTTAACTAATTCTAATTATGTTTCCTAAAATTTAAATTGGCAAAAATTCATTTAACACACTATTTGTTTTCAAAACTTCACAATTATTTATTTTTATAATATACAATGCATCACAATTATTTATTTTTACAATATACAATCATTTTCATTTCAAAACTTTAGAGTTATTTATTTTTATAATATACAATCATGTTCAATGCATCACCATTATTTATTTTTACAATATACAATCATTTTCATTGCATCACGATGAACAAGTTTATTGCATTACATGATTGTAAAATCTTTAATTATGTTATTTCTACTTATGTTTGTTATAAAATGTAGTATGGAATTTTGATCGTCTTACTTTTATGTGTAAAATCTTTGTATTACTTGATTGTAATGGTTTTCACTACTTATTTGTAAAAATAAACTTTCTTATATGTATTAACGACACAAAATTGTGTTTACCTCTATAGTTATTGATAACATGGATGCTTCAAAATTTGTCTTTGCTATCAATGATATAAGACGAGAAGAAGCCTTTATTTGCTATCTTAAAAGTAAGATGAGTACACCAAATGGTTTTTCAGTGTACCACTTGTTTGATGATCTCCTTCTATTTTTATCCAATATGAAGGAAATAGATCACATTTTTTGCATGTTTGTGAAAGAGAGGTCGGTAGAAAGCTTCGACGAGAATGGTTGCAATGCTAGAGGGGTCGCCATGTCACAGTTGATTTAAATTGGTGCTCCATGTGCCATAAATCTGGTTGCAAATTTGAATATTGACAGATATTAATAAGATATAAGTATGTGTAAATTACTTTGGAATATTTTCTTTAATAATTCCTTTTACAATATTCTGTTGATTATAATAAGTATAGTTAATGAATAAGTTTTTACTACTACATTGATTTTTGCATGCAGATTCACTGAAAATATATCTTTTAATTTCGTTGGGATTCCTATGAGTTGAGCATACATGAACAATTTATTCTCCTTATACATCAAATGGTCTCTACCTTGATTGAAGATGAATGCCACATTTTCCACTATACACTTCAATTTGTTTCTACAATGAGGGCATCGCTCTTTCAAATTGAACATATTTGTCAAAACCATGGGGTTGATGTAAATTAGTCTTGCATATGTCATGGATGTAGCATATAAATATTTCTTAGAATTTTGTTGTAAATCAATTTGATACAATTGAATATATATTCTATATTTTCAATAAGAAATTGCGTGATTTGCATATTCATACTGTATACTCCTATTATAAGTTTAATATATTTCTATTGTACATTGAAGGGACTTATCTATATATATATTATATTTCCAAAGTCAAGTAATAATTTGAAATATGTTAGATTTAAGTAATGATGTTATATTTGAAATAAGAATGTTTAATTTAAAATCCCTAATAATGATGTTAACATATTTCAAAGTGACATTCTTAATTTCACCATTCCAACTTATGTTCTTACTCATGCTTTATAATTTGAATTAAAGATTTAATAAATAAATATTGTCATGGTGATGTCTTAATTAGTGCCATTGTCTCAATACTAATTTTCAATACTTGAAATATGGTGATGTTAAATTTTATGTAAGGATGCTAATTTCATTATTTTCTTACTTTAAAATTGTGCCTAGGATACTATCAAGCTCAAAATTAATTTGCAATATTATTATTGGAATGCCATAACGCCATAATATGACATTACACTCAACTCATTCAATTTATTCCTTTTGTGTAACATCAAAAGATGACATACTATTAAAGTGATCCATTTACATTACTAAAGTGATAAAAGAACAACATTATATGACACAATATAATATTAAAGTTATAGAAAAGTAACATAACACATATCTAATACTACTATTCGAACATACAAGTACTTTAAATAATTCAACTACTTTTCTTCTACTTACTTTTTCTTTATAAGTACCTTAATAATTCATGTATCCTTCTTGTTCTTTACAATATAAATAAATTTACTTTGCGATCCACACCCTTTTAGTAAAATTGAATTAAAAAAATACTAACATATCCTTCACATAATGTCACATAAATTTGCAAACAACCGAACTTCCATGTGACATAATCTCTTCATAAAATTCAATAAAAGAATTCAACTAGCAACCATATTTAAACAAGATCTCTATCCATTCATATTTAAACAACATGTCGTTACATGTGACATAACCATATTAAATAATTCATATTAAATATTTCAACTAGCATAACCATCTCCTTCCATTCATATTTAAACAATATATATCCTTCCATGTGACATAAACTTTTAGTAAAATTCTATAAACATTAAACACTATCCAATCATCAACCTCAGAACCTCAATGTGATCCTTCAACAAACTAAACACTATCCAATCATCCAAGTACACTTCTAGAAATGATCCAGGTGGATATTGGTGGTGACCCACCTTTTCTAACTGGCTCAAAATAGTTTTCTGGCAATTTTGGCAATTTACTATTTTTAGCAGTTTTTCGGGTCTTGAACTTCGGCAACCATTTTGAGGCCCTAAACGACATTTTTTTGGGTACACACCACCAACAACTTTCTTAATAAAAATTTTCTTGGTATTTGTAGTTCTCGGATAGATCTTTCCAACGAGCTATCATGCACCCCAAACGGAGATCGTATGCCAAAGTTACGCCCCTGGGAAGTTGATACACCAAACTACCCATAATGGGGCCCACAAAACTGTTGGATTCTAATCTTTCAGGGGTTAGGGTTTTGGATTTTGGGTATTGTAAAAAGGCCTTCAGAGCCTCATTGTAATGATCTTCTTGCGAATGAGCGCAGCCGACACATCTCTTCTCAGAGATAAGCCGCCACCATTCCAACAAGCTTATTTTCCGCTGTATTTTACAGTTTTAGCTTATTTCCTTACTAAATAGAAAATCATTTTTACTGTATCTCTGATATTTTGTGTTAAGCATATTTTAATAATAGGTATTCATTTCGTTATGCTCATAGAATTCAGATCAATGGTATTTGAGTGGGCTGCTCCTTGTCGTCTTAATGCATGTCCCCAACTAGGTCAGGGTACAAAGAATAGGGTCTTGAGCTTGTTTCTCTTGAGGAAAAAAGCTCTCGCACGCCCAAGCAACCTCTCATGGAGGGAGAAAAGAAAGATGACGGGACAGGAGATCCTTTCAAAATGTTTCTTGAAGAAGCCCTCATGCAATAGAGGAATGAGATGATGGATAGTTTCACGCAAATCCTTCGGCGGCTACCAATAGTTGACATGCCTTGCTCGAGCGGAAGCACCGCCCCCTTCAATGTACAAATTAACTTTGATATTCCTATATTTGAAGGTCAAATAGATGCAGATGCTGTAGACAAGTGGTTGAATCTACTAGAGGGGTATTTTTCTATCCATAACTTTTCGAATAGAGAAAAGATTACTTTTGCACTCCTCAAAGTCGTTCCCCATGTCAAATATTGGTGGGAAAATTTCTGTGAGCAAAAGGAAATAGAGGAACCCTCATTATTTACAGTCACAGCCACCTGGGAATCCTTTCGAGATGTTATTAAGGAACAATACTACCCTATTGGAAGTTATGACGACTTGTATACCAAATGGACCACACGGCGACAAGAAAGAGACTAAGTAGTGCCAGAGTTCACAAATATCTTCCATACCTTGTGCACCAAGTTGGGTATCAAAGATTCAGAGCGACATCTGCTGCTAAAGTATCGTGGTGCTCTTCATAGATACATCCAAACCTAAATGGAATTTTTGGACATCTCCTCCTTGGGCATGGCCTACCGATATGCCGTCAAAATTGAGCAGAAGCTCAAACAAAAAACGTGGCAATTTGGGCCTGCGAACCAATCACAGCAAAAGACAGGAAAGGGAGGCCCCAACTCATAGAATAAAGGATAGAGCAAAGATGGAAAGTACCAGGACAACCAATCCAAGCCGCAAGCAAAGAAGGACACCGGAAAGACAAAGAAAGATACCGCGAAGTGGTGCGACTTCCATAAGATCCCTTGGCATAACATTGCTGATTTTCGCTCAAAGTAGTTGCTGGTGGCCAAAGTGAAAGTGTATGAATCAGATGCAGGTTCTGAATCTAATTCAAAACCATAAAGGGGAATACAAATCATTGACGCAGAACCTAGTGCCACCGTGGCTACCACCAAGCTCCATCCTGATGAACTAGATGAGTCAAAAGAAGGAGAGTGCCTCTTCCATTCACATATGTGGATAAAAGGCACCCTGCTGCATTTCATCATTGATAGTGGTATCCAGAAAAACCTCATCTCAGTAGAGGTCATCAAGCGACTGGCCCTGCCAACAATGCCGCACCCACAACCCTACACCATTGGATGGCTCCGCCAAGGAAGCAATCTCTACATCAGCCAACAGTGCCGACTGTCATACGACATCTGTAACGTCCCCTTCCGTTGTCAAATGCAGGGAAGGAAACATTAACAACACACCGGGGCTTTTGGTAGACTTAGCCCCAATATTAAATTACTCATAAATATCTAACAATTAAAAACTTCTATATGCAGATTCATCTCAATATAAACACAGTGGAATTAAACATAATAGCAAGCACACAAACAGTAGTGCCTAACATATATATATATATATATATCACAGCGGGGGATGATTCAGCATATAGAGACTCAATCTCGTTACAATGCCATGCATGGATTCCAAATTAAGATAATCAACTCATTTCATTAAACATGGACAATTTAACATATTGCAGAACACAAAATGCAAATAATTTATAATACACAGAACACTTATCTTGAGAAGTAGATGTCCAACAACTGGCTACGTGAGAGCAACGTTCCACCCAACCATAGATCTCTTTCCAGCCTATATTCTTTCAGCTGAGAGATCACCCCCGAGCTGGGCTGTGTATCCACTAAGGAGGAACTAGATGGCTCACTCACAGTCAGGGTTTCACTCAAACAGCCATGCTAAGCCAACACACAGTTGGGTTTATCAAGCATATGGATGACAAATGAGGAGGATGCTAATCCAGTGAGCTCAACCACAAAGCTACAGGCATCTCAAATGATCTCAGCAGTCATGGCACCCACAATACCTACCGCACCCCAACACAAGGAAGGTCCCCTTCTCTGCTGCACAGTCCCTCAGGCGTCCCTTCCCTCCAGTTCTCTTTAGGGTGGGCATAGAAAGGTCCAGCTGCTAATTCCTTGAGATTCTAGCCTTCACTGGGTTTATCAAGCAAACCAAACCTCTGCTCAGTCATTCACACTTGGATTTCTCACAGTTCTGTTATCCAATAACTCAATCCCGTCACTTCATTTCTGGGCTGTAAAAACTGGGATTTCCAATGGATTTCGGGGTAGCTAATGCTCCCAAATTCACCCCAAGGTTCATACCAATGGATCCCCCATTGGATTTCACTGTCCGATGCCAAATCTGGGCGTTCTTGGCTCTTCAAAACGCGGGTTCTTTCAAAGTCGCGATTTCTGGTTTTTCACTCTGCTGGCAAATCGTTTTTGGATGGAAAATGGTGCTGGTAAGTTTCCCAATGGAATGGGGATGAGGAAGAAGCAACCTCCATGAGGTAGAGTGGCTTGTGGTACAAGAAAACAGAGCCCATACTCTGCCATACGAATTTCTGGGCTGCCCATGCTCCATTGAAGCCATGGACTGAAATCCTCAACCACTTCCTTACAATAGAATTAAATGTCATCAAGGAAAGTCAAATGGGTTCTCAAGGTGACATATGGCATCCTATGGTTCAATCCCATATCCCCCTCACCACTCCCTAGTGGATACACATGGCCCCTTCTCATTCGTTGCTCCCATAGCCAGTTTTGGTATTTTATTGCATGATGTTTATTTACATCCTATTACAATTTCCATGGCTTAAGAGCACATGGGCATCAAATATCAATGCTTGCCCTTTAAATCAAAATTCAGGCTTTCACTAGCGGGGCCTTGGCCTTGAGCTCCATGCTAGGAAAACATACATCACATGTACACATTATTTACATTAAATGCTAACATATCCTAAGGGTCAAAATGGGGTATTACAATCCCCTCCCCCTTAGAATAACACCGTCCTCGGTGTTCCAAGACTTAGGCACACATATACAATTTACACATGTCCAAAACTTCAAAAACTTTGCAAATCTGCCCTGCATTCTGTTCTTTACTTTGAACTTTCAGGACCAAGTCCTTTGATTTTCACAAGCTGCTCCTGCTGATTCGGATCTTCCAGCTCATCCATAAGTATGAAAACTTTATGGCTGCTACCCTCTTGAGGTTCATCTCCTTCTGCTGCTTTTGCATCTTGAGCATCTCTCCAATATTTTCTTGGGTCTTGGCAATTGTTTGAAGAAGACTTCCAGCCACTTCCAATAGCCTATGGTCTACTGCCATGGTCATTGTGCACAGCTGGTTCTCTCTTGGATCACAAGCAACACTTGCTCATAGCAACTGCAACCAATGATTTAATTTCCACCTGTGAAATTCATCATTACAATTATCATTAGGCCAAGCATAACCCAAACATAAAAAAAAATCAGTCAATGGTTTTTCCCCATTTGACATGGATAGTCCATGCTTTACTCATGAGACTTCCACACTTTTTATGCTTGCCCAACATACACATGAATTCCTTCATGTTCATCCATTCACAGGAAATTCATTAATTAGCATTCACAATTAACTTTAATCAAATAAACACACTTTTACTTTCATTCATGCATGCATTCAACAATTTTCTGTGTTTATAAATGCATCAATAAAAAGGAAAGAGAGAGCAATAAGAGTTTCTTCTCTTAGTCTTGTTCCATTCTGGAACCCACACCACCACTGTGGTTTTCATGCTCCTAGTCTCTTTCACCTCAACGTGAATGCTTGACCTGCCCTTCTTGGCTATGACACGTAGTGTCTATGGTCTATTCCAGACCTTTCAACCATGGAGTTCCTCCACTCGGTTGGTCTAACTCTTGGCTGCTAGGACTCACACAGTCCCACTAGCCCCATCTTTCCATTACTGCTCATGCTGAGCTCTTTAGGACGGTTACATGTCCACATGCATCCTTAAGATGCTTTCATAGTCATTGCTTCTAGCAATACCTACACTCAAACATTGAATTAATTCACATGTTTAGTTTATTTTCATAGGAAATCATAACCAAATCATATACACATGTATATTCATAAGCAAGAAATTACAACATAACCAAATACTTATCTGCATTGGATGTCTTCACTTTATTCCATAGGGTCCTTCTTTGCTTTACAAGCCTTGGATCTCCTATGGGTATAATAACGAATGTTGGGATAGCACGCAGGCTCCTCCTCAACATCAAATAACCTTGTATGTTTGGCCAGCACGCAAGCTGCTCCAAATCACCAATAATCTTGCATGTTTGGCCAGCGCACAGGCTGCTCCACAACATCAAATAGTCTTGCATGTTTGGCCAGCGCACAGGCTGCTCCACAACATCAAATAGTCTTACATGTTTGGCCAGTGCACAGGCTGCTCCACAACATCAATTAATCAATGCTCAACCAGTCACTTCTGGATTTACCAAGCAGCTTTTAGTTCTTTCAGGGTCCTTGCTTCCTGCATTGACCAAGTTTTCCAACAAAGAAACAATAATGCATCAGCTCACTGTTACAAGCTTTATGCTTGAAACCTTCATTATTTCATATAAGAAATGAATGAAATTGAATACTTATCTGTATTGTGCATTTCCTCTCTGGTCCACAGGGTCCTGCTTTTACTTTGTAAGCCTTGGGATCCTCCTGCGGACTAGGATGTTTGGCCAGCACGCAGGCTGCTCCAAATCATCAAATAATTAACACCTTACCAGTACACCTTCATGCCGACTGGAAGGAAACTTCACTACGACCATTTCTAGGTCAAGGCTCTACTATGGAGCCATAGGCATATAATAGCCCTTTCATCAATACTTCACAACCCTTCATCAAAACCCCCACAACCTCCACAACCTCCACAACATCCTTTCATTTATATTAACCCTTCCACCACAACCCCTCACAACATCATTTTATTTTGATTCTTTAGTGTGTAACATCAATTATAATCTGTTTAGGCTGAAAACACAAGATGGGTAAGCAAGTTCATTAGTATTGCTGCTCTAAAACTGTAAACATATTTCACAACATTCACTATCCAACCTTGAAACACCAGGAATGCGTCCATTCCCTTAAGGCGTAGTCAATATTGGCATCCCTAACATAACTCAGCACTAGAAAGGCGTGCACTCCTTACTGATGTGAATTATGAAGGTCCTAATCATACTTCAAGCAGTCTGCCATAATGGAAATAAAATCAAAACATGCTCTGCATATTAACTCTAATAATTAAACATGCATGTATGTATACATATATATATCAATCAGGGTTTATGGAACACTTATCCATTTTGCAGATGTTATTTCTCTTCTTTAATGAGGAATGGGGGATCCTTCTCTGAGTTGACAGTCCCTCGGTTTGCCATCCCAATTCCTTTTGATGTTACATGCCTCTCACATGTCTTACTGACATAATCTTCACCATCTCACTCATATTGTTTACCAATCATGTAGTGCAGATGAGACATTAATAATGTCTTATGGCGTTTCACCTGAAACCCATTTTCAAATCATGGAGTCCCTTCCCATGAAGTTTGGCTTCTGCAGGACCTCTCTCTCTCTTGGTCTTACTGCAATGTGTCTCCCTGGCACACTTATTAAACAACCAAACAGTCAGCAACATTTAACAATACCATTCAAATCTGATTGTTTCATAACCAATCCATGGCACTAATAATTAAATTCAGCATGAATTTGCAACTCTGTCTACTACAGAAATTAGTTTTCTTATCCATGAGGCTATCCTCATATTGTTTGGCTCGTGTAAGTGACACCACTCTGCTCGTTATGGTCTTATGCCCGCTGCCATACATGAGCATCCACTTACAGCATGTCCTCCTGACACATTTTCATATAAGCCAAACAATCATTAGCAATTATTAGCAAAATTTCAAATCTGAAACATTTACAAATCTGATATTTACAACTGTTCTTACAAACAGAATTTAGAGCTCTCAATCATGAGATTCCTTCTCATAAGTTCTAGATCAAATTTCACAGTCATATCATTCATACAACTCTGTCCTTCCACAGAGCATTCTAGAAGCCCATCGATCATGATTGGGCTCTTCATGCACTTACTATTCTGCATTCATAACAGCCCATGAAATGATCATAGAATTATCATCAGTTCATCATTTCATTCATTATTTATTTTGCAATAACATATGCATCAGTTCTATGCATTCATACAATGCATCACAAGATTTATGAAATCTCTTAATGCACATCTACTCAATGCTACCTTGCATTGTTTCATGAGTACTATGCACTCAAGCATATTATGATCGAAACATGACTATCTCATATAACTTGCATTACCATAATCAGGACCACCAGTCCTCACTTGCTTTGGTTATTAAGCACATAACCAACATACACATGGCATGATATAAATTCATATGAATGCATTGAGATTTCTAAACAGTCCCAATTGGTATTCAATATCACATGCAAACTAACTCATCATAGCTCAAACCTAGTTGAAGAGATCTTACCAAATCCTCTTTCAACATTCATGCAATTTGGCACCAATAATCATTACCTGCATGGTTATCATTAACATCATCTGATGTTACCTGATCAGTTGGCCTCTTACCAAGGCTGCTCAGTCCTTTTGCCAACTTTGTGATCATAGATTTGTTGCACCATCCTTTCTGCATAAGGTTGTTGGCTTCATGCAACAACATCCTCAACACATTTAGCCATGCTCTTTGTTATCCTTGGTCCTACAACCAATACCAACATCAATAGTGATTATCAACCACAATATTCTCCATTAGTGGTTCATTGCATATGCAGACTTCATTATTCTACCAATATGCAATATCCAATTTATGCACAAGCATTCCCATATGCACTATGCAATGTTTGTTAAGATGCCATCTAGTGCATATACATCTATGTAATCCCTTACATTTTTAACATTTTTATGCCATGTGACAATTTCATAATTAGAAGTATGATAACAAACAGGGGTTTAAAGAATTCTTCCCTTTTCGATCCCTCACTGTAACATGGAATTCCTCTTCCATATCATGCAATTGTAGAAATTGCCCACATTGACAACAAAATTTGTTTGTCAAACAGCCGATGGCACTCTTCTGCACTAAATATCTATGATATATGTAGACCTCATTCAAACTCTGGTCATGCATCATTGTTCCCTGCTGGGCAAGCTTTCCAATGCCTGTCTTCATGCTCCATTCCGACATCAGGTGCGGGAACTGCATATCTTCAAAAATGACAACTTGTACTCCAATTCTGCACATTTTACACAGTTGTATTTTGGTCCAGAATGCCAACTTCAGCCACCTGTGGAAGAAAATCTATGAAGAATCGCAAAAACTTTTATATCGGGCAAAGTTAGTCCATATAACCAGGAACAGTTGGCACTTCGCGGATCTCAATTTCGATGCACCATTCATCTTTTATAAAATTCTGGGTTTAACTACTTCTTACTTTTCACATTTTTAACTCCCCTTGCATCCTGTGCTCCACTTGTGCGCCACCTGCGCACAACCTGCGTGCAATCCGCGCACTATCCGCGCGCAACCTGCACGCCATCCGCGCGCAATCCACGCGCAACCTGTACGCCATCTGCGCGCAATCCGCGCACAATCTGTGCGCGATCTGCGCTCAACTCGCGCGCAATCTATGCGCGATCCGCGCGCAACCTGTACGCCATCTGCGTGCAATCTGTGCGCGACCCGCATGCAATCCGCACGCAATCTGTGCGCAATCCGCGCGCAATCTGTACGCCATCTGCGCGCAATCTGTGCGCGATCCGCGCGCAATCTGTACGCCATCTGCGCGCAATCTGTGCGCCATCTGCGCGCAATCCGCGCGCAATCTGTGCGCGATCCGCGCGCAATCTGTACGCCATCTGCGCGCAATCTGTGCGCGATCCGCGCACAATCCGCGCGCAATCTGTACGCCATCTGCGCGCAATCTGTACGCCATCTGCGCGCAATCTGTGCGCGATCCGCGCACAATCTGTACGCCATCTGCGCGCAATATGTGCGCGATCCGCGCGCAATCTGTACGCCATCTGCGCGCAATCTGTGTGCCATCTGCGCGCAATCTATGCGCTTGCGGGGGTCATATCTCCCTCGTCCCTTAACCAAATTGGACAAATTTGGTACCGTTGGAAAGCTCTGGAAGATTTCTATGCACCTATGTGATCTTATTCTTCATCCTAGAAGTTTGACCCTGTCATTTTTTCCAAATCAAAATTACGCCCCCAACTTCCCAATTCCACATCAAAACCGTTCTGTCTCTTGCCTGCAACTGCAACTTCTCACAACAGTTAGAAAATTTTCTGGAATGTGCCCTTTCATTCCCTTACAGAGGTGAACTACTACAGATCAGACTTGCATAAAACTTGCATAAAAACAGTAAGAGAATGGCAAGAGCTTGCATCTCTAATAAGGAATTTTCTTTTCATTTCACATTCAACAATCCAACCAATAGATTCACAATTAATCTCCAAGCAGCCAACAAGCACGGGTAAGGAAACTCATGAGCATAAGGGCGTAATTTGCAGGCTTTCCTCACTTCTGAAAACCATCAATTGGCCACACAATGTGGATTCATTGTAATTAACAATCATCATTAAGACATGGGGCTGTAACAACTGATTGTTCATGCTTTTACTCAGGAAATTAACAAACAAAACTCATTTCCAGCCATGCTCAACATTCAAGTTCATGCATTCAAAGCGTCATGGACATTCAAGGAACATGGATTCATCATTAATCAAGGTCTCAAGCACATGATGCATCATCTCCTATGCACAACAATTAACAACAACAACAATAAAACAATATAAGATGGCAGAGGTTGCCCCTCCTTTCTCTCCTCCATGGAGGCAAGCAAACAAATACAAATTGAATGCTACAGCATTGGGGACAAATTAGAGCAAGCATTCAACCTAAAAATAAATTTTCTCGCTCCTTCCCCTATTTCATAGAATGCAATCAATGCAAGCAGCTTGCAAAAATCCCCAAACAATCATGGAAATGATTTCCCATTCCAACAAATAGAAGCCATGCAATCTTGAGGTTTCTTTAATGCATTTTAGTCCCAAATACAAAATGCATGTGCAAACAATGATTTATATCTCTGTGAAGGGCCCAACAGCCGTAGTGTTGAACCTAGAGCTCTGATACCACTCTGTAACGTCCCCTTCCATTGTCAAATGCAGGGAAGGAAACATTAACAACACACCGGGGCTTTTGGTAGACTTAGCCCCAATATTAAATTACTCATAAATATCTAACAATTAAAAACTTCTATATGCAGATTCATCTCAATATAAACACAGTGGAATTAAACATAATAGCAAGCACACAAACAGTAGTGCCTAACATATATATATATATATATATCACAGCGGGGGATGATTCAGCATATAGAGACTCAATCTCGTTACAATGCCATGCATGGATTCCAAATTAAGATAATCAACTCATTTCATTAAACATGGACAATTTAACATATTGCAGAACACAAAATGCAAATAATTTATAATACACAGAACACTTATCTTGAGAAGTAGATGTCCAACGACTGGCTACGTGAGAGCAACGTTCCACCCAACCATAGATCTCTTTCCAGCCTATATTCTTTCAGCTGAGAGATCACCCCCGAGCTGGGCTGTGTATCCACTAAGGAGGAACTAGATGGCTCACTCACAGTCAGGGTTTCACTCAAACAGCCATGCTAAGCCAACACACAGTTGGGTTTATCAAGCATATGGATGACAAATGAGGAGGATGCTAATCCAGTGAGCTCAACCACAAAGCTACAGGCATCTCAAATGATCTCAGCAGTCATGGCACCCACAATACCTACCGCACCCCAACACAAGGAAGGTCCCCTTCTCTGCTGCACAGTCCCTCAGGCGTCCCTTCCCTCCAGTTCTCTTTAGGGTGGGCATAGAAAGGTCCAGCTGCTAATTCCTTGAGATTCTAGCCTTCACTGGGTTTATCAAGCAAACCAAACCTCTGCTCAGTCATTCACACTTGGATTTCTCACAGTTCTGTTATCCAATAACTCAATCCCGTCACTTCATTTCTGGGCTGTAAAAACTGGGATTTCCAATGGATTTCGGGGTAGCTAATGCTCCCAAATTCACCCCAAGGTTCATACCAATGGATCCCCCATTGGATTTCACTGTCCGATGCCAAATCTGGGCGTTCTTGGCTCTTCAAAACGCGGGTTCTTTCAAAGTCGCGATTTCTGGTTTTTCACTCTGCTGGCAAATCGTTTTTGGATGGAAAATGGTGCTGGTAAGTTTCCCAATGGAATGGGGATGAGGAAGAAGCAACCTCCATGAGGTAGAGTGGCTTGTGGTACAAGAAAACAGAGCCCATACTCTGCCATACGAATTTCTGGGCTGCCCATGCTCCATTGAAGCCATGGACTGAAATCCTCAACCACTTCCTTACAACAGAATTAAATGTCATCAAGGAAAGTCAAATGGGTTCTCAAGGTGACATATGGCATCCTATGGTTCAATCCCATAGCCCCCTCACCACTCCCTAGTGGATACACATGGCCCCTTCTCATTCGTTGCTCCCATAGCCAGTTTTGGTATTTTATTGCATGATGTTTATTTACATCCTATTACAATTTCCATGGCTTAAGAGCACATGGGCATCAAATATCAATGCTTGCCCTTTAAATCAAAATTCAGGCTTTCACTAGCGGGGCCTTGGCCTTGAGCTCCATGCTAGGAAAACATACATCACATGTACACATTATTTACATTAAATGCTAACATATCCTAAGGGTCAAAATGGGGTATTACAACATCAAGCCCTTCAAGGATGAGGTATTGTGTGATATTGCTCCTCTCAAAGTTTGTAATGTTCTTTTGGGCCAACCTTATTTATGGAAATGTCATACTGTATATGAGTCTAGGCCTCGTAGTGTTATTATTACTTTGAATAGAAAATTGTACAGGATACTCGAGGCAGTCCCTCTTAGTGCTATGTTAGAAAAGTAGGATCATAGAGCAAGAACAATAAACAAGATGCAAATACAATCACACAAACATATTACAAGAGAGACACCAATATATCGTGGTTCACCCAACATGGGCTATGTCCACACTGAAATTGCTAGTCCTTATTATTATACCATCCAGCAAATGAAGGGATACAACTTGCAGCACATCTGATGCACTCCCTCCTGATTGTCTCATAGTCTCTCGTTTCGTTCTTAGAGATATTCACAATGCATAATACCTAATACATCAACCCTAGCCGTATTACAATGTCTTTCTTATAAAGGGGAATACCATGGGAAAATACCACGGGTTACCCAAAACCATGGGCCTGTAAAACAACCCCAAAAAATTTCTTCGAGGGTAATTACCCCCGGACCCTAGTGGGGGGAGGCTTCACCCCCCCACACCCCGCCCCCCCGCTGGGGTGAGTGTATAGTCCTTTTGCATATCATATAAAGATGGGGTACAAACATGGCTGAATAATAATATCTATGAATCAGGGAGATCAGGCTCCACAACCAACAATCGCCCACTTGGAGACTGATCACAAAAACTCCACCGATGTTGCACTTGTTGGACCTTGGACTTGGAAAATTTTGCATCTTTACCTTCATGCTAGAAGGCCAACTGAAACCGAGCAGGAACTCAGTTTCTCTCTGGTCACTACCTTTGCGAACATGTCTACAGGATTCTTGCTAGTATGTATCTTTTCCAGCTTCAACAGTTCATCTTCCAAAACATAGCGTATGAAATGGTACTTGAGTTGTATATGTTTAGTCCTGGAATGGAATATTGAGTTCTTTGCAAGATGAATGGCACTTTGGCTGTCACTATACAACATGCTATCCTTCTGCTTCTTACCCAATTCCTCCATAAACCTCTGCAACTAAATCATCTCTTTACTAGCCTCTGTAACAACAACATACTCTGCTTCCATTGTTGAAAGTGCAACAACTTTTTGCAGTTTCGAAATCCAACTTATTGTTGTTGCACCTACAGTAAACACATACCCTGTGGTGCTCCTCCTGCTATCCTTATCACCTACCATATCTGCATCAACATATCCCTGTAGAACAGTGTCTGAACCTCCAAAACATAATGCCTGAGTGGTATTACCTCTCAAATACCTGAGAATCCATTGTACTACCTTCCAATGTTCTTTACCTGGATTGTTCATATATC
Source organism: Larix kaempferi (assembly GCA_027924585.1). NCBI lineage: Eukaryota > Viridiplantae > Streptophyta > Pinopsida > Pinales > Pinaceae > Larix > Larix kaempferi. Next base: position 4,603,743 of record BSBM01000343.1, read on the forward strand.
TACTCACAATTCCCACTGCATGTGCAATATCTGGTCTTCTGCACACCATGGCATACATCAATATGCCAATTGCTGATGAATAGGGAATCTTGTACATGTAATCTATCTCTTCATGTGTCTTGGGACACATTTACTTACTTAGATTGAAATGGATGGCCAAAGGTGTACTAACTGGTTTTGCATTCTGCATTCTGAACCTCTCCAACACATTTTGTATGTATTCACCCTGAGACAATGTCAATTTGCAATTTTTCTTGTCTCTTGTTATTCTCGAACCAAGGATTTTCTTTGCAGCACCCAAATCCTTCATCACAAATGAATTAGCTAACCTCCTTTTGAGTACATTTATATCTTGCATGTTAGGCCCTGCAACAAGCATGTCATCCACATACAATAACAATATAATATATCTTCCATTATCTATCTTCTTGAAATAAACACAATGGTCAAAATGACATCTACTATAACCTTGTTCTGTCATAAACCTGTCAAATTTTAAATACCACTGCCTTGGAGCTTGCTTCAAGCCATACAATCTCTTCTTAAACCTACATACCATATCCTCTCTCCCTTTGACCTCATACCCTTGTGGCTGCTGCATCTATATCTCTTCCTCCAAATCCCCATGGAGAAAAGTTGTTTTTACATCTAACTATTCAATATGCAAATCTTCTACTACCACTAGACTTAAAATAGTCCTAATTGAAGTCATTTTAAGTACATGAGAAAATATTTCATCAAAATCTATACCTTTCTTTTATGCAAACACCTTTACAAAAAGTCTGGCCTTGTATCGCTTCTTTCCTCCTTCTTCTTCCTTCAACCTATAAACCCATTTGTTTTGCAATACTCTTTTACCAGTAGGAAACTTAACCAAATCCCAAGTTTGGTTTCCTTCCAATGAGTCCATCTCCTCATTCATGCCTTGCTCCCACTTCTTTTTAGTTTCCACCTGCATTGCTTCTTCATAACATTCTAGTACACCATCATCAGTCATCAATAAATAATACATTGAAGGAGAGTATCCTTTAGGGAGTCGACATAACCTGCTAGATATTCTTACACTTGCAGGAGTTTCAGGTACTTGCTGCTGTTCTTGATTTTCTGGCACCTTTGGAACTTCATCTTCTTTAATTTCATCAAGTACTGTGTACTTTGTGTTTTCCTTTTCCTATTTCTTTGCCTATAACTGATCTTTATACATGACCTTTTCATTGAATATCACATCTCTACTCCTAATGATTTTTTTATTTTCATAATCCCATAAGCGATAACCAAAATCATCAACCCCATATCCAATAAAGGTACATTTCTTGGATTTAGCTTTAGGCTTTGTTCTATTTTCTTTATCAATATGGACAAATGCTTCACAACCAAATGTTCTCAGAAATGAGTAGTTTACCTTTTTACCTGTCCATGCCTCCTATGGAATACCACCATCCAAAGCACTGGAAGGCACTCTGTTTATTAAATAAACAACAGTTTTTACAGTATCTGCCCAAAACTGTAAGGAAAACCCTACATGCATTCTCATACACCTTGCACTCTCCGTGATCATTCTATTCATCCTTTTCGATGCACCATTTTCTTGTGGTGTTCTTGGGACTGTCTTCTCTTTATGAATCCCATGGTATGAACAATAACTATCAAACTCCTTGCCACAATACTCACCTCCATTATCATATCTGAGACACGTCAACCATTTTCTTGTCTCATTCTCAACCAAATCTTTCCACTTCTTAAAAGTAGCAAACACATCAGATTTATGTCTAATGCAATAAATCCAAGTTTTTCTAGTTGCATAATCAATAAATGTAACATAATAATGAGAGCCACCAAGAGATTGTACCTAAGCTGGTCCCCATACATCTGTATGCACAAGCTCTAACTTTTGATTCTTCTTTTGTTTCCCAACCCTGAGAAATCTGACTCTCTTTTGTTTTCCATAAACACAGTTCTCACAAAATTCCAAACTTACCTTCTTCAAATCTGGCAGCAACTTCCTTGAGTGGAGAATCTACATCCCCTTCTCACTCATGTACTGGCCAAGCTTATGATGCCACAATGTTGTATTTGTTCATGTGGAAGCTATAGAGATAGAATGGTCAGTATTATGAGGACATAAATACAACGTACCTACCCTGTCTCCTTTTTCTATCACCATCGATCCTATAGTAATCTTCCACCACATTTCTCCAAATGTAGATAGACAGCCGCCATCTCCCAACTGCCCTATTGAGATCAGATTTCTTTTCATAGTAGGAACATGCCTAACATCTTTCAGCAGCCATTCAGTTTCATTCTTAAATTTTATCCATACCTTACTGTTATCGGTCAAACTTGCACCTCTCCGTCCGTGATCACCTTGAGCTGTCGATCACACAAAAGGACAACTTGGATGGAGGAGCATGTTGACCCTAGATGACACTTTGACTTACTCCATTACCCAACAATATTGGAAAAACCCTACAAATATCATTCTGAGATATGAGCGCTACTCTATTTCAATAGACTAGCGCCTATACGCTACTCCAGTGTATAATAGTAGCGCTAAAAGCCTTATAAGTGCTACTCCTATTCAGCATAGTAGCGCTCAACATTTAAAAATCAATGAGCACTAGTTGACAAGCACTAAAGTAGCGCCCTAAACGCTACTTCACTGAACAATAGTAGCGTAAATCTCAAAAGATGATTAAAAAATAATTAATTTCACAAGGAGGATTAGTTTCTGGTAGTTTCCCAACTTCCCCAACTTCCTCCATAACCATCTCTCGACCTGAACTACTTCTCTGATCCTATAAATACAGGGAAGAATAAAGAGAGGGGTTAGATGGAGAAACTTAGAGACATAGATTTATAAAGGAGAAGCTTGCATTGGAGGAGTTTATGCTGAAGATATCCAAGCTAGAGAAGAGCAAGAGCCCAGAATCAAGTTGCAGGAGCATGTCACAAAGTCAGGTATACTTGTAACATCATTTTTTGCATTTGACAATAAAAGGTCGGAGTGTCTTTCTTGTCCCAAATTCGGTGTTCTTTGAAAGAATATCTTAATTTGGATCTGTTTTGGTTAATATCGAATGTTTAACATTGCTTTTGTTTCTTTCAATCATTATATATTATCCAAGATACGCTGAGAAAGGTGTTTGTATTGCAGGTTTACTGAACAGAAGGTGGACTGAAGGACTGAGCGTAAGATCAAATAAAAGTTAGGATCGAATGTCGGTTAAAAGGTATGTTCTCAAGGTCTATAACTCATTTCTTTTCATAAATATCTCTGTAATACAGTTAATACACTTACCTGTCACCCCATTCCAGTTGATAGTATCAGTTTCCTTGCTATAGGGTAGTTTTGCCCTCGAACAGACTGGCGACCATACTAGGGAAATTTGTGTTTTTGCTCTAGGAAACCTTTTCTTGTTTGTCTTCCCAGAATTGTTTCAACTCCTTTCTGTGCTGAGAAACCCTGTAGGTACCGCCTACTTGTTTTTCTCTGCTTCAATCAGTCTTTATTGTATCTTTTCAAAGTCAGTTTTTAAGCTTTTAAGATATGAGGGCTACTTTGTTGTACATATAGTAGCGCCCATACGCTACTGTGCTATACATACAGTAGCGCCCATCTTTGCAAGAGCACGAGTTTCCCTACTGCACAGTAGGGTACATTTCCTAAAGCCTTCTGTTAGTGGTCTGCTTGAATTTTTAGCCTTTTTGGTGGTCTTCTGACTTTGCTTTTAGATCTCCTTGACTGGTGTATGAGATTTTTAACTTTTTTTTTAAGTCATAGAACCTTTCTTTGAGTCTTTTTTACCATCTTTGGATTGCTTGTTTACCTTTGGAACATTTGGACTGTTTATAACTTTTTTGGAAGACTAGGTTGTGTTTTGTGGTGAGCACTTCTGCTTTTTAGGCCCTGACTGTATGTTGTTGGTTTACAAACCTACATACTTTTGTATATGTTGTTTGTGGCAACATTTGTTTGCTCTTTACCTATCCTATCCTTTGTTTTAGGGTTTGGTCCGTTTTAGATCCTCTAGGGTGTCTTCCGAACTTGTTGATTTCCAATCTTCTTGGACTTTTTGTCTTTTTCTGGTTTCAATTGTATTTAAAGTGCTTTAGGCTGATTCATTTCTCAATTCCTTGTGTTAGTAGGGTAGTTGGTAGCTTGCTTGCCTACTTTTTGCTTGGCATAGTGGTCTTGCTAGGGTTAGATGCTTTAGGTTAGTCCTCCTGTATCTATCTCCTTTGTTTTCTCCCACTTTGTTTCCAAGTATAGAGGCTTTTTCTTTGCAAAAAAACCTGTAGGTCAAGTCTTTTTTGAGCTAGCGCCTTGACAGCTATAAGATTAAGAACCATTTTTAGCCATACTTACACATTGCACACAAGTGTTATTTTGCTTTCCATGTTTATAGTTCTTTTTCGTTTATGATAACAGAAAAAGCAAAAAATTTGGTAGTTTAAGTTTAATAAGGCTTATTTTTGTTACAAGATAGCGTAGGTTATTTTGTGTACAATTTTAAAAGAAAACAAAAAAGAGATTTAAGTAGATTTGCTCAGTTTTTTAGTTTGGAAAAGAAGTTTAAATGAAAAAATAAAAAAAGAGCTTTGTTGTCGAAAGTTAGAATTTATGCACTTTTGTTTTCCTGTTGCAACCATGCCACACAAAAGCACTACCTTTTGAGTAATAACAGCCCTAAATTTTTTTTTTAATAAAATGAAATAGAAATAACTTTTCTTTTTTAGGGATACACTACACCAACTAGTCTTGGTTAGGATCTTGATTTTAAATCACCTTAAACCATTCAAGATCACACATTACGCAAAAATCGTAGTTCGACTATCATAGGTAAATCCATTTCACTCAAAGATTGCTTGGGATTTATGCAGTAGGTCTTGTGAGATCAGATTGTTGGGAATACTCCTCCTACTTTATGTTTCGAGCATATACCAGGATTGGATCATGTATGGGGACTCTTTAGAGTTTCGGGCTTAGTTACCCTGCCCACTCCTTCTGATTCGACCAGCGACTGTTCCCTCAGGAGTTTTCGGTGTTGTGGTATCCTTAGTATCTGACTTTAGGTTCATACACAGGTGATAGTAGAGGGTATATCTGCTGTACCTAAGACAGACGTGGGAGGAAATCCCTTGCAGGTTTTTGGGAGGGCAGTTGGGTGATTCTAGTGCTTGCACCCTTAGTCATTGTATTGTGGACCCCGGGTAACTGTCTTTCTTCCTTCATTGATCTGTTCTAGGCCCTCATCATCCCAGACTCTTCTCCAGAAGGCATCTTGTTTGCCTGGTTTGCATACTTAGGACTTTTTTAGTTGGCGTGCTATTTGCCCCCTAGTCATAGTGGCCACCAGGTTCTAGTCTTTATTTTATATATATATATATATATATATATATATAATCACAGAGAATCAAGAACTTCGTAGATCGAGAAGGCTTCAAAACCTTCCACCAGTTAGAACAGAACCTTTACTGCTAGCTAGATGGTAGTGTGTAAACCCCAGTGTTTCTTCAGAAACCATTCCTGAAATAGAATTTCCTGAGGAAATTTTTACAATGGAAAATCCTGAAATAGGAATTCCTGAGGAATTACCACTTGAAGGTGAGTTTCCTGAAGAACAACAAACAACAATAGAAAACCTTGAAATAGAGGTTCCTGAGGAACCACAACTAGGTACCCCAGATCAACGATACTTTAGTTCAGTTGAGATTAAAGATCTTACTTCTGCAGAGTATAACACTCCCTTCAATCCTCCTATGACCAATCCTAGAAATCCGCTTCTGTTACCTGTTGGTTTCCAGCAGCCCCATTACAATGCATATAATTCCTTGCTTGGACATATGATGTCTACTCTAGAAGGTGAACAGGGAGTTCCACAAACTCCCACCATAGGTATGAACACTAACACGGTAAATCTTGCTTTTACTGCTACACCGAGTTTGGCACAGACAACCTATGTGTCTACTCCGTCTTTCAGTTTTAATACTGGTACATTAGGTATGCCAAGTTCAACAACTATGGCACCTACCCCTACACCTATTGTTGGACCTAGCAGTACAGCCAATTTAGTGACACCTCCTGCGTTTCAACCGTTATATCAGATACCAAGTACTTGGATTTCCACACCTGTTGTAGGGCCAAGTGCTTCTGCAACTGTTCCTGTCATGAGTACCATGACCGCACCATCTACATCAGCTTCCACTGGTTTCAATACCTTTGCAGGTCCCAACATTAATCAATGTAATATGCCTGGAGGTAATGTGCCTTTTTCCTTATTCTCAGGGGGAGGGGGTAATATTTTTAACCAACAATATGGGGGGGCTAATACCCAGCCACAGTGGACGAACCCACAGAGCACTAACCCGCTTTCATATGGGTGGGTAAATTTCAATAATACTTTCACGCAACAACAGATGGCAGGGGGTAACCCCTACCAACAAGTAGCTGGGGGCAACCCCTATCAACAGATGGTAGGTAGAAATCCCTATTAGCAGATGGCCGATGGAAACCCTTATCAATAGATGGTTGGGGGAAACCCCTACAAGCAGACGGCTGGGGGCAACCACTACCAGTAGTTCATGGGTCAAACTATGGGTGGTTCCCCTTTTTCGACCCCAGCTTATCAAGTACCGTCTTACCGGCCTCATTTACCATTTCTGGCAACTTTGAATTTGCCAGATCTTTCCAAACTGACCAATGATCCAATGTATCATAATGTTACATGGCCACTAGTTCCTACCAAGTTACTTTCGGACATTCCAAAGTTCGAAGGCAAAACAGGTGAAGACCTTGGTGACCATGTCACTACTTTCCATTTATGGTGTTCCTCGAACTCATTAAATGAATATTCCATTAGATTGAGATTGTTCCAAAGGACTTTAACTAGTGTTGCAGCCAAATGGTACATTGAGTTACCTGCAGCTACATTCTCTAATTTTGGGGATCTCACGACTGTCTTTTTGAATCACTTCCAACTTCCTGTTCGGTATGATGCCGGAATAGACCTTTTGTCTACATTTAGGCAAAATAAAGCCACTCATTTATCTGACCACATTCAGGAGTGGCGAAGACGAAAGAGGCTCATTAAAGCCAACATACCTCCAGAATTCCTTCTTGAGTGATATTTGAAATCACTCCTTCCTTACATTTCTAAGGAAGTAGCTACGTCTGGAGTATCTAATGAGGAAGAAGCCATCCTACGAACCCATCAGTTAGATCTCATTTATGCACAATCTGGGTTACTGTATGAGATCATACCTGATGCACCGTGATCAAATACCAATCTGAGTAGACCTAAACCTGGACCACATGCTGACGGCATAGTGGGTTCAGTTGACTCTGCAGCTTTCGAAGCATTGACGAAACAGGTTCACGCCTTATCTGTTAAACAATCGACTACAAAAGTTTCATCCGTCACAACCTCTCCTTCTACTTCTGAGCCTGTCAACCAAGTTTAGAACAATCAAAAGGGCCCTCGACAGCCCAATAACAAAAAGAAGGGCAAGAAAGGAGAGGGGAACCAACAAAAGCCCAAAAAAGAGAATGCCGAAGAGGGTAACAAAGAGAAAATGAAGGTTAAGTTCCCTTGTAAACTTCGCAAGCAGGACCACCTTACTCACCAATGCCCTCTGCTTGAAGAAGCCCAGAAGCTCTTAGGAGAAAAGAAGCCTGCCGTATTGAAAGATCCATTCCCTAAAGGGCAGAGCTCAACTTCTGGCACCTCCAACACTGGGGGCACTACACATTCTACAGTTGATCAAACTTTTATTAACATGGTTAATTTGGATGCACTCTTACAAACGAGAGCCAAGAACTATACCCCGAACGCACAGAAAAAGGATAAAGAGATTCCAAAATCCTCCACTCCACTCCACATACCTGTGGACCCAATGCCCAAGATCCCGAAAGGTGTCTTGAAACGGGCATTGCACAATCCCAACACTCGGGCTGCTTCCAACTACAATGTGGTTGAAGATTTAGCCCAGACCCCTTGTGCCATGTCTACTTTAGAAGTCTTGAAAAGTTTTCCTTTACAACGGAATGCACTTCTGGCAACTATTGGAAGTATGGAATCCTCTAACATGTCTGCGCGATTTGATATGACTGATGTCAAATACTGGTTTCCCTACCACGTTTCTCTTCAGATTGGAGTCGTTCATGGTCCAATGACCATTAGAAAAGCTGTCATAGATGAGGGCGTGTCGACTTGCGTAATGTCAATTTCCTGTTGGAAAGCTTTGGGTTCCCCCAAGTTAGCCCCTTCTAACACACTGCTTACTGCATTTGATGGCAGGACTTTCCGTCCACATGGGGTTTTGCCATCATTTGATGTCACATTGGCCAGTAAGACAGTTGCTGTAGAAGTAGAAGTTCTGGATGCTCCACTTGATTGCTATATGTTATTAGGCAGGAGCTGGACATATGCCATGCGAGCCATTGCATCGACAGTTTTTCGGGTTGTTATGTTCCCATTTGAAGGTAAGGTCATTACAGTCGATCAAATTTCTTTCACTCAGAGAAACAAACAGAATTCTTTGGAGACCACAGTTCCCCTAGTTGATCAAACTGCCCTGGATAATGAGAGTTTAGGAGTAGGGTTGTACGGGTCGTTAATAGGCACTTTCGACCTCCCCTCCCCTATTCTTTTTATGTGTTCTGATGTGGGTACTGCTACCGAAACATTCACGTTTGGTTTAAGAACTGATCCTTGGATCCTTCCTACTACATCAGAACCTTTTGTGCCTTCGTCCATTGCAGAAGTGGCCTATATGGAAACACAACACACTAAAATGGAACATATCATGACTCCACCAGCCTCTGTTGAGTCAGATATGGACTACGCTCCGGCATGGTCACTGAATTCCACTCATTCATTCGATTGTTTAGATACGGTTTTGCCATCTGATGAAGCCATCTTAGAAGTCATGATGGGCCTGGACCAACCATGGGAACATATGCACCACAGGTCCTACATGCTTCCAGATCTAGATAGGATTGAGAGAGGGGAATTCCCTGTGAGACCCGATGGATTGGTTGATTTGTCATCTTTTCCTTCTACTTTGAGAGCTGTTTATGTTGAAGGAAATATGGCTAATATGTCCAGAACAATTCCGATCAACATTTCCACCAAACCCGGGATCGTGGAAAACATTTTTATTGGTGCAGACTGTTCTCCAGAAGAGATCACTCTGTATACAAAACTTTTTAAAGAATTCCGCGACATTTTTACCTGGTCATATGAGGAGATGCCAAGTATAGACCCAACCATCGTGGAGTATGTCATTACGACATACCCTAACGCAAAATCTGTGAGACAAAAGCTCCGTCCCGTGAACCCAAGAAAAGCGGCTGCCATTAAGGCGGAGGTTGAAAATTTGCTTAAAGCCAGTTTCATCTATCCGATTGACATGACGGAATGGGTTTCAAACCCCATTTTGGTTGATAAGAAGCAAGGTACCATTAGAGTCTGTACTGACTTCCGGGACTTGAACAAAGCTTGTCCGAAAGATAACTATCCTACACCGTTTATCAATCAGATCATAGATGCTTGTGCAGGACATGAGATGTTCTCTTTCATGGACGGTTTTTCGGGATACAATCAAATAGAAATCAAACTTGAGGACCAACATAAAACAGCTTTCATTTGCCCGTGGGGGACCTTCGCTTACCGGAAGATGCCATTTGGTTTGAAGAATGTTTGAGCCACCTTCCAGCGTGCGATGAATTTTGTTTTTCATGATATCAAACACATAGTAGAACCTTACCTGGTTGATCTCCCGGCGCGATCTCAAAAGAGACGGGATCATCCAGCTCATCTTAGATAGGTGTTTGAAAGATGCAGACAATATAAGATTTGTTTGAATCCTAATAAGTGTGTGTTCTGTGTCAAATCGGGATGTTTACTGGGCTTCATTGTCTCCAGTCGTGGCATAATGGTCGACCCACTGAAAGTAGAGGCGATTATAAATCTGCCTCCTCCTCACACCTTGCGACAACTCCAAAGTCTGCAGGGCATGTCTAATTTCTTAAGGCGATTCATCATAAATTATGCTAAAATTACCAAAGGTTTTATGAGGCTACTCAAACAAGACTCCTACTTCGTGTGGGACGAAGCTGCTCAAGCATCCTTTGAAGCTTTAAAAAAGGCACTCCTTTCAGCACCCTTGTTGAGCCCACCAGACTACTCAAAAGATTTTCTTTTATATCTGGCAACGTCTCTTAATACAATTGGTATAGTTTTGGTTCAGGAAGACGATATGCTCCAAGAGCAGGTTGTTTACTATCTTTCTCGTGCATTGATAGCCCCTGAGGTTAAATATTCGTACATTGAGAAGTTAGCACTTGCCACCGCCTATGCGGTACAGAGGCTTTGTCACTATATACTTTTACGAACTACTACTGTGATAGCAGAAGTCAATCCTTTCCAGTACGTTCTCACCCGACGAATCATCAGTGGGAAATATAATAAATGGATTGTAATCCTATAGGAGTTCGATTTGGTCTTCTAATCAGCCAAGTCAAAGAAATCACTAGTGTTCGCTGAGTTAATCTCAAAATTTCCAAGTGACCTAGAATACGTTGAGGAAGAATCATCATTCCCAGACGAACATATCTTCCTCAATGCTTCCTCTGACCCATGGTATGGGGATATCTTAGTATATCTCCATACTTTGAGGTGTCCTACTACTTTTTCTCGAGAAGAGCGATGCAAGCTTAAAATCCATGTGAAGAATTACCTTATCATCTCAGATACTTTATATCAACATGGGGTAGATTCCATTTTACGACGTTGCTTAACTCGAGAAGAAGCCGAAGCAGTATTAAATGATGCCCACAATGGAGCTTGTGGGGGACATCTTTCCGGGTTGGCAATAGCTTAGAAGATACTGCATGATGGATATTTTTGGCCCACGATCTTTAAAGATTGTGTGGAAGCGGTGAAACGCTGTCGACCGTGTCAGTTTTTCACTAAGAAAATGAGGGCACACCCAACTCCTCTTCATCCTGTAATTACAGCAGGTCCCTTCACAAAATGGGGGGTTGATTACATGACATGCAATCCAGCTTCGGCTGGAGGACATCATTACATCATCGTTGTCGTTGACTACTTTACTAAGTGGGCAGAGGTAATGCCTACTGTTAAGGAAGATGGAGAAACTGCCACTTATTTCATGTTTAATCAGATTGTTGCATGGTTTGGCATACCTAAAGAGATAGTGACTGATCATGGCAGTCATTTCCAAAATAGCAAGATGACTGAGTTGTATACAATGCTTGGTTTTCGACAAGAACATTCGTCTTCATACTCTCCAAAGGCGAATGGACAAGTTGAAGCAGTGAATACAAATTTAAAGGTCATACTACAGAGAACTGTTAATGCTAGTCGAAATAACTGGCACATCATGCTGTACCCGGATCTTTGGGCTTACCGAGCCAATGTTAAGACTGCTACCAGTTTCTCTCCCTTCCAACTTGTGCATGGGATAGAAGCAGTCGTACCGATTGAATGCAATATTCCTTCGCTAAAACTAGCAGTTCAGTTACTACCGGATACTTCAATACTAGAAGAACGTTTGTTAGACTTAGAACATCTAGATGAACAGTGCCAGGATGCGCTCACAACAAATGAGGTCCACAAAAAATGAGTCAAAGGACAGTATGACAAATCCGTCAAACCTAGGGTTTTCATTGAAGGAGACTTGGTCCTAATGTGGGATCAAGAAAAAGAACCATTAGGACCTGGCAAATTCAAATCCAGGTGGCTCGGACCTTTTATAATTTCCAAAGTATTGAAGAAAGGTGCCTATGAACTAATAGATTATGAAGGTAATAAGTTGGCCGAGCCTAGAAATGGGCTCTACCTGAAGAAGTACTACGCTTAGGCTGAATTACTTTTTCTTGTAGCATAGCTGTATATTTTTGTAAAGCTAGTTTTTGTTATGCTTGGTAGTTAATCTTATGTGTGTTTCGTTTCATGTACCAGATGTCAACCGAACATTTCTTAGGATTTGCTGATGGCGCCAGTCGCCACACCTGTCAGTTGGATGCAGCATCTTGGTTCATTTATTCACCCACTGGCCAACTTGTCTCCTCAGGGGGGGTTTGTTTGGGTCCTACCATGAATAATGTGGCTAAATACAGTGTAGTTATAGAACTTCTCCGATATGCTCTCAGTCATGGCATTTCACATTTGGAGGTAAGACTTGACTCACAATTAATTGTATTTCAGTTAACAGGTGTCTACCAGATTAGAGATCCTGGTTTGCTACGCCAATTTCTACGAGTTAGACTATTGGAAAGACAATTTGATTCTATTATATATGAACACATTCCGAGAAGTTTAAACGCATTAGCTGATTCTTTAGCAAACTATGTGTTAGACTGGAATTTGCATCATACACTTTCATAAACAACATTGCACACATAAATTTCAAACACATACATATGTAAATAACCGATACTGTATATAGCTGATACTGTATCAAAAAATATATGAGTTTTGGGTCACAAGTCTATCAAGTCAAGTCATAAAAGTACAAAAACTGGGCATAGTAGCCTCAAAAATATATACATAGAATGTATCCCTCTCCTATGGAGAAGGAGGGACCTCATCATCATCTACTGCGTTGCGATAGCATATGACTAGCCTAGCTATCTTCCGCAGCACCCTAAGCCATGCTGGGGGCACCCCAACTACATCTTCCTACATATCCATAGGTATCTAATCAATACGACATGCATGAACTTCATGAGTCAACCGACTCATTTTTCTCTCTAAAGTCCCCAACATAACATCTGCTATAGCAATATCAGCTAGCCTCACAAAGATGGTAGGATGTCCCTCGAGACGAACAGGCCCATGATCTGCATATGACACTTGATTAGAACTTCAAAATTCATTCATAAAAATCAAATACTTGAAAAAGTTTGAAAAAATTAAATAATTCTCAAAATTTAAACATACCAATATCTCCCCAGGCTCCAACTGGAGGAAGCACCAGTTCTGGATCATGACGGAAATCCAATCCAGCATATGGAAACTGCTCGAAAGCGGGCACTTGCCTCTCCCACCACCCCCATAAATCATCAGTATGATAACAGTAGTGACTTTCCCCACCACCCTGGTGGAGCAATATGTCACCCCAACGACCTAGTTTGGGCTCACGGGGGTTAACCTGAGGTAGAGGCATCCCCAAACTGATAGCAGGCATCCTCTCAAAGAAGAAAGTACACAAAATGCTACTGTACCCAAAATTCTTCATTGTGCCGGATTTGCAACTTGACAATTGAGATTTCATGCTTGCCAATAAACTAGTACACCAATCATAGACATGACCGTGTAAGCATTGTACACCAATATGCATAGAGTGCCTGGAAGCTAAGTGTAGTGAAGCACTACCTGCCACTTGGTTGATCATGCTCACTATCACTTTCAAGGGGAGGCTTTCAATGGTTGAAATCAAGACTTGGCTTCCCGATTTTTTAGCTCCAGCAATACAATATGAATTCACGTACTCTTGCACAGATCTTACACCCACACGAGAAGACCCTTTCAGATTAATTACATCTCCTCTCTGTGAGAGACCAGTAATGAAATATATGTCATCAACTGTAAGCTCCAAAGTTTGCCCACAGATGACAAAAGTATTGGTATCCACATACCAGTACTGAATAAGTCTTCGAAACAGTTTGTTTAAGGCCCTCATGTTTACGGTTCGGTAAAATTTCAATAAACCGCATCTTCAGAGAGTGTGGAGAGTGGCCGCATCTTGCATGGCCAACCTATCCATATCCTCATGTTCTCTCTCCCTCCATTGAAGAACCATCCTGCACAAAAAATGACAATTCTTTGAGTCTCGACGCTTGTTTATAGGTTTCCAAGAGTGAGTGCTACTGTGTATACTACACAGTCATGTATAGGCGCTACTTTGCTTGAGCACAGTAGCACTCATTGTGTTTACACGCTACTGCTATTGTTACATAGTAGCGCCCGTGCAGCAAGGGTTGTGAGCATCACGTTGCAAGCAATTTTTCGCTCAAAAAATGAAAACTAAACCATGAAAATGCAAGTTGGGTGAATTCTAACTTACTTGGTGGAAGAGGAATGACGTTTCGATGCTTGGTTTGATCGCCACGGAGATTGAAAATGCAAAAGGTTGCCCCAATCTTTGCCCTACAAAACAATTTGGAAATTGAATTTTTAAAATGAAATTATATATATAAATTGGAGTTTGATTTTTACCCACCATTGTTTAAGTTTCTATAGTTTCAATTTTTTTCAAAAATACCTAATTAATCAATTGGAACACACATATGGTGCATTACTAATCCAAGCTCAATTTTCCTTTAATTTTTGTAGTATCAATCTCCCAAGTTTAAAAACTCTTGATGTTAGACCTTGTCAACTAGTTAATAGTTCAAATTCATATATCATTCAAGATTTTTTGCCGCATCAACTAATATTTTGTTGAAGACCTAGTTTTGGTAGAGTATGAAGCTATGATCCTAGAAACTGACCTTTAAGTCATTTTAAGCTCTTGTTTGGACTATTTAAACCTAAACAAGATTGTCGAGCAAGCTTGTCCTCCTCGAGCTTGTTAAAGTAATCGAAGGCTCATCCACTCAGGTATAGAATTACCCATTTTTCGGGCCTAGGTGGACTAACTACGAAAAAGGTATACTCTAGGTATACTTCTGTATGCGCCAGAAGAGTTCTTCTTCCATTGTTTTATACTTTTTCGGGGGAGGAGACTAACTGCACGAAAAAGGACCTTTTGGAGCCTTTCTTTAGGGTTTTCAGTCTCTCTAAACATGAAAATACCAAGCGAGCATTCACCTACTCGGGTTCGATGTGAAATCCACGAGAGGGTAAGTAGAGGACTGTTTAAGTTTTTCAACTCTATAAACAAGAAAACACCGCCGAGCATAGACCAATCCGGGCTCGATATAAAATCCACGGATAGGTGAAAAGAGGATTGTTTAAGTTTTTCAGACTCTATAAACAGGAAAACACCGGCGAGCATTAATCAGCTTGGGATCGATACTAAAATCCACGAGTAGATATATGGAGTTATTGTTTAAGTTTTTCAGACTCCTTAAAATTGAAAACATCTGCGAGCAAGAACAGATCTCGGCTCGATATTAAAATCTAGAGATCAATAATATAGAGTAATCTTCTATCTCTTCTTTGAACTCTGTAAACAATGAAGAAGGTCCCGAGTCTTCCTCCCATAGGCTCGTTAAACTTTTTACATGGTTGGATCTATTGAGTTTTCATTCTTTCTTGGACTCGTTAAAATAACAAGAAAGGTATTCTTTATCTAAAAAGAATAAGGGATTTGAAAGACGTATCATATCTTCATTGTCAAAGGTAGTTCAGTCAGTTCTATCCTTGAACACAACACCTACTTGAGTCTATCTTGTCAGCTGGGTTTAGTTTTTGACCTCAGGGTGAACTTGTCTTCTGAGTTGTTTACTACCCCGGTTGGTTATTCTTCCAACCATATGGAGGGTTTGATAATGTCTCTTACATTTTAGGCTTATCATTTGCCCCATTATGTTGAAAACCGCCTGAGTCACTTTGTGTCGTGCTCAATGTTCAAGGGCATACCCTGTGTCGGCCATTTTGCAGTTTACCTTGACCTCATGTGTCGACCATCCTAGTGTTAGTCTTGTTACATATTATTCCATATCAGCTCTTACCAATTGAGTGTCCCTCGAGTTGGATGATGGAGGATGCCTTAAGGCATCCCTTCCAACGAACTTCTTCCCATCGACATCAACTCATTTTACTCTGGGAATGAAGTTTAGAGTTTCGGTTAGTACCTTGGAGATTGCAGTCACCAGTGGGAATTTTCCTCGATGTTGAATGATGAGAATACATCAATGTCTCTTCTTCGACAGGATTTCCAAGTGTTCGACTCCAAGTCCATTTATTCACACTTGGCGAATCGTACTTGGTACCTTGGACCCCATCATCATTATCGGTGGAAGTCCTTGGGTTTGTTAACGATATACATCAATGACCGGTAATCAAATGATACCCCCCATGTTCGACTATCAACTCATCTATTCACATGGCTAGGGTTTGTACCTAGAGTTGTTTTGGATGAAGACCTTGGGATTTTGGATGACATTACCTCATTATGTTATCACCCAAGTTGTGCAAGACTGAGCCTCACTTATATTCGGCTCTCCATGAGACATAGATCCAGTTTGTTGTTATGGCTATGATCTCTCAGTTTGACATGGATCCACGCTTGTATTCCAAGTGGCCATGCTATATATACATCTCCTTGTTATGTAACAGAGATCATGTTGTATCACACTGCACATCTATATGATGTTAAATATGTAATTGCTAGCTAACCTTGATCTTTGTTCCATATGTTCTTGTGACTTTTTTCTGCGGTTCTTTGCTCTTCCTCTGGTTTTGGATTATAATGTATTTCGGCCATTGTTTCCCTCTGAACTCACACATTAGGGGGCATCTATTATCGATCAAACTTGCACCTCTCCGTCTGTGATCACCTTGAGCTGTCGATCACACAAAAGGACAACTTGGATGGAGGAGCATGTTGACCCTAGATGACACTTTTACTTACTCCATTACCTGACAATACTGGAAAAACCCTACAAATATCATTCTGAGATATGAGCGCTACTCTATTTCAATAGAATAGCGCCTATACGCTACTCCAGTGTATAATAGTAGCGCTCAAGTCCTTATAAGCGCTACTCCTATTCAACATAGTAGCGCTCAACATTTAAAAATCAATGAGTGCTAGTTGACAAGCACTAAAGTAGTGCCCTAAACGCTACTTCACTGAACAACAGTAACGTACATCTCAAAAGATGATTAAAAAATAATTAATTTCACGAGGAGGATTAGTTGCTGGTAGGTTCCCAACTTCCCCAACTTCCTCCATAACCATCTCTCAACCTGAACTACTTCTATGATCCTATAAATATAGGGAAGAATAAAGAGAGGGGTTAGATGGAGAAAATTAGAGACATAGAGTTATAAAGGAGAAGCTTGCATTGGAGGATTTTATGCTGAAGATATCCAAGCCAGAGAAGAGCGAGAGCCCAGAATCAAGTTGCAGGAGCATGTCACAAAGTCAGGTATACTTGTAACATCATTTTTTGCATTTGACAATAAAAGGTCGGATTGTCTTTCTCGTCCCAAATTAGGTGTTCTTTGAAATAATATCTTAATTTGGATATGTTTTGGTTAATATCGAATGTTTAACATTGCTTTTGTTTCTTTCAATCATTATATATTATCCAAGATACATTGAGAAAGGTGTTTGTATTGCAGGTTTACTAAACAGAAGGTGGACTGGAGGACTGAGCGTAAGATCAAATAAAAGTTAGGATCGAACGTCGGTTAAAAGGTATGTTCTCAAGGTCTATAACTCATTTCTTTTCATAAATATCTCTGTAATACAGTTAATACACTTACGTGTCACCCCATTCCAGTTGATAGTATCAGTTTCCTTGCTATAGGGTAGTTTTGCTCGCCAACACTTACTCATTCCAACAATTTTATATGGGTCATCATCACCCAATAAGACATGTCCAAAATCACCTGGAACATAATCATGAAAATATTTCCTATGGGATGTAGCACGAGATGAGACCCCTTAAACTACTACCCAGTAATCACTAGTATTATCTAAAGCAGGAATCAAAGCATCTTGTAACACATCACCTGTTACATTTGCTTCTTGAGTAGTCTCCTGTTATCCATCTCCTTTTTTCTTTAGAGATCTGCAGTCTTTCTTCAGATGTCCTTTCTTTCCACAGTTCCAACACTCTATTTTTTCCATTCTACACTTAGATCTGCCCATTTTAGACGTGCTGCAATTACTTTGGCTCTTTCCTTTCTCCCTTTGTCTTCCCCTACTCTCTATGGTCAACGCATTACCTGATGTCTCACCTGTGTTTTTTCTTCGCATTTCCTCGCTAAGAATACCACCAATAACATCATCAAATTTCAAGGTGTTTGAACCAGAGACAGAGTTACTTACATCCATGACCAAGCTATTCCCGCTTTCTGGCAATGAACACAAGCTTATAAGATCCCTGACTCATCATCAAAGTTCACACTTACAGAACTCAGTTGATTTGCAGCCGTATTAAATTCATTTAAATGATCAACAACATATCCACCTTTTGACATCTTCATATTAAATAAACACTTCATTAGAAATACCTTGTTGGAGGCCAAGGGTTTTTCATACAGCTTACCCAATGCGCTCATCAAACCCTCTGTTTTCTTTTCTTTTGGGATATTGAAAGCCATCGACAAAGCCAGGGAAATCCGTATTGTTCCTAGTGCCTTTCTATCAAGAACCTCCCATTCTTCATCCTTCATAGTCACTGGCTACTTTGCTCTTCCTCCCAACTATAGGAATAGATCCTTCTGGTATAGATAGTCCTCCATTTGCATCTTCCATAACTGGTATTTTTGGCCATTAAATTTCTCAACCTTAAACTTTCCTTCTTCTACCATTGCTCCCACTCAAACTAGAAACCCTAGTTTCCCGTGGGTTTATCTTCCAAATAGACCTTTGGCTTTGATACCAATTGTTAGAAAAACTGGATTGCAAAGCAATAACAATAAACAAGATGAAAATACAATCACACAAACATATTACAAGAGAGACACCAATATATCGTGGTTCACCCAATATGGGCTACGTCCACACTGAAATTTTCAGTCCTTATTATTATACCATCTAGCAAATGAAGTGATACAACTTGCAGCACATCCCCTGCACTTCCTCTTCACTATCTCACAGTCTCTCGTTTCGATCTCAGAGATCTTTACAATGCATAATACCTAATACATCAACCCTATCCGTATTACAATATCTTTCTTATAAAGGGGAATAACATGGGAAAATACCACAAGTTACCCAAAACCATGGGCCCGTAAAACAACCCCAAAAATTTCATTCGGGAGTAATTACCCCGAGAACCCAATGGGGGGAGGCTTCCCCCCCCCCCCCAAACCCTCCCCCCTGGGGCGAGTGTACAGTCCTTTTGCATATCATATAAAGATGGGGTACAAACATGTCTGAATAATAATATCTCTGAATCTAGGAGATCAGGCTCCACAACCAACATGTTATTTCCTTGATCTCTGCCAAGTAATGGAGGAAGGTCATCTCTCAGAATGGGAAATTTTTCTTCTTTGTGATTTGCTCTCGGAGTGAGAGAAAGATCGCAGCCACATCCAAGGCCTCTAAGGCTGATCTCTCCACACAACAAAAGCAAGTGGATAAGGTTGTGGAAGAATACTCAGATCTCTTTTCCTCTCCTACCGAGGTACCTCTGCACTGCAAGGTCAAGCATCCCATCGATCTAACCTTGGGCACACTGCTACCCAATGGGCCAGTCTATCGCCACTTGCTATTAGAAAATGAGGAGATCAAGAGGAAGATCCAAGAATTTCTCCACAAAGGGGCACATCCATCCCAGATCATCGCCTTGTGGGAGCCCAATCATGTTGGTGAAGAAGAAAGATGGGATCTGGCGGCTCTGCATTGATTGTTGGGCCCTGAATAAAATCACAGTTCGGAACCGGTACCCAATTCCCTGAATCGACGACCTCCTTGTTCAGCTCATGGGGGCCAAATACTTCAGTAAGATTGATCTGAAGTATGGCTACCACCAAGTCCAAATAGGACAAAGGAGTTGTTTACTACTTGAATCTATTGTGAGGCTTAGCTGTTGGTAGTAAGGAGTTGAGGGGTGTAGATTTCATATCTATTTGATTTAAGCAACTAAGAAGATTCTTTATAGCATATATTTATTGATTGAGGGTGCATGAGGGGTTGGTTTGGAGGATAGCGGTCACCCACATGTGGTTTTCCTAGTTTCTACTAGCTATGGTCTAACTTGTCATCTTGTTAGTTCATGACTTGGTTTCATGGTTCACATTTAGATCAGTTTTATTTTTATTGATATTAATTTTATCTTAATTGAAAAATTGATAATTTACTTGTAATTATTATTTGCATGTGTTGTTATTTTCTTGTTAAATGGTTTCTATGCAAACCCCAATTACAAACTATAATTTAGTTGTGTACTTATGATATTATTTGGATATGGATACAAAATGTTAATTTAGTAAAGACTTTACCTCATTATCATGAAACTATGGAATATGAATAGATGGATGCATGGGTGCTTCTATAAATTAAAAACAAAATGGTTGGAATTCCTCTTTTAGATTTAAAATTACAAACATTGTGGTTTGGATTGCATAAAGAAAAACAAATCCATTTTCCATCTCCTTATTATTAAGATTGTTTTTAACCACAATTTTTTTTTTCAAATTATAGAAAAAAATCTAGTTAACTTGCTATTCATTCAAAAAGGAGAATCAAAGGTAACCAAACCTT
Organism: Larix kaempferi; assembly: GCA_027924585.1. Lineage (NCBI taxonomy): Eukaryota > Viridiplantae > Streptophyta > Pinopsida > Pinales > Pinaceae > Larix > Larix kaempferi. Next base: position 4,624,161 of record BSBM01000343.1, read on the forward strand.
ATACAAATTTCCATATGTAATGTCCAATATAGTATTTCCTATCAGTTATTCCAAAATAGCTTATATAGAAAGAACAAATTCCAATCTAATCTATAGACCCATCAAATGTACTCTTTTAAAGTACTTCATTTTCAAAATTACATAGAAACATTGTAAAATGGGAACAGGTTCACAAAACCATTAGAAACCGTATTGTTTTCCAAGTATTCTTCATATTTTAGAGTTCCATCCATTAGGCCCACTGCTCTCTTTGAAAGTATGTTAGCTATCATATTGAGTTCCTGGAATACATGAGAGAAAGTGATGAAATTAAACCGCTTCTTTAATATCAAAATTCTATTGCACCACTGATCCAACTTCAAAACTTGTATCTTGTAATTTTTAGAAACCCAATCCATGATCACCCTTGAATCACCAGCCACCTGTAAATGTTCAATTCCAATATACCTTGCAAATGAGAGAAGATCCCATAATGCAAGAAGCTCAGCTTGTGTGTTGTTACCCCTTCCATAACCCATCTGAAGATGGAAAGGATGAATGTTATTTAATTTCAATAGAATCGCAACACCATAATTACCTAAATAAGTAACACCATTAAAATAAGTTGTAGATATATCATCTGCAAACCTTGACATAATACAATTTCTATTTTTTATGTGCTTATCTTCCCTATAATAATAATAAAAAGAGACCAACAATCCTATAGTTGACAAAGTATATTAAAATTTTCAAGTCTTAAAAAATGGCTAAATTCCCTACTTTCCAGATAGCCCACACTATAAAGAGAGGGATATCCTTATATTTTCCTACCTTATTGAACTGGTTTTCCATAAATGTTCCAAAGGAGTCACCTTCCCATAATCCTTTGGAGTTTAGGATCCTACAAAATTCTTCCCTGACTTTCTTGAAATAACAATACTGAAAAAATAGATTGGAAAGAGTTTCATTTTCACATCCGCATAAGCTACATACACCTGAACCAAAACCTCTCTTTAAGAGATTTTCCCATGTCAAAATTTTATTTTCAAAAGATATAAAAAGACACTTTAGTTTAAGTGGGACATGCCACTTCCATATATAATTGTACCACCATTTTCCAGGAGTCTCCACAAAACCCTTAGACATTTCATTATAGGCCTTCTTAGTAGTGATGTTACCATTAGATTTATTCCAAGCCCATATTAGGATATCTTCCCCATCAACCAGTTGAATAGTTGATTGATACAAACCTATGATATGCATGTTCCATTCTTCATCCATGTTCCCTATCAACCACAGATCATTTGCAAGTAGTCAATAGGAATAGGACAATCCAAAATAGTATTTTCTTTTAGTCTGAGCTAAAAAAAAAAAGTCTTGTAGAAATACCAAAAGTTTCTCAGAAAGTTTGTAGAAACTCCCCCTCCCCGCCAAAAAAATGGGTTGATTCCAACATATACCTACCTACCATTCCCAACCTTCCATGAAATCCAATTACCCATCCAACCCATCCAAGGATAGGATCTAATCAAACCCCTCCATATAATTATAGAAAGTTTTCTTTGGATCCCTAACCCACACTACAACGAATATTTTCTTCATATATTTTTCCTTTAGAACCTCACTTCAAATCCCTTTGTCAAAGAGACCCCTCTATAAGATTTTTAAGCTCATGGATGAGCTAAACCAATCCATATTTTTAATTTCCCAACCTCCATATTCTTTGGAATAAATTCAAATTCAGTCTTTGCCGCAATTCACAAAGAATTCAAACCAACAGAAGAACAAACAACAATAAATCCCTATCGACACCCCAACCATATAAACCAGTATCCTAAAAAGAGGGAATTGTTGAAAGATAATGGTACTAATGTGCTCAAATCTCCTGACGGCAGATCAATAGAGAATCCCAACAGTCATCAACAAATCAATTTTGGTTGGATTGATCTGTCAACATATCGAAAGTTATGTTCTACACTTAGAAGTTTGTACTGACATGTTCATCAACTACGACGTCACAAGGAATGGTGCGACAATGTTATAAGGCTTTGAGGACAAATCCTTTCTAAGAGAGAGGCAATGTTATGAATAAAATAATAATAAAATAATCATCAATATATATATAAATAGAAATAATAATAATAATAACAACAAACAAGAATAATATAATAATATAATTAATTAGTGAAATGGTGTAACTCTTTATGAAGAGTTGCAACAGACATCCTTTAAACAATTATAAATACAGGAAAGTCTATCTTGTAAAAGACCATATCTATTTTATCAACTTATATATATATTCATGGATTATTTGTATTTTCGAAAGTGGAAGTTCGAGAAGTTCCAGTAAACGGATTTTTACAGTTGCACTTCACATAATATTATGATAATATTGAGATAAACCAACCATTCTGCATAAGTCCTCGTACCAAGCAACAATACATCATCAATGTATAATAAATTATTGATATAATTATTGGGTGATATTTTGACTACAAGAATATTTTTTTCCTTCTTTGCTTACTCAATGAGTCTGTTGAGTCCTTCAATAACCAACAAAAATAAGAGAGGAGATAGGGGGAAACCATGTCTCATCCCATTCACAAGGATAGCAAATTTTGTTGAGGAAATACAAGCCATAATCCAATCAACAACTTCAATGGGAAGCACAATATGAATGAGGACCAGTCTCAAAATGTTTCAGTCAACCCTATCATAAGCTTTGACTAGATCCATTTTTAAGATTAAAGCCTGTAGTCCTTTAGTCTTAATATAATGTAGGATTTCTTGTGCAACCCCTACAGCATCTAAAATATTCCTATTGGATAGCAATCCAAATTGTTCTTTAGACATGTACTTTGCTATTATAGGTTTTATCCCATCCGTGATCACCTTTGTAATCACTTTATAGACTAGGTTGCATAATGATATAGGTCGAAAATCATTGAAAGTTTTGGGATTCTCTTTTTTTGCAATCAATGTAATAAAAGTAGAATTCATGCTACCAGAGACAAATGCTATGATCCTTCATTCTTCAATAAAACCCAATAAATCTTTCCCACCACATCAAAAAATTCTAGAAAAAATTCAACAGTCCATCCATTAGACCCATGACTTTTTGACTTGGAAAATTTCTTCAATCATCCCTTCGATCTCCTCCGAAGTGACAACTTCTCCAACCTTTAAACCTTCTTCATTACTGAAAACCCTAGGACAGTGTTGTAGGACATTCAATTGCGCCTCAACACAATTTGATTTTTTTTTTTTAAATATCCTTCAAATGTCTGATAGCAACCATCTCCAAGGAATTTTTATCAGAAATTTGAGAACCATTGCAGTCTGTAACTTCCCATATATTGTTTTTCATCCTTCTCTAATTGGCATAATTATGAAAAAAAAATGTATTATTATCTCCTAAAGATAACCAAATCACCTTACTTTTTAGTCTCCAAGTCTCTTCCTCTTACTTGAGCAACATAATATTTTTGGATTCAACCAAGCCAACTTATCTCTTCTTTGAACAGAGAAAATATCATCATCCATATTAGAATTTATATGCTCAATATCAGCTTCTATTCCTAAAATCTCATGTCTCAAACTACCTTTCTTTTATTTCTCCCACCTAATGACGTCATGTTTTAAAAGCTTTAGTTTTTGCATCAATCCCTACATGGGAGAATCAAAATCATATTGATCAAATGAAAACCATCTATTTCTGATAAAACTAGCGAAATCCCTTTCTTGTATCCAAGAATGATAAAATTTCAAGGGATAATGTCGATCAGAATTTTAAAATTCAAATTGTAGACAAATAGTTCTGTGATCAGACACACCAGAAGAGAGAGACCATGATCAAAATCTTCCTAGGATATTACATAGTTTTTCTGCCAGTAGGAATCTATACAACCTCTTAGCCACCCCATCATCCCATATTCTACTATTGTTCCATGATGGAGTTAATACCCCATGAACCACATCCACAATATTTGTTGCTTCTAAAATCGAACGAACATGTTCATCCATAGGATCCACCAAAATCTCATAACCCCAAACCTCTAAGGCTAATAAATTTAGGTTTATGTCCCCACCAATAATGAGATCATTATTATTAATCAAGCTTAAAAATATAATCTTATCCCAAAAATACATCCTATGGTGATAAGGACCATAACAATTTAGGATTTGAATAGCCTTATCCATCCCTCTAATTTTCCCCTCAATAAGAATACCTCGAAAGATTTAAAGGATCTAAAATCAGCATTTAAAGGGTTTTTGGTATTCAATAAACCTCTTGAATTTCCCAAGGAATCTATGTTGCTACATTCCTAGCTAGGAAATAATTTTAGAAGCCATTAACAAGATTTTCTACCTACATACATGGTCTCTTGAATCATAACTATGTCAGGATTTACCACTTCAAGGATATGTTTAAGGGAAGCATGTTTTGGGGATATCCCAATCCCCCTAATATTGAAGGATAACAAGATCATGGGTCAACCACCTCTATGGAGCACTTTTCTCTAATATCCCCAAGTTCAAAGTTGAAGGAAGGAGACTAAAAATCAAGCATTAAGAGCAATCGAGGTAAGGGAGGAAACATAAGGGTTGATAAATTTATCTTTGGGCAAGTCAGGGTTACTTTTATTCACCTTCTCAGTCTTTTCCTTCATGCCTTTTTTTCTTTCTCAAAGTAACATTTGAACATTGAATACAATTAATAGGAATAATATTTTCTTTATCGTAGGATTTTCCAAAAAAAATGGGGGTAAGCTTCCTAATCAAGAGGGTTGAATCATAGCAATTTGGAGGGGAAATCACTAAGGTATTCTCATAGTTATCTGGTAGAGAGGAGTGATAAATATTAATGACTATGGAGGATGAAACCATAGACGAATCCAATATAGTTTGTATCTGAGAAGGACTGGAAAAATCTACTGGAGATCCTCCTTCCAATATATGACCAATTCCATCCCTTAGTTTATCTAAATTGTTAAAAAAACTTCCCCCCATCAGACTGAAAGCTAGAGTATCGTCTATCGAGGGAAAATTCTAGTACAATATTCGATTAGTCTCACTAGAGGGCCTTGAGAACACAAAATGTGAGGACGGTAAGGAGACCCTCTGAGGAAAGTCCAGAATCAAAAAAATATGGGAGTCCAAACCAATAGTCTCAACAACAATTTGGCATTCAACTACTGAAATTTTTTGAGCATTCCTAACTAGGGAGGAATGATAAGAAAAACCCCCATAAGATGGACACAACCCACAAGAAACGTTAGACTTCACATAGTTCACAATATGTTCAGGCGGATAAACTTTTAATAACCGAGGAAGCATAGAAATGAGCTTACCCATAATAGATGAGGCCAATAAAACATCCATCGACAACAGAGAACTGGGTCCATTGCATAAGTCTTCATCTTTAGACAAATCCTAAGGAGAGGAATGAAAGTACTCCAAGTACTTCTTCATGAAGGAAGTAGGACAAGAGGGACATTTATCGTGCAAATGACCAGTCTCACGACATATATGTAAACGAAAAGGTACACTCCAATAATCAAGATGCTAAATAATGGAACCCTCATTCAACACAATCTCCACTTCGGCCAGTAAATGATCCACAACATCCATCTTAGTTAAAACCCTAGGAATCCATTTCTTAGAAACGAGTCAAACCTCATCTTCAACTCTAATAAAATGCCCTATAGAGTTTGCTACACACATAAAACCTTCCTTCGACCACAGATGAAAAGGGTATCCTAGAAATAGGACCCACATATTACAATTTGTAACCCATTCTTTCCACCGATTAAAACCCAAATCCCATGTATATAAAACTAGTGAGCCATTCTTTCCACCGATTAAAACCCAAATCCCATGTATATAAAACTAGTGACCCTGAGCTAATTTTCCATAACTTACTAAAGATAAAATTCCTCACCTCTTTCAATAAAAATTGGAAAAACACCCAGCCATTCATGAGCATGATAAGTTTTCGTGTGTAGTCAATGATGGGTTTCCAATTCACCATCATCTAGGATATCAGTTCTATATGATTCATTGATGTATACTCCAACCATCCTAGGAGATCCCTTGAAAAGAGAGCTTCCAGTTGATCTATAGTGATATCCTTTCCTATAACACAAAGATATCTTCCATCCTTAACCTTTTGAGCCTTGATAGAAGGACAAAGTTTTGCATGAGAACCAGACAACCTATGCATCGAAGAGGAAACTTTTACCTTATGGCTAACATGATCACCAATATCTAGAATAGTTTCAAAATGACCACCCTTCAGTACCGAAATACCCGAAAGATCAGAACCTTGTTTCACAATCTTACTAACTACAAAATCCTATCCATGTTGAACTAAAGAAACAAGGGAATATGAAACCCCATTACCACTAGGTAACAGTTTCAAAATTGGGTCATGTTCAGAACTCTCCACGAGAAAGCCATTTTCCTTCAATGCCTTAGCAATAGACTTTGTCACTTTTTTCTAAGAGGAAGACAAAACCCTTGATGAGATAGTGATTATAACCCCTTTTGACTCTGGTTTCAACATGGCACCCTCCTTAATGAATAATTGTTCATCGGATATGACATATGATGTCATATAAGTCCCATCCAATAAATTATTAATTGAAGGCATAGTCGTCCTGGCATGAGATGGAAAAATTGAGGGTTTACTGAGAACATTGTTACACTCACCTTTTTTCAGGTCACCAGACCACTGGGCCTTCTTAGAATCCATATATAAAGCATAACCAATCACAATATGACGACAAATGTTAAATTTTCAGAATTTACTTCAATCTGATCTAGGATCTTAACTGAGAGAACAACATGTACAACAAATCTACAGCATATCAATCATAGACATAATAATGCAAGCACACAAGAGACACAGAGTTTACTTGGGGAAAACCATAAAGGTGAAAAACCACAATAACTTCCTCAGAGATAGATAGAGCAATGATACAACCAGAATACAAGAGATAGTCTTCTCCTAGCAGTAGAGCCTCCTCCTCCACAAGTGCGCCACTCTCCAAAGTGTGAGTGAGAGAATAGATTGTGTAAAATCAGAGACACACTCTCTATTTATACACTAACTTGACTTGACCTTTACTCAACTAGGCCGGCCTCAACTTAACCACTTAACATAATGCTGATTGGGCCGACCCCCACTAGGGTGGTCTAATAACCCTTTGACCCACATGGCCTAACCCCAATAGGGTGGTCTAATAACCCTTTGACCCACATGACTTATACAGGGCCAACCCCAACAAGGTGGTCTAATAACCCATCAAGTATAAGTTAAGACACTTACAATATAAATGACGACACTTTCGTATAGAGGAATAATAACATCTCTATAGGAATACAACCACTTCCGTATAGAGGAATAACAACATCCCTATAGGAATACAATATACATATCTGTGAAATACATTCCGAAGTTGCATATACATCAACACTCCCTCTTAACTAGGAAGGTATTTCTCGACACAAGTCTTCTAGCATAAGTCATCTTCTCTGGATCATCATCACTGCTGCTGCTATCTCAATCAATATCTGAATCTACTCATCATAGGAAGTTCTACAGATCCAATCCTTTTTCATACTGGATGTAGGCCCACCACCTGCAGGTCTTCATCATCACTGGCCATACTGTGGAAATCTTAGGACTTATTACGTGCGTCACAAAACCTTAAAAGAGTCTCTTGACTAGCAAGAACCCTAAAGAGCATCTAAGGCCTTTTTCATCCTGTCCAGATCTTTAGGACTTATTACATGTGACCCCACCACAAAACCTCGAAAGAGAATCCCAGGACTGATTACGAGCACAAGGCTCAACCTATCGGATCACCTAGGGCACAAATTACATGTGGTCACCACAAAACCTCGAAAGAGCATCCCAGGACTGATTACGAGCACAAGGCTAGACCTATCGGATCTCCCAGGGCACAAATTACATGTGGTCATGGCAAAACCTCGAAAGAGCATCCCAGGACTGATTACGAGCACACGGCTCAACCTATCGGATCTCCCAGGGCACAAATTACATGCCATAGGACAAAGCCTCGAAAGAGCATCTACTAGATATCCCAAGGCACAAATTAGATGCCATTGGAAAAACCTCGAAAGACTATTTGCAGATCTCCCAGGGCACAAATTATATGCCCTCCCAAGCAAAACCTCAAAAGAGCATTTACCAGATACCCCAGGGTACAAATTACATGCCATAGGCAAAACCTCGAAAGACTATTTGCAAATCTCTTAGGGCACAAATTACATGCTTATCTACACAACCTGTTCCACGGCCATAGAGTATCAACCTGATACTCACCATACATCATCCTGATGTACACATGATCATCCTGATCATCATCACTGCAACATCCTGCTGCATGTCATCTGGAGCAACATCTCAAAGCTCATCATCCATGATCATCCTGATCATACAATGCATCTACCTGATGCATACCAAGTATCTACCTGATACATATCATCATACATGATCCACCTGATCATATAGTGTATCCACCTGATACAAATACAAATACATGATACATATCACCATACATAATCCACCTGATCATACAATGTATCCACCTGATACATATACAGATACATGGTCCAAGCATCCAACATGATGCATATACAAAAATACATACAAGTGATCCAACTGATCATATCCAGCATCCAACATGATGCACACATACATATAAATGATCCAACTGATCATATCCAGCATCCTACATGATGCGTACATACATATACATATAAATAATCCAACTGATCATATACATCATCCAACATGATGCATACAAAGAGCAGTAACTGGAGCATCATCTTGATGCTCATAATCCATGATTCTCCTGATCATCATAGCATCATCCTCTTCAAATCATCTCATCATCCACAAAGCACAACCCAGATGCACATCATCCAGCACTTACACCACCGACATGGGAGAACACATCTACTGCCATTCGGGGAAGGCTCCAGCCCTTAATTTTTCAGCATGGGAGAACACATCTACCACCATGTGAAAAATGGCTCAGCAATTACATCACGACCAAGGGAGAACACATCAACCATGTTAGGAAATCTCATGTGCATATGCAACTTCCGGACTCATCACTTCCCTTTGGAAGGAACCTTGATCTGAAGTGCACCAAGCCTCTCTCTGAAGTACTCAAACTGCACTCTAGCCAACGGCTTGGTCAATACATCTGCAACCTGCTCATCTGTCGCAACATACTCTGCTTCGGCTATACTCAGTGCTATGTAGGACTGCTTCTTGCTAAACCAAGAGATCACACCTGATCCCTATCTGCAACACTTCCTGCCCAATCTGAATCAACATAACCCTGCAGGTTAAACTTCTGATTCGCATCATACTTGAGCCCATAATCAACTGTACCCCTCAGAATATGCTTTACAACAACCAGGTGAACACTCCTAGGATCCGTCAGGAACTGGCTCAATGTGTTCATCATAAAGCAAATATCTGGTCTCGTGTTCGTCAGGTACATCAAGGACCCAATCATCTGACAATACATAGTGATATCAACTGGCTCAGATGAAGCATCACACAGAAGCTTCAGGTTCGATGCCATAGGTGTGGCCATAGCCTTGCAGTCCATCATCTCGAACCTCTTCAGAATCTCTACTGCATACTTCCCTTGTCCAAGGAAGATTCCATCTGCACTCTGCCACACCTCCATGCCAAAAACAAATAGTGCATCATCCCCAAGTTCTTCAACTCAAACTCAGCAGCAAGCTTCTGCTGCATGTCGGCAATCAATATATCCTCACCTGTTACAAATAGGTCATCCACATAGTAGTATCACTGGATTGCCTTCCTCAACCTTGTAGTAAAGGTTGGAATCCGCTTTATTCTTGGTAAATCCCAAACTGGATAGAAAGCTGTCTATCCTACCATACCAAGTTCTGCACATATATGACTCCCTGTCATGTGTATCAGAACCAAGTAGCTGCTCCACATACACTTCTTCTTCAACTACACCATTAAAGAAAGTTGTCTTGAAATCCATCTGGTGTATCTTCAATTTCATCACTTTAATATTTCTCTATGCTGCCATCTGTAGCATGCTTGATCTGATAGATCCATATGGAAGTCATAACAAACTTCCCTTCAGGTCTTGGGACTACATCCCAAACATCATTCTTCATGATTGACGGATCATGGCATTCTTCCCATATCCTGGGAACTTCAATATCTCCAATAGATAATTTTGTTGTTGAAGAAATGTTGTAGTCCTTCTTTTGTAGGTGATGGTATACGATCTTTCCTACACAACAAGTTAAATTGCATGATTAGAAACATCCCATAATTTTTAGAAAAATTCTTACACATAAAGAAATATGTCATACAGTCATGCAATTATCTTAGCCAATGCTTCAATACAACATTTATCCATGTTCTGTGACTTTCTAAATGCCTTCCAATCTCTACCAAACCATTGTTAAGAGTGTGCACAACTCCTAACATGTCAGCAAAGAGGTTTCATTCTAGATAAGTAGCAATGTAATGTTGTACAATGCCATAGGCCACTTACCCATGTATATTAGTAGTATACTGTTCATCAATGCAACTATTCTAATATGCATAATACACAACCTAATTCTAGGAACATAAGCATATATATCATTGAATAACATTATGTAAGAAATGACAATTCAAATACTTATCCTTGTTTGGTTGCTGGGTGGACTCCCTTTGAATCTTTGCAACTCCATTCTGATGTGGATTGTGAGAAGTGGTCAAGTCCCTCTGAATATTTGCATCCTTGCAAAAACTACTGAAGTGTGCTCCTTTGCTTTCTTGCAGAAACAACTAGAGTGTGCTCCCTCTTGATCTTTGCTTCTTGGATTACTTGTCCTTGAACTTATATCCATCCTTAACCACTATGCATGCTTATTAGTATCATCATTGTGTTATCCTTGAGGTCTCATACATAATCACACATTTATTATTATAATCTTAATACTATCAAAACAAAATAATCTTAAACATGTATAGTCATGATCATTCACAGATAATAAACATTAGTATTCAAGGACTCTTATGGTTAGTCATAATCATCAATCATGGTAAGAAACATAATATGCATTAGCCATGACTATTCAAACCTATGACTTCATAAATAATCATTATCAACAACACAACAGTATAAGATCCTAACACAAGGTAGGATTCTAGCTTGATATAGGAAAAACATACCTGGATTAGCATACTAGCTAGTTATGTCTAACATACCCACATAATGTCTTCTGGTTCTCTTCAGTGACTTGTGCTAGTAACCTGCATGCCTCATTGGTTAACTATTGTAGGACCAAGTTATACATACCTCAAAAGTAGATCTTCTATGTCATCCATGACAATGGATGAATCTTTGTCTTCATATCACCATGATCATATGTTCTTGAAGTAGAACATGATTTGTTTTTCTTGGTGTACCTTTTATGTTAGTGAACAACATAAACCTCATACAACCTCACAATGCATTAGTACATTCATAAGTGTCAAAACTTTAATCAATGAATATCTTCTATTAAGGTGATACGACAAGTCTAGTAATTAATCAAGATTGTACTGTAATAATATGAAGACAAACATATGATAAACTTAACCATGAAACATACCTGTAAGCCATACCTGTCAAGATTGCTTGTAATATTCTTATGGAAGGCCTTAGCCTCATCTCCCTCTAAGACAGGAACTTCTTCACTTATGCAGGTGACCAATCCATCTTCTTCTAGGATTAACCCAATCCACTTGATTTGCAAGAACTGGACCTGGAGCTGGATTAGGGTTTGTCAAAGAAACCCCAAAACTTCAAATTTTGAATTTCAAACTTCCGAAATGATAGAAATATGTGCCTTGATGAGCTGATCAAGTTGGTATATTCAGAATTTGAAAACTGCAAAGTTTCACCCCTCGAAATTGCCTTTTAGATTTTCGGATTCATTAGGGAGGACCCTGAATTAGGGTTTGAGTTTCTTGGAGCTTCAACCAACCAAAATATTTTATTCAAAGCTCTAAGATTTTATTTTTCTAAGGAGCTTACAGCCGTGGTCACAGATTTCCAAAATTCCAATTTTTGCAGAAGCCCTAATTTTCCATCTTTCTGATCAAAATCCCGAACTGGGGTTTGATCAATCCCGACCTTCTTCCCAACCAAAAAATATGATCTTGGTCTCTAAATTTCGATTTTGATGAGTAGCATCCAGCTGTGGTCTCCTATTACAAAAATTCCAACTTTCTCCGAAGCCCTAAATTCCGGAAGCCATGAATGAAGGTGCTAAAAAACAATTCTGTTTTGACAGAAATATGTACCTGATTGTTTCTAGTGTAACTATGAACTTTTCGATCCACGAGGTTTGAAACATTTTCCTGAGATATCCTGACCTGTCATATTTCCATCCCAATAGGTCTGACCTCAATTGGATTCTCTGAGAGAGAGGTATGCCAAGTGTCGTAACATGACCTGTTTATGGGATAAAACATGAGAGCAAACTTGTATGGCGTGCCACGTGTCACTGGTTCAACTTCGGCCTCTGAACATTTTTCTTGAGATATTAAATTCTGTGTACTACCTGTCTCTTTTTACGAAATTTCATTTGGAGCTTCTTAGCCTAAGTTATGACCTTTTTCCCAAGGTCACTTGATTTTGACTCACATCTGGAAGAGGCCGAAACCCTATATTGTACAGATCATAAATCACAAAGTACAACGAATTAGAGGTTGTCCTTTGGACACAAGGTACATGGGGATCTTATCTTCGACCTGTAAAATTTTTAGACCCGAAACCGTCGCGAAAACGGATTTATAGAGAAAGTGCTACGATGACTGGTTTTTGCTATATCAAGCCCTAACATCGTAAGTGCAACAAGTGTCATACATGCCATATCATGCCTTCTTTCATGCTAGCTCTGATACCATGTTAAATTTTCAGAATTTACTTCCTCAGAGATAGATAGAGCAATGATACAACCAGAATACAAGAGATAGTCTTCTCCTAGCAGCAGAGCCTCCTCCTCCACAAGTGCGCCACTCTCCAAAGTGTGAGTGAGAGAATAGAATGTGTAAAATGAGAGAGACACACTCTCTATTTATACACTAACTTGACTTGACCTTTACTCAACTAGGTCGGCCTCAACTTAACCACTTAACATAATGCTGACTGGGCCGACCCCCACTAGGGTGTTCTAATAACCCTTTCACCCACATGGCCGACCCCCAATAGGGTGGTCTAATAACCCTTTGACCCACATGACTTATACAGGGCCGACCCCAACAAGGTGGTCTAATAACCCATCAAGTATAAGTTAAGACACTTACAATATAAATGACGACACTTCCATATAGAGGAATAATAACATCTCTATAGGAATACAACCACTTCCGTATAGAGGAATAATAACATCTCTATAGGAATACAATATACATATATGTCAAATACATTCCGAAGTTACATATACATCAACAACAAACCCAACAAGTCCAAACAACATAATCAATACACTTGGGTTTGATTAACACAAAAAAACTCTGCAAACAAATTAGAGTAACTAACATAAATAAAGTAACTAGCATTTGAAGATATATTCCTGTAACAACCCCAAGCTTACTATAAATGCATAATACATTTTTTTTTCCACTATATACAATGAGAGTTGATAATTTGTAAAAAAATTTGATTACAATTAAATGCTAAACATGTATCATTTCTACTATTCATATTGTTGGAAATTATTCTTCCCCTCCATTCTAAAGGTCATATTTCTACCTTATAACTCAACACACACACATATATAAATGATACTTTGTCCACACCTACCAAAATGTAATCCTACAAATTCTTAAGTAATATATATACTCTACAGATAAATATCCAAATATGACTTCCAAATTATATATTCTTATTTTAAATTGTCATAATCAATTTCCAATAATGATCTCCCTATTTTAGCATAGGCCATACAATCACCAACTACAACTATTACAATGGAGCATATTACAAAGGACCATTACTTCCTAAATGTCATGATCACAAATGAGATCGCATTTCATATATCCATACATGAATAAATACAACAAAATAATATATTTTACTTTCCAATGTTCAATATATATATATAACTAAACACCATAAACACTACGTTTAACACATTATATGTATATATATATCTTAAGAGTAATTACCTATTTATTTTATATCCTTTTCAATTATTTCATATGTACTTATAAGTATAGTTCCTCAACAAGGTATATTTTACCCCATTCTCCCCTTTGCATCAATTATTTCATATGTGCTCATATGCAGAGAAAAGTAACTGAGAAAACTTTAAATCCTTTCTGATGCGATCTTCTTCTTCGGGAGTCTTATCTGTAAACGGTAGTAGGTATCCTACTAATCAGTTCATCACAATGGATCCAAGATTATATTTTATTATTGTTGGCTAGAATCTGGTATATGTGCTTCTGCTATCTAGTTGTGGGAAAAAGAAAAAATAGAAATTAAGTGGACAACACATTTGATCATGAACAATTTGACACATAGATTTACCCTAGACAAATTCACTCTGGGGAACTCCAGCAATGGAATGGCTTCGTCTGTGATCTATTGACTCTTTTGAAAATAAGAGAATTAATGATTACAATGAATCTAATGAGAAGAGAACACTTTGAATGTGTCTTTGACTACGGCAACAGTTCCTTCCTCTGCCTTTGTTTGTGATCTTCATCCAAAGTGAGAATTGGGTATTGGAATCCGAACTAGCTTCAATCTCTTGGCTCTGTCATTGTTGTGAAGAACTCATTTGAAACATGATCCAAGCTTCGGTATGAACACTCCAATGTTGAATTAGATTATTTCTTCCAATTCTAACCCCCCATTTGTTTTTCTATTGAAAGGGAAATTTATAAGGTAATGACTATTTGAATTCCCATTGGGACTCTTTTAATGCTATTTAGTTTGGCCTTCCATATTTCAAATGATTCATCAACCCATAATTCGGGTGTTTGTCTTCCACGCATTCACACCGTTTAGCATGAAGAGCTTATCACCCATTCATAGCAAAATGAGTGAGTGGTGTCAAGTTACAGCATACCTACGTAAGGATTGTTACCATCACATTATTTTAAGTGACCCAACATTTGTTGCCTCATTTATATTGGTGCGATATACCTTCATTCCAAGTGTTGCAACCTTGCTTCAACCAAAGGACCGCAATATTCCTATCCAAACAGTATGATCTGTCCTTGTGTCACCTTGTTGAGTTACCTACATGGCATTGCTTGTGACATATCTTCATTTCCATGGGTGCAGTCTCATTCATTTGTAGTGGTGCAATTGATTTCAAGTAAATGGTTGTGATTTGTCCTTCATTTTAGAGGTTGTGGTTTGTTTACCAGTGTGAGTTCTCCTTTCACCCAAAGATTGCGATTGGTCTTCCATCCAAAGACTACGATTGGTCTTCATGGAGTGGTGGTGAGTTCCCTTCATTTTTATAATTGGTATTCACTGATTCAAAATGAAGGCAGCAACACATTAACTCATGCTCGTAAGTAATATGAGAATAGTTTATTTCACTCCTGAACTTGGTCGCAGGCTAGACATTGACTGAAAATCCTTAGCTTGGAAAAATAAAGTTCCGTTAGGTAGGTTTTTTGCTCGCTGTTCAAAGGAAGGCTAATGTTTCATGGTATTTAAAATCCAATAGCATACTATAACCTCTCTAACACTTAGTTATGTTCGCTCATTCTAAGTATAGTCCCAGTGAGTTAGGCATTTGCCCGAAGCTGGAGTTCACCCTCTTATGTGCCTAGGCCTTTAGCATGATTAGGCCGAACATGGTAAGGGAGAGGAATTTATTGTGAGACCCAGGCGGGGAACCATTGGTCCCAAAAGGTGGGACATGCTCACTCATCATATGGGAATGGGGATGGGAACAGGAACAAGGGAGAAACAGCAACTTCCTCATTGTGCTGAGCATTTAAGGACGAAACATTGGGTTCTCCGTCGTGCCCAAGGGCCAAGACAAAGCTTCGTCAAGATATATGCATAATTATGGTGAAAAACTAAATACAACAAAGCATGAATTATGATGCCTTATCCAATTCGTTTTTTTGCATGATCCTTTTTGGATCATACCTCCCCACTTGGGATACATTTGGTTCCCAAAATCCATTGACAAAGAAGACGAGGGAACAATGTATTGACTTTCTCACTCTCATACCTTTTTTCCTTCTTCAGTAACTGACCCTTGAGTCCAATCTGCCATATTTCATGTTGCTGCTTGAATCTAATTCAAACCTTTACTTCTAAAACTGAATCCTCGTCCAACTCGTCAAGTGCAGTTGGTGTGAAATCCTCCACTGATGGAAGACTTAGAAGTACTTTCCTCTCCTCCTCCCCGTCCATCATAAATGGTTTGAAAATGCATAGATTTTCCACATTGACAACCGAAAAAATCTGTATATACAAGAGTCAATGGAAAAGAATTGTTGTTGACTTGTTCGATAATGTCCAAAAGGTCCATACCTCAGTGACTTCAACTTCTTCATTGTTTCCTTCGATATTTCCTTTCCAAGATACAACTAGACACAATCTCCAAATTGTAACTTATGATCTATCTGATCCTAGTCATGATGAAGCTTATACTTCACCTTTTAATTGCTTGAGTACCTGTCAATGAATTTTCCTGATTTTGTTAATGAAATTGCATGCTTTTCTTGTCTCCTTGTACATTTTTGGTGCCTTTTCCTCTTACTCTCCATAAACAACATCAGAAGATGGCATTGACAAATAATCGAAACAAGCCTCAAAACAGGATTTTTCGATGGAAGGATGTACTGCCCTGTTATAAACATTCTGGGTAAACCAACTGCTCATCCCACGTCTACAAATGCTTTTGATTATAGCCGCTCAAAAGTTGCACCACGATTTTGTTCACCACTTATATCTTCTCATATGTTTGGAAATCAAAAGTTTTGGAGTGCTTTAGTTTTGTGTCCATTCTTTCCCTTAACGTTGTCCAAAAAATGCCCAAAAATATGGAGTCTCGATTAAATACAATTGATGAAGGTAGTCCAAAATGTACCCATACATTTAGAAAAAACAACTTTGTTGCTTCGTGACTATTAATGGTCTTCTTGGACTAGGTAAGCACACACAGTTCCTTGAATCTACCCGCAACTATGAATAAGTAAGCATGTCCTCACCTTCTCATTAGCACTCCTCCAATGAAGTCCATAGAGATAATATCCCATGATATATCGGGAATGGCAGAGGCATATTAATTCAAGCTTTATATTGCTATATTTTCTTAGTATTACACAACACAAAATTATTTGGTATATTGTGGTTATATGTTGGAAAAAATTATTTTATCATAATATATTGTGGCTATATCTCAAAAGAAATTTATTTTGGTATATTGTGGTGATATCTCAAAAGAAAGACACAGTAAAGTATTTAAAAATATTTTAGGTTAAAATAAAGGATTTAGAAATTTTTAATGTGTTTAATTACCTTAATGTAGAGATAATTTTATGACATCTATTGATTATATTCAATAATGATTATAATAATTCATCGTTACTATCAAGGATTGGAGTAATAACATCAATGATGAATGTTTTGAATCATCTTTCCATTTGCGGCATTGTTTCTTTGAAAAATGTCAACAATCTATTATGAACTGTGCATCAACTTTTTCTCTTTTATTTGGCACTGTTGTTTTCTGTCAATGAACTGTCAAGAAATTTTGAAACAAACTACAATGTTTTTGCTTTCATATTAAGCTTGATGGTCATCTTTTGCTATATAGTCTATCGATATTGCGTATCAATATTTCATATAGTCTATCAGTATGTTTTGGTTCATTAGCTTCACTTGTATGCATATAACTTAATTTCAGCATTAATGTGTGTCTAAGTGAAAATCGCTCATTAGCTTCACTTGTATGCATATAACATAATTTCAACATAAATGTGTGTCTAAGTGAAAATTGCTTTTGAATGCTTTTCTACTTCAAATCATCTAAACAAAAGTATATCACTTGTGACACTTTTTTATTTCATACTAAACTTGATGGATTTTTTTTTACTACATAGTCTATCAATATTTCATATGGATCATGTTCTGTTTTGGTTCATTAGCTTCACTTGTATGGATATAACTTAGTTTCAACATAAATGTGTGTTTACCTAATTTTTTTTATGAATGCTCTCTTGTTTCAAATCATCTAACAAAACTATACCACTTGCAACACAAATTTTCACTTGCGTCTACATCTTTGCTTATATATGTTAGCAAATTCTATGACGTTTCCCCCTCATGGCTCTTGCTAGATAGATTAACCGTGATTACAGGTATAGACAACCTTGCAATTAAATTCGAAAACAAGGCTATCAAATTGGTGGATCTTCCAAGGTTGTAGAACCGTAAGTAAGGACACATTTGGAAACATATCAAAGTTCGGACGACTCAATCGAAAGAAAAAGAGTTCACATACCAATAAAAATTAGGATTTAATTGAGGATCCAACCACTAGATTGATTCCCAATAACACATTATGACTAAAAAATTGTCTACCACAAGGTCAAGTAAAAAAATGGGTTGTGACACAAATGGAAATTAGGAGCGTCACTGGTTGACTAGATTTTCATTGAATAAAAACAAACTACAAGCACAACACCACCCAGTTCCTCTATGCACAACACGGCATCCCGTGCTATATCAATGCACTATTATATAGTTTTTCCCAAGTCTTGTGCCATCCCAATCAAATCTCCAATCAATCCATAAATCCCTATGATTTAGGATCTTGTCTTGTTGTTGAGATTTAAATTGGATTTGATTGGTAAATATCTATCTTGCTTGCTTGCTTACACATGTTCTATGTGCCATGGTGGTGTCCCCTCATTTAGCTGAACTCTCCAAGTGCCTTTTCTTTTATTTAATAATAAAATAAATAGTTTGTTGTGTCAAAGTGTCACTTTGCGTTTTTGAGTTTTAAATAACTCCTACATAAAAATAATTGTCACAAATAATAATTTAAAAATAAATAATAATGTTTTGGGGTATCACAATTCCCAATTTTTTTGCATGGTTGGTTCTGGGCTCTCTCTGTCGAGCAGGCTTGACTCCATGATCAAAACCATCAAAAACCTCATTTCGCATAACATAATCAAAACCATCAAAAACCTCATTTCGCATAACATAAACCTTAGTTTGCACTCCCATCGAAACCTATCGTTTCCACGTTCCAACCACAATTTTAATTGTAAACCACATATTCATTGCTAATGAAAATACACACTTATAAAACTTTGTATACAAATTTGTATACATATTTTAAATACATATTTATTAGGAAAAAATATTGCTTTTTATTTTTAGAACAATATTTTAAATATATACTTTTTAAGAAAAAAGTATCATTTTTATTTTTTACTAATTTTTATTGTACATATATCATATTTGGTGTGTGTATACCTATGTGTGATTAAGTCAAATAACCCTCAAAATGTGTCTTAATGCTCGACCCCATAACAACTTTAATTTATAAAACCTTACAAATCAATTTATTCATTTATAATTATACAAATCTAATAATCCTTAACCCAAATACTTATTTGTATTCTATCATTATATATCTTAATTTTAAAATATAATAGATTTTATAACCTATGTTTAACTCAAATACTTATTTTCCTATGGAAGATATTCCATCATTATACACCTTAATTTTAAAACGAAATTTGATAATCAAACCAACCTTTTTTTTTCAGAGATATACATGCTTAATTGATCTAGCAATATTTCCATTCATGGAAATTTTATGTGTTTGTTCAGTGTGGTCGAATCCATTTATGATTAATCAATGGATTCTTTTGTCCCTATGATTAGTAAACCTTAACGTTATTTATTAAAATATTATTATTTCACTTAATTAAAATATCTTACAACTTATAACATCAAATCCTTTTTGAGCATGATTGATCCAGACAACACATATTTTGAAATGTTCCTTTCAGTCAATGGCCAGTTTTTCTTTTAGTCAATGACCAGATTTACCGGGCCGCCTTTCCGCAAAACAAATGGTTGCAGAGTAAACGCAATTCCGTCCGTTTTAGGGTTGTTCGGCGGCTAAAATATCAATTGTTTGGTAGTAAAATAAATTAGGGAAAATGGATTTGTGGATTTGAACCTAAAAAAGCACATATTTATAATCATTAGGCTTACTAAACCTTATATCTCTAATACTTAAAATTTCTTATTTTTCTACTTGTCCACATAGTACTTTATAAATAAATTAATTTAAACGTGAAACTTTTAATTCAAATTGTCATGAATCAATTGAAATCTTTCCTTATTACAAAGTTTTATATTCACAAGCTCGCTCTTCTTTAATATATATTATATAAAAACAAATTTAATTGAATCACAGTGGTATGTTTTTTTGCGGGAAAAAAATATATTATATAAAAAATAGTTCAACATAGAATAAAAAAATCATAAGAGAGTTTATCGAAGAGAGTTTATTAAACATTATGGGAGAAAATAGTATATAGGTGTTAGAATTTTATTTTCATTATGAAAAAGTTTTAAAAAAAGTATTCCTAAATAATCATAGTTGTGATGAGTTGAAAGGTTAACAAGGTTATTATTGTAACAAATTATTTGAAATTTGCTATAATAAAGTGACTTTTTTCAAACCTCTTGGCGTCAAGAAGATGACAAATTCGTTCATCCCTTGACATGTTAGTTGTTAAGTGTCCTATTAGGAATTCGTGAGAGTTTGTTCTTATTTTAGCAATGTTGATTTTCTTCTAAATGCCTTTAATCTTCTAGATTATAGTTGATCACATCCTTATAATCTCTTAATTTTATGTTGTCCTCTAACTCTTTATCACACCACATCTCCTCAAATTTAAGGTGTAATAATACTTTCTAAAAAGAAACATCTTCCTCCTCTCCCCCATGATTTAGCCAAGTCTTGACTTTTTCACGCCAACATTTCTTAAGACCAAGGTGGTTTTGACTAGTGTATCAAGCAATCTTAGGAAACTTCTGGTCTCCCATGTTGTTTATCATGTTTTTGTACATTAGGTAACTTTTCATAGTCATTCTCTCACCCAAGGAGAATATGATAGGCTGTATTTCCTTTAATTTCCTCTATCCTTCTCCATGACTCTCTAGATATGTTACAACCCCAAAATTCATATCCATATAAGATAACAAGACTGACAAGAGTCTCAAAGAGGAGTTTCTTGCTATCAAAAAAATTACTGCCCTCCATTAGCCTTTTTGTGAAGGCTATAGTTCAAGTTAATATTTTGATGAAGATCAATTCTAGATATGTATATAAAGTCACTTCCTCTAGGTTGTTGTTGTCATACTTGAAATTATCATAAGTGATATTTTGGGATTTGATTATCACAATATTTGCTGTGTCAGTGTTAGCGTTCATACTCATACTAGAGAAAAAATACTCAATATCATAGGGAATCATTTCCATCAGAAAATATCATCAACATGGCAAAGAAGAATGATGACTACACTAGCCAAAGATGTGCCCCCACCTCTTTCAAAAACCCTCTATATGGTTTATGTAAATACAAAAAATGGTATGGAATATGGAACAACCTTGCCACCATTTTTATTTTGACTAACATTCAAAGTTCTTAAGATTGGTAATAACCTTCTCATGCAACCTTATAACAGAAAGAATAACACATACAATTACTTTTAATAATAAATATACATTACATACAACAATTATGAGATAAGAAAACAAAAAATATATCTAGTATACACCTTAAGATTAAGATTTTAACATTGCAGATGGGTAATTAGAGTATTAATTTTATTTAAAAATATACAAATAAAAAATAATACAAGAGTCCAATACGTATGATTAACAACATTTAGACACCAACTTGGTGTATTAGACCCCCTTGTTTACATATCTTACACCACTCCAGATTTGAACCCATGACCTCTTAGGAAGAAACATATGTTCTTAACCATTGGGCCCACTGAGGCTATTATGATTATATAGATATTATTTACAATTATATCAACAAGGATATATATATATATATATATATATATATATATATATATATATATATATATATATAATTAATTTGATGTTTAATTTTATTTGTAAAACATATCAATATTATTGCAATTTCCTATATATTTGTATGATAAAAACATTTAAAATAAATAAAAGTATTACATTTTTAACATGTCTTTTAATAATAAATAAATAATATAAACAACACTTTTATTTATAGATAAATAGTACTTCAAATCCATTAAGGCGGGAAGGGGGAGAAAATTAAAATCTAGCCATGTTAAGGGTTGGTTTTCTTTGAAAAGTATGTTACATTAAAGACAGATTATGCTATGGACGAAACATTATCTCATCATTTATATGTTCACATGATAGATAAGAACATGTGTTTCTTCCTATAAGGTTATATGTTCAAATCATAAGGGGGTATGGTATGTACACTTCCTTAAAAGTTAAGGGTCAATTCTCAAGTCTTATGAAATAAGAACATGTGTTTCCTCTCAAGAAATCACATGTTAAAAATACAAAGGAGGGTAGAGTATGTACACCTCTCTAAACTTAAAATTAGATTATTATTATTGTTGTTGTTGTTGGTGTTTAACATCATACAAATCAAGAATCAAATAAATGTGATTAATATGTAAATAAACTATTTACAAATATATTATAAAGAATGAAATTACTTTCCATGTTTTTTTTAATAAAATTAAATTTGATGTTTACTTTTATTGTAACAAAATTCAAAACATACCTATGTTATTACACTTTCAAATCTATTATTTCAATGAACTGGGACACTTGAAGAATGAATGCAAATCATCCAGACCTTACTCTTTTGCATATAATAAGAATTGGGTTAAAAAAAGTTAGTTACGTTGGGGAGAATTGTCAGACACATTCAAGGTCTTGGAGAATGTCGGATTCATTTTGAACTAGTTTGAAGCTTCAGATAATTTCACAACACTAAAATTCTTGAACAATGACCTGCATAGTTCTTCCACCTCATTGAAGGCCTCGATTTCAAAAGGTATGCATATCTTAGACCCATTATTGAATAATCCTAAAGCAATTAGTGTCCTCGATAAATTAAGGTTGCTTTCTAATTCTATCTTGAGGACACTTAGGGGTGACCCTAGACTACATGGAAAAAACCCTAGTAAAATGGGGGTTTAAGGAGGTTCTAGTCCTAGAAAGACAATTGTTTAGGAATATATTTTTGGGCATGAAACAAACTCTAAGGCTAGTGGAATCCCCCTAAAATATCTGTCTCGCCATTGAAAAACCAAGATTTGGAGATTGAAACCAAGCCTTCTATATCAGAAGGCGACCTTGCTCCACAGACCCTAAAGTATCCAAAAGCCACAAGTAAATACCAAAAGAAGAATCTAGCAAAGCCCAATATAATGTCCTCTTATTCATTAAGTTCCATAAAATACTTGAGAAAGGATCTTGTTGGGATGGAAGGAGGACTTCATTTGGACAAGGACAATCCATCCACAACTAGGAGTAAATCTCATAGGTCAGTAGCTAAATATATGGGCAAGAAAGAAGTTAGAGAGGGTAGATAAATAACTATCAATTCGACGCTCATATAAAAGAAGACTAAGAAATTGGTTCTAAAATTATCCTTCTATCTCTAAATGCTACAGGGTTAGGGAGCTCCCACAAACAATTAAGCCTCAAATGCTTGTTCGATATACACCAACTTGGTATTATTATGTTACAAGAAATGATGTGTGCTAGATATAAATCATGGGATTTCATATTCATTGATTTAAAATATTAGGACATTTGCACTATAGATGTTGTAGCATTATTCGGAGGTCTGATAACCAGATGGAATTCAACTTTTCATTTTATTTAATCTTCAGTTGTGAATGTAGGAATAATGGTAGAACCTAAGGAAAAATCACTTGGGAAGGTTATGAAAGTAATAAACATTTATGGGACCTATGGAGATCATAAGAAATTTTGGGAAGACCTAATTGTGATTGACATACTTACTGGATTTAATATTCTCCTAGGGGGAGACCTTAATTTAACTCATGCTAGGGATAGTTGGGGGAAGATGGTTAGAAAGGATCACATGGTTGGGGATTATTTATCCATTCTATTTGAAACACACACACCACCTAGTAGATATTGAACTTGTAAATTTGGTTCCCACTTGGAGAAATGGAAGAAGAGGAATAGATCACAGGATATTGAAAAGACTGGATATATTCCTCATGATAGGATCCTTAAAAATGGATGATTATAGGATTGAGAATTTCGTGGGAACTAGAGGCCTATTGATCCGGATCTTGGGAGCTGAGAACCGGAGGCTTGGATGCCGAGAGAGGAGGAGATTAAGCATGCAAATCTGTCATAACATTCACATGAAAACCCTAATATTGCATAAGAATAAGCATGAACAAAAACACATAAAGTGAATGGGAGGTGAGGCTCAAAGAGGAGCCCCACCTCTAAAACTAATTACCAATAACTCACTCAGATCTAAATAATCTCACAATGAATAATAGAAAATATGAGAGAAACCAAATGAGTAACTTGATATCATAAGAAGGCTTGCTAGGCCTTTATATAGCATTATTACAATGTGTTTTGAGGCTATACCATGGGCCAAAACTATGTGCTACTAAATACCATGGATGAGAGAGGGTGGCCTCTCTATTTAGTACTTTTATAGCTTATACATCCGAATTTAGACCATATGCCCCCTAAAATTCGGATCATTCCTCCCCCCTTAGAAAATGATGGTCCCCATCATTTCATGCTAAAAAGAGACCCATGATTACAATGTGCTAGCTACCAATGAAGAGAAGGGTTTTGTGTGGTTGACCCATAACCGTGGGTTTTGTGAGGTTGACCCATAACTGTGGGTTTTGCAAGGGTGACCCATAACCATGATGGCAATGACAAGCTTGATTCCAATGAAGAGAAGAGTTTTCTGTGGTTGACTCAAAACCATGGGTTTTGTGTGGTTGACCCATAACCGTGGATTTTATGTGGTTGACCCATAACCATGGTGGCAATGACAAGCTTGTTTCCACTGAAGAGAAGGGTTTTGTGTGGTTAACCCATAACCGTGGGTTTTGTGTGGTTGACCCATAACCATGATTACAATACATAACTATGGGTTTTGTGTGGTTGACCCATAACCATAGGTTTTGTGTGGTTAACCCATAACCATGATTACATTAAGATTTTTAAAAAATCGAAAATTCATGATCTTTGGTGCAGTTGATGTCTTGCTGCAAATCCATTCTTAGCTTCTAATGCATTTACTGAAATTGAATTCCATTGAAGACCCATTTGAGATCTCGAAGGGACCTTTCCATCCATATAACATATTTGCTCTGGGGTGGTCCAGAGATTGAAAAAATGTTTGTTGAAGCTCAAGAGACGCGCGCACATTATTTTGCAGACATCTGTTGCTTCAATCGATGATATCTCTCAAACCAGAAAGCCAAATAAAAAACCGTGAAATACCCATTTTAGCTGACAGAAAGAGCTTTTCAATGAGCTATGGTAGAGCCTCTGAAACGTTATATGGAGTCTGTAACACTTGTTTAAAGTGTTTGTACGTCCGGCCGCATTGTGTACAAACATCTGTTACTTCAAACAAGCATATCTCACAAACCAGGAAACGAAATGAAATTCCGTGAAATACCCATTTTAGCATACGAAAAGAGCTTTCTAATAAGCTATGGTAGAGCCTCTGAGACATGCTATGGAGTTAGTAGTACTTGTTTAAAGTTGTTGTACGTCCGGCCGCATTATGCACAAACATATGCTACTTCAAACAAGCATATCTCACAAACCGGGAAACAAAATGAAATTCTGTGAAATACCCATTTGAGCTGACAGAAATACCTTTCCGACGAGCTATGGTAGAGCCTTTAAAACCTCCTGTGCAGTCCATGGAACCTGTTCAAAGTTTGCTGAATGTGAGAGTGTTGAGTATAGAGATGTCAAGGGTTTGTAGAGAAGCATGGGTTGTTGTAGAGGTTGTGGAGCCTCCGTTGAATCTGCATAATCCTTCAAAATATTGTCCCAATGGAGAGCGTACCCGCTCTGATACCACTGATCCGGATCTTGGGAGCTGAGAACCGGAGGCTTGAATGCCGAGAGAGGAGGAGATTAAGCATGCAAATCTGTCATAACATTCACATGAAAACCCTAATATTGCATAAGAATAAGCATGAACAAAAACACATAAAGTGAATGGGAGGTGAGGCTCAAAGAGGAGCCCCACCTCTAAAACTAATTACCAATAACTCACTCAGATCTAAATAATCTCACAATGAATAATAGAAAATATGAGAGAAACCAAATGAGTAACTTGATATCATAAGAAGGCTTGCTAGGCCTTTATATAGCATTATTACAATGTGTTTTGAGGCTATACCATGGGCCAAAACTATGTGCTACTAAATACCATGGATGAGAGAGGGTGGCCTCTCTATTTAGTACTTTTATAGCTTATACATCCGAATTTAGACCATATGCCCCCTAAAATTCGGCTATCTCCTCTCCTCCTCTCTTGACGTTCAAGCATTCCGGGTCTCAGCCCCCATGATCCGGATCACCTATCTAATCATTTACCTATCCTACTGAAATTAGACTAAAAAACTAAGAAGCCATCTAGACCTCTAAAATTTAATCTCACATGGATGTCAGAGGAAGACTTCAAAGAACTCATAATTACACAATGGAATCCGTATGACAATGAGACATCTAGAAGGGAACTTGAAAAGGGTAAAAGAGGTAATGAAAGTGTGGTCCAACAAACTTTTTATAAAGTCTAAAAATATGTTAAAAGAAGTGGAGGATAGGAGCACTGTACTTTTCAAAAGCAATAAGGTTGGAGTTTTTAACAAAGAAGAAGGTTTGGCTTTGAAGGAATTTGAAAGGAACAAGAAGATGTTATTAGATAAGAAGGTTGAATGAAGAGTCACGAGTAGATTTTTTTGGCTAAATGAAGGAGACAAAAACACCAAATACTTTCATAATTTTGTTAACCTTAGTAAACACATGAATACCATTTGGGATATTAGACATACTAATGGACAGAAGGTCGCTATTTCTTGTTACATTTTCATATAATTATACCAATATAATTTAATTGCATATAAACAATAGGATCACTAGAAGAAAAACAAATCACATAAACAATGAACACGAGAATTTATCCCGGGAAACCCAACAGGGAGAAAACCCAGCAACCTTCGTATATAGATGATCAATTCTGAGAACAAAGTACAAGAATAAGAGAGAGAAAATGGGAAAATATCTCCATGTGAAAACCCCAAAAATAGTTCTCCTTGCTGTAGATGCAAACTTATCCTCTACTAGTGTGAACTATCTTGCGATTAGTGAATGAACAAATGAGGCACTTTCCCTATCTATTTATACACTTGCAAAACTGGCTATTTTTTTAACTGGGCCGACTTTTCTAACTGACAGGGCCGACTTGAATTGGGGACAAATAAAATAATTTTTCACTAATTATTTTCTTTGTGCAATTTATCCCCAAGGTTTAGATTGATTCTTTCAAGGGTTTTACATGATTAATTACATCAATATATTCTCCCGTAGGAGGTACAATAAAATACAATAAGAATGACTTCCGAAGTTGAACTAATTCCAATGCTCCCTCTCACCAAGGAAGGTATTATTGGACATGGTCATCATCAACATCATGATCATCTGCATCTCATATGTACATCACATTTGTTTTGATCATCTCTTTACATACTGAAGGTTTTCAACACAGTCTCAGTTCTTCGAGACGTGTCATCATGCATCTGCTCCACGCAGTCCATCAGTGGATCATCACCTCAAAAAATTTACATAGTCGATCAAAGAGTACAATAAGCATCATCTCATCCTAGTCCGTCGAGAATCAACACAGTGTGCATCTGCACATCCCAGTCCATCATGGAACATGCACCAACTCAACTAGTCCTTCAGTGAGTCCAAGAGTAGTGTGTGATAGTGTGCATTAGCCTCTTCATCCCATCTCAATATTTCTGAGAGATCTCCTAACTCTATCCGAGAGTGATTCGGAGAATGTAGTGGCCTCTCTATCCGACCTGGATGTATGATAGCTTCACAAAACCATTTTACACCTTCCCATCTCTACTGCCAATGGGATCCTCCCATACTTGGATGAGAACCTAGACGAGCAGAGGTATAAGATTCACATGATCATCTACTACATGTATGTCTCTACTCCTAATGGGATCATCACATTCCTGATTGAAAACCTGGACAGGTAGAGGTACATGTGTGGAAACAAGCTTCACATGACCATCTACTACCTATCTGTTTCTACTGTCGATGGGATCCTCCCATACCTGGATGAGAACTTGGAAGTGTCAGAACCCGTTATTTCTGAAAAATTTAAAATTTTTTTATTCGTAACAATAAATGTTAATTAGGTAGTATTTCTGATATTGTTTTAATTTAAACAACTAACATAAACTGTTTAAAGACTCTGTTTTATTAAAACTTTGATTTCGGTGATTGTAATTAATGACTGTTTTGTTTTGAACCGCAAGGGAAGAGCTAGTCGTAGTTGACTGGCTTACTTAGCTTACGAGCTAATGCATATATCGGCTTCTGTTTCTCAGGTGCGCCAGTGAAGTAAGGATCACTGTATGTTAAACTTGGTGAGCATCAATACTCCCTATACTTCAAAACTTAATGATCGTCATGATATTTCTTATTCAGCTAGTATCGTCAAGTGTTACGAAGATTTACATTGTCTCAGTTATAATTATGTTTTTATGATTATTATGCTATGTTACTGTTGTAACTAAAATGAAACATTTGTGATATCAGAATTTTTGGCTGTAACAGTGTCTTTGCATCATGTGACCTGTTGTCAACTTAATACCGGTGACTACTGTTTTGTTCATGCATTGATAATGCGAGTTGAGAAGGTGACGCCTCTAGCGTTGTTTCAATATGATCCTATGCATCGAAGTCCAATGTCCACTTAGAGTTTAACTTATGTTACTTGACGGTGCCTTGATTTTAACTATCTTTACGATGTAAACCTGTAGATGAAGCTCTATTTCAACATCTTAATAATAGAGGTTTATTTTTCATATTGCTACTGTTAACAATAGTATTGATAGCAATTCTGATGATAGTATATAATGGCAATGTATTTATTGTCTTAAAGACTTGGTAACATTTCAAGTATTAAATAACGAGGCATTTTCATTTGAAGGTTGACTACCTTGGTACTTATATGAACATAGAAATGTAATATGCCCATGGCATTAATCTATGGCTTGGTATTAATTTATATATATAATGATTGTGCAATAATCATAATATTCCATACATTGGCAAACTTTAAATTCTATATAGTGTTATGGTTGTATTTATCATACTAGGCCATAGAGAAAACTCTAGGGTTGAAGTTGACCAACATCTTGTGTAAAGTGATATGCTAATGACATTAACCTATGCCCTGGTTTCATTGTAAATGTGCATTAACTTGATTTTGTCATAGTCCTAATGTTTTTCCCTTACCATGGATAAGATTTATAACTAAAATATGTTAAAGTATTATCCACCCTATTAAGTTATGGAATAATCCATATGTGATGTTGACTAACTCTTATTTATATCATTGTAGTGATTTTACATTCCCAGTGCTTGGGATTCTCGACGATTCAATTGCAAGGCATGCACTATATGCCAAATGATTATATATCATTTGTTATCTTATACGTTTGACTTATATATGACATGATTTGAAATCGGTGTATAATGATTTGGATTGCAATTTGGACTATATAATCTCGACCCATATTACGTTGATGTATTTGTGAGCTACGTGGTTGAATCTCCTCCATGCGATGGGCGATATATAAGCTGCTATTGAAACCCTACAGGTTATTGTAGTTGCCTTCGGGCTCGGGTCCTAAGGATGAAACCCTCCCTGTCTGAGTTTTGTAATGAAGGCACTGTAACAATGTGCAGAGTGTGGTGGTTATGGCCTTGAGGTTCCATTCGGCAATAGGGTATGTCCTCGGCTCTGGTGATAACGTCTGCTATAGTTTTATTGCTTCGTGGTCTCGTTGCTCTTTATAAGTTTAAGTCCCAGCTATTTACAGTTCGTCACTGTGCTGGTGTGGGTATGAGATAGGGTTTCGGTAATGTCTTTAGGTTATGAGAGGGTTGATGCCATTGGGCTTTGGGTTTGCTTCTTGACTGGTTCAATCCCGGCGTGAGGGTTTCGTTGGGAGCTGTTACCTTGTCTCGGCTGTCAAGAATGTTATGATAGTTTCTTTTGCTCACCCATCTGATGAAGATGATGGGGCTTCTCTGTTTGTTCAGCTTGTAGCTACCGATGGTCCACTGTTAACTTCCTCCATGTCTCGGTAAGATAAATCACAGTTCTCTTTTTTGTTTACAGTCTTTATTTTTTTATAATCATTAAGTATATTTACGTTTCTAATTCTATTCTCTGCATTCAAAGTGGTGACTAAAACCCTCGGCATTTGTTATTTAACAGGTCACGCGGCTCTTGATGGTGTACAGGACTTTGTCACCCACGCAGGCTCCTCCGGGTAAGCCTGGTTATCCACGGCTGTCTCTTCCTTTGCTGGTTTTAGTGGTTAGGGTTGTGTCTCGGAGGGCAACTCCTGTGTGTTGAGGTCATTATCGACCTGATGTTTGTAGGTGCAGTCATAAGTATGAAGTTGTTTTGTTTGAAATGAATTGGGGTTTGAAACCCTGTTAAGTTTATGGAAGGCCATTCACGGCCAAGACTTATGAGGCCAGGGTTTCGGTTGTTGTACTTTGTAATGGCTGAGCATGGGGTTTTTAACCTCGCCATATGATATTTATACTTAATATATACTGGGCCTGGTATGGTCGTGTTTATGTTTTGTTAAATTATTAGAATGTGTTTGGAATGTATGGATAGATGTATTCTTCAGTGCGTGCAATGGATGATAACTCTGTTTATAAATTAAACCATAAATTATCTCTCTGCGTTTTTATTCTATTGGAAAAGTTAAAATAGAACATGGTGAAAGTTTAGCGACTGTGCCTGTAATAGTTATAATCATAGGGTTGTTCTGGCGAAATGGGGGTTCTGTTTTGTGTTCAACCTATATACATGGAGTTTGTTAACCAGATAGCGACCGGGAATGAATTGTAACAATGTTTATTTTCGATTCTTGTATTGTTATTAAACAGCACTGTGAGTAGAATAATATAAACCTAGAACTATGTAATAAGATACCATAAGTCTGTTGTAGAGTTATTGTATGACTACGGCCGTGTAGGTTTTTGAGAAAACTCCAAGAGAGACATGTAAAATGATTAAATATTATTACTGTGTGTAAATTAGGATGGTTTGTAACAGCCAATGATGGTTGCGTTCGTCGACTGTTTCTCTGTTGTATTAATATGTTTGATTTGTTTAAAAACAATTCTGTTATTTCTATTATAATGACATGACTACTGTGTTCTAAAACTAGATAGAAGAAAAATAATAATCTACAGTTACTAGTGTTTGTACTTGACTACTGTGTAAATGTTTAATATGATGTGGAAGCTGGTAACAATGAAATATTATCACAGTTGCCCCTTCAGTTAATCAACAGCTGTCAACATGTTCTGAGTAAGAACTATACCTTAAGATGAGTGTTGTTTATCTGTTACTCGATAAAAGAATAACATGAAACTAAAGTTAACTGAAATGTGCAATATATATATATATATACAGGTAGCTTACTCTAACAGGAAAATAGCTCGAAGTAAAACTAAGATTTATCTAGGTTTGTTCTTATGATTGTTAATGGCTATAAATCTGGAATATCTACTGTTTAACATTTCTGTCTATTATTTAACAAATAACAGAAATTCTAGAATATGCATAAACATGGTATTGTTAACTGTAACAGTAACAACTAGGTTCTGTATAAGATAAATACTCCATTTAAATACAAATAGAAATTTTCTACAACATCTGCATTCTGAAATTTATACTAAAGAAAGTACAGAGACTGATTTACTGAAGTTGAAAACAGTCAAAACATAGCTGTGCTAGAATATCTCATATGAAACTAAATTAAACCAACAACAGGAAGAGTGACAGAACCTGTAACTATGGTAGACAATAACAGCAATGGGAGGCTGTTCCTCCCTACCAATTCCTGGAGAGTGCCCAGACAGCACTTCTCAGGACCCCCGAGCTTGCTCTGGTCTAACTGGCCGGAATCTAAGTACGGTCAATAATTCCCTCAGCCAAAACAGCTATACTGGAACCAAGTTACTGCAACTTCCTGCTCAAAACACTTCCTTACTATTTTCCCACTTCCTCAATGGGACTCCTGAATAGCATTCACCTGAATGTATTCTCCCTCTAGAACAATTGCTGAACCCCCAGCTCAGTTCATTGAGTAGTATTTAAAAGATTGCCTAGGTCTTAGTTGGGCTAACTGTCATTAATGAGCCACCTGCTCAGATTCCACTTTCTTGGGGAATCATGACCCCAAAATATTGGGAAGTTGCCACCTGCAACTCAGGAAGTGTTTGAGGATGCTGCCACTTGTCTTTTGTCCTTCCACCTAATTCCATCCACCAGTTAGACCAGTAACCTCTTTTAACAGCTCTCCCATGCTGTTGTCTCCATAATTTATTTATTAATAATAATTATTCAGAATTTACATTCCTTTTTTGGAGACTCTGCTGAGTCATCCATTTCTACTTAGCATTAAATTTAACATAATGTTCTCAGGAATATTTAAAAATAATTACATTATTTTAATAAAATTGGGGTATGTGACATACACACCCCCTTAAAATGTAACATCGTCCTCGATGTTACTTATTCTTCTTCTTCAGCTACCTGCTGGAATAGATGGGGATATGCTTCCCGCATCTTACTTTCCAGCTCCCAGGTAGATTCTTCAGGACTAAGGTGCTTCCATTGCACCTTCACTTGTCCAATTATCCGGTTCCGTAGAATAATTTCCCTCCTCCCGAGGATACAATCCGGTTCTACCAGAACTTCCCCTTCGGGTTCTACCTGTACAATGTTCCAATCAATAACATGAGTAGCATCATGAATATACTTTTTCAAAACAGAGATATGAAAAACATTGTGTACTTTTAAATTTGGCGGTAATGCTAACTGATAAGCAACTTGACCAATTCTGGCTAAAATTTCAAATGGACCACAGTAACGTGGTGCTAATTTTGCACAACTTCCTAATCTTAGGGAGCTTTTCTTTGGTCTTACCTTGATGAACACATGTTCACCTACCTGGAACTCTTTAGGAGTTCTTTTCAAATCTGCTTGACTCTTTTGCCGATCCTGGGCAATCTTCAAGTTTTCCTGCACTTGTTTCACAATCTGTTCCATTTCTTTCAATAAATCAGGTCCTAACACTAATCTATCTACTGGATTACTCCAAGAGATAGGAGTGTTGCATTTTCGTCCATACAAAACCTCAAAAGGACTAAACTTAGCTGATGATTGATAGCTGTTATTGTATGCAAATTCGGCTAAGTGTAAATAATCCTCCCACTTACCTGGTTGATCTTTAACATACATCCTTAACAGATCTTCTAATATTTGATTAACTCTTTCCGTTTGTCCGTCAGTCTGAGGATGGAAAGAGGTGCTGAAATTTAAAGTGGTGTTTAATCCTTTGAACAAGGATCTCCAAAAATTTCCTGTAAATTTAGGATCCCTGTCTGATATAATAACCTTTGGAATACCGTGTAACCGAAAAATCTGTTTTAGAAAGATATCTGCTATGTTTGCAGCCTTGTATGTGGTTTTAACAGGAATAAAATGTGCTGATTTACTTAATTTGTCTACCACTACCATAATTGAATCATTCTGATGTTGATTTTTGGGTAAACCCGTAATGAAATCCAGGCTGATTATTTCCCATTTCCAGCTAGGAATAGGTAAAGGTTGCAGCAATCCAGCTGGATGTTGGTGTTCTGTTTTTACTTGTTGGCAGTCCAAACATTTAGCTAAATATTCAGCAGTTTCAGATTTCATGTTAGGCCAAAAATATTCTTTTCTCAACATAGTGATAGTCTTTTGATAGCCAGGGTGCCCGGAGTAAGGGGTTTTATGTATTTCGTCTAAAATTAACAGCTTAACTGTAGGTGCATTAGGGATATACAGCCTGTCTTTAAACAGCAAAAATCCGTTTTCGTTTAAACTATACCCTTTTATCAAACTTTCTGTGGGCTGTTCTTGGGCTGTAATTTGTAAATGTTGATAATTTTCGTCTAATTTTATCCCTTCAGCCAGCTGTTCATTTAAATCAGAGGTATAAGTGCTGCTAGCTGATATAAAATTCAGTTTTGCATTCCTACTCAAGGCATCAGCCACCTTATTCTCCTTCCCTTTTATGTGTTGGATTTCAAAATCGTATTCACTTAGGAATGCCAGCCACCTGGCTTGTCTTGCATTTAGATTTGGCTGGTCTAAAAGGTATTTCAGACCTTTATTATCTGTTAGTAAGGTAAATTTTATTCCTATTAGGTGGTGTCGCCACATCTTTAAAGCATGAATTACAGCAGCTAATTCTAGGTCATAAGTGGCATAATTCTTTTCATGGATTTTCAGCTTCCTAGATTCGTAAGCAATGACATGTCCTTCTTGAGTCAGCACTCCGCCTAAGCCATCATTACAAGCGTCGGTACAAACTATGAAATCTTTATTTGGGTCCGCTATTCTAAGAATAGGTGCAGTTGTCAATAAAGTCTTAAGTTTCTTGAAACTTTCTTCACATTTCGCATTCCAATCAAACTTCTTGCCTTTCTTCTGCAAAGAAGTGATTGGGTTGGCTATTTTTGAAAAGCCTTCAATAAACCTCCGGTAGTAACCGGTAATTCCCATGAAAGATCTAACGTCCGTCACATCTTTAGGTACTGGCCATTCTTCAATCGCCCGAATCTTTTCGGGATCCACTGAAATCCCTTCCTTAGTGACTACATGTCCTAAGTACTGGATTTCATCTTTGAAGAAGTCACATTTGCTAAATTTCGCAAAAAGTTGTTGTTCTCTTAGTTCTTGTAAAACGATACGTAAGTGTTCCTTGTGCTCCTCCTCGCTCTTGGAATAGACTAAAATGTCGTCGATAAATACAACCACAAATTTATCTAAGTACTTGTGCATTATGTTGTTCATTAAGCACATGAAAACCGCTGGGGCATTAGTAAGTCCAAATGGCATTACGACAAATTCGTAATGTCCATACCTGGTTCTAAAGGCTGTTTTGAAAATGTCTTCTTCTTTAATTCTTACCTGATGATAACCCGATCTCAGATCGATCTTAGAGAATACCGTAGCGCCACGTAGTTGATCAAACAGATCATCAATACGAGGTAACGGATACCTGTTTTTGATCGTCATCTTGTTTAGTTGACGATAATCTATGCAAAGTCGCATAGTTCCGTCCTTCTTCTTAACGAAAATCACTGGTGCTCCCCAAGGGGATACACTGGGTCGGATATAGTTCTTATCTATTAACTCCTTCAACTGAGTTTTCAACTCGTTAAGCTCCAAGATATTCATACGATACGGGGCTTTTGAACTGGGAACAGCACCTGGTACCAGCTCAATGGTAAAGTCAAGCTCTCTCTTGGGAGGCAATTCTGGAATTTCCTCAGGAAAAACGTCAATAAATTCATTGACGACAGGAATGTTCTCTACTGTTTTCTGGTTGTTTTCAAATTTATCTGTCTCGTCTGTAATAGTTACAGCATAGGTCTTGCATCCTTTCCTGACTGCTCTTTTAAGTTGTAATGCAGAAATTTGCCTAACTACTGTTTTCCTAGGAATACCCCTAACGGTTACAGGCTGTCCACTACTGTTTATACACCTAAAAGTTTTGTCAAAACAGTTTAAAACGACCCTATGTTGTTCCAACCAGTCCATTCCGATAAGTATGTCATATGAGCCAAGTGGTAAAACGTTCAGTTTAACTGTAGTTCTAAAATCAGTCATGTTTAAGATGCATTCTTTTACATAGCAGTTTACTTTCTTCTTAGCCCCAGTAGCTAATTGTACAGACCAAGAATTATCAAACCTTTCAACAGTCAAATTACATTTTTCTACCAGCTGAGGTGAAATATAACTAAGACTAGCACCGGGATCTATTAATATAGTAACTGGGGTTTTGTTAATCATACCTCCTACTTCCACCATGGAAGTTTGGTAGTCAGCCTGGCGGTTTTCCAACGCTGCATTGATTCGGGGCATAGTTCCTGCAAAATCTCCAACTGTCATTTCGTCTTGAACAGTATGAATATTGCTGACTTGTTTCTTTCTGTTTGGGCAGACTGAAGCATAATGTGGCCCATTACATTCCCAGCACTTGACAGGTTCTTTTCGCTCAAAATTTTTGATGTAGTTTCCATGGTTATTAGGAGTCTCTTTGCTGTTTTTGTAATTGTTTGAATGGCTGACAGCTCCATTTTTGTTTCCTTGGAAACTTTTACTATTAAAGTGGTTCCCGTTTTTGCCATTCTTGAAATTTTTATGGGGAACAAATTCCTTTTTCTTGTACTCGATCAGATTGCTGTTCTTTTTGGCTTTCCAACTGGCTATCCCTTCTTTCTTTTTATTCTGTTCGTAACAGAAGTTTGCCTTGCGCATAGCTTCTTCCAGTGTTTTGGGGTTGTCATATTCAATTCTGTCCTTGATATGATAAGGCAGGCAACTAAGAAACCGCTGTATTTTTGGTTTCTCTTCGACAAAATACGGTACATAACGCAACAGACTTAAAAATTTACTGTTTAAGTCCTTCATCGTCATAGATCCGAGTTTTAGTTCATAAAATTCTTTAGCCCTTTCTTCATAATACTGCTCGGACAGGAATTTCTTCTTGAAATACCTTTTAAAGGTACTCCAATTAACTTCTCTTTCTTTGATCCCTTTGACCCTTTTCAGGTGTTGCCACCATATGTCCGCCTTTCCCGAGAGGTTGTAGATGGCCATTCTTGCCTTTAGCTGATTTGAGTAGTTATAGATCTGAAAATATTTTCTCATCCCGGATAACCAAGATTCTGCCTCTTCTCCAGTTTCAGTTTCTCCATTGAAAGTTGGGGGCTTTATCTTCTTAAACTCCCCGGAAATCTCTTCATAAGGCCTGTACTTTTTCCTTCGGTTGTGCATCTCAGCTTCACTGCTGTCACTGCTAGTGTGATAACTGGGTTGTCCCTTTCTTTCTTCAGATGAGGAACTGCTGTCAGATTTAGTTGGTTTTGTCCTTTTTGACCCTCTTGGATGATTAACTTCTTCTGAGTCAGCTGGTTTGCTCCTTCCGTCAGTTTGAAATTTTTCTATCAATAGCTGATTTAGCTGTTCCTGAGTCTTTAGAATTCTTTCATTATCCTTCTTAACCGTTTCCATTTCTGTCTTTAATCCTCTTATAGTCTGCATCAGCTCAGTGGTGTGAGCAATTTCTTCTTCTGCCTCAAGTTCTTTTGACATCTGTCTTGTCCCAGCATTGGGAGATTCCTCCTCAGCATATTCTCCCAGTTTTTCCATATCTGTCTGAAAAATTCAGAAAAGAGAATTTTTCTGTACTGTACATGAAACCGAAATATATGTTAGTATTTTATAAATAAAACAAAATCTTCTTTTATGATCGCTGTTTGCGGAAGTTTAGTGGAGTCACATCCAGGCCTAGTGTCTGAACCTGGCTCTGATACCACATGTCAGAACCCGTTATTTCTGAAAAATTTAAAATTTTTTTATTCGTAACAATAAATGTTAATTAGGTAGTATTTCTGATATTGTTTTAATTTAAACAACTAACATAAACTGTTTAAAGACTCTGTTTTATTAAAACTTTGATTTCGGTGATTGTAATTAATGACTGTTTTGTTTTGAACCGCAAGGGAAGAGCTAGTCGTAGTTGACTGGCTTACTTAGCTTACGAGCTAATGCATATATCGGCTTCTGTTTCTCAGGTGCGCCAGTGAAGTAAGGATCACTGTATGTTAAACTTGGTGAGCATCAATACTCCCTATACTTCAAAACTTAATGATCGTCATGATATTTCTTATTCAGCTAGTATCGTCAAGTGTTACGAAGATTTACATTGTCTCAGTTATAATTATGTTTTTATGATTATTATGCTATGTTACTGTTGTAACTAAAATGAAACATTTGTGATATCAGAATTTTTGGCTGTAACAGTGTCTTTGCATCATGTGACCTGTTGTCAACTTAATACCGGTGACTACTGTTTTGTTCATGCATTGATAATGCGAGTTGAGAAGGTGACGCCTCTAGCGTTGTTTCAATATGATCCTATGCATCGAAGTCCAATGTCCACTTAGAGTTTAACTTATGTTACTTGACGGTGCCTTGATTTTAACTATCTTTACGATGTAAACCTGTAGATGAAGCTCTATTTCAACATCTTAATAATAGAGGTTTATTTTTCATATTGCTACTGTTAACAATAGTATTGATAGCAATTCTGATGATAGTATATAATGGCAATGTATTTATTGTCTTAAAGACTTGGTAACATTTCAAGTATTAAATAACGAGGCATTTTCATTTGAAGGTTGACTACCTTGGTACTTATATGAACATAGAAATGTAATATGCCCATGGCATTAATCTATGGCTTGGTATTAATTTATATATATAATGATTGTGCAATAATCATAATATTCCATACATTGGCAAACTTTAAATTCTATATAGTGTTATGGTTGTATTTATCATACTAGGCCATAGAGAAAACTCTAGGGTTGAAGTTGACCAACATCTTGTGTAAAGTGATATGCTAATGACATTAACCTATGCCCTGGTTTCATTGTAAATGTGCATTAACTTGATTTTGTCATAGTCCTAATGTTTTTCCCTTACCATGGATAAGATTTATAACTAAAATATGTTAAAGTATTATCCACCCTATTAAGTTATGGAATAATCCATATGTGATGTTGACTAACTCTTATTTATATCATTGTAGTGATTTTACATTCCCAGTGCTTGGGATTCTCGACGATTCAATTGCAAGGCATGCACTATATGCCAAATGATTATATATCATTTGTTATCTTATACGTTTGACTTATATATGACATGATTTGAAATCGGTGTATAATGATTTGGATTGCAATTTGGACTATATAATCTCGACCCATATTACGTTGATGTATTTGTGAGCTACGTGGTTGAATCTCCTCCATGCGATGGGCGATATATAAGCTGCTATTGAAACCCTACAGGTTATTGTAGTTGCCTTCGGGCTCGGGTCCTAAGGATGAAACCCTCCCTGTCTGAGTTTTGTAATGAAGGCACTGTAACAATGTGCAGAGTGTGGTGGTTATGGCCTTGAGGTTCCATTCGGCAATAGGGTATGTCCTCGGCTCTGGTGATAACGTCTGCTATAGTTTTATTGCTTCGTGGTCTCGTTGCTCTTTATAAGTTTAAGTCCCAGCTATTTACAGTTCGTCACTGTGCTGGTGTGGGTATGAGATAGGGTTTCGGTAATGTCTTTAGGTTATGAGAGGGTTGATGCCATTGGGCTTTGGGTTTGCTTCTTGACTGGTTCAATCCCGGCGTGAGGGTTTCGTTGGGAGCTGTTACCTTGTCTCGGCTGTCAAGAATGTTATGATAGTTTCTTTTGCTCACCCATCTGATGAAGATGATGGGGCTTCTCTGTTTGTTCAGCTTGTAGCTACCGATGGTCCACTGTTAACTTCCTCCATGTCTCGGTAAGATAAATCACAGTTCTCTTTTTTGTTTACAGTCTTTATTTTTTTATAATCATTAAGTATATTTACGTTTCTAATTCTATTCTCTGCATTCAAAGTGGTGACTAAAACCCTCGGCATTTGTTATTTAACAGGTCACGCGGCTCTTGATG
Source organism: Larix kaempferi (assembly GCA_027924585.1). Lineage (NCBI taxonomy): Eukaryota > Viridiplantae > Streptophyta > Pinopsida > Pinales > Pinaceae > Larix > Larix kaempferi. The sequence goes on from BSBM01000343.1 coordinate 4,664,168, forward strand.
GTGTACAGGACTTTGTCACCCACGCAGGCTCCTCCGGGTAAGCCTGGTTATCCACGGCTGTCTCTTCCTTTGCTGGTTTTAGTGGTTAGGGTTGTGTCTCGGAGGGCAACTCCTGTGTGTTGAGGTCATTATCGACCTGATGTTTGTAGGTGCAGTCATAAGTATGAAGTTGTTTTGTTTGAAATGAATTGGGGTTTGAAACCCTGTTAAGTTTATGGAAGGCCATTCACGGCCAAGACTTATGAGGCCAGGGTTTCGGTTGTTGTACTTTGTAATGGCTGAGCATGGGGTTTTTAACCTCGCCATATGATATTTATACTTAATATATACTGGGCCTGGTATGGTCGTGTTTATGTTTTGTTAAATTATTAGAATGTGTTTGGAATGTATGGATAGATGTATTCTTCAGTGCGTGCAATGGATGATAACTCTGTTTATAAATTAAACCATAAATTATCTCTCTGCGTTTTTATTCTATTGGAAAAGTTAAAATAGAACATGGTGAAAGTTTAGCGACTGTGCCTGTAATAGTTATAATCATAGGGTTGTTCTGGCGAAATGGGGGTTCTGTTTTGTGTTCAACCTATATACATGGAGTTTGTTAACCAGATAGCGACCGGGAATGAATTGTAACAATGTTTATTTTCAATTCTTGTATTGTTATTAAACAGCACTGTGAGTAGAATAATATAAACCTAGAACTATGTAATAAGATACCATAAGTCTGTTGTAGAGTTATTGTATGACTACGGCCGTGTAGGTTTTTGAGAAAACTCCAAGAGAGACATGTAAAATGATTAAATATTATTACTGTGTGTAAATTAGGATGGTTTGTAACAGCCAATGATGGTTGCGTTCGTCGACTGTTTCTCTGTTGTATTAATATGTTTGATTTGTTTAAAAACAATTCTGTTATTTCTATTATAATGACATGACTACTGTGTTCTAAAACTAGATAGAAGAAAAATAATAATCTACAGTTACTAGTGTTTGTACTTGACTACTGTGTAAATGTTTAATATGATGTGGAAGCTGGTAACAATGAAATATTATCACAGTTGCCCCTTCAGTTAATCAACAGCTGTCAACATGTTCTGAGTAAGAACTATACCTTAAGATGAGTGTTGTTTATCTGTTACTCGATAAAAGAATAACATGAAACTAAAGTTAACTGAAATGTGCAATATATATATATATATACAGGTAGCTTACTCTAACAGGAAAATAGCTCGAAGTAAAACTAAGATTTATCTAGGTTTGTTCTTATGATTGTTAATGGCTATAAATCTGGAATATCTACTGTTTAACATTTCTGTCTATTATTTAACAAATAACAGAAATTCTAGAATATGCATAAACATGGTATTGTTAACTGTAACAGTAACAACTAGGTTCTGTATAAGATAAATACTCCATTTAAATACAAATAGAAATTTTCTACAACATCTGCATTCTGAAATTTATACTAAAGAAAGTACAGAGACTGATTTACTGAAGTTGAAAACAGTCAAAACATAGCTGTGCTAGAATATCTCATATGAAACTAAATTAAACCAACAACAGGAAGAGTGACAGAACCTGTAACTATGGTAGACAATAACAGCAATGGGAGGCTGTTCCTCCCTACCAATTCCTGGAGAGTGCCCAGACAGCACTTCTCAGGACCCCCGAGCTTGCTCTGGTCTAACTGGCCGGAATCTAAGTACGGTCAATAATTCCCTCAGCCAAAACAGCTATACTGGAACCAAGTTACTGCAACTTCCTGCTCAAAACACTTCCTTACTATTTTCCCACTTCCTCAATGGGACTCCTGAATAGCATTCACCTGAATGTATTCTCCCTCTAGAACAATTGCTGAACCCCCAGCTCAGTTCATTGAGTAGTATTTAAAAGATTTCCTAGGTCTTAGTTGGGCTAACTGTCATTAATGAGCCACCTGCTCAGATTCCACTTTCTTGGGGAATCATGACCCCAAAATATAGGGAAGTTGCCACCTGCAACTCAGGAAGTGTTTGAGGATGCTGCCACTTGTCTTTTGTCCTTCCACCTAATTCCATCCACCAGTTAGACCAGTAACCTCTTTTAACAGCTCTCCCATGCTGTTGTCTCCATAATTTATTTATTAATAATAATTATTCAGAATTTACATTCCTTTTTTGGAGACTCTGCTGAGTCATCCATTTCTACTTAGCATTAAATTTAACATAATGTTCTCAGGAATATTTAAAAATAATTACATTATTTTAATAAAATTGGGGTATGTGACAGGAAGAGTATAGGCACCTGTGTGAAAGCAAGGTAAACATATGTCTCCATGTCATCTCTCCCTCTCAAGGAGGGACACGTTCTCTTCCACTCCAATTCTTCCATTAAAGTATTCAAAGATTATCATGTGAAGAGGATTGGTAACAACATCTGCATTCTGGTCATATGTTGGAACATACTGTAACTCAACCGCACCTTTTTCCACCATATCACGAATGTAGTGATATCGAAAATCTATATGCTTCAACTTGTCATGGAATATCAGATTTACTAACATCTATATACAGCTCTGGTTATCATAATGAATCATAGTTGGCTCTGGAATTTGGCCAAATAATCCCGTAAGGAGTTTCCAAAGCCATACAACTTCCCTAGTTGTTGTACTAGTATCCATATACTCGATCTCTGTAGTATTGAGTGCCACTGAGGTATGCTTCTTGCTGCAACAGGAAATCACTACAGAACCCAAGTTGAAGCAACACCTAAAAGTACTATTCCTATCTGCAGCACATCCAACCCAATCTGAGTCTAAAAATCCATACAACCTCAAGTCACATTCTGAAGCATATCTCAGGCCATATCCCACAATGCCACGCAAGTACCTGAGCACATGTTTTGCAGCAACCTAGTGAATCTGTCTCGGTTCACACATCAACTGGCGGAGAGCATTCACAACAAAACATATATTTGGTATAGTGTTCGTCAGGTACATTAGAGATCTAATCAGCTGACAATACATAGTGGGATCAATCAAATATGAATCTGAAGGGGAGTCCCTCAACTTCTTCATAGTTTCATCCATTAGTGTTGACATGGACTTACAGTCCAACATTCCAAATCTCTTCAAAATATCAATGGTGAATTTTCCTTGACTAAGGAAAATTTCCTTCTGCTTTAGGCTTCTTCCATACTTCTAATCCCAAGAAGTAATGCATCAATCCAAGATCCGTCATTTCAAACTCAGAGGTAATCTTCTTGTTACACCATACAATTAGTTTCTCGTTCCCTATGAGAAACAGATCATCAACATAAAGCACCAAAATCAGTGGCTCATCATCCACAACCTTGTAATAAAGGTTGAGATCTGCATCGCTCTTTGTGAATCCCAATCTCACCAAGTGTATGTCTATCCTTCCATACCAAGCACGAGGTGCTTGCTTCAGTCCATATAGGGCCTTTTTCATCCTACATACGTGAGGCTCCTTTCCATGGACAACAAACCCTTTTGGTTGTTCAATAAATACTTATTCCTCAATAAATACCATTGAGGAAGGCAGTCTTGACATCCATCCGATGCAACTTCCATCTCATAGTTGAAGCTATAGCAATGATTGTCCTGATGGAAGTATACTGAGCCACAGGAGCAAATGTCTCATCATAATTAACTCCCTCTTTTTGAGAGAATCCTCTAGTAACAAATTTAGCCTTGTGTTTTACAATACCTCCATCTGCTCCATGCTTGATTTTGTAAATCCACTTGGAAGTTACTATTTACTTCCCCTTAAGTATCAATAGAACCTCCCACACATCATTCTTCATGATGGATTGGTATTCTTCCATCATGGAATCCTTCCAAACTTGGTGTCTAGATGATTCTTCATAGGTGGTAGGTTCTGAGTCAATGATGTGACTCATCAATGCTACATAACTCAAGAACCTATGAGGTCTCTTAATTTCTCAAAAAGTACCATGTGGATCTCCATGCCCCTCTGCATCCTACAATGTTTGTTATGCCCATATAGGCCTCTTCTGGCCTATCACAATATCTGTGGGAGAATCAACTGGCTTAACTAGATCAATGAGATCGATCAGTTCATCCTTCTCTACTAGATCCCTCTGAACTACTAGAGGGGGAGATGATCTCATCTCTTTCAGTTCTAATGTATCCTCATCATCAATCTCCATGTCAGATCCTCTACCTTTCCTGATAGCCATCTCTTCTTCAAAGGACACATCCATGCTGAATTCAATCTGCCTTGATCCTAGAATATAAATTATGTAGGCATTTGAAGACTCACTCTATCCTACGAAAGTTCCCTTCTTTCCTGAAGGTTCTAACTTCATCCTCTTCTCCTTGTGCACATGAATGTATACTGGACAACCAAAGATACAAAGGTGGCCCACTTCTGGTTTCACTCCTGTGAAAGCTTCTTCCAGAGTCATGTTCTTCAATATTTTATGAGGGAATTTGTTTTATATATAGACAGTTTTTCTAGATGCTTTTGCCCATAGGAACATCGGTAGACTATGGTCATGTATCATGGATTTGGATTCCTCCACAATTGTTCTATTCTTTCTTTCTACAAACCCATTTTTTTTAGGGTTGTAGGGAACTGTTATCTCCCAATTAATTCCCACTTCCTTGCAAAAATCATTGAAATATGTAGAGATATATTCTCCACCATTATCTGATCTCAAGATCTTAATCCTCTTTCTCGAAATATTCTCAACTTGTGCTTTGAATTCTTTGAATTTGTTGAGCACTTCCTCGGATTCCTTGGTCTCAAGGAAGTATATCCAAGTATTTTGTGAGTAATCATCAATAAATGTCACATAGTAATAATAGCCACCCAGTGAAGCAACAATCACGGGTCTGAACAAGTCAGAGTGCACTAGATCCAAAATTCCTTTATATCTACTTTCACTATTCAGGAAGGATCCCTTGGCATTCTTTCCAAGTGCACATCCTCTACATATTCCATCATGGTCTACATGAAGCACTGCTAGACTTATAAATATATTTATTAATGATGAAAGAGATTTATAATGTAGATGAGCTAATATTTTGTGCCATAGCTCACCCATGTTGGTAGAATCATGAACTAGAGCTTGAGGTGGTGGAGTACTCAATCAGTACAAGTTCTCCTCTCTTACACCAATTATCTATACTGTATTCATGCTTGAGTCCTTCCGCCAAGCAAAGACTTTCCCATCTAAAAATGAAAATTTATATCCCTTGTCCTCCAAAGCAGATATGGAGACAAGATTTCTTTTCATGGCAGGTACATAAATCACATCACTCAAGTGTAATGTGTCACTACACTCTAACTGAACGGATGTATCCGTAGATCCCTTCACATTGTAATTTGCATAATCCCCAAGTACAACACGAATATGGGATTCTTTCTCAACTATTTATGATAAATTTTCTTTATAACTTGTCATATGCCTAGAAGCACCACTGTCTATTAGCCATGTATCACTAGTGGTGGGAATAGTACTTGATAAAGTTGATATGAATAAGAATTACATTCGATCTTCATTCCTTTTTTTCTTATGATGATGGTCTTCTTCTACATCAGTGGTTGAGGCTTCATGCTTCCTTTTGTTTGAGCTTGGACAATTGTTGGCATAATGGCCATAGGTTTTGCACCTGAAGCATTGTATATTTGAGAGATCCTTTTTATTTTTCTTCTGATCTGGAGGAGGGCTTGATCTCCTACCATGATTCTTTTGATTGTGAAACTTTATTCACTTTCCCTTTCATTTATTGGCATGGGACATGAATTCTTGATTCTCTTCAGGTTGAGTACCATGAATTTTTTGTCTTGCTGCAATCCTCGTCTCTTCCTATGTGCAATCTTCCCATAACTTGTCAAACTTGGGAAACTTTGTTCGACCACTTAAGCTTTGAATGAATGACTCCCAAGTTGGTGGAAGACCATTTAGAGTAGTAATGACAAGCTCCTTATCATCAAGATGTTCTCCACTATAACTTAGCTTGTCCCTTATTTCTTTGATCCTCATGAAATATGAAGTAGTTGATTCTAACTTGGACATATTCATATTCTATAGTTAGTTCCTCAATCTGAGAGTCACATTGATGCTACTATGCTCAAATCGCTTCTTCATGGATTTGAACATTTTCCTAGTTATCTTCTTCTAAGATATTTGAGGAACCAAATTCCCTTTGATTGAGTCCACCAATATTATTCTTGCTCTGGCATCATTCTTCCTCTAATGTGATGTAACATCCCGAAATTTCACTAAATTAAAAAAAAAAAATTGAAGTAGCATTTAATTACTAAGAATGCTAATTGCAGAAATAAATGTTTGTTAACTACTTAACTAAAAGCAGTTTAACACAATTGACAAATTGAAATTCTTAAACATGATTAGACAGCAGTTTATTTGAAATAGAATATAATTCTATAAACAATACTCGAATTCTCATGAGATATAGTTCTGGTGATAAATACTGACAGCTATGTCTGAATGTTGATGAAGGAGTTCCTACGGGGTGCCCTGAGGTTTACTTAGCTTGATAGCTAAAGCATTGTACCTATTTCTTCGTAGATTCGCAGGTAAGGTATTAAGTCAATTCAAGATCTTCAAGTAATTTAATATTTGTTTCTATTAGCCATCAATGCAATAAGATAGCGAAAGTATTTTCTGTACAAGAAAGATGTTAAAGGTATGGACCTTCAGTTTCTTCCTTCAGCTTAACAAGTGTTATCTTAACTATTTATACCATTGCGGAAGTTACTGTTATCATTACCTGTTCAGATATATGGACGTTTCTACATTTAATTGTTTTGCATCAAGAAACATAGGTCATATTTTTATATCGATACTAGCAAGGGTTAGATAATTATTATATTTCAAAGTACCAGCATTATTGTAAAACCATTTCGACATGAGACTTCCATATTTGGGTGGTATTACCAAAGAAAATGGAAAAATTATAGAAATCTATGCTAGTCCCTTGGTATGCAAATTAAGATTTTAATGCGATATCAACTCACTCCTATGTGCATAGAAATGATCCTCTACCTGTATGTCCCATCCCACATTATGTAATATATGTTCTAATATTTAAATGGAATTCCTAAAAATAGATTGACCCTTGATTTACGTTTATACTGAGATTGAAATGTTAAAATGTATTACTATCATAACACTAGATGCCTTGTAGTGAACTAAACACTTCATTGTTGTTATCGATACTAGTCATCAAAACTATATATCAATATATTGGGGTTAGAACTATTTATAATGGTGTGATGCTCATTGTAATGAATTCCAATACTAAAGTAAATACTATATGTTACCATAGTAAAGCGGTCTATGCGTCGTGAGAACAAGTTATACGTTATGCACTATACATTGGAACTTGGTGATTTAAAGCATTGCGTAACCCTAGATACAATGATATGTGAATATGTGTGATAACATTTCAATAATATGCAATATTAATATGGTGATAATTGTGTCAATGCAGTGTTAATGGGACACGAGGGTTCTTTACTGCTATGCAGTCCTGCGATGGTTGTGATTTAACGTGTCTGAGCTAAGCTTTTAATGCTCCCAACCACTCCTTCGGTGGAAGGTCTCATTGTAAAATTAGTCATAGCAGATCTAATGAACAATTAAATCAATCACAACAGATGAACATAGAAAATATGGTGTAAAACTGTGCAAAACATGCATCAGTGCTCAATATCCCAATGAGGGTGAATAATTACAATACAATACAGTCACAATGAGTGAGCAATTCAAATTAGGCATGAAGGTCATTCGAATATACTGCATGGCATAGCTTGGATCCAACTAGGAGTCCTCATCATCATCAGTGGTGGTCATCAATGCACAAGTAACTATCAGACGAGTGTCAAATTGAGTGTAACTGAGTGTAATAAGTGTAACTGATGGTAAGTGGCACTAATGTAGGGATGGAGGCTCAGTGGAGGGCGCATGAGGAGTAAAATGCACTCAGAACTGTCAGTCATTTCTCATCGGAGGTCAATCGGAGTGATAACATTAGTTATGAGTCAATCGGAGGTAAATCGGAGTGATAACTGAAGTGTAACTGGACTGGTACGTGAGAAAGGCGCCCTTCTTCAGTGGAAGGTGAGAACCGGGCGCATGACAGGCTAGGAGGGCTTAAAATGAGTGGAAAGTAGCTCCCGAGTGCTGGGAGACTAGGGACTAGGTGCTGGAGGTACCAAACTGATGACTAGGTAGCATGCGGATGCATGCAAAATGCATGCAAAGTACATACTAAATGATGAGATATCTTAACACTCGTTGGCTGTACAGGTGGTTTTTTTCCACATGACTCTTGTGCAAATTATTGATAATAATCCGAGTTGTCTGATAGTAACTTGGTGAAATTCTTCTAAGCTGAACTTTGCGTTGGTTGAGCTATTAATGAGCTTTGTAATTGTCGGTGTTTCGAAGTCTATGATCCCCAGCTGGCTTAATCTCCTCCGTTGATTTGGTTTTGTCCTCAGGCTTGTGTTTTGACCTAACTTCTCATATGATACTTACACTTTGTATCACTCCTTGGAATTCATTTGATGGGTCTAGGCTTGGAGAGAGGCCGACAGGCCGCATAGTTGTAGGGTTTGATCTTTGGTTGTTTTGCAAACTTCATACTCGGATTAGATGGTGGGATCTCTGGTTGTAAAATTGATAGTTTTCAGGTTTTCTTTATGGAGTTGAGTGTTAAAAGCCTTGTGGCTTTCGCCATGCATTTGGATAGAAGTTTTCTAGGGTTTTAGATTCAGAAGTCTGGTCTGAGAATGAATGTTGAATTCATAGAGTTTGCATGCTTTCTCTATTGCGAGTGTTAGATGGATTTGAAACTAAATGCTATCGGCATTCCAGCTACTCGCTCCTGCAAACAGAGGTAATGTTTTGATTTCAAGGTTATTGTTTGCAATATTTACTGTTTGACTTCGTGTACCTTCTTGTTTTAGATTTGTGTTTAACCTCGTAGTGATTTCTATGGCAGGTATTGCTTTCATCTTGGAGGTTATAGTGTTGAAAGCTCAATGGGAGTTGATGGCTCGCTTCACTTGGTAAGCCCCAGTGGCATAACCCTTTGTAGGTTCTCCTGGCATAGTTTGTTTATGACGCAACTCGTTCCAAAACTTGTTGCTAGATCTTGGCATTGTTTTAGTAGTAACTTAATATCTTGAATGTAATATTTTAAATGACAGAGGGTGAATCCTCGTCATGTTTTGAGAACCGACCCGACTGAGTGTTTGTTTATCATTTTGATTTTTATGATTCTAACTAGGGAATGAAACCCTCTATATAACGAATATATGCAATTGTTATGGTTTTGGAACCAATCGTGGTGTAGAAATAAACTTGTGTTAGAAAAGCTCTGTGTTTATGTTTGATGTAAATGGTTTATGGTCGCGAGCTAAGGATTGATGCTTCAATTGTTTTCATTTCTTCACAGAACTACGAACTATAAGTTTTACCCTAAAAATCGATGTATATAACTGTAAAATGTATGAATTAGGAATAGCCCTTGGCTTGATAGTTATTATGTTTGAGTTTTTAAATAAATAGTTCCAGTTCTAAGAAAAAGGAATAATGTCTATATATATTTTCTTTGATTACTCGTGAAGAGATTTCGATGAGAGGGTAATGAACCTTGGTCATTTGACCAGAAAACGAATGTGATTTCAATCTTTGATACTGTTTAAAGGAATATTTGCTAGCTCTGTCAAACGAAAGTTTGTGAAATGAATGTTAAAGGTTTAGGGTTTCTGTCAAGTCTTAAAACTTTTGACGAACTGTTATAGACCATGTTCCGAATGTTAGTAACTATAATTAAAAACGAAATAATTATTGTACAGGAATAGAGTAGAAAACATTGTAAAATTTGAGAAGAAAACATGGAAACATAAAACCCTAGTTTAATCTATGATTGTCAGCATAGAAATGTACAGTACTGTTATAAATGGAAACTTATTAATACTATTTAATTTTGCATCTGTTATAATTTCTTGAATACTGTGTAACAGAAAAAAATTCAATAATTGGATATGAATACTGTTTATTTTCATGATAAAAATATGCTTACTATCAGTAAGGGATAACAGTATTGTACACTTAGGAAGTAAATGTTTTTTGCAGCTGTTAAATTCAAAATAGCCTGATGAAAGGAATACAGTGAACTTGAAACATTTAACTAAATAAAAGAATGATAAGAGAAAGACATAGGATTATGTTATTTGATACAGAATATTAATGGTAGGAAAACTAATGAAATATAACAGGGTTTGATCTTCTCATTCAATTGGCAATATGCCTATCAAATCATCTTCATTAATTTCTTCTCTGTACTAGAGTACGATGCAGATCCATTAGCATGGAGAAAAATGCAGAGAATATTTATTCAATTTATCATTACTATTCATAATTCTAATTAGGTTTAGAAATTGATAAATAAATGCATCTGAACATGAACACATTCTGCAAGTAAGAATTAAATACTTGTAAATAAGCTTATCTACTTAATAACAGATAAGCAAATAGAACCTGTAGATGAAGATAGGGCCGACAAACACCCAAGGAGGCTTGTTCCTCCCAACCTTTTCCAGAAGAAGCAGCCAAACTGTTGGCTTCCTATGGACGCCTGAGCTTGCTTACTGAACCACTAAGTAGATGGAATTTGCGTAGAAGCAAGGCACTCAGTAAAACTTCTGCACTCTGTAGTATAACTTCTGCACTCAAATATGCCTTCTGCACTCAGCAATGTAATTTCTGCACTCAGCAGAGATAGGCAGACTCGCAACATGATAAAAAACTTAACATATCCCCTCATCAAATCTCTTGGGTGCAAGCACAGCAAAACCCCAAGGTAAATTTCCTCATCAAGAAAAATGATGAACCTTAGTTCATAATTTGATGGCTATTATATAGACTGCCTAGGTCTTTAGTGGTTAGTTTGGAATAAATGAGCCTCAAGCTCCAGTCCCACCTTCCAGGGCACTATGATCACATTTCAAGGGATTTGTCCCATACCAACAGCTAGTTAGTTGCATCATGATGCTGCCATTTCCTTCTATCCCAGATTCCATTCCACCTAGTGGGTCAGTTACCACTCTTTCAACAGTCCCCTTAGGTGTTTGTCTCCTATTTTATTTATTAAATAATAAAATATTGTGCAAATTACAGTCATCCTTGGACACTTGTCCAACATAAAAAATTTACAATAAAAGTTAACATAATGTTTCCAACATAAAATGTTCTTCAGCAAAAAGGGCATGTTACATGTGACTTGTCTTCCTTAGCTTCTGGTTCTAGAACCTTCTCATCTACAAAATTCAAGAGGTCATTATATTCCAATATGAGAATAATCCTAGACTTCCAAGAGATGAAATTGGAAGCCCCATCCAAACAATCTTCAACCTTCATACCAATCATCTTGATTGCAGATCTGGATAAAAAACCCTAGTAGGAGCTAGGTCAAAAATGAAGTTTGGATTCTTGAGAAACTGATTCCATAGATGGATGTGCCCTATCAAGGCAATTTGAGTGGAAGTAAGATTAAACCAATTCTATGGAATAAGTACCACAAAACTTGAAACCCTAATTTCTGTTGCAGCTATAGAATTAGGTAAAAAAATGAAACTTTTCAGAATTGAAAAATTCCTTCACCAACAGATGCACCTTCCCTAGAGCGAAGCTTTAAATTCTCTTTTCCATCCAAAGAGATGAGGGAAGGCCTCATAATGTAAAACCCTAGCTTCTGACAATGGCTTCTTCTACTATTGCTCTGAAACCATGTTAGATTTTCATATAATTATAAAAGTATAATTTAATTGCATATAAACAATAGGATCACTAGAATAAAGACAAAGCAAAGAAACAATGAACACAAGAATTTATCTTGGGAAACCCAACAGGGAGAAAACTCAACAACCTCCATATAGAGATGATCAATTCCGAGAACGGAGTACAAAAATAAGACAGAGAAAATGGAAAAATCTCTCCAATCGAAAACCCCAAAAATACTTCTCCTTGCTGAAGATGCGAACTTCTCCTCTACTAGTGTGAACTAGCTTGTGATGAGTTAATAACCAAATGAGGCACTTGTCCTCTCTATTTATACACTTTCAAAATTGGATTTTTTTCTAATTGGGCCAACTTGTCTAACTGATAGGGCCGACTTGACTTGGGCACAAATAAAATAATGTTTTATTAATTATTTTCTTTGTGTAATTTATCCCCATGGTTTACATTGATTCTTTCAAGGTTTTTAAAGGATTAATTGCATCAATATATTCTTTGATAGGAGGTACACTAAAATACAATAAGAATGACTTCTGAAGTTGCACTAATTCCAATAGTTCTAAGTACATTCTTGATGTAGGTAAAAAAAAATTTCAATACAATCTTTAAAGACCCAAGAGCTACCAATATTCATGAAATTATGAAAGTAATAAGATTCTTTCCTAGACTCATAATTGATGACATGAATATGGCTTTCTAGGCATTAATCATACGAGAAATATTGAAGTCTATCATAGCCTCTTTTAAAAAAGGAAAAATCCCTAGGATTGATGGATTATCTATAGAATTTTATGTTGGGTTCTTTGATTTGTTGGAGTAGGTCATGTTAAGATATATTAAGAATTGCTCTGAACCTTTTTTTTGCTAATTAGATCATGGGATTCCTGGAGTTTGTGTCATTTATTGTATTGATAAATGGATCAAATTCAGGTTTCTTTATTGCTAAAAGAGATCTCAAACAGTGTTGTTCTTTATCACATTTTGTGTTTTAATTGGTGGTAGAGGGTCTAAGTTTATTTATAAAAGAATATAGAAGAATTGGAGATTTAAAATGGATAAAAATATAAAACTATATATTCATGTCACATCTTCTATTCATAAATGGAATCTTGATCTTTGGACATGTCCTAATCCAAGCATTGGAAAAATTAAAGATCTTAGATAATTTTTGCAAAGTGATAGGCTTCAAGGTCAACTTGAAAAAATATACAATATTACCTAATGAGCTAGTAGATGATGTCTTAGCTAAAGATAAAATTACATTTCTTATGAATTTCTATCATTTTGATCAGAGGTTAAATACCTTGTGTTCTTCATCAAACCTAAAGACTATAAATATGAGGATTGGATCTAATTGCATAAAAAAAAAATCCAAATAATAGTATGGTGTAACAAATTGTTGTCACATGGTGGGAGACTAGTGTTGGTTAAGGAATTTCTTCAAAGTATTATGGTGTATTAGATCTCTTTAATACAAGTTCCCGAAGGTATCCTAAATAGAATTATATGGAAGTGTTATAGTTTATTGTAGTCTAGAAAACATTTGAAAGAAGGTATACCAATGGTCAAACAGACAAAATTGGCCATTCAAAAACAAATGATAAATCTTGACAAGCGTATACATTTTACCATAGTCCTCGCACTGAAAAGCTTTTGGAGGTTAGTGTACAATGAGTGCATGTGGGGAAGAGTTATGAAATAAAAATATTTGAAAAGTTGAGGATTGTGGATTGGCTCAAATTGGAAAGGAAAAAGGAACATGGAGTTTTATCATTTGAAACACCTTAGTAAAGGTTTCATTTAGTTGGAAATTGGGCTACATGGAAAATAGGGAATGGAAAGAAAATAAGGATTGGGGAGAATCCTTCAATCAGTTGTAAGGGTAATTATAAAGTTTTAGAATAGTGTCTAGAGGATCTACATGATCTTGGATATATCATTTAAAGGAAGCATAGATTCATCATTAAAAAAAATGATTGGAAACAATGAATGGGTTATAGTATATTTCCTAAATCTTTAAGGAGATTTCTCTTAAGAGTGGAGAAAATATGTAATACTACTACTCCATAGTGAAATAAATCTGACATAAGAGGAAGATCATATCAAATGCTCAAACAATTTAAGTATTGGGGAATACACAGTCAAATTCCAATACAAAACAAAAACTGAAGAAAATCTAGTGGTTAGAAGGTTGTAGTGGTGGAAAACAATATGGAAATCAGAATGCCCTATAAAGTCAAAGATATTTCTTTGCTTGGAACAAAAATAATATTGAATTAGGATAATGGACAAAAGAGAGGCTCGACAAGTCCACGAGGATGCACATCTTATGTAAAGCAAGTGAGAAGACTATATATTGCAATTACCTTGGGTAAGAATTTATGGTATAATCATAATTTGTTGTTATGTCTTTTGATAAATGATAAAACTATAAGAATACATAAATCATTACCCATTTTTTCATTTATAGCATTGGGCTAAAACTAGGAACCGAATGATTTTCCAAGACTTATTATTCACACTTACACAAGTGGCACACAAGGTAAAGGTACTGGTGACAATATAAAATGGTTGGATTCTCGAAAAATAAAAAATAACAAGTCTTACTAATGCCAATTATATATAATCAAGCAACTCTAAGACAATATAGAACCTAAGTAGTTCTATGTTTTAATTCAAATATATAGTTTTATATTTTAATTCAAATCTTTACATTTAAATATATAGTTTTATATTTTAATTCAAATCTTTACATTTAAATATATAGTTTTATATTTTAATTCAAATCTTTACATATACTTGAAATTTGCACCTTTGGAAAAAGGACCAATCCACATGCTAAATTGTATGCTTTATAGTTGTTGCTCATCACAACAAAAAATTAAATCCATACAAGTCTTTCGAGAATGTGACAACCCCACATGACCAACTCAGTAATTAGTGAAAATTTTTCTTCTGTTTGTAACTAAATACTTTCAAAGTGATTTAAAAGGACTTCATACATATAAGATGCCATAAGCCATTTTACCAACTGATACCATACGTAAAATAAATAGTAAATACAATTGTATTATCGTCACTTGAGCACATGCCTAACAAGGAATTATCTTTTACCATAACAAAACACTTGATAAAGTATACATCAACATAAACAACAAAGTCACACATAAGATGTGCATACAATAGAGACTGATATAGGTGGTTCACCTACATCTTGGGCTACGTCCACAAGGAAGGTCATATCATATATTATCATTCATCAAGATTCAAGGGGTACAATCTGCAATACAATGATTGCTTTCCACTTGGTAAGGTCTCTCTCTCATATTGAGAATCTTCAAAATAATCAAAGGTATATAAGCGTACCCTACTCAACAAACTACATTACTACAATGTTACAAGAGAGCTATCTATCTTGCTCCATCGCTTATATACAATGTATCACTCATACCCCAAGTACATGATAGATATTAAAAAAAACATTCCTTTCTTTAGACATACTTAAAAGTGAATATTATATTCTCTTTTCTTTTATATTTCCTTTGGAACTTCTATGGAAGACAACATCAATCTTCCATGATATATATATCTATATGTATTATATAAATATGGAATCTCTTTCCATACAGAAAGCATCCTTTCTGCCTTAACCTAAATGTAGAGCTAATTATGCAGATCTATGTATTTAGCAGAAATAAAATATAAATAACTTCATGACTTCTATACATGGGATTTGTATGATCCCAACTTAAACATAAGCTATCCTCATACGAAAAGATGCAGAGTTAGGGGCAGTAATAAATATAACGTGTATATCTTAAATAGTTTCTTAGTGCTATTCAGGAATGGCCAAGTATCTTTATATAATAAGTAACCTACCTTACTGTAACGCTTACAAATACCAAATCCAAGGTCGGCATCCATGCTATCCCTGAGTATGAGGTAATGTATTTACCAGAAGATTATATAAGTACATCGATTCTCTTACCTAAAAAGGGTCCTGCTAAAAGTAAGTAAGCAGAGATCGCTTAACTCTATAAACCAAGTCTGCGAAGATTGCATAACCTATAAAATTTGTCCATTATGTGTGTACAAGGATTACTTTCTAAGAAGGTCGATTAAACAATAAATTTGTTTCTTGAGTGTGTGTATACTGCTTATCATTCCTTTTATCTGAACTCTGATTATTCGGGGTGAAGATCCTTTCTTACATGTATACTAAGTATTTGAACACAAGGACCTATTCCTTACACAATATTACAACCCTAGCAACAAAGGCGTGTAGATCACAGTTGTAAGTTTTCCACTTTAAAATTTTATTGAAGTATAACACCGAATCAAAGAAAGCATATAGGGATTGCTTCCGATCCGATTGAGTGACTGAAGCTCTGTAATAGTAGTCGATACAGATTATGTAACTAGATCAACTAAATGTAAGCGTCATAACTAAGTAGGCGCTACCAGCTATGTAAACGACAAGCAACTATGTCATCTGGAACTAAAGGATCACTTCCTATCGAGTGACTACAAAACTCTGTGCATACAGAGGTCTAGATAATCAAGAAAGACACAGACATAATGCACCTATATGATGCAGATTCCCATCTGGTAATGGCTGTATAAAAGCATCCATTCGAAAAATAGTGTTCCACACAATAATGAAGCAGAGCTTCGAGCAATGAAAAATATTGCCAACTAAACAAAGGAAACTCTCTGTCAGGAAGAAATAAAATCAAAACTCCACAAAGAAATCATACCTCTGTCCAATCGCTAGGCGTAGATCTTAAGGTGAGAAATTGTATCTCTCCATCCATGCGTAACACATTTAGTTCTGTTAGAAGAACCAGGCAGTGAACAACCCAACCGTATCTTTCCTTACTATTGGGATGGCAGAGCTGGGATTCCATTCTCCTCGCAGATATCAAGAAGAAGTCTATCTGCATGCTTATTGCAAATATCGAATGAGGGAGCAGAGATACCAAGACACGTTCTGTTGATCCAGAGATTCAACGACGAATGGCATCTCACTCCTCGCTGGGTTAAGCAGCAGACGACCTCCAGCAGAACTCCCTCCCATACTCCAAAATCCCCCTTTTTCTTATACTCCAGGTCTCGCTCTTTGAAGAGTCTGCCCAAGTTCGAAAAGGATTTCGTTCTTCCACTTGCGGTTTTGGGTTCCCTCAAAATGCGAAGTGGCCACTGAAAGAGTGCTTTGTATGGGGACAAATCCCCAAGAGGATCGCAGCATCCACTCCAAGTTTTTTTTTAATAATAAACCATATAATAAAATTCTGCCAAGTTGAAGCGGATATCATCATCACTTATAGTAGGCGTATATTTATGTAACCCTTTCTATTTGTATGCGAAGAGAGACTCAAAGGTTTTAGCCTTCGTCATCTTCTAAAACCTCAACTTTCTCTTTATATATATATATATATATATATATATATATATATATATATATTATAAAGAGATAGTTATATCCATATTTAATTATGAGCATTTTGAGTGTGTAATTATATATGTTTATACTAAGTACTTTATAGCATAAATAGTTCCTAAAGATAACCTTTAAATAGAATATTTCTTCTATCTTATACTTGGCATCCTCTTGTCGGTCTTAAGATGATAAATGTTTAGTTTGCATAGGATAATGTTTTAGCTTATGCTTACTAATAGATAGTAGGATTTAAAAGATGTAATTCCTGACATCCTCTGCTAAAAATAGGATGTCAGAGATATCCTTAGCAATACCTTATTATAGTTCATAGTAATGGTTATCCCAATGTCAACCATTAGGATTTCAGAGTTATTTACTTCCTTTCGACGAGGAACGTATTTTCGGTATCATTCTCCAAGGATAGCCGATAATTAAAACTTAAGTGACCCCTTTTTGTGAATATCCACATTCACTTAAGTGTTGATGACACAATGATGGCATTTGTCATCAACTCATGGCATACTAGCCATTTAAACTTCCCTGCCTCATCGTTTAGTTGCGTTAGAACCTACAGTCTTCTAGGTCTATAGTCTCCTAAATTTACAACTTTTAGGAAATACGTACAATACTATCGGGTTCCATTGGTGGGGCCTTGGCCTTGAGCTCCTCACCAGGGCCATTTACATAGATTCAATCACAACAATTTATTTTACATTAGGTCACTAAAGGAGGGGTGTTACATAATCCTCCCCTTTAGAATAACACCGTCCTCGGTGTTCAAACTTCTTATCAAATCGTCTACTCTTATGGATTCTTCTTTCTTTGTTCACTTGTCGTCTCTTCTTTGGTTTTCTTGTTCATCTTTGAATCTTCATGATCTTCACAAGTATTTATGGTTCACACTTCTTTCACAACCTATACATTGTGTATCTCCTACAAGATTCTTCAGCACAAAGAAATTATACCATTTGCAATTTTTAAATCATAAGGTAAGCACAAATCTTTTGGAACACCTTATCATTCACAGGTTAGCATCATACACTTCTCAATTTTTAAACAATAAACGTTTTAATGTTTATCATTCATCCTCCTCCTTGAGGAAATGTTTTCTTACTCAAGCCTTCATAACATTCACACAAAAAGACATTCATTAGTCTACAATACAAATCATTAATACTGGTCATATCATAACACGATCTTTCAACAATACTTGGTTGATTATCAAACTCTCCCATAAGTTTGGATTTTCAGCAGCTCCTCTGCTGTACATAGAAATCTTCCTCAAGTTATGTCTTTTTGAAACTCAGCAAATCAAACTTTGCAAACATAATACTCTCTGTAAACCCAACAGAATAATCAGACAGTCTTGTTCTTCAACTCAGTAGTTAGCATCCCCTCATCGAATCTTCTTGTGTGTTAATCACAAGGAAAATATAGTGAGCCTCCTGCCCAATTCGATGGATTAAATTTGCCTAGGTCTTTGGGGTCAGTATAACATTCAATGAGCCGCTTACGCTATTCCACTTCCATGGAGAACATGACCACATTTTTAGGGAAATTGCCCCCTGTAACTACTAGTGAGTGAATGCAAGATGCAGCCATTCTGCTTGAGTCCATAAAATATTATTTTCCCCTCAAACCGTCTCGTTTGAGTCCAGGAAATATTCTTTTCTCCTCAAACCTTCTCATTTGAGTCCAGGAAATTTATGTAGTAACAATCACTTTATATGCCACATGCATCATAATAACAACCAATATATTCACTTATTTGATTTTCACATTCTATGCATTTTGATGATTACACATCATAAATCATAAGTTTTTATCATCAATCGCAATTCATAAAATCATATAATCCAATAAGATGTAAAGCAAATCATTACTTACTCTTGATCAATTTTGCCCAACTTATCTATCAGCATTCCTCCTTAATCATGTCATCAGTTGTACTTAAGATCAATTCCTAAAAGGGGGCGGCAGGTACGGGGGGGATAATTTTTGACCCTGGAGGAAATAAAGTAGCAGACTTCTCTTGGGGACTTGGCATCAGCACCAACGACCAATCAGAATGGTTGGCCTTGTACCATTCTCTAGAAATAGCGGCCACCTTAAACATGAACCACTTGCAAGTATTCGGGGACTCCAGGCATGTAATTCAAGCTATGCGTAATGGTAACTCCCACAAAAATGACAGAAATCAGAGAATTCAGAAAAGAATTCAGTGTCTTGAACTCCCAAAGGACACTCTCTATTACCATGTGCTCAGAGATCTCAATTCCATTGCGAACAAGCTAGCAAATGTTGGTGCTTCTATGGGAAAGGGACAAGCCTCTCTCAACAAAGTCCCAAAACATTGTTTTATTCCTTAATGAAAGCATTGTTAAAGATTTTAAATTCATGGAGAAAACATACGCATGGTATCCCTTTTCACCATCGCAAAATTTGGTTTGAATACCAATACCCCTACCACCGTGCCTTGGCTTGGCAGTCTCACATCAACCCATGCGCCCTCCTTGTGGCTTGTCTAGTTCTCACGTTCGGGCATTTAATTCCCCATGTGTCCATCGGTTGCATAGAGCTCAGAATGGAGAGCTTTCCCCACCCTGCCCTCACTCCGGCTCTGCAAAGCCTCTGTATCTCCCAGGACTCTATAGCGCCGTTTGTAGTCGGTTCACCCTCGTCAGCTAGCAATATGGAAGGCGTCAGACAGGCCATAGCCACGCTGAGCCAGCTTTCCTCCGAAATCAAAACATATCTTTCCAGGACTTTTTCTGCATTCTGTACCATTGCAAAGCAAATCGAAGAATTGGCTACGGAAGATAGGTATATCCACGCTCGGCTCTCTTGCCTGGAATCACGCATGGAAGACATGGACAGGAATATTATTGAGCTGATGGGGAAAGTGGACAACATCAAAGCAGACACCTCTGCCTTCGCTTGCAAAACTCAATTTAGCTTTGTGCAGGAGGCCCCAACTATAAATCAGGAGATGATAGATGCTGCCTCTATTCAGTAGAAGAATTTTAGTTGATGGCAGTCACTTCCTCCCTGGTCTACAGGTTCTCTCAGATGCTTCTATTTTGAATGTTTTTTTGTTTAAAGTTATGCAATCAATTTGTAAGGGTTTATCCCAACAACAAGAACAGAGTTTATAGGAAGTCAGGAAGCATAGAATTCCAGGAAAAAAACTACATAAGCCTCTGCAATTTTCCCTTCTATGATGCAGAGTGCTGGTTTTTGTTTTTTGTAATGAATGGCTGTGCACAACCTTTTTTTATATAAAACTTTCTCCTGTTTCTATTAAAAAAAAGATCAATTCCTAAAATGTTAGTATAAAAGAAAAAATTTGTTTTGCTTCAATTGCTCAATGATTGAATACATTCATCCCATAGCATTACACCCATGCTCATTCAATAATGTGTACACCGTTTTCAACTCACCATGATATATGAATGTAAACTCCTCAATATCCTTTGGAGGTTAAGTCTGCTAACAACAAACATGTTAGTATCATAATTTAATATGGATACATTTCTATTTAATACTCATTATCTAAAGATTCTTTTAATCTTCCCATACTCTTTTAAAAGATACCTTGATTTAATTTAATCATAACAAGGTTTATGATTTCTTCTTTTTCCATAATCAAACTCCTACCATTAAAAAAATAAAAATAAATAAATAAATAAATCCTTTTAACTTGATACACGTCAATCGTTATTAGAATATGTAACAAATCCTATCAGGGTCTATCTAAGAAGAGATAATTTAGAATCATATGCATTCTAAAAATAAGATCATTTAAACTCCTAGGAATACTACTTGTTATTCCATATAGTAATACACCCTTAAGCTTATACTTGTAATTCTGAAAAATACAAAATAAACTCTTAACATTTTAACAAAATGACAATTTTTTTTTTTTTTTTAACCAAAACACATTAGTTATCTCATCAAATAAAATTGTTCATGTTTTTTAAACATATCTTTTAACCTAGTATGTTAAACTAATCCTGGCCATCAATACTTAAGATTAATACTTACTCAAGCGATGGACTTCATACTATCGTATCCATGAAAGGAAATGTCAAAGAGTCAACATATAATTTGCAATAGACATACTACCAACACCTAAAATGAATAGACAAACATTCTATCATAGATACTTGAGGATCAACTTTTAATTCAAGGATTGCACTTATAGTTACAACATCATTATTTATCCATAGTATTTTCCTGCTATATAATTCCATGATAAATGTCCAAAGAATGTATAACAACCATTAAATAAAACGTAACTATTATAATTTTGAAGATATTTTAGGAGAATTACTTTAATTTCCTTAACTAAAAGAGAACGTTAGTTGTATTGATCCTTAGAAGTTTAGCATATATATATACGGCAAATCGAAGGACCATTATACTAAAATCCGAAAAGATGGTGAATTTTTCAACAATGAAGGATCATTCAATTTATGCCCTAATTAATGAAATATCACCATCATAGCACATTTTAATAATTTAAATTTGATTGGTATTTGAACAATAGAGGATTAGCATGGAACATTGGGAGTACTAATGACTTCTACATATGCTTTGAATAATAAGTACATGCCTATCAATCATAACTGAATACATGCAAATCACCAAACCTGAATAAGCACCATTAGAATGTCCAATCAGACCAATTAAAGTTAATTTCCTTAATTCATAACTATAACTTTAATCTTTCACTACGAGGATGACTTTTTGCTATGCATTTACTCCACCGTGCAAGATTAAGATAGTGTCATACAATATAGTAAACTTTTCATTTTTAGCATGCAACCTAGCACAAAATAGTAAATAACATAAAGTATAACATGTATACTTACAGTTTAACCCGATGAGTGATGAAATCCCGTATTGTGAAATCCGATAATGTATTCTCGTCCATGAGGCATTCAAAACAACAATTTGTTAGTTGGTTTCAGATCCTTCATACTTATTTACCTTATGTTGAGCCCCTATAGAGTCGAGTGCTGAAACCTCAACTTTGATAAGATGATACCATCTGTGACAACCCCAGACAACCAACTCAGTAATTAGTGAAAAAATTTCTTCGGTTTGTAACTAAATACTTTCACAGTGATTTAAAAGGACTTCATACATCCAAGATGCCATAAACCATTTTACCAACTGATACCATACGTAAAATAAATAGTAAATACAATTGTATTATCTTCACCTGAGCACATGCCTAACAAGGAATTATCTCTTACCATAACAAAACACTTGATAAAGTATACATCAACATAAACAACAAAGTCACACATAAGATGCGCATACAATAGAGACTGATATAGGTGGTTCACCTACATCTTGGGTTACGTCCACAAGGAAGGTCATATCATATATTATCATTCATCAATATTCAAAGGATACAATCTGCAATACAATGATTGCTTTCCACTTGGTAAGGTCTCTCTCTCATGTTGAGAATATTCAAAATAATCAAAGGTATATAAGCATACCCTACTCAACAAACTACATTAAAGAGCATTTCCTACTGAAATAATTAATGTTACAGAGATCGACTATACAACTTTACTACAATGTTACAAGAGAGCTATCTATCCAGCTCCATTGCATATATACCATGTATCACTCATACCCCAAGTACATGATAGATATTAACAAAAAACATTCCTTTCTTTAGACATACTTAAAAGTGAATATTATATTCTCTTTTCTTTTATATTTCCTTTGGAACTTCTATCGAAGACAACATCAATCTTCCATGACATATATATCTATATGTATTATATAAATATGGAATCTCTTTCCATACAGAAAGCGTCCTTTCTGCCTTAACCTAAATGCAGAGCTGATTATGCAGATCTATGTACTTAGCACAAATAAAATATAAATAACTTCACGACTTTTGTACATGGGATTCGTATGATCCTAGCTTAAACATAAGCTATCCTCATACGAAAAGATGCAGATTTAGGGGTAGTAAAAAATATAACTGTTATATCTTAAATAGTTTCTTAGTGCTATTAAAGAATGGCCAGGTATATTTATATAATAAGTAACCCACCTTACTATAATGTTTACAAATACCAAAGCCAAGGTCGGCGTCCCTGCTATCCCTGAATATGAGGTAATGTATTTACAAGAAGATTATATAAGTACATTGATTTTCTTACCTAAAAAGGATCCTCCTAAAAGTAAGTAAGCAGAGATCGCATAACTCTGTAAACCAAGTCTGCGAAGATCGCATAACCTATAAAAACTATCCATTATGTGTGTACAAGGATCACTTTCTAAGAAGGTCGATTAAACAATAAATCTGTTTCTTGAGTGTGTGTATACTGCTTATCATTCCTTTTATCTGAACTCTGATCATTCGGGGTGAAGATCCCTTCTTTCATGTATACTATGTATTTGAACACAAGGACCTATTCCTTACACAATATTACAACCCTTCCAACAAAGGCGTGTAGATCGCAGTTGTAAGTTTTCCACTTTAAAAGTGTACTGAAGTATAACACCAAATCAAAGAAAGCATATAGGGATTGCTTCCGATATGATCAAGTGACTAAAGCTCTATAACAGTAGTCGATACAAATTATGTAACTAGATCAGCTCAATGTAAGCATCATAAATAAGTAGGCGATACCAGCTATGTAAATGATAAGCAACTATATCATCCGGAACTTAAGGATCGCTTCCTATCGAGTGACTACAAAACTCTGTGCATATAGAGGTCTAGATAATCAAGAAAGACAGAGACATAACGCACCTATATGATGCATAGTACCATCCGGTAACGACTGTATAAAAGCATCCATTAGAAAAATAGTTTTCCATGCAGTAATGAAGCAGAGTTTCGAGCAATGAAAAATATTGCCAACTCGACAAAGGAAACTCTCTGTCAGGAAGAAATAAAATCAAAACTCCACAAAGAAATCATACCTCTGTCCAATCGCTAGGCATAGATCTAAAGGTGAGAAATTGTATCTCTCCATCCATGCATAACACGATTAGTTCTGTCAGAAGAACTATACGGGGAACATCCCAAACGTATCTTTCCTTACTATTGGGATGGCAGAGCTGGGATTCCATTCCGCTTGCAGATATCAAGAAGAAGTCGATCTCCATGCTTATCGCAGAGGTCCACATTCAATGCTTATCGTAGAGATCGAATGAGGGAGCAGAGACACCAAGACACGTTCTGCCAATCCAGAGATTCAACAACAAACGGCATCTCGTTCCTCGCAGGGTTAAGCAGTAGACGGCCTTCAGCGGAACTCCCTCCCATACTCCAAAATCCCCCTTTTTCTTATACTCCAGGTCTCGCTCTTTGAAGAGTCCGCCCAAGTTCGAAAAGGATTTCCTTCTTCCACTTGGTGTTTTGCATTCCCTCAAAATGCCAAGTGGCCACTCAAAGAGTGCTCTGTATGGGGACAAATCCCCAAGAGGATCGCAGCATCCACTACGAGTTTTGTTTTTTAATAATAAACCGTATAATAAAATTCCGCCAAGCTGAAGCGGATATCATCATCACTTATAATAGGCATATAGTTATGTAACCCTTGCTATGTGTATGCGAAGAGAGACTCAAAGGTTTTAGCCTTCGTCATCTTCGAAAACCTCAACTTTCTCTTTATATATATATATATATATATATATATATTATAAAGAGATAGTTATATCCCTATTTAATTATGAGCATTTTGAGTGTGTAATTATATATATTTATACCAATTTCTTTATAGCATAGATAGTTCCTAAAGATAACCTTTAAATAGAATATTTGTTCTATCTTATACTTGGCATCCTCTTGTCGGTCTTAAGATGATAAACGTTTAGTTTTCATAGGATCATGTTTTAGCTTATGCTTACAACTAGATAGTAAGATTTAAAAGATGTAATTCCGTGACATCCTCTGCCAGAACTAGGATGTCAGATATATCCTTAGCAATACCTTATTATAGTTCATAGTAATGGTTATCCCAGTGTCAACCAATAGGATTAAGATTTCATAGTTATTGACTGCCTTTCGACGGGGAAGGTATTTTCGGTATCATTCTCCAGGGCTAGCCGATAATTAAAACTTAAGTGAACCCTTTTTTTGTGAATATCCACATTCACTTAAGTGCTTGTGACACGATGATTGCATTTGTCATCAACTCATGGCATGCTAGCCATTTAGACTTCCTTGCCCTGTCTTCTAGTTGTGTTAGAACCTTCAGTCTTCTAGGTCTATAGTATCCTAACTTCACAACATTTAGGAAATACATACAATACTGTTGGGTTCCACTAGTGGGGCCTTGGCGTTGAGCTCCTCACCATGGCCATTTACATAGATTCAATCACAACAATTTATTTTGCATTAAGTCACTAAAGGAGGGGTGTTACAGAGAAGTACTAATGGCTTGAGCAAACCAAAAGTACATAATTGAAAAAGTCAATTTACTACCTATTATGGAAAGAATACATGAGGTAAATCTTACTTTTGAACATACTCAATTTACTTCCGTTAATTGTGAATTTAATGTTAAATGATATGAAGTTTGTAAATATGTGCTAGTGGAGAGTACCTTCACTAAACAATTTTTTTAGAAGGGAAAGTCTTCATTTTAAAGTTGAAATAAAGAACTTTTTATTAATACTCACATGATGACAAGAGGTGGTATACTTTATGAAATATAACACTTATTCATGAAATATATATTTAATTTTACTCTCTAAAATATCAATAAAATTAAAAAAAAAACTTGTTTATAAAAGATAAATTCAATTTTAATCTTTAAAATATCAATAAAATTAAGAAAAAACTATTTATAAATATATAAATGATTTAAAATGTATTATAAAGTTCAAAATTATTAAAATTAACATAATGAAATCTGATTTTTATTTGTGTTTGTTAAAATAAGCAGAATAATAATTACTTAAAAAAAAATACTTTTATTTTTATTTGTAATAATAAGTAAATACTATATAAGATCGTTCGCTTAGTAAGAATAGCTGAAATCACAATTTGGAGTAAATAGGGTATTTAGTGTAGTATAGGGAATTAAGATTGCTGAAATTGTAAAATTGTGGAAATAGCAATTTCCAATCCCCTGTTTTAGGTGTCTTCTATCCTATTCTCTAGGTCATGGTTACTTAGACCCAATACCACTCCTACCAATCAAAGAGATTCTAACAAACAAAAAAATAATAATAAGTAAACACTAAATACTGTACTTAATAATAATAAAAGGAAAAGTGCTCAAATCCCAATTTCAGCGATGTGGGTAGTTTTAAAATAGCATATTTAATGTAGTATAGGGAATTAAGATTGCTGAAATTGTAAAATTATGGAAATAGCAATTTCCAATTCCTCCCAACAATAAAGCATTTTAGATGTTTTTTATCCTATTCTCTAGATCATGGTTTGTTTAGACCCAATGCCACTCCTACCAATCAAAGAAATTCTAACAAACGATCATGGTTTGTTTAGACCCAATGCCACTCCTACCAATCAAAGAAATTCTAACAAACAAAAAATTGGGAGATTCTAACGAACAAAAAAAATAATAATAAGTAAACACTGTACTTAATAAGAATAGAACGTTCTAGGTCAAATACCCACCGTTTCCATTAAAATAAATACTAATTAAAAATCCCATACAACAAACAAACAAACTTGACAAATCTTCAAACAACAACAAAACCCTTATTTGAAAAATCAGCAACAATAAGGAACTTCGGGACGGGGTACCCTATGGATCGAACATGATCTCGTCATTTCTGTGTTCAAATCTTCGATGGGAGGGCAACGCATCTACCGATTTCATTTTCAAATATTTGCATGACCACTGAGGGCAAGCTGACGGAAACCGATATTCCTTCCAAGCCGTTGGTATTTCGGTGAGCAAAAAAGATGCAGAACATGGCCGCAAGGGCTCCTAGTCTGCTTCCTTCAATCCCTCCGTAGACTGCTTCTCCCCAACCGAAGTCTAAATCCCGGTAATCGATTTTGGAAACGTCGGAAGCGAAAAGGGCGTCCACCACTGTGATGTTAGGACGCCCTTTCATTTCCATGAAGTCAGTATCGTGCGGACGTCTACGGGAAATATGAAGCGAATTTCCTTCTCCGCGGGCACCTGGAGAGCCCTGTTTCTTGAACGCCACAAACACGCCGATAGAACTTCGAAGGTTGCACACTTGCCTAGCTCTCCTGCTACTTGTCTCCTCAGCGATTCGATCTCCTTAGGTCCAAAAAAGAATGAAGTGTGCCTCAAATCCTTCTCGGGAACCATCTGACCATCCTTCTCTTCTATTTGATCGTATGCGTAGAGAGGGAATTTAACTTCGGGATTTGTGCGAGGTCGCAGGATTTCTCTTTTCCACACCGGAAGAACAGAAGGCCTTGCCGCCCCCTTTGCCATTTCGCATAGAGCGTTCATGAACTGAAATATGCCACGGCCGTCGCTCATGGTATGATTCCACAGCAGGGCGAATACGAACCCTCCACATCTCAAACGTGTTACCTGAAAGTTTCAATGCGATGTTGATGAATATTGAATGCATGCAGATAAATCTGAACTGAGTTCAATATCTAACAAGAAAATTCTAACCTGAATGAGTATTAGAGGAGAATTGGTAACATTTTGAGAGACTAGGTCGTGGCGGAGGAGATCCTCCCAGCAGGGAATAGGTGGACGTAGGTCTCCAAATTCATCCAGAGAAACATCCGCGTCGGCTTCCACAAACAGTACACCTTCGCCGGTGCAGTCGACAATGAGCTTACCGGCAGGCGCGTCTCTCAGTCTGCCGGCAAAAGGATAGTAGTGTACCAAAACCTTGGCGAGCCCTTCCCTGATAATTCTTGCCGGATCCTTGTCAGCCTTCTTCGATGGGTTGGACCGATAGAAGTGAAGAACAGGAGTATGACATCTTAGAGCCGCTTGATCATCAATATTGGAAAGGTATAAAAACTCTTTTGGAGTAGGAAGGGAAGGAGCGACCAGAACTTCTGGTTTTCTTGTCACCTTGAATCTCAGATCAGATGCCATGTAAACAAATTAGTGAACACAGACAATTGGAACCTGCAAACGGAACACTGTATCAGTTCTTGACAGAAACATATACACAATAGAAGATGTATACAAAGAGATCACAAATATAATAAACCTACGAGGGAGGACATACAGGACCCTACAGGACCCTAGAATATACGATACAGCAAGGAGGAATGGCATCAGAAGTGACTGAGATGTAAAATTAGGTTCGTTTTATAAACTGATCAGACTAACCGTAGGAAAATTGTCGGCGTTGACCGCGTCTTTCGTTTCATAATATAATGATATATAAAATAACTGTCTTAGTTAGTCAGTTATAGGAAAGATAATCAATTCCACTACCTCGCCTTTCAGGACCTTCAGGATCATTATTATTTAATTAATGTAATAACTTTCAACTTAATTTTTAATTTTTGGGGTGATGGAGGCACCTATTTTTGGAGGTTCCAACTGAATAAGTTGAAATCCTTACCATCATTATTATTTAAATTTAAATGTAATAATTTTTAATTTAATTTATAATTTTAATTAATTTTTTTTGTGGAGGTACTCACACAATATTACAATCATAAATTTTTATGAAGATGTGTATATCTTATTTTTTTAAATATTAGGCTTATTATCTATATATATTTATATAAAATAAATTCGAACATATATCGATTTATTTTAAATCTATATCTATTAAGTATAGAAATTAAACTTTCTTGAAGTATAAATTTTTTATACATTAAGAGAAAATTTACACCTCAAATTTACACCTCAAGATATTTGATCTCTCCTTGATATATCTAGGTTTAAGATCAAAATAATATAGTATTTGCATTTTTTATGGGTCATGTTACATAACTTTACACAACATTACTTGTTACAACATCTCCCCCATAATGTAAGCACCTCGTTACTCTCATTGCGTGAAACAAACCACTTGACATAATCATATCAACACTTTGTTCATTTATATAATAATGAAGTATTCTAATATTATAATTAAGTATAAATGTGTAAATTTTGGCTAATGTTATGATAAAAAAACATATTTTATGTAAATATAGGCGAGACTAAAAATGACCAAATAGCAATTTATTTTTTTATAAAACCCCCAAAAATAGCCAATTTCACCCCTAAAAATTACCCTAGAGATGACATTCACATAAAAAAAAAAATTACACCTCTAGAGATTGGATCCCTTTCCCTATAGACAAGGGTTTAAAATAGTTCTATGCCTATTAATTTTCAAGTTCAATTTCTTCTATCATGATCACCATATTTAATAAAAGTTGTCTAAAAATTCAAGGAGAATGTCATTTTTAGCCGGATTCCCGCATTTTTTTTTATTTTGCAAAATCTGAATTCAAGAGGGTTTTATTCGGATTTTGATGGTAGAATGGATTGAGCAACCTCAAAAACTCTTGGGGCACCCAAAATTCTAGAATTTAACAACTCTAACCTTGATTTTGAAAATTTACGTGTTATTTTTTCAAAATCATACCCTAAAAATTTATCTAGATTCCAACTTAAATAGTAAAATTTTTAGGCTACACATCTTAAATATTAAAATATATTTAAGAGATTAATTATAAAGAAATATATTATCAATTTTACATTAAAGGTCAATCTGATATGGAATTGTAACAGTTCTTATTCAATGGATCTCTCCTTAACAATTATTAATGAAATAAAAATATTGATTGGAAATTTGTGTTATTGTATATATAAATGGAATCTCATGGAGTATTATTCTCTATTAATATTCCTTTCCCCTTGTTGTTAAACCTAACCATATTGTAAGTAAAAGGTAAGGGTGTTGTAATTATACGCATACTCTTATATAAGCATTGCATTTGTATGGCGGCATTAACATTCCTTTCCCCTTGTTGGTAAACCTAACCATATTATAAGTAAAAGCTAAGGGTGTTGTAGTGATAGATTATGTAATTTTGGACTTCATTAAAATTATGTGTAAGGGTGCTGTAGTGATTGATTGTGTAACTTTTTACTTTATTAGGATTATTGTGGAGCCAGATGATGAACACATAAATTTAGAATTTAATAGTTGAAGGAATAATTAAGGGTTGGTGTAAGGTAATATTACTTAGTTATGATATATTAATTGTAATAGAAATTTAATAACTAAAAATAAATATTAGAGGTACATGCATAAGAATTTAGAACATAATGTAAAAGATGAAACGTAAATAATCTAGTTGCTTTCTAGAATATATAACATTTTTTTTGGAAAATTAGTATAAGTCCAAGAAAATGGTGTTCTCCTAAGATTGGTTTATTATTTTTTTCTAAAATATAATGTATACGTTCATGTTAGGTCCCAAGTTTGGTATGTAAACAATACAATTTTTCAAAAAAATATTTGTGGAGTTGCACATAACATGCGATTCTTCTGCTGCATTATTGTTCCAAAAATTTTAATGTTGATTTTATTTTATTTTTAAATTAAGAAAGTCAATGTAGCTCTGAAATGAGTAGGTGGAGCATTAGGCCCCACTATGAGGGTCTTAACACAATTAATGGACTTTTTTTTTATAGTGTGTAGCTCTTCATTTGTATCTGTGTAGAATCCTTTTCATTTAGGTGTCAAACCAATAAAAAGCTACAAAGAGAATAAGTGACCAATGTTTTTTGAAAATTTGAGACATGACCCAAATAAAAATGAATAAAAAATATATCCAGGAGTGGATTATGAATGCTCTAAAATCATTGAATATTATCCAAAGATCCGCTGAAAAGTGACATAGAAGAGGTTATGTGAGATCTAGATCATCTTCAAGGAGAGATCATCATTCAGAGAGGAGGAAGAGGTATGCATCAAGTAGTACAGAGAGTAGTCTTGAAAGATCTATGGTGATATACAAGAAGAGAAGGTCTTCTAGTGATGAACTAATAGGAGAGATGAGAATAATCAAACCCCCAACTTTTGATGGAGAAGGAAAGCATGGAGAATATTTTGATGCATGGTTGTTAGGACTCTGTAAGTTCTTCCAGTTGCATCAATACACACCTAATATGGAAGCACAAGTAACCATATACCATTTGCAGGGTAAGGAATCTATTTGGTTGGATCATCTAGTTAAGTTAAAAGACATCGATGAAGACATAATCTCTTGGAAGAAATTTAAATAGTACTTCCATAAGGAATACCTCTCTAAGCATTACTATGAAAAAAATATGGCAGAGTTCTTTGAGATCAAATTGGGAAGCATGACGATGAAGGCCTATGAGAAGAAGTTTTTGGAACTTTTGAAGTATGTGGACTTCATCAAAGAAAAACAAGGCAACAAAACTCAGATCAATTTATGTACCTTTATAATCATAATTTCTAGAAACAAATTACACATCTGAATTCCTCTAAAAAAAATACATGATTTGAAAAAAAAATCAGTCAAAACCGATTCCGAGAATCAAATATATCTTCGTTTCAAATCTTCTTTTTTCAATAATTTTCCGCGCGGATGAAAATACTACATAGAGGATATCGTTTGACATGATTATTAGATTTCGACCAAACAAGTGCCATTGGATAGGAAATTTCTGATGATTTGATTTGATATATTATATGTCATATTTATGGTGAGTACCATGAATGCTATAGCCTTTACAAAACCACCCTCAAACTCCCAGAAAAATGAAGATCGCAATCCCAGATCTAAAATTAGATTTAGATCCGAATCGGATCTGAGAGATCTAGCAGATACCACTATTTAGATGTCTAGCGAGAATGCAAACAAAGACATATTAAGACCCAATCTTAAGCAAAGAACAAAAATAAACCAAGAAAATCATATAACAAAGAATCGTCCGTAGTATGGTTGCCAATTCTGTTATGGAGAAATATTCCCTACGGATAGGTAAGACCTCCCTTGGGTGTGCCCAATACCCAAGACAGTCAGTAGGATTATATGCCAATAGTTTCTCCTAAATAGATAATGCATTCAATACAAGAAAGGGATGGTGATAAGGTACCTTAAACCTAATGGTCGTCCTTCGTAGATCTGAGCTAGTGTAGTTCCTAGAGATCTTATGCTCCAGCCTATATACACCTGTTATCATGCAAACAAAGGAACAAAGGAAACACCATTCTCCAACCTATCAAATATGCATGACATAAAATAGATCCAATTCAATCACAACTAGATCTATGATGTGCAATTGAGAAAAACACCATGAATGAGGGAAACCATCAACATGTATATATATAGCATCATAATCAATACATCACAATTTTTATCTTGACTTAATGATGAGGGAATTTACTTGGCTCCTTGATCCAAGATCCTCGTAACCTATATCACCAAAGGTTGGGCTTTCACAATCATGATGGATGAAGGAAGGAAGAGGGTCTCACTGAAATTGGGCAGCAATTGTTTGCTATCTTCTCTTCTGTTTTTTCTTATCCCTTGGAAGATCTTCATTATATAGGTGGATGGTGAAGGTAGGGGGGATGAATGTGGACACCTAGAGTTTAGCAATGTTATCTTATAACATGTAGGATCCAACTCATGAAGCTAATCTCCTCACAACTCACCAATGGTTCTAGAAAGTGTATTTCTCCAATGGAGAAAATAATGAAATTTATCCATAACTTAATAAATTATTGTTATTATTGAATAATAATAATTTATGAGAAAATAAAAGTGTCTCAACAACTTAAATTTGGTAAAGGTTCCTAGTGACCCCAAGGGGGTGGTAAATAATGGTATAACACTCAAGCATTTTTGTGTCCTGTCCTGCATGTTAAATGACATGGAAGGCTCGGGTCCACCCATGCTTAGTTCAAATAAACGCTCGAGTGTTTTGGTTTCACTAAAATTTTGCGCGTTTTTTGAAACTAAGATTGCATCTAAAAGGTCCCTCAACTTCGTGTGAGGGCCCAATGTTTTTTAATTATATGATTCAATTAAATTGAATTTTTGTTATAATGTAATGTTTTTGAATTTTTTTTATTGTATTTATAATGTTAAATCCAACATAGAAAATGATACGTTTGAAACCTTGGTGGAGATTGTAAATCCAACAAATTTTTTACTAGTGTACTTGACCTCTACAATGACTTAATTTATGGCCTTGATAACAATGAAATTTATAACAACAAAATTCAATGTGCTCTCTAATTTCTACATGATGAATATTTGAATGTTTGTATTTCATGATGTTTTTTATCATAAATACTGCTAAGCATTATAATTGCAAATGTTTGCAATTGTTTTTAAATGAGAATAAGAGATAAACAATGGCTTAAAGATCATCAAATCAACTTAATAATTAATAATAATAATATGTTTTGAGAATGCAAGTTGTGGCTTTACATTTGTTGAGAGAAAAATGGTGTTCTTTTAATTAACTATTTGTTTTTCTTCCTATTAAAGATTTGATATTTGTCATTGTAAATTGAGCTATTGTCAACAAATTAAAAAGATTGAATGATACATTGATAGGTCATATTCATGTTCATATAATTTAGAATTTTTTTTTTATGTTCATAAACATGATACTATGAGAAATTATACAACCATTAACATAAATCATATAGCTAGTTGTCACAACTT
The DNA here is from genome assembly GCA_027924585.1 of Larix kaempferi. Taxonomy (NCBI): domain Eukaryota; kingdom Viridiplantae; phylum Streptophyta; class Pinopsida; order Pinales; family Pinaceae; genus Larix; species Larix kaempferi. Next base: position 4,698,034 of record BSBM01000343.1, read on the forward strand.
CATCCATTATCAATACAAAATTCATAAACATATCATCATTAATATCATTGTCACCATCTAACAAACATAAAAATAAACACCATCATACATTCATTAACATAAAACTAATAAAAATAAGCATGAACACACCATCATAAACATTACATTAATGCATATTAATCTAACATATACATGTTATAGATTTAAACATAATCTAACACACATATGATCTAACAATAACATGTAACAAAACACAAGTTCTAGTTTCTAACATAATGAACATAATTGAAACTGACCTAACATAACATCATGACCATCAACATATAAATAAACATGAACATCTGCAAAATGGAAAATGATGTAGATATATACAATAACATCAAAATGATGATAAATGTCAGATACACATGTATATCCTTGCCCCTGAACCATATCATCATCACCGGTATCTGTCGACCCACCAGATGTATCAACACCTCAAACGGTAGAGCTAGAGGCATGATCAGTACCTTTTCTAGGAAATAATCTATCATATCAATCAGTAGGAAAGACATGATCTCTAGGAATCTGGATCATCCCACCCGATCTGAGCATCCTCTCCACAATTGAGGGAACTAGTGGATCTATTGAAGGAGGGGGAGGTGGAGGAAATTATGAAGGAGGTGATGGATCAATATAGGTTGGTTGGTCGGAAAGGTATAAATCATCAGATGCTGGATCCATCGAAGGAGGGGGAGGTGGAGGAGATGATGAAGGAGGTAACAAAGGTTGACGACTTGGTGGAGGAGGGGGTGGATGAGATGTCAAAAGTGGAGGAGTAGGAGGTGGAGATTGAGGAGGATGTGTAGTGTATGTGGAGGCTCCCCCACTAGTCGAAGCAGTTGATGGATAAGGAGGTGGAATGGGGGGGGTAAGGATCTCTGCCCTCATCAGACGATGAACTACCATGAGGGGTGGCATCCAAAAGAATGCGAGAGCCAATAATGTGTTGCATCAAGCTCCTCATTTCACTAGGAATCATCGTCCTTATCTCAACATATCGGTCCCTCCTCTGAATCTCCCTGACAGAAATAGGTCGAACCCCTCGACCCACTAATAATATAGCCAGCCTATCTGCGAAGTCCTATCTGAACCTCTAGTCAGCCCTACATCAAAGGATAGGTCTATCTAAATGAGGCACCTCTAGGTGATTCCGCATCAATATGTCCTCATCCTCATCATCTTGTGGTGGAGGAGGCCCCACATCACCATCAAAAGTGCCAATATCTATAAAATATATAGTACACAATAATAATTAGACAATTTCACTAAACATGAATTTAATATAACAATTTAAAACACATTTCATTTGCAATAAGTATAACAAGAATAAAATGGAAATGGAATAAATTAAACATAATGCTAAATTTACCTCTATGATCAGGTGGCTCGTCCCGGGTGAAGAAGATGTTGGTACCTCTCCAATCCAACCTCGCATATGGAGATGCAACCATATCTAATCGAGGTTGGTCTTCGGCACTTAGAATGTCAAGCACATCGGCAGTGATCCTCACACGAAACTCTGGCCGCCCACTCTTAGGCATCATCTTCCCCCACATACGAATACGCACATCTGTCATCAACGTAGGAGGGCTCCAATCAAAATATGGCCTAGTCGATGAAAATCATAGACAAAAGAACTCTAAATAGAAGGGGAATTTTTCCCTCCCGCCAATACACGCACGACATCAAATGAGAGCATAAAACAATGTCGTAAAAAAATAGCATACCACCTAATGCATCTAGGTGCCTACGCAAAAGAATCAACATAATATAATAAAGGGAATCTAATGTGCTTCCCATCAGTGGTGTAGTGTGCGATAGTCATCACCAACAAAGAAAGGCACCTCACATCCTCTCTACCAAAATCATTAATGGAAAGCTTCCCACTGTGCACCTGAAACTGAGAAGGATCAAGGATGTTTTCATCAACATATCTCTGAACATATACCAGCTGAGTCGCTCATATAGCTCTAGCTTGAACCTTAGGGAATTGAGGAAGGTCATCACCTCTCATGGAGATCCCAATGATAAACTAAATGTACTCCTTTGTGGGATGGAACCACTCATCAGGACCAACTTGAAAGGCCTACCTAAAATGATCCTAGCATGCGATCAATTAGGTCAACAACATACTGTTCCCCTTGAGTGATGTCACCTCCTCATGGAACTTGAGGAGGCCGACAACTCTCAAGAGGTGTGTAGTGTGAGGCATAATGAGACGAAAGTATAAATTTCTCTCCCTCTTCCTGGCCTCCCACTCTCCACGGAAGTTGTGCAAATCTACCTCTGCCTCGTGATGCTGTGTTCCTCATGATGATCACATCTCTGTTTTACATATAATATAAATCAATCTCATAAGCATACATATAAAAGAATTATAACAATATTATATATACCAAAATAAAATATTAAAAGCTTTTCCAAAAAAAGAAAACTGGTGCGCCATAAATATTAGAAACGCACCGCCAATAGTGTGTTTATATATTGGAAGCACCGAGAAGCGGTGCACTACAATATCTATGATGGATTGCTTATATATCAAAAATTATAAAATTGATTTCGGTGGTGTGCCTTAATGCTATTAGCACATCGTTACTCAAACGCATCGAATTTAAACAACAATAAATTATTTGAAAGATATCCACGGTGCGCCCATGCCACGTCAGTGCACCATGAACCAGTGCCACGTGACATAGGAGAACTGACAGTTGTGTGGTCACGGGTGTGTAAGCAATGCGCTTATAAATTGGAGGAATCAATGAGAGATGTGCTACAATATATATTTTGCACCACAGGTTATATATCAAAAAAATTTAATTAAATTTGACGGTGTGCCTAGGTCTTATTAACGCACTATTATGCAAATGCATTGAATTTAAAAAGTTTAAAAATTATTTTAAATATATTTACAGTGTGCATATGCCACGTTAGCACACCATACCACCTGTTCCTTGACATGACATAGGAGCATCGCTAATTGTGTTTTCACATGTTTATCAAAAGTGTCACCGGTGCGCCTATTTCACGTAATTGCACAGTTCTCGGTGCAATGACGTGACATATGCGCATCATACAAATGATTAAGGTTTTATTGTACCAATACCAGTGCGCTGTACAATAACAAGAACTAGATCTCTAGTGTCCTTCATTGTACTAAATGCACCAGTGTCTGTGAGGATTTAGTGTTTTAGGAGGTGTATCAACGGTGCTCTTACACCACATCATTACACTGGCATCCGGTGCGCATGAGTAGCATAAGCGCACCATTAAACATTTATTTGTTTTTATAAATGGTGTGGTTACCAGTGCGTGTATTACATTTAAGGGCACTAGAAGACTGATGCTCTTAAATATGTAATTCATCGGTGACCATTTGTGGGTTTATTTTTTTTCTTGCTTAGCGGTGCATTCAAGTTGTTCGGGCCACACAACTTGTGGTGTGCCTTGTAAAATTTTACAAGGAACACCGTTTAGCGGTGCGAGACAAATGTTTCAAACGCACCACGCAAATTTTTATTTTTTTTCAAATGTAAATTTAAGGGTGAATTTAAAAAACTAAACCACTAAAAAATTATTTTTTGAAGTAATAAACATCTTACCTATTGAACAACGCATTGAGGAGGCATATTGGCGATGTATGGTAAATTTGAATTTTTCCAAAACGGTTTGGAAAAATTAAAACGAACCGAACCACCATTAAAATACAACAATGCATCCACATGGACCACAATGTCAGGGAATCCAGGTAGGTGAATGGAAACACCGATGCAGAGGGGCTCAGACGCACTCAAGTGCAGTAAAAATATTTTTTCGTCAGTGGTAATTTTTTTTATTAAACCCTGCACCAGTGCGCTCAACATTAGGACACACCAGTGTGATCCAAAGTCACATGCACCATAATTAGATGATGTTAAAATAAAATATTTTTTTTTAATAAAATGCTTACCAGTGCAATCCATGTTGAGCATTGGTTGTCATTAATTTCAAGTGTTTGACTGAAGAGGATGTCAAGTGTTTGACTGTCGTTCAATGTGGGGAGATTGTTGAGCATTGGTTGTCATTAATGTCAACTAAAGAAGATGTCAAGTGTTTGACTGTCATCCAATGTCAAAGAGGATGTCAACAGATTCAGTATGAGTCATTGATGTTAGCCTAAGTCAAAGTGGATACAACATTCCAGTAGAAGTATGTAGAAGCCACTTTGAGGTAGTCTATGTGCATGATAAAGAAATCATGAACACCGGATGTATATGCGCAAATGGTGAAGGTGACATATATGCATGCAAATTTGGAGTATATCTAAGAGTGCATTATGTGTGAATATGCATATCAAGGATACAACACTCAAGGAACTTTGGAGTATATCTAAGAGTGCATCAAGGATACATCTTGCAGGTCAAGTTTGAAGAAGTACATAAGATGATACATCATGTAGATCTAGAAGATACTTCATGAAGATTCAGTTCAAGAAGAAACACAAGTAATGGATCCTACATCATGTGGACCTTGTGTAGAAATCAAGTCCACCAATTCATACTCTCTCATGCCATCAAATTTAAGGAGTTGGTTGGATCATAGTAAATATGCTCAAACAACCAAGAAGTTGGTTGAACAATGGTACAAATATGCGAGCAATCCTAAGCATTGCTTGGTTGATGGTTGGGAGTGCATAGGAAGAAAGGAAAAATAGATGGTAGGACAATCTTGAAAGTGCACAAGCATATCCAATTCTTTCAATAAGTGGAAGGCGCATGAACTCCTATAATGGTACAACATTCAAAGTTAATATATGCGCAAATTCCATAACCGATGAACAACAAGTGCACAAGTCCCACAAGTGATGACAAGGTAGAAGTCAAAGTCCTACCAAATAGAATTCGGAGTATGCACGGGTTCTATAAAGTATCTATACACCAAGGGCACATCACCCAAATGCAATGATGAAGCATGAGTCATAATATCATTAAGCAAAAGCTGGAGAATGTGCATATTATGCAAATTATTGATATCACAAGGGCGCATTACCCACAACGGATGGTATAGCACAAGTCATGGTCACACCAAGACAAAGTTGAAGATTGAGCACACACCATAAGGCAATAATACATCAAGAGCGCAATAAATGTGTAGTGTTCCATTTAGTTGTGGACCTTGAGGGCGTTTGATACATCTAATATGACACATCAATAGCGCAGATGTTGACACGTGGCATATGCACAATCCATGAAGTATGGAAGACGAGATGCCACGACCAACTTGTGAACATACAATCCATGTAGGACATGTATAAATAGAGATGCAAGTTTAAGATTTGAAGTAATCTTGAAAGCAGGAGCACAAGGGTTTTTGCATAAAAGCTTCAATTTTTTGGGGGGTCATCAAGGGGCTTGTGGACAGAAGAAATTATCTAGCGAAGAGCCAAATGTGCACATGCAACACAACGAAGTTTTGATGGTGTGCAGAATGATGTCGTAGATCTGCCACAATTGCACAAACATTGAAAGGAAGACATACTGAAGAATGTGCAAGTGTTGGATATCTCAAAGGATAGTAATGCAATCAACACGTCGATAGTCATAGATGTTGTAAAGACAGAAGCGCAGAGACAGAACAGATGTTTATCAGATATTGCGTATATATCTAGCTGATGTATAAGAACAAAAGTGAAAGTGTGCAAAGTTGAATATTTCATTCGATGCGCATGTAACAACATAACAACAGTAGAACTCGGCAGACACATCATGATGCAGATGCTCTGAGACAATGTAATATCCCAACTTTTTGACTAACTATGTTATGAGGTTATATCGGGTCATGACCCCAGTATGTGTGATTTATTATGTTTGACATAGCATTACTTTGTTTTGATTTATTCCTTCGTGAGTTGATATATTGGGCATGGACCCTGATCTGTTTTCATTATTGATATATGCGGGGCACGAAATCCCAAATGAATAAACTATGTTGCATTATGAGAATTGGTTACAAATTATGATATACTGAGATTATTCCTTTTTTTACATTAGACTGTGCAGAGCATGATTTACATGGTTGATTATTTAGTGTGTTGAGCATGGACTCAGAAACACACGAATGACCTATATACTGGACTTAATCCCCGATGTATTTAGAGGATTGTACTTTGTACTGGGCCTAAGCCTCGATGTACGTTGAGTGTTGGGCATGAACCCTGGAGCACTCCAAGCTTGAAAGAAATGATTACCGGATCCGAGGCCACTTAAATATCCTAGATGTGCCTCATAACCACATTCTAGCCCTAGTGTTGAGCAGAGGCTATGGAATTGCACTAGCGTAATGCCCATGTGAGAGTGTTGAGTTAGACGGCTCTGAAGAGCACTCAGGGTTACTAATCTCAAGTGTTGAGTCAAGAGGACTCTGAATAGCACTTATGTGTCTTATCACAACTATTTCGACTTGATTAAATAAATCTTATTATCATCACCTACTGCGGGAACTACCATGCTAAAACGAGGGAATCTCACATGCAAAAGGAGAGACTAGAGGTGCCCTACCAGCTACCTAAGCCGTCCACAGAAGTGGACCCCCCTTTCACTAAAAAGAATTAAAAGAAGCATTATGTGAAACAGTCTTTCCCTTGTTAAGTTTTGATTATTCACACAAGTCATAATCTTTCCTAGTCTCTCTTTTATACAAGTTGTCCCATAGCAAGTTAGTAGAAACATTTTATAATTTAAATATAACTTTAATCACATAAAGCGTTCTTTGTTCATAATGCCTCGCATCATACATAGGTCCAAGTCTCCTGACTTATTTAAAACATAATCAAATCCAAATCCTCTAACTTATTAAATAGGGGTCACACCTTAGGATGCTACATATGTTTTCTCTATTATCTACCCCACCCCAGCTTCATATGTGGAGAGATAATAAGACAACCATGTTATGCATGTTATGTTTCCTCTATTATCTTCCTCGATATGAAGGTGGGGATGTGAGAGGTAATAGAGGAAACATGACATATATTTCCCACCACATCCCCATATGAAAGCGAGGGTGAGGATGGAGCGAGACAACAGGAAAAACATGTTTGAGAGATAATAAGGAAAACATGTTGTGGGATGAGGATGGAGTAAATAAAAAGGAAAACATATGAGGATGGGATGAGCGTGGGCAAGATAACACATGAAACATATGAGGACGGGATGGGCGAGACAATAGGAGAAATGTGTCCATCTTATTCTCATATATTTCCCCTATTATCTTCCCCGGTCTCATATGGTTTCCCTATTACCCACCTCCACTTCCACTTCCACTCTTAAAATGTGATAAGAATTTTTAATTATTTTTTTTATATTTTTTTTAATTTAATAAAGAGAAGTTGGAAATAAACCTATAATATATTTATATAAATAGTATTAATATTAAAAACATGTTGTAAATAAAATAGTTTAATCAGTAAATATTGCAATCTACTATATTATTAATTCTCCACTTGTATTTTCTAATTTTAAAAATTATTTATTATTATTACTATTAATAGATAATTATTTAGGAATTGATTTTTTTAAATATTTTTAAAGAAATAAATATTTGTAGTTATTTTTTACTTTTTATTTATTTTAAAAGAAATGATAAATATAAAATTTGAAATTATATATAATAAATATATAGATTGAAAATAAAAATAAATGCATTATCTTTAAATTATAAAATAGAATTGTTGGGTATCACATTTAAAACTAGCCATATTGTTTTTTAAATTTAAAATTATTTTGATAAACAAATAAAATTATGATAAATTTATACATAGTTTATTTAACTTAGCAAAAGTATTTTAATTATAATAAGAAAAGTTTATATATATATATATATTTATTATAAAGTTATAATAAAAAAATTCAATAAAAATCCAAATACTTTAATTATAATACAATATTATTATATAAAATTCTTTATTATTTTAGATAATATGATAATTTATTGTATTCACTAAAAAAATATAAAAAATATATCAAAATAATATTCACCAAAACAAATATAAAAATATATCAATTCAAGTGATGCAACACTAGCCCTCATGTGTGGACCTCAAAAAAATTATATGCAACACGAACACTCTTTTTGATAGGATATAATGAATACTTTGAAGTGGTGCTTTTTTTATATCAATTCAAGTGATGCAATACTAGCCCTCATGTGTGGACCTCAAAAAAATTATATGCAACACGAACACTAGCCCTCATGTGTGGACCTCAAAAAAATTATATGCAACACGAACACTCTTTTTGATAGGATATAATGAATACTTTGAAGTGGTGCTTTTTAATTGTATGATTTAGTTAACTAGAGTAAGAATTAATTTTAAACTTGTTATTGGAATATAATGAGAATTGTTATTGGAATATAATAATTTAGCAAATCAACAAATTTGGTGATGTGGGTAAAAAGAAGTTTTTTTTTCAAACTTTCATCATTTCTATTATTTTGTACGGTTGTGAAGTTTGGGGATGTAGCATCTCTTGAGAGTCTTAGAGAAAGATCTAGCAAATTCAAAAATGTTTTATCACGTATAAGCTCAAAATTAAGTGCAACACGCCCTATCCTATTCTCCTTATGAAAGTGGGTCTCTCTCATTGAAAGCATAGCTATGTATAGATACTTGATATATACAAAATTAAGATAACTGACATGCCACGACTCCCTAAGATTGCTCTAAATTCTAGTCAAGGCCATCTTTGACTCAAGAGAGGTTGGTACAAAGACGCCATGGCTTTGTTAAGTCATTGGGGGATTGATGAAAACATCGCTTTGCAAGATATCTACAAACTCAAAAAAACTGTCACATATAAGTTCAAAGCTAGAATGTGGAACGAGAAAGAGTTAGAGGGTAAAAGAAAGTTAAGATATTACAAGGAAGTCATTAATCCTAATGTGGAAGACCAAACATACATCTCTATCTTAATAAGTTCAAAGAAGAAGATTAATATAGCCAAGATAAGAATGAACTCCCATGAGCTTCATAGCGAAATAAGACGATGTACAATTCCTAAAACACCATGGGAAGAAAGGGTCTTCAAGCTCTGTGAGTCCATGAGCATTGAGTACGAATCTCACTTCTTTCTAAGCTTTTCCTGCATAGGAATCAAATTTTACAAAAATCCAAGTAATTCATTTATCTTCTCTTAAGGTCCGATAGACCAAAGGATCTCAGTAGACATTAATCATCATCATTATCATCATAACGATTTTGCTTTTATATAGATAGTTGTTTATATTTTAGAATTTGGGGTGATTTATCATTTATGATTTTTCTAGATTGAAGAAGGATAGGACAAGTGCACTCTTGATATAAGTAATTATAAACATATATAAAATAAATGATAGTTGATTATAGTTGGTGTATGGATAATCATAACTCATGCATGGATAAAATAGTGATAACCATTTTAACTAAATAAAATAACATGTGATTACAATTAAGAATGAAGAACAAGTAATAAATAACTTCTTCATGACTCTTAACCTGTAACCTATATTCAATATCACTTATCACAAGTTATAACTGACTATACTAATTTTATATATATATATATATATATTTCTATGTATTCAATATCACAAGTTAAATTCCCCCTCGACGCATACGATCAAATAGAAGAAAACGATGGTCAGATGGTTCCCGAGAAGGATTTGAATCTCAATTCATTCTTCTTCGGGCCGAATGAGATAGAGTTGCTCAAGAGACAAGCAGTCGGGAAGGGAGGCAAGGGCGCCGCAACTTTTGAAGTTCTATCGGCGTGTCTGTGGCGTTCCAGAACGAGGGCTCTGCAAGTGCCCGCGGAGCAGGAAGTTCGCTTCATCTTTCCCGTCGACGCCCGCACGATATTCAATCCACCGCTTCCCGAGGGCTTCTACGGAAATGCGATTGCTTTGGCATGCGCGAAGACAACAGCAGGAGAGCTCACAAACACATCGCTGTCTTTCGCTGTGAAATTGATCAACGAAGCGAAAATGGGTGTGAACTCTGAGTACATGAGATCAGTTATAGACTTCATGGAATTGAAAGAGCGTCCTCACTTTACAATGTTGGGTTCCTTTGTGGTTTCTCAGGTTTCCAAAATGGGTTTGCGGGATGTAGACTTCGGTTGGGGAAACGCAGTATACGGAGGGCCTGCAGGAGGGGGCCTTGGAGCCTTCGACGGCACGTTCTGCCTCATTTTCGCGCATCAAAATTCCGACGGGTCGGAAGGAATAATGGTTGAGCTCGGCTTGCCCTCCGATGCCATGCGAAGATTTGAAAATCAAATTAGTAGATCTGTTGCTCTGCAATCAAAGCTCTGAACACGGAAACCACGAGAGATCGTTGCATGAAAATAGTGATGGAGATGAAAATAAGGAACCTTTCTACTCTCTGTGTGTTACTACGTAGGTTCGTTGTCATGGAATCTTGCCATACGTAGGTTCGTTGTCATGGAATCTTGCCACTCTCTATGTGGCGTTAGAATCGTTATACTGTTATATTGTGCTTTGGTATTGTTCTGTGCTTGATATTGATTTTTTTTCAGCGGAAAAAAAAACATACTATTGTTATTCGGTTGAATCAAATAGTACAAAGATAGGTCTGAATTTATCACAAAATCCAGAATGCAAGATCAAAAACTGTGTCAATACTACCCCCACAAAAATCATAGAAACAAAACTGCACTGAGCAGCTACCACTGATAACTGAAATCAAGAGCTGCTACATATCAGTCCTTACAAAATAAAATCACATAAAAGTGAGCTATAGATACTTTCAGTTCAGATGAGCTACAAAGAAAACCCCTGACAAAATAAGAGTAAAGAGTAAAAAAAGAGAGTAAACCCCCATCTCTAGAGGGTTGGAATTCCACCATTCTTCCCACACTAGATGACCTTCAATGCCTTCAAGACCCTGTTTGGATAGCTTATCCGCCATGGAATTATACTCTCTGTAGATATGTTCAAATGTAATGAAACCATGCATATCAATCTCCTTTCTTGTAGGTTGACACCAATGACACCAATGACGAAGAGCTGTTACATTAAGTTGAAAGTCTCCAGCAGCCCATTTAATAGTCACACGGGAATCTCCAAACACTTTAAGATTAACCAGCCCAAAAATATTTGCTACCCTCAGAACACACCAGAGCGCCAATAGCTTAGCCTTCATGTTTGTTCCCTTACCACAGTTTAAATGCAGAGAGAAATAATGGTCATCATTTAAATAAATTACTCCTCAGATTGCACAAATACCATTTTGTGCCGCACCATAAAAAAATAGAATAGGCTGATTAATATCAAAAGAGAAGAGCCCAACTCTATCAATCCTCAGAATAGACTTCTCGATCTGATATTGCTGAACCAGTTTCAAAATACTTACTGCACAGACCATCACCTCAGGCTTTTTCTCGTAAAACTGCACAATTTCGAGTATGCCAAATTACCCAAGCAATAAAGATGGGCAGAAAGAGGAAATTCTTATAGGATTTGTACCACTCAAAATTACCAACATTCCAAGAAAAGTCAAAGTTCAAGTTTGCACCGCATATATTCCAAACATCCTTTACAAACCTGCAGCTCACAAAAAGATGATTAACAGATTCGGATGAGAGCCTACACAGGATGCACCAATTAGGTCCGATCCAACTTCTTCTCTCGAGAATGTCCCAACTTTTAAGACTACCCTGAAGAACATGCCAAAGAAAACATTTAACTTTAAGAAGAATCTTCCAACTCCAAATCCTTTTGTACCATCAATGCTAGGGTAAATACATCTTTCTTCAATAATTCTAGTGTAAGCAGTCTTAACAGTAATAATACCTTTCTTATCATTACCAATCCACACAAGCTTGTCATTATATCTGCTTAAGAGACACCCATCAGAGTAATATGCAAAACTTGTTTTTTCCATGTAATTTTTAATTGTGCTTTTAATGAAAATGCTCTTGATTAAGAAAACTCTTAAATGAGCACTTACGAACATTCATGGTACATAGTATGTTGAAGTTTCTTGTAATAGAGCTGGTTTTAAAATCGCTGATTTTATAATTTTAGTTTTATATTAAAATAAAAATATATGAAATCAAATAATATTCATAAACTCGGTTTACATGTTACATAATCAATATTTTAAAATAATTATATATATTCAAAATAATTATTTATATATTTTAAAATAATTATATATATTAAAAATAATTTTTTATATATTTTATGATTTACGTAATGTTTTAGTTAATTATATCAATAGGTGTTTATATAGTAGAATTTGGGGTGGATTACTATTTATGTTTTTCCTAAATTGAAGAAGAATGAGATAAGTGTTCAAAATTAGAAATAAACAATTATAAAAAAAATATAAAATATAACTGGTAGTTGAGTAGCTCATGCATGGATAACAAGTTGTGACAACCCATTTAACTAAAGAAGAAGGTAACATGTAGCTCAGGCATATACAACAAATAAATACAACTAAGCAACTTGTGACCTATCGTGTCCACCGGCCACAAGTTAAGTGGTTGTGCTAGTAGTAGTAGTCGACAATTTTTTTCTATTTTTACATGGGTATAGTTGTTTATATCCTAGAATTTTTGGTGGACTAGCATTTACGCTTTTCCTAGATTGCACAAGGATGAGATGAGACAAATGTACTCTCTAGATTAATTTTATGGCAGTTATTAAAATTTGAAATAAACAATTATAAAATTAAAAAGAATATCAAATAACAATATTAATTTATGCTTTGATAATACTTAACTTATGACCTATTAGTTTATTTACCGACCACAACTTAAGTGATTGTACTAGATAAAAATGAAAATAATCTTGAAAATCTTATAATTCAATTTGTACGAAATATTATTATTTAAATATTAGAATGGGTAGGATTTTTATTTTTATTTTATTTTTAAAATATTAATGTTGAAAGTCTCAACTCATCAAAAATATGTTATTAAAATTCAAAATGATTAAAATCTCAAATTTTAACTTATAATAAATTAAAATTTAACTATACCATAATGCGATTTTATTTAGATAAGAATAATTTTATTTAAAAGATTTTGTTGTATGGTTTTATTGTACTACATTACATATTGGTATAGATATATATTAAACCTAATGTTCTAAGATGATGGAATGCTATCATGTAGGGATATACAAACTTATATGATTGAGAATAAATTAATTAATAATATAAATTTTATTTTAAAATTAAATTATAAATTATAATATATATATATATATATATGTCATTTTAAATATTAAAATAAAATATTAGATAAAAAATTAATATAAAAGAAATTTATAAAGCTAAAAATTTATAGTTTTCTAATCATAAATAAAACTTAATAAAAGAATATAATTATTATCAATGTTTTTTGAAATATATTTTTTCATTTGAAAAATATAGATTAATGTTATTAAGGAAGAATGAACACTCAATCTCCTCCCAAAGACTCTATCTACACTTCATTATCATTATTATAAAGATTTATTAAAAATTATTTTTTTAAATTATAAAATAGGAAAAACATCTTCAAGTTATTTTTATGTTAAGTTAACTAATTCTAATTATGTTTCCTAAAATTCAAGTTGGCAGAAATTCATTTAACATACTATTTGTTTTCAAAACTTCACAATTATTTATTTTTATAATATACAATGTATCACAATTATTTATTTTTACAATATACAATCATTTTCATTTCAAAACTTCAGAGTTATTTATTTTTATAATATACAATCATGTTCAGTGCATCACAATTATTTATTTTTACAATATACAATCATTTTCATTGCATCACGATGAACAAGTTTATTGCATTACATGATTGTAAAATCTTTGTATTACTTGATTGTAATGATTTTCACTACTTATTTGTAAAAATGATAAATTTTCTTATATGTATTAACAACACAAAATTGTGTTTACCTCTATAGTTATCGATAACATGGACGCTTCAAAATTTGTTTTTGCTATCAATGATATAAGACGAGAAGAAGCCTTATTTTCTATATTAAAAGTAAGATGAGTACACCAAATGGTTTTTCAGTGTGCCACTTGTTTGATGATCTCCTTCTATTTTTATCCAAGATGAAGGAAATAGATCACATTTTTTGCATGTTTGTGAAAGAGAGGTCGGTAGAAAGCTTCGATGAGAATGGTTGCAATGCTAGAGGGGTCGCCATGTCACAGTTGATATAAATTGGTGCTCCATGTGCCATAAATTTGGTTGCAAATTTGAATATTGACAGATATTAATAAGATATAAGTATGTGTAAATTACTTTTGAATATTTTCTTTAATAATACCTTTTACAATATTCTGTTGATTATAATAAGTATATTTAATGAATAAGTTTTTACTACTACATTGTTTTCTGCATGCAGATTCACTAAAAATATATCTTCTAATTTCGTTGGGATTCCTATGAGCTGAGCATACATGAACAATTTATTCTCCATATACATCAAATGTTCTCTACCTTGATTGAAGATGAATGTCACATTTTCCGCTATACACTTCAATTTGTTTCTACAATGAGGGCATCGCTCTTTCAAATTGAACATATTTGTCGAAACCATGGGGTTGATGTAAATTTTTCTTGCATATGTCATGGATGTAGCATATAAATATTTCTTAGAATTTTGTTGTAAATCAATTTGATACAATTGAATATATATTCTATATTTTCAATAAGAAATTGCGTGATTTGCATATTCATACTGTATACTCCTATTATAAGTTTAATATATTTCTATTGTACATTGGAGGGACTTATCTATATATATATTATATTTCTAAAGTCAAGTAATAATTTGAAATATGTTAGATTTAAGTAATGATGTTATATTTGAAATAAGAATGTTTAATTTAAAATCCCTAATAATGATGTTAACATATTTCAAAGTGACATTCTTAATTTCACCATTCCAACTTATGTTCTTACTCATGCTTTATAATTTGAATTAAAGATTTAATAAATAGATATTGTCACGGTGATGTCTTAGTTAGTGCCATTGTCTCAATACTAATTTTCAATACTTGAAATATGGTGATGTTAAATTTTATGTAAGGATGCTAAAATCATTATTTGCTTACTTTAAAATTGTGCCTAGGATACTATCAAGCTCAAAATTAATTTGCAATATTATTATTGGAATGCCATAACACCATAATATGACATTACACTCAACTCATTCAATTTATTCCTTTTTTGTAACATCAAAAGATGACATAATATTAAAGTGATCCATTTACATTACTAAAGTGATAAAAGAACAACATAATATGAAACAATATAATATTAAAGTTATCAAAAATCAACATAACACATATCTAATACTACTATTCGAACATACAAGTACTTTAAATAATTCAAGTACTTTTCTTCTACTTACTTTTTCTTTATAAGTACCTTAATAATTCATGTATCTTTCTTGTTCTTTATAATATAAATAAATTTACTTTGCGATCCACACCCTTTTAGTAAAATTGAATTAAAAAAATACTAACATATCCTTCACATAATGTCACATAAATTTGCAAACAACCGAACTTCCATGTGACATAATCTCTTCGTAAAATTCAATAAAAGAATTCAAATAGCATAACCATATTTAAACAAGATCTCTGTCCATTCATATTTAAACAACATGTCGTTACATGTGACATAACCATATTAAATAATTCATAGTAAATATTTCAACTAGCATAACCATCTCCTTCCATTCATATTTAAACAATATATATCCTTCCATGTGACATAACCTTTTAGTAAAATTCTATAAACATTAAACACTATCCAATCATCAACCTCAGAACCTCAATGTGATCCTTCAACAAACTAAACACTATCCAATCATCCAAGTACACTTCTAGAAATGATCCAAGTGGATATCGGTGGCGACCCACCTTTTCCAACTGGCTCAAAATAGTTTTCTAGCAATTTTGGCAATTTACTATTTTTAGCAGTTTTTCAGGTCTTGAACTTCATGAGCCGTTTTGAGGCCCTAAACGACATTTTTTGGGGTACACACCACCAACAACTTTCTTAATAAAAAATTTCCTAGTATTTGTATTTCTCGGATAGATCTTTCCAACGAGCTATCATGAGCGCCAAACGGAGATCGTATGCCAAAGTTACACCCCTGGGAAGTTGATAGACCAAACTACCCAAAACGGGGCGCACAAAATTGTTGGATTCTCATCTTTCGGGGTTAGGGTTTTGGATTTTGGGTATTGTAAAAAGGCCTTCAGAGCCTCATTGTAATGATCTTCTTGCAAATGAGCATAGCCGACACATCTCTTCTCAAAGATAAGCCACCACCATTCCAGCAAGCTTATTTTCCACTGCATTTTACAGTTTCAGCTTATTTCCTTACTGAATAGAAAATCATTTTTACTATATCTCTGATATTTTGTGTTAAGCATATTTTAATAATATGTATTCATTTCGTTATGCTCATAAAATCCGAATCAGTGGTATTTGAGCAGTTTGCTCCTTGTCTTCGTAATGCATGTCCCCAACTAGGTCAAGGTACAAAGAATAGGGTCTCGAGCTTGTTTCTCTTGAGGACAAAGCTCTCACACGCCCAAGCAACCTCTCATGGCGGGAGAAAAGAAAGATGACGGGACAGGAGATCCTTTCAAAATGTTGCTTGAAGAAGCCCTCATGCAATAGAGAAACGAGATGATGGATAGTTTCACGCAAATCCTTCAGCGGCTACCAATAGGTGACACGTCTTCCTCGAGCGGAAGCACCGCCCCCTTCAATGTACAAATTAACTTCGATATTCCTATATTTGAAGTTCAAATAGATGCAGATGCTGTAGACAAGTGGTTGAATCTACTAGAAGGGTATTTTTCTGTCCATAACTTTTCGAATAGAGAGAAGATTACTTTTACGCTCCTCAAAGCTGTTCCCCATGTCGAATATTGGTGGGAAACTTTCTGTGAGTAAAAGGAAACAGAGGAACCCTCATTATTTACAGTCACAACCACCTGGGAATCCTTTCGAGATGCTATTAAGGAACAATACTGCCATGTTGGAAGTTATGACAACTTGTATACCAAATGGACCACACTGCGACAAGAAAGAGACTAAGTAGTGCCAGAGTTCACAAATATCTTTCATACCTTGCGCACCAAGCTGGGTATCAAAGATTCAAAGCGACATCTGCTGCTAAAGTATCACGGTGCTCTACATAGATACATCCAGACCTAAATGGAATTTCTGGACATCTCCTCCTTGGGCACAGCCTACCGATATGCTGTCAAAATCGAGCAGAAGCTCAAACAAAAGACGCGGCAATTTGGGCCTGGGAACCCCTCACACCAAAAGACAGGAAAGGGAGGCCCCAACTCACAGAATAAAGGATAGAGCAAAGATGGAAAGTACCAGGACAACCAGTCCAAGCCGCAAGCAAAGAAGGACACCAGAAAGACAAAGAAAGATACCGCGAAGTGGTGTGACTTCCATTAGATCCCTTGGCATAACACTGCTGACTTCCGCTCGAAGCAGTCGCTAGTGATCGAAGTGAAAGCGTATGAATCAGATGCAAGTTCTGAATCTAATTCAGAACCATAAAGGGGAAGACAAATCATTGATGCGGAACCTAGTGCCATTGTGGCTACCACCAAGCTCCATCCTAATGAACCAGACGAGCCAAAAGTAGGAGAGCGCCTCTTCCATTCACATATGAGGATAAAAGGCACCCTGCTGCACTTCATTGTTGATAGTGGTATCCAAAAGAACCTCATCTCAGTAAAGGTCATCAACCGACTGGCCCAGCCAACAACGCCGCACCCACAACCCTACACCATTGGATGGCTCCGCTAAGGAAGCGATCTCCGTGTCAGCCAACAGTGCCGACTATCATATGACATCAAGCCCTTCAAGGACGAGGTATTGTGTGATATTGCTCCTCTCAAAGTTTGTAATGTTCTTTTGGGCCAACGTTATTTATGGAAACGTCATACTATATATGAGTCTAGACCTCGCAGTGTTATTATTACTTTGAATAGGAAATTGTACAGGATACCCGAGGCAGTCCCTCTTAGTGCTATGTTAGAAAAGCAGGATCGCAGAGCAATAACAATAAACAAGATGCAAATGCAATCACACAAACATATTACAAGAGAGACACCAATATATCGTGGTTCACCCAACATGGGCTATGTCCACACTAAAATTGCTAGTCCTTATTATTATACCATCCAGTAAATGAAGGGATACAACCTGCAGCACATCTGATGCACTCCCTCCTGATTGTCTCATAGTCTCTCGTTTCGATCTCAGAGGTTTTTACAATGCATAATACCTAATACATCAACCCTAGCCGTATTACAATGTCTTTCTTATAAAGGGGAATACCATGGGAAAATACCACAGGTTCCCCAAAACCATGGGCCTGTAAAACAACCCCAAAAATTTTCTTCGGGGGTAATTACCCACGGACCCTAGTGGGGGGAGGCTTGACCCCCCCCCCCCCACTGGGGTGAGTGTATAGTCCTTTTGCATATCATATAAAGCTGGGGTACAAACATGGCTGAATAATAATATCTATGAATCTGGGAGATCAGGCTCCACAACCAACAATCTCCCACTTGGAGACCGATCACAACAACTCCACCGATGTTGCACTTGTTGGACCTTGGGATTGGAAAATTTTGCATCTTCACCTTCACACTAGAAGGCCAATTGAAATCGAGCAGGAACTCAGTTTCTCTCTGGTCACTACCTTTGTGAAGATGTCTATAGGATTCTTTATAGTATGTATCTTTTCCAGCTTCAACAGTTTATCTTCCAGAACAGAGCGTATGAAATGGTACTTGAGTTGTATATGTTCAGTACTGGAATGGAATGTTGAGTTCTTTGCAAGATGAATGGCACTCTGGCTATCACTATACAACCTGCTATCCTTCTAATTCTTACCCAATTCCTCCATAAACCTCTGCAACTAAATCATCTCTTTACTAGCCTCTGTAACAACAACATACTCTGCTTCCATTGTTGAAAGTGCAATAACTTTTTGCAGTTTCAAAATCCAACTTATTGTTGTTGCACATGTAGTAAACACATACCCTATGGTGCTCCTCCTGCTATCATTATCACCTACCATATATGCATCAACATATCCCTGTAGAACAGTGTCTGAACCTCCAAAACATAATGCCTGAGTGGTATTACCTCTCAAATACCTGAGAATCCACTGTACTACCTTCCAATGTTCTTTACATGGATTGTTCATATATCTGCTCACAATTCCCACTGCATGTGCAATATCTGGTCTTCTGCACACCATGGCATACATCAAGATGCCAATTGCTGATGAATAGGGAATATTGTACATGTAATCTATCTCTTCATGTGTCTTGGGACACATTTACTTACTTAGATTGAAATGGATGGCCAAAGGTGTACTAACTGGTTTTGCATTCTGCATTATGAACCTCTCCAACACATTTTGTATGTACTCACCCTGAGACAATGTCAATTTACGATTTTTCTTGTCTCTTGTTATTCTCATACCAAGGATTTTCTTTGCAGCACCCAAATCCTTCATCACAAATGAATTAGCTAACTTCCTTTTGAGCACATTTATATCTTGCATGTTAGACCCTGCAACAAGCATGTCATCCACATACAATAATACTATAATATATCTTCCATTATCTAGCTTCTTGAAATAAACACAGTGGTCAGAATGACATCTACTCTAACCCTGTTCTGTCATAAACCTGTCAAATTTTAAATACCACTGCCTTGGAGCTTGCTTCAAGCCATACAATCTCTTCTTCAACCTACATACCAGATCCTCCCTCCCTTTGACCTCATACCCTTGTGGCTGCTGCATATATATCTCTTCCTCCAAATCCCCATGGAGAAAAGTTGTTTTTACATCTAACTATTCAAGATGGAAATCTTCTATCGCCACTAGACTTAAAATAGTCCTAATTGAAGTCATCTTCAGTACATGAGAAAATATTTCATCAAAATCTATACCTTTTTTTTGTGCAAACCCCTTTACAACAAGTCTGGTCTTGTACCGCTTCCTGCCTCCTTCTTCTTCCTTCAACCTGTAAACCCATTTGTTATGCAATACTCTTTTACCAGTAGGCAACTTAACCAAATCCCAAGTCTGGTTTCCTTCCAATGAGTCCATCTCCTCATTCATGCCTTGCTCCAACTTCTTTTTAGTTTCCACCTACATTGCTTCTTCATAACATTCTAGTACACCAGCATCAGTCATCAATAAATAATACATTGAAGGAGAGTATCCTTCAGGGAGTCTACATAACTTGTTAGATATTCTTGCACTTGCAGGAGTTTTAGGTACTTGCTGCTGTTCTTGATTTTCTGGCACCTTTGGAACTTCATCTTCTTTAATTTCATCAAGTACTGTGTAGTCTGTGTTTTCCTTTTCCTGTTTCTTTGCCTATAACTGATCTTTATACATGACCTTTTCATTGAATATCACATCTCTACTCCTAATGATTTTTTTATTTTCATAATCCCATAAGCGATAACAAAAATCATCAACCCCATATCCAATAAAGGTACATTTCTTGGATTTAGCTTCAGGCTTTGTTCTATTTTATTTATCAATATGGACAAATGCTTCACAACCAAATGTTCTCAGAAATGAGTAGTTTAAATTTTTACCTGTCCATGCCTCCTCTGGAATACCACCATCCAAAGCACTTGAAGGCCCTCTGTTTATTAAATAAACAACAGTATTTACAACATCTGCCCAAAACTGTAAGGGCAGCCTTGCATGCAGTCTCATACACCTTGCATGCTCCATGATCGTTCTATTCACCCTTTCTGACACACCATTTTCTTGTGGTGTTCCTGGGACTGTCTTCTCTCTATGAATCCCATGGTATGAACAATAACTATCAAAATCCTTGCCATAGTACTCACCTCCATTATCAGATCTGAGACACTTCAACCATTTTCCTGTCTCATTCTCAACCAAATCTTTCCACTTCTTAAAAGTAGCAAACACATCATATTTATGTCTAATGCAATAAATCCAAGTTTTTCTAGTTGCATAATCAATAAATGTAACATAATAATGAGAGCCACCAAGAGATTGTACTTGAGCCGGTCCCCATACATCTGTATGCACAAGCTCTAACTTTTCATTCTTCTTTTGCTTTCCAAACCTGAGAAATATGAGTCTCTTTTGTTTTCCATAAACACAGTTCTCACAGAATTCCAAACTTACCTGCTTCAAATCTGGTAGCAACTTCCTTGAGTGGAGAATCTACATCCCCTTCTCACTCATGTACTGGCTAAGCCTATGATGCCACAATGTTGTATTTGTTCATGTGGAAGCTAAAGAGATAGAATGGTCAGTATTATGAGGACATAAATACAATGTACCTACTCTGTCTCCTTTTTCTATCACCATTGATCCTTTAGTGATCTTCCACCACATTTCTCCAAACGTAGATAGACAGCCGCCATCTCCCAACTGCCCTGTTGAGATCAAATTTCTTCTCATAGCAGGAATATGCCTAACATCTTTCAGCAGCCATTCAGTTCCATTCTTAAATTTTATCCATACCTTACCCATTCCAACAATTTTACATGGGTCATCATCACCCAATAAGACATGTCCAAAATCACCTGGAACATAATCATGAAAATATTTCCTTTGGGGTGTAGCATGACATGAAACCCCTGAAACTACTTCCCAGTAATCACTAGTATTATCTAAAGCAAGAATCAAAGCATCTTGTAACACATCACCTGCTACATTTGCTTCTTGAGTAGTCTCCTGTTGTCCATCTCCTTTCTTCTTTAGAGATCTGCAGTCTTTCTTCAGATGTCCTTTCCTTCCATAGTTCCAACACTCTATTTTTCCCATTATAGACTTGGATCTGCCCGTTTTAGACTTGCTGCAATTACCTTGGCTCTTTCCTTTCTCCCTTTGTCTTCCCCTACTCTCCATGGTCAACGCATTACCTGATGTCTCACCTGTGTTTTTTTTTCGCATTTCCTCGCTAAGAATACCACCAATAACATCATCAAATTTCAAGGTGTTTGAACCAGAGACAGAGTTACTTACAACCATGACCAAACTATTCTAGCTTTCTGGCAATGAACACGAGCTTATAAGATCCCTAACCTCATCATCAAAGTTCACACTTACAGAACTCAGTTGATTTGCAACCGTATTAAATTCATTTCAATGATCAACAACATATCCACCTTCTGACATCTTCATATTAAATAAATGCTTCATTAGAAATACCTTGTTGGAGGCCAAGGGTTTTTCATACAGCTTACCCAATGCGCTCATCAAACCCTCCATTTTCTTTTCTTTTGGGATATTGAAAGCCACCGACAAAGCCAGGGAAAGCCATATTGTTCCCAGTGCCTTTCTATCAAGAACCTCCCATTCTTCGTCCTTCATAGTCCCCGGCTGCTTTGCTCTTCCTCCCAATGGTAGCAATAGATCCTTCTAGTACAGATAGTCCTCCATTTGCATCTTCCATAACTGGTATTTTTGGCCATTAAATTTCTCAAACTTAAACTTTCCTTCTTCCACCATTGCTCCCACTCAAACCAGAAACCCTAGTTTCCTGTGGGTTTATCTGCCAAATAGACCTTTGGCTTTGATAGCAATTGTTAGAAAAACTGGATCGCAAAGCAATAACAATAAACAAGATGAAAATACAATCACACAAACATATTACAAGAGAGACACCAATATATCGTGGTTCACCCAATATGGGCTACGTCCACACTAAAATTTTCAGTCATTATTATACCATCTAGCAAATGAAGGGATACAACCTGCAGCACATCCCCTGCACTTCCTCTTCACTGTCTCACAGTCTCTCGTTTCGATCTCAGATATCTTTACAATGGATAATACCTAATACATCAACCCTAGCCGTATTACAATGTCTTTCTTATAAAGGGGAATAACATGGGAAAATACCACAAGTTACCCAAAACCATGGGCTCGTAAAACAACCCCAAAAATTTCATTCGGGAGTAATTACCCCCAGAACCCAATGGGGGGAGGCTTTCCCCCCCCCCCAAACCCTCCCCGCTGGGGTGAGTGTACAGTCCTTTTGCATATCATATAAAGTTTGGGTACAAAAATGTCTGAATAATAATATCTCTGAATCTGGGAGATCAGGCTCCATAACCAACATGTTATTTCCTTGATCTCTAACAATCAATGCAGGAAGGTCATCTCTTAGACCGGGAAATTTTTCTTCTTCGTGATTCGCTCTTAGATTGAGAGAAATATCGTAGCCACATCCAAGGCCTCCAAGGCCGATCTCTCCAAACAACAGAAGCAAGTGGATAAGGTTGTGGAAGAATACTCAGATCTCTTCTCCTCTCCTACCGGGGTACCTCTGCACTGCAAGGTCAAGCATCCCATCGATCTAACCTCGGGCGCACTGCTACCCAATGGTCCAGTCTATCGCTGCTTGATATTAGAGAACAAGGAGATCAAGAGGAAGATCCAAGAATTTCTCCACAAGGGGCACATCCATCCCAGATCATCGCCTTGTGGGAGCCCAATCACGTTGGTGAAGAAGAAAGATGGGATCTAGCGGCTCTGCATTGATTGTCGGGCCCTGAATAAAATCATAGTTCGGAACCGGTACCCAATTCCTTGAATCGACGACCTCCTTGATCAGCTCATGGGGGCCAAATACTTCAGTAAGATTGATCTGAAGTATGGCTACCACCAGGTCCCAATAGAACAAAGGAGTTGTTTACTACTTGAATCTATTGTGAGGCTTAGCTACTAGTAGTAAGGATTTGAGGGGTGTAGATTTCATATCTATTTGATTAAGGAAGTAAGAAGATTCTTTATAGCATATATTTATTGATTGAGGGTGCATGAGGGGTTGGTTTGGAGGATATGAGTCCCCCACATGTGGTTTTCCTAGTTTCTACTAGCTATGGTCAAACTTGTCATCTTGTTAGTTCATGACTTGGTTTCATGGTTCACATTTAGATCAGTTTTATTTTTATTGATATTAATTTTATCTTAATTGATAAATTGATAATTTACTTGTAATTATTATTTGCATGTGTTGTTATTTTCTTGTTAAATGGTTTCTATGCAAACCCCAATTACAAACTATAATTTAGTTGTGTACTTATGATATTATTTGGATATGGATACAAATTGTTAATTTAGTAAAGACTTTACCTCATTATCATGAAACTATGGAATATGAACAGATGGATGCATGGGTGCTTCTATAAATTAAAAAAAAATGGTTGGAATTCCTCTTTTAGCTTTAAAATTACAAACATTGTGGTTTGGATTGCATAAAGAAAAACAAATCCGTTTTCCATCTCCTTATTATTAAGATTGTTTTTAACCACAATTTTTTTTTTCAAATTATAGAAAAAAATCTAGTTAACTTGCTATTCATTCAAAAAGGAGAATCAAAGGTAACCAAACCTTATACAAATTTCCATATGTAATGTCCAATACAGTATTTCCTATTAGTTATTACAAAATAGCTTATATAGAAAGAACAAAATTCCAATCTAATCTACAGACCCATCAAATGTACTCTTTTAAAGTACTTCATTTTCAAAATTACATAGAAACATTGTCAAACAGGAAGAGGTTCACAAAACCATTAGAAACCATATTGTTTTCCAAGTATTCTTCATATTTTAGAGATCCATCCATTAGGCCCACTGCTCTCTTTGAAAGTATGTTAGCTATCATATTGAGTTCCTGGAATACATGAGAGAAAGTCATGAAATTAAACCGCTTCTTTAATATCAAAATTCTATTGCATCACTGATCCAACTTCAAAACCTGTATCTTGTAATTTTTAGAAACCCAATCCATGATCACCGTTGAATCACCAGCCACCTGTAAATGTTCAATTCCAATGTACCTTGCAAATGAGAGAAGATCCCATAATGCAAGAAGCTTAGCTTGTGTGTTGTTACCCCTTCCACAACCCATCTGAAGATGGAAAGGATGAATGTTATTTAATTTCAATAGAATCGCAACACCATAATTACCTAAATAAGTAACACCATTAAAATAAGTTGTAGATATATTATCTGCAAACCTTGACATAATACAATTTCTAATTTTTATGTGCTTATCTTCCCTATAATAATAAAGAAAGAGACCAACAATCCTATAGTTGACAAAGTATATTAAAAGTTTCAAGTCTTCAAAAATGGCTAAATTCCATGCTTTCCAGATAGCCCACACTATAAAGAGAGGGATATCCTTATATTTTCCTACCTTATTGAACTAGTTTTCCATAAATGTTCCAAAGGAGTCACCTTCCCATAATCCTTTGGAGTTTAGGATCCTACAAAATTCTTCCCTGACTTTCTTGAAATAACAATAGTGAAAAAATAGATTGGAAAGAGTTTCATTTTCACATCCGCATAAGCTACATACACCTGAACCAAAACCTCTCTTTAAGAGATTTTCCCATGTCAAAATTTTATTTTCAAAAGATATAAAAAAACACTTTAGTTTAAGTGGGACATGCCACTTCCATATATAATTGTACCACCATTTTCCAGGAGTCTCCACAAAACCCTTAGATATTTCATTATAGGCCTTCTTAGTAGTGATGTTACCATTGGATTTATTCCAAGCCCATATTAGGATATCTTCCCTGTCAACCAGTTGAATAGTTGATTGATACAAACCTATGATATGCATGTTCCATTCTTCATCCATGTTCCCTATCAACCGCAGATCATTTGCAAGTAGCCAATAGGAATAGGACAATCCAAAATAGTATTTTCTTTTAATCTGAGCTAAAAAAAAAAAGTCCTGTAGAAATACCAAAAGTTTCTCAGAAAGTTTGTAGAAACTCCCCCTCCCCCTCCCAAAAAAAATGGGTTGATTCCAACATATACCTGCCTACCATTCCCAACCTTCCATGAAATCCAATTACCCATCCAAGGATAGGATCTAATCAAACCCCTCCATATAATTACAGAAAGTTTTCTTTGGATCCCTAACCCACTCTACAACGAATATGTTCTTCATATATTTGTCCTTTAGAAACTCACTTCAAATCCCTTTGTCAAAGAGACCCCTCTATAAGATTTTTAAGCTCATGGATGAGCTAAACCAATCCATATTTTCAATTCCCCAAACTCCATATTCTTTGGAATAGAGATACTTTCACAACTCACCAAATGAAATGTATTCCCATTAGAGTTCTTATCCCACAAGAAATGCATCATTCTTTTATGGATACCTTGTAAGATAAAAAGAATAAATTTTGCAAGATACATCCAATATAATGGAATGATCTCCAAAACAATCTTAACCAATATGTATCTCCTCCCTAGTGAGATCCACCTAAAATCCCACTTACTTATCGTTTTCTTCAATTTCCTAAGTAACTAGATCTAGTCATTTTTCCTATAAAAATTACGCTTCAAGTAATATCCAAGGTATTTGAATTGTGTCTCAATACTTTCCACATTGAAAGGGAAAATATTAAGTACCTGATGAGAATTTCTTGATCAATATTATTCTACAAAAACATGGATTTCCGAGCACTGACATCCATTCCCGAGCCTTCATGTTATGAATAAAATAATAATAAAATAAACATCAATATATATATAAATATAAATAATAATAATAATAACAACGAACAAGAATAATATAATAATATAATTAATTAGTGAAATGGTGTAACTCTTCATGAAGAGTTGCATTAGACATCGTTTAAACAATTATAAATACAGAAAGCCAATCTTGTAAAAGACCATATCTATTTTATCAACTTTTATATATATTTATGGATTATTTGTATTTTCCAAAGTGGAAGTTCAAGAAGTTACAATAAACAGATTCTTACCGTTATAGTGGTATCAGAGCTAAGTTAAAAAAAAAGAAAAAAAAAAAGAAAGAAGAAGTAAAACCGCACATGGTTTTAAAGTGCACGTGGTTTTGTGAGAAGTGGGTTTGGTTTTATTCCCTAACAAGAAACCAAAAGTGAGATTTGAACTTGGGTGGGGAAGGTTACAATCATTCCTCCGAACCAACCATTCTACACCATTTTAAAAAACTTAAGGGGAAATTAAATTAGAAGAGCATCAACACAAATAATTTTTACAAGAAGAATCATATGAAACATTGTTATTAAAAAAAATAAAAAAATCAAGGAGGATTCTTTCCAAAATTCGAAAGGGAAGAAGACAAAATCAAGGAAGTCCCCCTTATCAAAGAAGACCAAGTCAAATAAGAACTTGAAGCAAAGACGAAGTCACGAATTATGGCGAATTCAAAATTGGAAATGACATCGCAGTCACAAGCAGCATTGAATGAATTAAAGAAATCTAAAACCAATACTGATTTTCAATTGGAAATTATAAAGCTAGAAATGCGAAATCGTTTAGTAGAAGATGAGAATCAAAGATTAACAAATAAAAAAAGAGATCTCTAGAATAGGTTATTAGATAAGGATAAGGAAATTTCATATCTAAGAAGCCACAATTGAAACCTGGAAGATAAAATCAGAAACTTCAAAAATGTTGAAGAATCTTCATATGGAAGTAGTAATGATTTAGAAGATGACATAAAGCGCTTAAACAAGCTTGTCATGGATAAAAATGCGGAATTAATGCAAACCCAGAAAAACTAGAAAATCAAGAATCAGAGAGATGTCAACATCAACAACAGAGGGAAAAACTTCAGCAAGAGTATGACGACATTAAGAAGACATATAAGTTGGAAATTAAGAAAATTAAGGACGAATTAGCAATCAATACCGAAGAACTATTTCGACTAAGAAGTCATAACAGAACATTACTTACGAAAATCAAGAAGCTGAAGCATAGTCGGAAGACGCAGCATTCAAATGAAGACCTTGAAGGAAGAATACTAGAAAATAAAGAAGAAAACCAACACCTCAGAAAGTTTAAACAAGAACTACAGGAACAAGTCAAGAAGTTAAAAGAGGACAAAAAGTCACAAGATGAAAGGTTTGAGAAAATTCAAAGTAATAAAAATCTACTGGAGAACAAAGTAGCACAAATACAGAAGGAAGCATCCAGACTCTCTAGAAAACAAAATCAAGTTGAGGAAGAAGAAATAAATTCAAATTCAGTCTTCGCCGCAATTAAAAAAGAATTCAAACCAACAGAAGAACAAACAACAATAACTCCCTATCAACACCCCAACCATATAAACCAGTATCCTAAAGAGAGAGAATTGTCGAAAGATAATGGTACTAATGTGCTCAAATCTCCTAACGACAGATCAATAGAGAATCCCAACAGTCATCAACAAATCAATTTTGGCTGGATTGATCCGTCAACATATCGGAAGTTATGTTCTACACTTAGAAGTTCGTACTGACATGTTTGTTAGCTACGATGTCACAAGGAATGGTGCGACAACGTTATAACGCTTTGAGGACAAAGCCTTTCTAAGAGAGAGGCAATGTTATGAAAAAATAATAATAAAATAATCATCAATATATATATAAATAGAAATAATAATAATAATAACAACAAACAAGAATAATATAATAATATAATTAATTAGTGAAATGGTGTAACTCTTTATGAAGAGTTGCATTAGACATCCTTTAAACAATTATAAATATAGGAAAGTCTATCTTGTAAAATACCATATCTATTTTATCAACTTTTATATATATTCATTGATTATTTGTATTTTCGAAAGTGGAAGTTCAAGAAATTCCAGTAAATGGATTTTTACCGTTGCATTTCACAAATATTATGATAATATTGAGATAAACCAACCATTCTACATAAGTCCTCGTACCAAGCAACAATACATCATCAATGTATAATAAATTATTGATATAATTATTGGGTGATATTTTGACTACAGGAATATTTTTTTCCTTCTTTGCTTACTCAATGAGTTTGTTGAGTCCTTCAATAACCAACAAAAATAAGAGAGGAGACAAGGGGAAACCATGTCTCATCCCATTCACAAGGATAGCAAATTTTGTTAAGGAAATACAAGCCATAATCCAATCAACAACTTCAATGCGAAGCACAATATGAATGAGGACCAGTCTCAAAATGTTTCGGTCAACCCTTTCATAAGCTTTGACTAGATCCATTTTTAATATTAGAGCCTATAGTCCTTTAGTCTTAATATAATGTAGGATTTCTTGTGCAACCTCTATAGCATCTAAAATATTCCTATTGGATAGCAATCCAAATTGTTCTTTAGTCATGTACTTTGCTATTATAGGTTTTATCCCATCTTTGATCACCTTTGTAATCACTTTATAGACCAGGTTGCATAATGATATAGGTCGAAAATCATTGAAAGTTTTGGGATTCTCTTTTTTTGCAATCAATGTAATAAAAGTAGAATTCATGCTACCAGAGACAAATGCTATGATCCTTCATTCTTCAATAAAACCCAATAAATCTTTCCCACCGCATCAAAAAATTCTAGAAAAAATTCAATAGTCCATCCATTAGACCCATGACTTTTTGACTTGGAAAATTTCTTCAATCATCCCTTCGATGTCCTCCGAAGTGACAACTTCTCCAACCTTTAAACCTTCTTCATTACTAAAAAACCCTAGGAAAGTGTTGTAGGACATTCAACTGAGCCTCAACACAATTTGATTTTTTTTTTTTTTAAATCTCCTTCAAATGTCTGATAGCAACCACCTCCAAGGACTTTTGATCATAAATTTGAGAACCATTGCAGTCTGTAACTTCCCATATATTGTTTTTCATCCTTTTCTAATTGGCATAATTATGAAAAAAAAAATGTATTATTATCTCCTAAAGATAACCAGATCACCTTACTTTTCAGTCACCAAGTCTCTTCCTCTTGCTTGAGCAACTTAATATTTTTGGATTCAACCAAGCCAACTTATCACTTCTTTGAACAAAGAAAATATCATCAGCCATATTAGAATTTATATGGTCAATATCAGCTTCTATTCCTAAATTCTCATGTGTCAAACTACCTTTCTTTTATTTCTCCCACCTAATGACATCATGTTTTAAAAGCTTTAGTTTTTGCATCAGTCCCTACATGGGAGAATCAAAATCATATTGATCAAATGAAAACCATCTATTTCTGATAAAACTAGTGAAATCCCTTTCTTGTATCCAAGAATGATTAAATTTGAAGGGATAATGTCGATCATAATTTTAAAATTCAAATTGTAGACAAATAGTTTTGTGATCAGACACACCAGAAGAGAGAGACCATGATCAAAATCTTCCTAGGATATTACATAGTTTTTCTGCCACTAGGAATCTATGCAACCTCTTAGCCACCCCATCATCCCATATTCTACTATTGTTCCATGATGGAGTTAATACCCCATGAACCACATCCACAATATTTGTTGCTTCTAAAATCGAACAAACACGTTCATCCATAGGATCCACCAAAATCTCATAACCCCAACCCTCTATGGCTAATAAATTCAGGTTTAAGTCTCCACCAATAATGAGATCATTATTATTAATCAAGCTTAAAAATATAATCTTATCCCAAAAATACTTCCTATGGTGATAAGGACCATAACAATTTAGGATTTGAATAGCCTTGTCCATCCCTCTAATTTTCCCCTCAATAAGAATACCTCGAAAGATTTAAAGGATCTAAAATCAGCATTTAAAGGGTTTCTAGCAGTCAATAAACCTCTTGAATTTCCCAAGGAATCTATGTTGCTACATTCCTAGCTAGGAAAGAATTTTAGAAGCTATTAACAAGATTTTCTACCTACATGCATGGTCTCTTGAATCATAACTATGTTAGGATTTACCACTTCAAGGATATGTTTCAGGGAAGCATGTTTTGGGGAGATCCCAATCCCCCTAATATTGAAGGATAACAAGATCATGGGTCAACCACCTCTATGGGGCACTTTGCTCTAATATCCCCAAGTTCAAAGTTGAAGGAAGGAGACTAAAAATCAAGTATTAAGATCGAGATAAGGGAGGAAACATAAGGGTTGATAAATTTATCACTGGGCAAGTCAGGGTTACTTTTATTCACCTTCTCAGTCTTTTCCTTCATGCTTTTTTTTCTTTCTCGAAGTAACATTTGAACATCGAATATAATTAATAGGAATAATATTTTCTTTATCATAGGATTTTCCCAAAAAAAGGGGGATAAGCTCCCTAATCAAGAGGGTTGAATCATAACAATTTGGAGGGGAAATCACTAAGGTATTTTCATAGTTATCTGGTACAGAGGAGTGATAAATATTAATGACTACGGAGGATGAAACCGTAGACGAATCCAATACAGCTTGTATCTGAGAAGGACTGGAAAAATCTACTGGAGATCCTCCTCCCAATATATGACCAATTCCATCCCTTATTTTATCTAAATTGTTAAAAAAAATTCCCCCATTAGACTGAAAGCCAGAGTATCGTCTATCGAGGGAAAATTCTAGTACAATATTCAATTAGTCTCACTAGAGGGCCTTGAGACCACAAAATGTGAGGATGGCAAGGAGACCCTCTGAGGAAAGTCCGGAATTGAAAAAATATGGGAGTCCAAACCAATACTCTCAACAACAATTTGGCATTCAACTACTGAAATTTTTCAAGCATTCCTGACTAGGGAGGAATGATAAGAAAAACCCCCATAACATGGAAACAGCCCACAAGAAACGTTAGACTTCACATAGTTCACAATATGTTCAGGCGAATAAACTTTTAATAACCGAGGAAGCATAGAAATGAGCTTACCCATAATATATGAGGCCAATAAAACATCCATCAACAACAGAGAACTAGGTCCATTGCATAAGTCTTCATCTTCAGACAAATCCTAAGGAGAGGAATGAAAGTACTCCAAGTACTTCTTCGTGAAGGAAGTAGGACAAGAGGGACATTTATCGTGCAAATGACCAGTCTCATGACAGATATGTAAACGAAAAGGAACACTCCAATAATCAAGATGCTAAATAATGGAACCCTCATTCAACACAATCTCCACTTCGGCCAACAAATGATCCACAGCATCCATCTTAGTTAAAACCCTAGGCATACATTTCTCAGAAACGAGTCAAACCTCATCTTCAACTCTAATAAAATGCCCTATAGAGTTTGCTACACACATAAAACATTCCTTCAACCATAGATGAAAAGGGTATCCTAGAAATAGGACCCACATATGACAATTTGTAACCCATTCTTTCCACCGATTAAAACCCAAATCCCATGTATATAAAACTAGTGAGCCTGAGCTAATTGTCCATAACTTACTAAAGATAAAATTCCTCACCTCTTCCAATAAAAATTGGAAAAACACCCAGCCATTCATGAGAATAATAAGTTTTAGTGTGTAGTCAATGATGGGATTCCAATTCACCATCGTCTAGGATATCAGTTCTATATGATTCATTGATGTATACTCCAACCATCTTAGGAGATCCCTTGACAAGAGAGCTTCCACTTGATCTATAGTGATATCCTTTCCTATAACACAAAGATATCTTCCATCCTTAACCTTTTGAGCCTTGATAGAAGGACAAAGTTTTGCATGGGAACCAGACAACCTATGCATCGAAGAGGAAACTTTTACCTTATGGCTGACATGATCACCAATATCCATAATAGTTTCAAAATGACCACCCTTTGGTACCAAAATACCCGAAAGATTAGAACCCTGTTTCACAATATTACTAACTACAAAATCCTATCCATATTGAACTAAAGAAGCAAGGGAATATGAAACCCCATTACCACCAGGTAACGGTTTCAAAATTGGGTCATGTTGAGAACTCTCCACGAGAAAGCCATTTTCCTTCAATGCCTTAGCAATAGACTTTGTCACTTTTTTCTAAGAGGAAGACAAAACCCTTGATGAGATAGTGATTATAACCCCTTTTGACTCTGGTTTCAACATGGCACCCTCCTTAATGAATAATTGTTCGTCAGATATGACATATGATGTCATATAAGTCCCATCCAATAAATTATTAATTGAAGGCATAGCCATCCCAACATGAGATGGAAAAATTGAGGGTTTACTGAGAACATCGTTACACTGACCTTTTTTCAGGTCACCAGTGTAATGCCCATATTTTGATTCGGCATATTTATTAGTTAGACACACCATACTTTATTTCTTATATATTCTGTTGAACTCAGCTCGACTGAGTAAACTATATTGGACCTCGTTATATGATGTTAGTCTGTTTTATGATTTCACCATGATTATGATGTTACTATGTTATGCGATTATGATGTCATGATTATCATATGATTTCCTTATTTTACGATTGCAGTATATGTTTATATGTTTTCATTAATGAAATGTGAAATATATGATTCGGTACGTGGATACCATCTTCTTATATGAATTATTGAAATGTTATATGTATCTATGATGAGCTAAACGGTTACATGAAATGAAATGATAACATGGATCAATTGGCGATCAATGGAAAATGCTTTCTATAAATTGTATTTTGCAAAACACTAACCTACAGGACACAAGGGCTATGGGATAGCCAGTTACTTGATCTGATATATATTGGAAAGGAAAAACATGTTCATACAGCAAACCTTAGCAGCCAAAATGAGGATACGATAACGCAAACTGATAATCCCGATAGCAGCAAGTATGAGTTGATAAGGGCGTAGGCCCAGTATGTTGAGAGGGATGGATGTGTTTCCCACCCTATGTTTCCATGAGACCCGAGGTCGTGGGAGGGCCGTGCTGAGACACGCTCCCCATGTTGTTGTGATGACGATGGTCGGATGCCTGCTAGGGGAGGATAGGTCCGCTGTTCAGCCGACGCTATCGCTCTCAAGTTCTATGTAGTCAGATCGGTGAGTCCGACATCCACTGTTGTACTAGCAGAGGAAGGATAGGGAGGATGCTGGACGTAGGTTATGATGGGAGGATGTGTTAGTTAGTACTGTTGGGGGTTTAGTATTCCTTGATTCCGAGTTAGTGGAAGTAGGCACCCTTCCTTGTATATGATTGATTAAACTAATGTAAAGATAAAGAGAATGATGTTAAATCGTAAAGGGTTAACTGTTAAATAACCGAGGATGTTAAAGTAATTATACTATATATTATGCTTGCTCTTCTACATGGGGGTAGATACTATTATTAGTTAGCAAGTATGCATAGGCAGAATGGGGTCTGTTTATAGTACATATCCGACATGTGCATACACTGGCCATGCATGCACACCTTGTACGTGTACAATATTACTGGTGTATAACATACTTGTCATGCTTGAATAGTAGTATAAATGTCATAGATAACCCAGTTAAGGATACATCAATCAACTTAGGTAATGAATGGTTAGGTTGTCAATGTGTAAATAAGTGAATTAGTAATTATATGAAAACATTGTAATAATAAACTAAGACAAGTGTCGTCAGTTAACATTGTCATAGGAGAACTGTTGTGAATAGGGTAATGATAGTGTCTAATTAATTAGTAAAATTGTTTAAGCCCTCACAAGTGCTTTGTTTATAAGAACGAGGATGCTATGTTGATGATAGGGTACTCATGTGATAAACAAATAATTAAGAATACTATGATTAATTCACCTTTTATTATTGTTAAATGGTGATTTAATTATTATTATTAATTAATAAATGGTGATCTAATTATTATTATTACTTAATTAATAATATTCCAGCAACATTTATATATCCCTATCGTAACAATTGCAATATAAGTAAGATTTAAAATATTGATTTATAAATTAATATTGTGTGATTATTTCCATTTCAAAAGTTAGCCATAATAGGATAATCATTTTTGGAATGAACGTGATGTGATGGAAAATGGTTATTTAATTATTCAATGTTAATCTTGGAATTTAAACCTCAAGCTAAGTAGTCTCGATGGATAAGGTGGACCATTAAGACACATCATGTCCAAGTTGAAAAGGGGCAACTAATTATATAATATTTTATTAATTACATTAATAACATTAAATACCAAGGATAGCGAATAGACTTGTATTTAATGAAGCTTGTCCCGAATGGATAACCTTTGGGTGATAATCCCCACCGTAATAAATACTTACGACCGTCAATCCAAAACCAACTAATTTTTCCATGAGAGTAATTAATTATACATTTTTATAAAGAACTGTGTATGAATGAACTGGTGATAGCAGTAAATGTTGAGGGGCTGGAGAGGGGGATTTTGGGGCGGTGGAGTAAGCCCAAGATATTCTCGAGGAAGGGAAATTATATAGAGGGGGAGAGCTTGGAGAAAGGGGAGGTTTTTTTGTTTGGGGGAAGAAAGAAGTTGGGAGAACAGAAAGGTTTTGAGAACAGAAGAAAACACTGCTCTCGGGATTATCAGATTGTGGGCTCGGGGGCTTGGAAATCCTTTGATTTCCAAGGGCCAGCAAGATAATAGCTGGTCGGTAGGGTGGACACTTCAGTTTGGCTGTCTAAGAGGTTATACAACCTACTACAACCTACGGTTAGCATCGGCATCAGGTAATTCCCTTGTCATTTACGTTATTTGATTATTATGCTAAAATCTTACTATAAACATGCATAACTTGCTATTTACTGATTTACAAAGTTGTGAAACCTATTCTTATGCTGGAACATGATTGTTGAAAAGAAAATAACGATATGTTTGTTTATTTTAAATTACGAATGTAAGGTTAGTGAAAACACGACAGTACACTAAATGTTATTTAGGCACATAGTAATTCTTAGAAATTTACTTCCATAAACTGATAAAGTTTAAAACGTAGAAAATTAACCCTGAAATTTTACATAGTGCTCTGCTGTAAAAACCAGAGCACTACAGATGGTATCAGAGCCTTTGTTCACACTCTTGAACCTACAGGCCTATTCATGCTTCACCTAGAAAATCTACTTGATAGTTTACCTACTTGACCTCCATCCGTAGTAAGCTTCCAAGGTACCTGCACAACCCCAATAGGATTAACGTTTAGAAAATCAATAAATATTTATATTTTCATTCTTTTTTTTTATAACTATTGATTACACATACAAAAAAAAAAAAAAGAGTATATATATATATATATCTAGGAGCAGAATTGGAATTCTGTAACTTTTTATAAGAAAACAAACAGAAAAATTCATCTTTACCCAGTCCACTACATTAATTATTTTAAATTAAATTCGTTGAGGAATTACCTGGAGTATTTCAATAAAATAGGAGGTAAAAGTAAAATAAAAAGGGTTAAAAACATAATAAATAAATAAACAAATAAAAATATATATATAAACATAAAATAATTTTTTTTTTAAGGATCGTTTTCTAGCAGCGACAAGTAAAGAGGTGATTTGTTAGAAAAGTTACAACGATAAATCATTAGGTTTCCAAAAAAAAATAAAAAAATTACACCTCTATTAAACATAAACGCTGTAAGTAACATAATCTTATGCAGAGATTATTTGCAGTGATAGAGACAGGCTTAAATGAAATTAATTCTTCCCGGATAAACCGGGTAAACATTTGTATAGACTTTTCATTACTGTCCAAATAAACACAAAGCACAAGTTCTCCCTAGAGTTTGGACCCAACATTTACTCCAGATAATACATAAGCGAAAACCTAATAGCAGTAATGTGTATTATGGGATAAAAGTATTCTGCAAAAGGAAGGAAGACTTCTTGGAAATTCACGACGACAAAGAGAATTGTTCTTCATTCATAAAACACAGTAATTGCTACTTTTTTTTTTTTGTAATTTTGATTGCTGCATAAATATTTATTCTTCTATTCACATATAGCGTTTTCATTATCAAGTAAAATATGATAGGGTAATTATGAAGATTTTCAGGTATCAGCTTTCAGTACCTTCCGGCAAGGGTCGAACCCACATATAAATTAAAATAAATCTACAAATGAGTAAATACAGTTAAATTCTTAATGCATATAACGCTCAGATCAAGAAAGGTTATGCTAAACGAATTTATATCATAAATTTCAGAGTTCTATTAAGATTACA
Source organism: Larix kaempferi (assembly GCA_027924585.1). NCBI lineage: Eukaryota > Viridiplantae > Streptophyta > Pinopsida > Pinales > Pinaceae > Larix > Larix kaempferi. Next base: position 4,735,000 of record BSBM01000343.1, read on the forward strand.
TTAAAGGAAGAAATTCTTGGGTCAAGCCAGAACTTCCCTGTATTTCCATTTTAATGACTGCGTGTTTGATATTCCGCATTTCTATTTCATGACTGCCTGGATTTATTGAACGAACTTGTAGATTAATTTTAACCACTTACTTTAAATGGTAGGGTTTAGTTCTAGGTCAATCCATAAAACTATTAACTGTATTTCCCTTAAAGATTAACTAGAAGCAACGAAAAACACTATCTTTTCTTCTATGAAATTGTACCCGAACAAAATTGGAGAGTTCTAATGCAGTAGGTCATGCTGCTTACCTTCTTTCTCGGTTTGGAGTCAGCCTGGATTCGCCCTTACCCTATACCCGAGTCTCCATCGCCATGAAAGAGAAACGTTGGAATTTTGCACTCCAAAAATTGCACCGCCAGATTTTGGGCTCAGCAGCAGCAACCATTTCGGCATCAGTATCTAACCGATCTACGCAGACGGAACATTGAACCTCCATTTGCGCTAAATCTCATCACAGCCCGCTGGGATTAACCGGTTCATATTTTTCGTCATTACAAAACCTTGTTATGGCAAAACCCCACGATCAGAACCTGAATCGCAGAACCTTTGTTATGCAGAGTGGAAGGAAAATTTTTGCATAAGCCTACTATGAACGGGGCATGGGGCTTCTTTCCTTTCCCTTTGTTTCTCATAAAACGTAGCTCTTTCGAAGAACCATATCCACGTTAAGCTTTAAGCCCAAGTTCCACGACTTGCAGGCCAAGTTCCACGACTTGCAGCCACTCACGCAGCAACCATCCTCCAAGCGCCAAGACCCAGCAGACCCACCTTCGTCTTGTTCCTATTCTCCAAGAGCCAAGCCAGGAGGGCCCACGTATCGCCTATTCTCCAAACAACCAAGAGCAAGCCCAAAACGCCAGGCACAAGGCCACTCCCGTTCCATGAACAAGCGTTCCAGGGGTGCGGGATATGTTTAGCTTTTGATACGTTTAGCTTTTGATACGTTCCAGGGGTTGCTCCAGTGAAACGTTTAGCTTTTGATTTTGCCCAAATACATTTCTATGTGAATCTGCAGAACTCCCAATAAGCCCGGAGAGAAGCCCACCTGCCATCCCGCTCCCTGAAATTCCTCCACCTGCAGAGAATCCCCAGTGACACGTTCCACGACAGTCATTGTCAAAACTACCTTTCCTGTATCACCAGCATGTGGAGGAACAATGCTAAACATCTTCCATAATACCCATGGTCAGAACAGTCTCTACATCCCTCCTACCTTGTTACAAAGAATACCAGGACCGGTCGATGCGCTCAAAGAGCCATCTCTCAGGCCGAATGGGGACAACGCAGCACTACAGCCCAACCTCAAAGCTCAGCATAGATTTCTTTGTTCCAAAGGTGTATCGGGCCCAACCCTAGTGCTCAACATTGAGAGCTTTTGCTGGCAACGGAAGGCCAAGTCCAAGGGGGCCTACGCACCCAACAAATTTTCTAAGCGTTGAGATTATGAGAGAAGATACTCGAAAATATCAACTCGACCAGACTTTCGAATTTCCTTTGCTGGCCAGAAGTTAGTCTCAGGATTTTTATGCAGGGTTCTAAATATTTTTTTACAAACACAATTGTTTCGGGCCTCGAGGATCATCCTCTAACTATCCACCAGCGCCTTCACCATGCATGGCCACCACCTTCACCGACCAGACCCATGCACTGAATGGTCTCACCAGACCCACGCGCTGAATGGGAGACCAGGCTCGCGCGTGGGAGACGAAGCACCGCTTAGTAGGGGGAGGCACCACGTTGTGGTTAATGGGGAGAGGGGGTGCATGCAGCCCAGGCCTCCTCGTGGATCTTTGAGCCGGTTGGTCTGGCGAGAGGTAGAAACCCGGTCGAAGTTAATAGGTGGAGCAGGCGGTAGTGGGTGGATGGCCTTAGAGGAGTAACTTCACGCCTCGTGAGGAGGTGCCGATTGTGGAAAGGGATAGGAGAAGGTGATGGTGGAGTGGGAGACACGAGGAGGTAGGTAGGGTGGACGCGCGTCGAAGTCCGCGTGAGATGTTATAGTGTTTAAAAATGAAAAAAAAATATATATATATATATAATAAATGGTTTAAAACTTGAAATAAATTGTTTAAATGTTTCAAATTGTTTAATGTTTAAAATTATTTAAATTTTAAAATTTTAATTGTTATAAAATTTAAATTTAATTAATTTTGAAAATTTAATTATTTAAAAGTTCAATTGTAGTTCTTTTCAAAATTGATATTTATAATATATATATATTGCTAAAAGTATGGTACGGTGAGATATAATTGTAAATTTAATGCAATATATATATAATAGTTTTTAGGTTGATTTAAAATTCATATAAATAAAAGTTAGATTATGATTAGAGCCTCTATGTTTAGGATTAACTTAATTAAACCTAAAGTTGATTAGAGGATTCAGAATTTTAAGATAAATTAATGTCAATTAGGTTGTTTAGATTAAAGGGTAACATTTAAAGTTAACTAAAATAGAGATATTAAAAATTTTGCCGAGATTTCAACTCCTAGTCGAGGGGATGAAAGAGACCCGAAATCTCAAAAACAAGACACCATTAAGACCAGCACGACGAGCTGAACACCATGACAAGATTGTTTAAATAAAAATGACTATAGATTTTACTGCGCTAATCTTGACAATTTGTTATCTCATGATGCAAGTTATTAAATACCTACATTTTAGTTCCGCGTATATTTGATTGAACAACTAAGGATATGATTTTATTTTAATAACTCAGGAACTATCATGGTGACAACACGCAGAGGTCGAGTTCGGGGTCAAGGTCGACCACCATCACCACCACCTCCGCCACCGCCAACACCGCCACAACCAACCTCAATGCCTGAAATGCAAATCATAATGAGGTCTTTGGAGGCTATTATGACCACGATGAACAAGCAGTCGGAAAGGGCCGCCGAGGTGGAAACCACTCAAGTGAGTCGAGAGAACTCTGAAAGGGCACATGGCCCAAGACTGGAACCGCTTTAGGACATATCGAGGGAGTTACAAAAGATAAAAGTTCCAGAGTTTTCAGGAGGACGACCCGGTAAGCATGCAGAGGCATGGCTGGAAGGCATGAAGAGATGCTTCGCATTGAATGAGTACACATCTAGTTCCAAGGCTAGGATGGCCGTCTTTCAGCTTAAAGGTGATGCTTTGAATTGGTGGTCAGACCTCGAGAAGCAGTTGCACCTTACTCCTCTTACAACTTCTTGGGAACTGTTCGAGGAGAGGTTCCACATGAAGTATTTGCCAAATTATTACAAGGAAGAACAGGCAGGTGCACTCCATGCCTTAGTACAGGGAGACAAGATGGTGGAGGAGTATGAATCTCGGTTTATGGAATTGGTAAAATATGTTCCTTACCTAGATGCAGATGATTGTCAGGTAGAGCGTTTTGTGTATGGACTTAACTACAAGATTAGAGCTGTTGTGTGGATGTGGAAGCCAACTTCAGTTTCCATGGCAGTTGATTATGCTCGTTATGCAGCTGATATGTCAGATGGAAAAGGGGGCAGTAAGTTGATAGGAACCAATCAGTATGTTTCAGGGAAGGCATCACGTCCTTACTTCAGGGGAGGACAATCTAGACCTCCTCCTTATGGTAACCGGTTCACACCGAGGGGTAATACTTCAGTTAACTCAATCTCACAGGCATCGTCCGCAACCCACCAAAGCCAGGGACGTACACAGGGAAGTTCCTATAGAGGAGCAAGGGGTTTTAGAGGAACCAGGGGAAGGAACTCATCTCAGAGGATTCCTTCGAGCAACAGGCAAGCCCCTCCCAATCTCTCTTGTTGGGGATGCGGAGGTCCTAATTTCCAGCGAGACTGTCCCAAGGGTCAGTCAAGCAGCAGGCACAGGGAAGGAAAGGCACCCATGGATAGTTCGGGTAACAGTCATCGGATTCATGCAGCGGTGCATAACAACCAGGCAGAACATCAGTCTACCGTAGTAGAATCCACTGGTAATGTAAACAATGTCAAACTTAAAATTTTGTTTGATCCAGGAGCAACTGATAGTTTTATTTCACCATTTGCATTAGATAAATGTGGGTTGGCAGCCTACGAGCACGATGATTTCAAACTGGTTGAAATGGCTTCAGGAACTAAGCAACCAGTAGGTCTTAAAGTGAGAGGTTGTGGGGTTGACTTAGGAGTTTGCACCACTAAGTTGGATGCTTATGTCACCAATTTGGGGACTTATGAACTCATTATTGGCATGCATTGGTTAGAAGACCATAGAGCTTTCATAGACTGCTATGCAAAGAAGGTGTTGTGCCTCGATGATGAGGGAAGGACAATTCAAATCCAAGGCTTGAAGAGGAAGGTATCCCTCCGTTTCATCTCTATGGTGAAAGCTAAGCGGTGCCTAAGACAAGGATGCCAGTTGTTCGTAGTGGAGGCCGTGAGCGATAGTAAAGGACCTTCCTTGAATTCTTACCCAGTACTTTCTGAGTTCAAGGATGTCTTTCCGAAGGAATTACCAGGACTACCTCCAGAAAGAGAGCTCGATTTCACAATCAAACTAAAACCTGGTGCAGAACCTATCTCAGAAACTCCTTATAGAATGACAACTCCAGAGCTCCGTGAGTTACAGATCCAGTTAAAAGAATTGCTAGATTTGGGACTGATTAGACCTAGTATCTCACCGTGGGGAGCACCAGTGATCTTCGTTAAGAAGAAGGATGGATCTCTGCGACTGTGCATAGATTACAGAGATTTGAACAAGGCCACCGTGAAGAACAGGTATCCCATACCAAGAATTGATGACCTCTTTGATCAAATGAAAGGTGCGTCAGTCTTCTCAAAGATTGATTTGCGATCAGGATATCACCAGTTGAGGATCAAGGAAGGCGACATTCCTAAGACTTCCTTTCGAACTCGATTTGGGCATTACGAGTTTGTAGTGGTACCATTTGGTTTGACCAATGCTCCAGCTGTATTCATGAGCCTCATGAATGGGGTCTTCCGAAAATACTTGGACCGCTTTGTTCAGGTCTTCTTAGATGATATTCTTATCTATTCTAAGAATGAGAAGGAGCACGAGGAACACTTGCGGTTAGTCTTGACATGCTTAAGGGAACATAAACTTTATGGTAAATTGTCAAAGTGTTCCTTCTTCCAAAAAGAGATTCACTACTTGGGGCACATCATCTCAGGTGAAGGGATCTCTGTAGACCCAGAAAAGGTAAAGGCCATTGAAGATTGGCCAATTCCAAGGAATGCTCATGAGGTGCGCAGCTTCATGGGGTTAGCAGGCTATTACCGGAGGTTTGTGGAAGGATTTTCTAAAATTGCAAAACCTATTACCACCTTGCAACGCAAGGGAATCCGGTATGAATGGACCGATGAATGCGATGCCGCTTTTACAGAGTTAAAAAGATTGTTGACAAGTGCACCGATCTTGCGGGTACCAGACATGGATAAAGATTTCATGGTATGCACCGATGCCTCGAAGCAAGGATTAGGAGCGGTGTTGATGCAGGAAGGTGGGGTAATATCTTATGCATCTCGAAAGTTGAAACCTCATGAGGAGCAGTATGCCATGCATGATCTAGAATTGGCAGCAGTAATGTTGGCACTAAAATTATGGAGGCACTACCTAGTTGGTAGAAGCTTCACGCTTAAAACAGACCATCAGAGCTTGTAGTACATATTTACCCAAAGGGATTTGAATGCTAGGCAAAGGAGATGGAGTGAGTTCATGAGTGAGTATGACTTTGGTATCTCTTACATCAAAGGAAAGGAGAATGTGGTGGCAGACGCTCTAAGCCGAAGGCCGAGACTTTTCTCCTTAATTCCCTTGAAGGTTGACTTGAGGGAAAGGGTACTAGGACAACTATTGGGCGATAGTTGGTATCTAAAAGTAACCTCAGCTATTCAGAATGGTAAGAAACAGGAATTGAAGTATGATGGGTACCATCTCGAGGAAGATGGGTTGTTGCGGTATCAGGGAAGGATGTATGTTCCTAAGGAAGGTGATATCAGGAAAACAATCCTTAGAGAGGCCCATAGATCACATTACTGTGCACACCCAGGAGTGAAGAAGATGTATGCTGACATGAAGCAACTCTTCTTTTGGCCAGGTATGAAGATGGATGTAGTGGATTTTGTTTCGAAGTGCCTTGAGTGTCAACAAGTGAAGGCAGATCACCATCACCCGGTCGGTCTCCTACAACCGCATGATATTCCTATGACTAAATGGGAAGTCATTTCCATGGACTTCGTTGTAGGATTACCACTCACATCTCTGAGACATAATGTTATTTTGGTGGTAGTCGACAAACTGACCAAAAGTGCTCACTTCATTCCAGTCAAAGACACCTATGATGTGACAAATGTGGCAAGGGTATTCATAAATGAGATTGTACGTCTTCATGGAGTTCCTAAAAAGATAATCTCGGACAGAGACCCTAAGTTCACCTCCAGATTTTGGACAAGCATGCAGTCAGCATTAGGGACACAATTGAACTTAAGCTCAGCTTATCACTCCGAGACAGATGGACAGACTGAGAGGGTGAATCAAGTGATGGAGGACATGCTTAGGATGTATGTTATGGATCAACAGACACAGTGGGAGAAATATCTTCCTTTAGTGGAGTTTGCATACAATAATAGTCATCACAGCTCCATTGGTATGCCGCCATATCAGGCATTGTATGGGAGGCCGTGCAGGAAACCACTCAGTTGGGACAGGTTAGAGGATCGAGTTTTAATTGGGCCTGAATTGATTCAGGAAATGGAGGAGCAAGTGTTACAAATTAGGCAGCGGTTGAAGGAAGCACAGGATAGGCAAAAGAGTTACGCTGATGCACACAGATCAGATAGAACTTATGAAGTAGGGGATCGTGTATTTATTCGCATCAGACCAAATAAAAGTACCATTCGGTTTGGGAAGGGTACCAAGCTGTCACCTCGCTTTATAGGTCCATTCGAGATTCTTGAGAAAATCGGACCAGTTGCTTATCGTCTTGCGCTGCCACCCCACTTGCATAAAACTCATAATGTATTTCATGTTTCTGTATTGCGACATTACATAGCTGATGAGACTCACAAAATTCATTGGAAGGAATTGCAGGTCTCGGACGAGGGAAACTTCAGGGTCGAACCATTACGTATACTTGATCGTAGGGTTCGACAGCTCCGTAGTCGCCATGTGGACCAGGTTAAGGTCCAATGGGACAAGTATAGCCCCGGGTCTGCTACCTGGGAGGACGCAGAGACCATGCGTCGAGATTTTCCCTCACTATTTTGACCATAACTTCGGGACGAAGTTTCCCGAAGGGTGGGTGTATGTAATGCCCATATTTTGATTCGGCATATTTATTAGTTAGACACACCATACTTTATTTCTTATATATTCTGTTGAACTCAGCTCGACTGAGTAAACTATATTGGACCTCGTTATATGATGTTACTCTGTTTTATGATTTCACCATGATTATGATGTTACTATGTTATGCGATTATGATGTCATGATTATCATATGATTTCCTTATTTTACTATTGCAGTATATGTTTATATGTTTTCATTAATGAAATGTGAAATATATGATTCGGTACGTGGATACCATCTTCTTATATGAATTATTGAAATGTTATATGTATCTATGATGAGCTAAAAGGTTACATGAAATGAAATGATAACATGGATCAATTGGCGATCAATGGAAAATGCTTTCTATAAATTGTATTTTGCAAAACACTAACCTACAGGACACAAGGGCTATGGGATAGCCAGTTACTTGATCTGATATATATTGGAAAGGAAAAACATGTTCATACAGCAAACCTTAGCAGCCAAAATGAGGATACGATAACACAAACTGATAATCCCGATAGCAGCAAGTATGAGTTGATAAGGGCGTAGGCCCAGTATGTTGAGAGGGATGGATGTGTTTCCCACCCTATGTTTCCATGAGACCCGAGGTCGTGGGAGGGCCGTGCTGAGACACGCTCCCCATGTTGTTGTGATGACGATGGTCGGATGCCTTCTAGGGGAGGATAGGTCCGCTGTTCAGCCGACGCTATCGCTCTCAAGTTCTATGTGGTCAGATCGGTGAGTCCGACATCCACTGTTGTACTAGCAGAGGAAGGATAGGGAGGATGCTGGACGTAGGTTATGATGGGAGGATGTGTTAGTTAGTACTGTTGGGGGTTTAGTATTCCTTGATTCCGAGTTAGTGGAAGTAGGCACCCTTCCTTGTATATGATTGATTAAACTAATGTAAAGATAAAGATAATGATGTTAAATCGTAAAGGGTTAACTGTTAAATAACCGAGGATGTTAAAGTAATTATACTATATATTATGCTTGCTCTTCTGCATGGGGGTAGATACTATTATTAGTTAGCAAGTATGCATAGGCGGAATGGGGTCTGTTTATAGTACATATCCGACATGTGCATACACTGGCCATGCATGCACACCTTGTACATGTACAATATTACTGGTGTATAACATACTTGTCATGCTTGAATAGTAGTATAAATGTCATAGATAACCCAGTTAAGGATACATCAATCAACTTAGGTAATGAATGGTTAGGTTGTCAATGTGTACATAAGTGAATTAGTAATTATATGAAAACATTGTAATAATAAACTAAGACAAGTGTCGTCAGTTAACATTGTCATAGGAGAACTGTTGTGAATAGGGTAATGATAGTGTCTAATTAATTAGTAAAATTGTTTAAGCCCTCACAAGTGCTTTGTTTATAAGAACAAGGATGCTATGTTGATGATAGGGTACTCATGTGATAAACAAATAATTAAGAATACTATGATTAATTCGCCTTTTATTATTGTTAAATGGTGATTTAATTATTATTATTAATTAATAAATGGTGATCTAATTATTATTATTACTTAATTAATAATATTCCAGCAACATTTATATATCCCTATCGTAACAATTGCAATATAAGTAAGATTTAAAATATTGATTTATAAATTAATATTGTGTGATTATTTCCATTTCAAAAGTTAGCCATAATAGGATAATCATTTTTGGAATGAACGTGATGTGATGGAAAATGGTTATTTAATTATTCAATGTTAATCTTGGAATTTAAACCTCAAGCTAAGTAGTCTCGACGGATAAGGTGGACCATTAAGACACATCATGTCCAAGTTGAAAAGGGGCAACCAATTATATAATATTTTATTAATTACATTAATAACATTAAATACCAAGGATAGCGAATAGACTTGTATTTAATGAAGCTTGTTCCGAATGGATAACCTTTGGGTGATAATCCCCACCGTAATAAATACTTACGACCGTCAATCCAAAACCAACTAATTTTTCCATGAGAGTAATTAATTATACATTTTTATAAAGAATCGTGTATGAATGAACTGGTGATAGGAGTAAATGTTGAGGGGCTCGAGAGGGGGATTTTGGGGCAGTGGAGTAAGCCCAAGATATTCTCGAGGAAGGGAAATTATATAGAGGGGGAGAGCTTGGAGAAAGGGGAGGTTTTTTTGTTTGGGGGAAGAAAGAAGTTGGGAGAACAGAAAGGTTTTGAGAACAGAAGAAAACACTGCTCTCGGGATTATCAGATTGTGGGCTCGGGGGCTTGGAAATCCTTTGATTTCCAAGGGCCAGCAAGATAATAGCTGGTCGGTAGGGTGGACACTTCAGTTTGGCTGTCTAAGAGGTTATACAACCTACTACAACCTACGGTTAGCATCAGCATCAGTTAATTCCCTTGTCATTTACGTTATTTGATTATTATGCTAAAATCTTACTGTAAACATGCATAACTTGCTATTTACTGATTTACTAAGTTGTGAAACCTATTCTTATGCTGGAACATGATTGTTGAAAAGAAAATAACGATATGTTTGTTTATTTTAAATTACGAATGTAAGGTTAGTGAAAACACGACAGTACACTAAATGTTATTTAGGCACATAGTAATTCTTAGAAATTTACTTCCATAAACTGATAAAGTTTAAAACGTAGAAAATTAACCCTGAAATTTTACATAGTGCTCTGCTGTAAAAACCAGAGCACTACAACTAGAGCACTGGGCTTTCTTAGAATCCATATATAAAGCATAACCAATCACAATATGACGACAAACCCAACAAGTCCAAACAACATAATTAATACACTAGGGTTTGATTAACAGAAAAAATCTCTGCAAACAGATTGGAGTAACTAAAATAAATAAAGTAACTAGCATTTGAAGGTATATTCCTGTAACAACCCCAAGCCTACTATAAATGCATAATACATTTTTTCTTCCACTATATACAATGAGAATTGATAATTTGTAAAAAAAAATGATTACAATTAAATGCTAAACATATATCATTTCTACTATTTATATTGTTGAAAATTATTCTTCCCCTCCATTCTAAAGGTCATATTCCTACCTTATAACTCAACACACACACATATATAAATGATACTTTGTCCACACCTACCAAAATGTAATCCTACAAATTCTTAAGTAATATATATACTCTACGGATAAATATCCAAATATGACTTCCAAATTATATATTCTTATTTTAAATTGTCATAATCAATTTCCAACAATGATCTCCCTATTTTAGCATAGGCCATACAATCACCAACTACAACTATTACAATGGAGCATATTACAAAGGACCATTACTTCCTAAATGTTATGATCTCAAATGAGATCGCATTTCATATATCCATACATGAATAAATACAACAAAATAATATATTTTACTTTCCAATGTTCAATATATATATATGTATAACTAAACACCATAAACACTACGTTTAACACATTATATGTATATACATATCTTAAGAATAATTACCTATTTGTTTTATATTCCTTTCAATTATTTCATATGTACTTATAAGTATAGTTCCTCAACAAGGTACATTTTACCCCATTCTCCCCTTTGCATCAATTATTTCATATGTACTTATAAGTATAGTTCCTCAACAAGGTATATTTTACCCCCATTCTACCCTTTGCAAGTTAAGTTTATGTTGACCAGACACATAAATTATAGCAAAAATTCTTTTAGACTTCACCACCCAAGCCCTATTTTCCATCAGTGAGATAAAGCGATGTCCTCTAAGCATGTATACATAAACCCTGTATGTACCTATCTCACTTATTCCTTTGGATCGATACATTGTGCAACCCGAGAGGTAATTAAAATGATTAACAAGACCATTATTTCCAAATTTTGGGGTTGCATCCCACCAAGAATGGAGGGGTGAACAAAAGGCCAGAAAATCAAACATATTTCGCTAGATGATCTCCACGAAGCTTGTAGGGAAGACAAAAAAATAATAATAACACACATACTTGACTGCAAAGACAGACATTTTATTTAATTATACATAAATAAATAATCCTTATATTTTTAACTGTGACCTCAAAAGTCTCAGTCCACTCATTTAAAAACCACAACTTTGACTCGCATTGAACAGATGAATGAGAGTTTAAAGGTGGAAAAGGTGCATTAAACCCTATTAATGTGGGCTAGAGTCTATGGTATCCTATAATTTTTTTTGTCATTTCTTATAGTTTAGACAAAGGTTGGAATATTTCTTTTATAACTTCAAATTTTTAAAATGATTGTTCTTAAATTTTATTGGTTGCAGAACATACGTCGTCCTCATTTTTTGGTGCCCATAAGGGGGGTGGCAAGATGACATCAGGTTTCGCAGAGGAAGGACATGACTGACTACCATAATTTCTCAAAAAAAGGTGTGCCCTGGTTGTCATTTAATGTTTCATCGCTCAATGTGCCCTGGCAATATCTCTTTTTAGGTAGAAAGCAGGCTTTCATTAGTGGAATCCATTATGAAAGCATGAATTAGGAGCTGGAAAGCAGTCTCCAGTGTGGAGATACGGTTGCCAGTGCCAGTGTCGGCTGAGGTGACACCAAGTGGCATTTGTAGGTAGAGTGTTATTAATTACAAATGCAATGATTTTGGTACAGATGATGCCTTTGATAACTCCCTTCTTTTTGGTTATTAATTTCCTTTTGTTTGGTTTCATGTTTGGAATCTATATTACAAAGTATTGGCTTATACTGTTAGGGCGTCGTGTAGAACAAGTATGCTATGCATTAATGCAGTTTTTGTTTCCCAACATGATCACACGATCAAATGCACAGGAGAATACACATGCTAAAACTGTATCCAATGAAAATGCAGAATTATTGCATGGCATTGGCCATGATTTGAATTAACTTATTATAGTTCTGAAGATGTTCCCAAATCTGTTTTCTCACAAATGAATTAATCTGCAGGGCATTGGTTTATCATATCCTTCATAATGAATTGATTGCATCCATCTCCTTTAGCATCTACCCAATGCCCTTAAAATAACTTATGAGCACATATTAGAGTGTGTTTGCAGAGAAAAGTAACTGAGAAAACTTTAAATCCTTTCTGATGCGATCTTCTTCTTCGGGAGTCTTATCTGTAAACGGTAGCAGGTATCCTACTAATCAGTTCATCACAATGGATCGAAGATTAAATTTTATTATTGTTGGCTAGAATCTATATATGTGCTTCTGCTATCTAGTTGTGGAAAAAAGAAAAAACAGAAATTAAGTGGACAACACATTTGATCATGAACAATTTGACACACAGATTTACCCTAGAGAAATTCACTCTGGGAAACTCCAGCAATGGAATGGTTTTGTCTGTGCTCTATTCACTCTTTTTAAAATAAGATAATTACCGATTACAATGACTCTAATGAGAAGAGAACACTTTGAATGTGTCTCTGACTACGACAACAGTTCCTTCCTCTACCTCTGTTTGTGATCTTCATCCAAAGTGAGAATTGGGTATTGGACTCCGAACTAGCTTCAATCTCTTGGTTCTGTCATTGTTGTGAAGAACTCATTTGAAACACGATCCAAGCTTCGGTATGAACACTCCAATGTTGAATTAGATTATTTATTCCAATTCTAACCCCCCATTTGTTTTGCTATTGAAAGGGAAATTTATAAGGTAATGACTGTTTGAATTCCCATTGGGACTCTTTGAATGCTATTTAGTTTGGCCTTCCATATTTCAAATGATTCATCAACCCATAATTCGGTTGTTTGTCTTCCACGCATTTACACCATTTAGCATGAAGAAATTATCACCCATTCATAGAAAAATGAGCGAGTGGTGTCAAGTTACAGCATACCTGCGTAAGGATTGTTACCATCACATTCTTTTAAGTGACCCAACATTTGTTGCCTCATTTATATTGGTGCGATATACCTTCATTCCAAGTGTTGCAACCTTGCTTCAACCAAAGGACCACAATATTCCTATTCAAACAGTATGATCTGTCCTCGTGTCACCCTGTTGAGTTACCTACATGGCATTGCTTGTGACATATCTTCATTTCCATGGGTGCAGTATCATTCATTTGTAGTGGTGCAATTGATTTCAAGTAAATGGTTGTGATTTGTCCTTCATTTTAGAGGCTGCGGTTTGTTTACCAGTGTGAGTTCTCCTTTCACCCAAAGATTGCGATTGGTCTTCCATCCAAAGACTACGATTGGTCTTCATGGAGTGGTAGTGAGTTCCCTTCATTTTTATAATTGGTATTCACTGCTTCAAAATGAAGGTAGCAACACATTAACGCATGCTCGTAAGTAATATGAGAATAGTTTATTTCACTCTTGAACATGGTTGTAGGCTAGACGTTGACTGAAACTCCTTAGCTTGGAAAAATAAAGTTCCGTTAGGTAGGTTTTTTTCTCACTGTTCAAAGGAAGGCTAATGTTTCATGGTATTTAAACTCCAATAGCATACTATAACCTCTATAACACTTAGTTATGTTTGCTCATTCTAAGTATAGTCCCAGTGAGTTAGGCATTTCCACGAAGCTGGAGTTCACCCTCTTATGTGCCTAGGCCTTCAGCATGATTAGGCCGAACATGGTAAGGGAGAGGAATTTATTGCGAGACCAAGGCGGTGAACCATTGGTCCCAAAAGGTGGGACATACTCACTCATCATATGGGAACGGGGATGGGAACAGGAACAAGGGAGAAACAACAGCTTCCTCATTGTGTTGATCATTTAAGGACGAAACATTGGGTTTTCCGTCATGCCTAAGGGCCAAGACAAAGCTTCGTCAAGATATATGCATAATTATGGTGAAAAACTAAATACAGCAAAGCATGAATTCTGATGCCTTAGCCAATTCGCTTTTTTGCATGATCCTTTTTGGATCATACCTCCCCACTTGGGATACATTTGGTTCCCAAAATCCATTGACAAAAAAGACGAGGGAACAATTTATTGACTTTCTCACTTTCATACCTTTTTTCCTTCCTCAGTAACTAGCCCTTGAGTCTAATATGCCATATTTCATGTTGCCCCTTGCATCTAATTCAAACCTTTACTTCTAAAACTGAATCCTCGTCCAACTCCTCAAGTGCAATTGGTGTGAAATCCTCCACTGATGGAAGACTTAGAAGTACTTTCCTTTCCCCCTCCCTATCCATCATAGATGGTTTGAATATGAATAGATTTTCCATATTGACAACCGAAAAAATCCGTATATACAAGAGTAAATGGAAAAGAATTGTTGTTGACTTGTTCGACAATGTCCAAAAGGTCCATACCTCAGTGAATTCAACTTCTTCATTGCTCCCTTCGATATTTCCTTTACAAAATACAACTAGACACAATCTCCAAATTGTAACTTATGATCTATCCAATCCTAGTCATGATGAAGCTTATACTTCGCCTTTTAATTGCTTGAGTACCTGTCGATGAATTTGCCTGATTTTGTTAATGAAACTACATGCTTTTCTTGTCTCCTTGTACATCTTTGGTGCCTTTTCCTCTTGCTCTCCATAAACAACATCAGAAGATGGCATCGACAAATAATCAAAAGAAGCCTCAAAAGGGGATTTTTCGATGGAAGGATATACTGCCCTATTATAAACATTCTGGATAAACCAACTGCTCATCCCACGTCTACAAATGCTTTTGATTATAGCCACTCAATACCTGCACCACGATTTTGTTCACCACTTATATCTTCTCATCTGTTTGGAAATCAAAAGTTGTAGAGTGCTTCAGTTTTGTGTCCATTCTTTCCCTTAACACTGTCCAAAAAATGCCCAAAAATATGGAGTCTTGATCAAATACAATTGATGAAGGTAGTCCAAAATGTACCCTTACATTTAGAAAAAACAACTTTGTTGCTTCGTGACTATTAATGGTCTTCTTGGACTAGGTAAGCACACACAGTTCGTTGAATCTACCTGCAACTACGAATAAGTAAGCATGTCCTCACCTTCTCATTGGCACTCCTCCAATGAAGTCCATAGAGATAATATCCCATGGTATACCGGGAATGGTAGAGGCATATTAATTCAAGCTTTATATTGCTATATTTTCTTAGTATTACACAACACAAAATTATTTGGTATATTGTGGTTATATGTTGGAAAAATTATTTTATCTTAATACATTGTGGCTATATCTCAAAAGAAATTTATTTTGGTATATTGTGGTGATATCTCAAAAGAAAGACATGGTAAAGTATTTAAAAATATTTTAGGTTAAAATAAAGGATCCAAAATTTTTTAATGTGTTTAATTACCTTAATGTAGAGATAATTTTATGACATCTATTGATTATATTCAATAATGATTATAATAATTCATCATTACTATCAAGGATTGGAGTAATAACATCAATGATGAATGTTTTGAATCATCTTTCCGTTTGCGGCATTGTTTCTTTGACAAATGTCAACAATCTATTATGAACTGTGCATCAACTTTTTCTCTTTTATTTGGCACTGTTGTTTTCTGTCAATGAACTGTCAAGAAATTTTGAAACAACCTACAATGTTTTTGCTTTCATACTAAGCTTGATGATCATCTTTTGCTATATAGTCTATCTATATTGCATATCAATATTTTGTATAGTCTATCAGTATGTTTTGGTTCATTAGCTTCACTTGTATGCATATAACTTAATTTTAGCATTAATGTGTGTCTAAGTGAAAATCGCTCATTAGCTTCACTTGTATGCATATAACTTAATTTCAACATAAATGTGTGTCTAAGTGAAAATCGCTTCTGAATGCTTTTCTGCTTCAAATCATCTAAACAAAAGTATATCACTTGTGACACTTTTTTATTTCATACTAAACTTGATGGATTTTTTTTTACTACATAGTCTATCAATATTTCATATGGATCATGTTCTGTTTTGGTTCATTAGCTTCACTTGTATGGATATAACTTAGTTTCAACATAAATGCATGTTTACCTGATTTTTTTTTTTATGAATGCTCTCTTGTTTCAAATCATCTAACAAAACTATAGCGCTTGCAACACAAATTTTCACTTGCGTCTACATCTTTGCTTATATCTGTTAACAAATTCTGGGACATTTCCCCCTCGTGGCTCTTGCTAGATAGATTAACCGTGATTACAGGTATAGACAACCTTGCAATTAAATTCGAAAACAAGGCTATCAGATTGGCGGATCTTCCAAGGTTGCAGAACCGTAAGCAAGGACACATTTGGAAACATAGCAAAGTTCGGACGACTCAATCGAAAGAAAGAGAGTTCACATACCAATAAAAATTAGGATTTAATTGAGGATCCAACGACTAGATTGATTCCCAATAACACATTATGACTAAAAAATTGGCTACCACAAGGTCAAGTAAAAAAATGGGTTGTGACACAAATGGAAATTAGGAGCGTGACTGGTTGACTGGATTTTCATTGAATAAAAACAAATTACAAGCACAACACCACCCAGTTCCTCTATGCACAACACGGTGTCCCATGCTATATCAATGCACTATTATATAGTTTTTCCCAGGTCATGTGCCATCCCAATCAAATCTCCAATCAATCCATAAATCCCTATGATTTAGGATCTTGTCTTGTTGTTGAGCTTTAAATTGGATTTGATTGGTAAATATCTCTCTTGCTTGCTTGCTTACACGTGTTCTATGTGCCATGGTGGTGTCCCCTCATTTAGATGAACTCTCCAAGTGCCTTTTCTTTTATTTAATAATAAAAAAATAGTTTGTTGTGTCAAAGTGTCACTTTGTGTTTTTGAGTTTTAAATAACTCTTACATAAAAATAATTGTCACAAATAATAATTTAAAAATAAATAATAATGTTTTGGGGTATCACAATTCCCAATTTTTTTGCATGGTTGGTTCTGGGCCTTCTCTGCCGAGCGGGCTTGACTCCATGATCAAAACCATCAAAAACCTCGTTTCGCATAACATAATCAAAACCATCAAAAACCTCGTTTCGTATAACATAAACCTTAGTTTGCACTCCCATCTAAACCTATCATTTCCACGTTCCAACCACAATTTTAATTGTAAACCACATATTCATTGCTAATGAAAATAAACACTTATAAAACTTTGTATACAGATTTGTATACATATTTTAAATACATATTTATTAGGAAAAAATATTGCTTTTTATTTTTAGGACAATATTTTAAATATATACTTTTTAAGAAAAAAGTATCATTTTTATTTTTTACTAATTTTTATTGTACATATATCATATTTGGTGTGTGTATACCTATGTGTGATTAAGTCTAATAACCCTCAAAATGTGTCTTAATGCTCGACCCGATAACAACTTTAATTTATAAAACCTTACAAATCAATTTATTCATTTATAATTATACAAATCTAATAATCCTTAACCCAAATACTTATTTGTATTCTATCATTATATATCTTAATTTTAAAATATAATAGATTTTATAACCTATGTTTAACTCAAATACTTATTTTCCTATGGAAGATATTCCATCATTATATACCTTAATTTTAAAACGAAATTTTATAATCAAACCAACCTTTTTTTTCAGAGATATACATGCTTAATTGATCTAGCAATATTTCCATTCATGGAAATTTTATGTGTTTTTTCAGTGTGATGTCGAATCCATTTATGATTAATCAATGGATTCTTTTGTCCCTATGACTAGTAAACCTTAACGTTATTTATTAAAATATTATTATTTCACTTAATTAAAATATCTTACAACTTATAACATCAAATCCTCTTTGAGCATGATTGATCCAGACAACACATATTTTGAAATGTTGTCAATGGCCAGATTTTCAGTCAATGGCCAGATTTTCTTTTAGTCAATGACCAGATTTACCGGGCCGCCTTTCCGCAAAACAAATGGTTGCAGAGTTGTTCGGCGGCTAAAATATCAATTGTTTGGTAGTAAAATAAATTAGGGAAAATGGATTTGTGGATTTGAACCTAAAAAAAACACATATTTATAATCATTAGGCTCACTAAACTACTTGTCCACATAGTACTTTATAAATAAATTAATTTAAACGTGAAACTTTTAATTCAAATTGTCATGAATCAATTGAAATCTTTCCTTATTACAAAGTTTTATATTCACAAGCTCGCTCTTCTTTAATATATATTATATAAAAAAAAATTTAATTGAATAACACTAGTATGTTTTTTGCGGGAAAAAAATATATTATATAAAAAATAGTTCAACATAGACGAAAAAAATCATAAGAGAGTTTATCGAAGAGAGTTTATTAAACATTATGGAAGAAAATAGTATATAGGTGTTAGAATTTTATTTTCATTATGAAAAAGTTATAAAAAAAGTATTCCTAAATAATCATAGTTGTGATGAGTTGAAAGGTTAACAAGGTTATTATTGTAACAAATTATTTGAAATTTGCTATAATAAAGTGACATTTTTTCAAACCTCTTGGTGTCAAGAAGATGACAAATTCGTTCATCCCTTGACATGTTAGTTGTTAAGTGTCCTATTAGGAATTCGTGAGAGTTTGTTCTTATTTTAGCAATGTTGATTTTCTTCTAAATGCCTTTAATCTTCTAGATTATAGTCGATCACATCCTTATAATCTCTTAATTTTATGTTGTCCTCTAACTCTTTATCACACCACATCTCCTCAAATTTAAGGTGTAATAATACTTTCTAAAAAGAAACATCTTCCTCCTCTCCCCCATGATTTAGCCAAGTCTTGACTTTTTCATGCCAACATTTCTTAAGACCAAGGTGGTTTTGACTAGTGTATGAAGCAATCTTAGGAAACCTCTGGTCTCCCATGTTGTTTATCATGTTTTTGTACATTAGGTAACTTTTCATAGTCATTCTCTCACCCAAGGAGAATAGGATAGGCTGTATTTCCTTTAATTTCCTCTATCCTTCTCCATGACTCTCTAGATATGTTACAACCCCAAAATTCATATCCATATAAGATAACAAGACTGACAAGAGTCTCAAAGAGGAGTTTCTTGCTATCAAAAAAATTGCTGCCCTCCATTAGCCTTTTTGTGAAGGCTATAGTTCAAGTTAATATTTTGATGAAGATCAATTCTAGATATGTATATAAAGTCACTTCCTCTAGGTTGTTGTTGTCATACTTGAAATTATCATAAGTGATATTTTGGGATTTGATTATCACAATATTTGCTATGTCAGTGTTAGCGTTCATACTCATACTAGAGAAAAAATACTCAATATCATAGGGAATCATTTCCATCAGAAAAATATCATCAACATGGCAAAGAAGAATGATGACTACACTAGCCAAAGATGTGCCCCCACCTCTTTCAAAAAACCCTCTATATGGTTTATGTAAATACAAAAAATGGTATGGAATATGGAACAACCTTGCCACCATTTTTATTTTGACTAACATTCAAAGTTCTTAAGATTGGTAATAACCTTCTCATGCAACCTTATAACAGAAAGAATAACACATACAATTACTTTTAATAATAAATATACATTACATACAACAATTATGAGATAAGAAAACAAAAAATATATCTAGTATACACCTTAAGATTAAGATTTTAACATTGCAGATGGGTAATTAGAGTATTATTTTTATTTAAAAAGATACAAATAAAAAATAATACAAGAGTCCAATAGGTATGATTAACATTTAGACACCAACTTGGTGTATTAGACCCCCTTGTTTACATATCCTACACCCCTCTGTTAGGATATTCCTATACTCCATCCTAGTCCCACCAGTATTTTGATCATTTACTTTTTCAGTCATGCATGCACCTTTTAGGGTTTGCATGCATTCTAGGGTTTGCATGCATTTTGCATGCATCCCAGTCATCAGTCCAGCACCTAGCCCTCAGTTAGCCAACCCCCAGGAGCTTCTCACTATTCAGTTTTAGCCCTCCAGTTGCTTAGTGCGCCCTTCTTCCTTGATTTTAGGGAGCAACTCGCCCTTCTTCACCTACCAGTCCAGTTGTCACTCAGTTACACTCAGTTACAGTCAGTTACACTCAGTTACATTGAGTTACAGTCAGTTACACTCAGTTACATTGAGTTACAGTCAGTTACACTCAGTTACAGTCAGTTACACTCAGTTACATTGAGTTACAATCAGTTACACTCAGTTACATTGAGTTACACTGAGTTACACCTACCATAGTTAGTTTGACTGATGGTTGACAGTTACTTGAGCATTGATGACTCCACTGATGATGATGAAGACTTCCAGTTGCGCTCCGATGATCATGAGGACACCTAGTTGTGCTCCGATGACACTCCAGTGATCCTTTGATCACTCCATGAAGGCTAATTCGAATTGCCACCTTAGGCATTCGAATTCCTCATGCATTGTATTATTTATATGTCCATTTGTGATTAATAATCTAGTATGACCGAAGTATTATTGCTTCTATCTGAGTTCTACTGTACCATATTATTTTGTTGCTCATTATACTGCATGTATCACTCTTCTTCTATTTTCTTGCTTAATCATAATTATTCTCTTGTGAGATACATCATCTCTTAGATCTGCTGTGAGGATTTTCACATGGTATCAGAGCATGTTGAGAGTATTGTTTATCTCCATTCTTGAGAGTTTTTTGCAGGTTATTACCAAGATTTCGAGTTCAGCAGTTGCAGCAGTTTCTGCATTTTTGCAGCAGTAGCAGTTGCAGTGATTCTATATTGTTTTTGCAGGTCCTCTACATCTTCAATGAATTTAGAAGAAATCCCTCCTCTTTCTCTATTCAACTATGATGAATGGAAACCAAGAATGATAGCATATTTGAAGAGCCATGATCTCTTTGATTGCTATTTTGAAAGAGAGTTCGAATCCTCTACAAAGAAGATTAAATGGTTGAATAAAGGTGACATGCACATTGGAAGAATGAAGCTTACTATGACTGATTACATATTGTACCCGACCATCTTTGAAATTGAAACTCCAAAAGAGTTATGGGCTCATCTGGATGAAAGATTCGGCAAAAAGAATGATGGTTTTGGTCCAAATCCCTTCAAAAGCAAGCAAGTTGATGCATTCGCTCCACTTGATGGTCTCTCAGATCATGATGCATTCGCTCCTCCTGATGGTCTCTCAGATCATGTTGCATTCGCTCCCCTTGATGATCTCTCAGATCATGAACCAGTATCATCTCATATTGAAGTTGTTGACAAAGAACTTGCATATTCTCCGCTCATGCTCAAACTTTCTTCTCTTTCTGTGCCAGTTCACACTCTAGATATTGCAGAAGGTCCTAAATCCTCTCTTGCACCAGAGTTTGTTGGTTTGCATCATGATCACATGATTATTTCGGAGGTAACATCAGCTATTGGAGGTAATGCATTCGCTCCTCTTCAGCAAACATCTCTTATTTACTACTATATGATCATTAGCACATGCTTTCAGAAGGTTATTGAAGAATATGGCCATTGCCACCCGCTTGAGATAATTTCTCATGCATCATATGATAGTTTTGATCTCACCCCTGCTGGTTCAAAGGAGATCTCAAGAAACTGTTTTGAAAGTCTTAAATCTGATTTTGATTTCAAGCAAACATGTAATAGTTCTTTTTGGCATAATCTCACCCATGGTGGTTCGAAGGAGAAGACAAAGGACTATATGCACATTCAAAAATTTGATCCTACCTCAGCTGATTCGAATCACAGGTTCAAGGATCATTCTAATACTGTTGGATTTGTTCTCATCACATTCGATCTGAAGAGCAAGTACAAGCACATGCTTTTTGAGCATGATCCACTTCTTCCCAAGAAGAAGATACCTCCAGACATATGACCAAGCATCACACATGCTTGAGTTTGGAGCATTTATTTTTATGTGTGCCTTACAGTCTATTTTTTGAGGAGGGGGTATGTTTCCCATGAAATTTTCCCACTTCCTTGGTTTATTGATTGTTATTATTCATTGTATTGGGTGACCTTTGGTCTTAGTTACCAGGGCCCAGGATGGATTAAGGGGGGGTGTTAGGATATTCCTATACTCCATCCTAGTCCCACCAGTATTTTGATCATTTACTTTTTCAGTCATGCATGCACCTTTTAGGGTTTGCATGCATTCTAGGGTTTGCATGCATCCCAGTCATCAGTCCAGCACCTAGCCCTCAGTTAGCCAGCCCCCAGGAGCTTCTCACTATTCAGTTTTAGCCCTCCAGTTGCTTAGTGCGCCCTTCTTCCTTGATTTTAGGGAGCAACTCGCCCTTCTTCACCTACCAGTCCAGTTGTCACTCAGTTACACTCAGTTACAGTCAGTTACACTCAGTTACATTGAGTTACAGTCAGTTACACTCAGTTACATTGAGTTACAGTCAGTTACACTCAGTTACAGTCAGTTACACTCAGTTACATTGAGTTACAATCAGTTACACTCAGTTACATTGAGTTACACTGAGTTACACCTACCAGAGTTAGTTTGACTGATGGTTGACAGTTACTTGAGCATTGATGACTCCACTGATGATGATGAAGACTTCCAGTTGCACTCCGATGATCATGAGGACACCTAGTTGTGCTCCGATGACACTCCAGTGATCCTTTGATCACTCCATGAAGGCTAATTCGAATTGCCACCTTAGGCATTCGAATTCCTCATGCATTGTATTATTTATATGTCCATTTGTGATTAATAATCTAGTATGACCGAAGTATTATTGCTTCTATCTGAGTTCTACTGTACCATATTATTCTGTTGCTCATTATACTGCATGTATCACTCTTCTTCTATTTTCTTGCTTAATCATAATTATTCTCTTGTGAGATACATCATCTCTTAGATCTGCTGTGAGGATTTTCACACCCTCCAGATTTGAACCCATGACCTCTTAGGAAGAAACATATGTTCTTAACCATTGGGCCCATTGAGGCTATTATGATTATATAGATATTATTTACAATTATATCAACAAGGATATATATATATATATATATATAATTAATTTGATGTTTAATTTTATTTGTAAAACATATCAATATTATTGCAATTTCCTATATATTTGTATGCTATGGACGAAACATTATCTCATCATTTATATGTTCACATGATAGATAAGAACATGTGTTTCTTCCTATAAGGTTATATGTTCAAATCATAAGGGGGTATGGTATGTACACTTCCTTAAAAGTTAAGGGTCAATTCTCAAGTCTTATGAGATAAGAACATGTGTTTCCTCTCAAGAAATTACATGTTAAAAATACAAAGGAGGGTAGAGTATGTACACCTCTCTAAACTTAAAATTAGATTATTATTATTGTTGTTGGTGTTGGTGTTTAACATCATACAAATCAAGAATCAAATAAATGTGATTAACATGTAAATAAACTATTTACAAATATATTATAAAGAATGAAATTACTTTCCATGTTTTTTTTAATAAAATTAAATTTGATGTTTACTTTTATTGTAACAAAATTCAAAACATACCTATGTTATTACACTTTCAAATCTATTATTTCAATGAACTGGGACACTTGCAGAATGAATGCAAATCATCCATACCTTACTCTTTTGCACATAATAAGAATTGGGTTAAAAAAAGTTAGTTACGTAGGGGAGAATTGTCAGACACATTCAAGGTCTTGGAGAATGTCAGATTCATTTTGAACTAGTTTGAAGCTTCAGATAATTTCACAACACTAAAATTCTTGAACAATGACCTACATAGTTCTTCCACCTCATTGAAGGCCTCGATTTCAAAAGGTATGCATATCTTAGACCCATTATTGAATAATCCTAAAGCAATTAGTGTCCTCAATAAATTAAGGTTGCTTTCTAATTCTATCTTGAGGACACTTAGGGGTGACCCTAGACTACATGGAAAAAACCCTAGTAAAATGGGGGTTTAAGGAGGTTCTAGTCCTAGAAAGACAATTGTTTAGGAATATTTTTTTGGGCATGAAACAAACTCTAAGGCTAGTGGAATCCCCCTAAAATATCTGTCTCGCCATTGAAAAACCAAGATTTGGAGATTGAAACCAAGCCTTCTATATCAGAAGGCGACCTTGCTCCACAGACCCTAAAGTATCCAAAAGCGACAAGTAAATACCAAAAGAAGAAGCTAGCGAAGCCCAATATAATGTCCTCTTATTCATTAAGTTCCATAAAATACTTGAAAAAGGATCTTGTTGGGATGGAAGGAGGACTTCATTTGGACAAGGACAATCCATCCACAACTAGGAGTAAATCTCATAGGTCAGTAGCTAAATATATGGGCAAGAAAGAAGTTAGAGAGGGTAGATAAATAACTATCAATTCGACGCTCATATAAAAGAAGACTAAGAAATTGGTTCTAAAATTATCCTTCTATCTCTAAATGCTACAGGGTTAGGGAGCTCCCACATACAATTAAGCCTCAAATGCTTGTTCGATATACACCAACTTGGTATTATTATGTTACAAGAAATGATGTGTGCTAGATATAAATCATGGGATTTCATATTCATTGATTTAAAATATTAGGACATTTGCACTATAGATGTTGTAGCATTATTCGGAGGTCTGATAACCAGATGGAATTCAACTTTTCATTTTATTTAATCTTTAGTTGTGAATGTAGGAATAATGGTAGAACCTAAGGAAAAATCACTTGGGAAGGTTATGAAAGTAATAAACATTTATGGGACCTATGGAGATCATAAGAAATTTTGGGAAGACCTAATTGTGATTGACATACTTACTGGATTTAATATTCTCCTAGGGGGAGACCTTAATTTAACTCATGCTAGGGATAGTTGGGGGAAGATGGTTAGAAAGGTTCACATGGTTGGGGATTATTTATCCATTCTATTTGAAACACACACACCACCTAGTAGATATTGAACTTGTAAATTTGGTTCCCACTTGGAGAAATGGAAGAAGAGGAATAGATCACAAGATATTGAAAAGACTGGATATATTCCTCATGATAGGATCCTTAAAAATGGATGATTATAGGATCGAGAATTTCGTGGGAACTAGAGGCCTATCTAATCATTTACCTATCCTACTGAAATTAGACTAAAAAACTAAGAAGACATCTAGACCTCTAAAATTTAATCTCACATGGATGTCAGAGGAAGACTTCAAAGAACTCATAATTACACAATGGAATCCGTATGACAATGAGACATCTAGAAGGGAACTTGAAAAGGGTAAAAGAGGTAATGAAAGTGTGGTCCAACGAACTTTTTATAAAGTCTAAAAATATGTTAAAAGAAGTGGAGGATAGGAGCACTGCACTTTTCAAAAGCAATGAGGTTGGAGTTTTTAACAAAGAAGAAGGTTTGGCTTTGAAGGAATTTGAAAGGAACAAGAAGATATTATTAGATAAGAAGGTTGAATGAAGAGTCACGAGTAGATTTTTTTGGCTAAATGAAGGAGACAAAAACACCAAATACTTTCATAATTTTGTTAACCTTAGTAAACACATGAATACCATTTGGGATATTAGACATACTAATGGACAGAAGGTCACTACTTCTTGTTACATTTTCATATAATTATACCAATATAATTTAATTGCATATAAACAATAGGATCACTAGAAGAAAGACAAATCACATAAACAATGAACACGAGAATTTATCCCGGGAAACCCAACAGGGAGAAAACCCAGCAACCTTCGTATAGAGATGATCAATTCCGAGAACAAAGTACAAGAATAAGAGAGAGAAAATGGGAAAATATCTCCATGTGAAAACCCCAAAAATAGTTCTCCTTGCTGTAGATGCAAACTTATCCTCTACTAGTGTGAACTATCTTGCGATTAGTGAATGAACAAATGAGGCACTTTCCCTATCTATTTATACACTTGCAAAACTGGCTATTTTTTTAACTGGGCCGACTTTTCTAACTGACAGGGCCGACTTGAATTGGGGACAAATAAAATAATTTTTCACTAATTATTTTCTTTGTGCAATTTATCCCCAAGGTTTAGATTGATTCTTTCAAGGGTTTTACATGACTAATTACATCAATATATTCTCCCGTAGGAGGTACAATAAAATACAATAAGAATGACTTCCGAAGTTGAACTAATTCCAATGCTCCCTCTCACCAAGGAAGGTATTATTGGACATGGTCATCATCAACATCATGATCATCTGCATCTCATATGTACATCATATTTGTTTCGATCATCTCTTTACATACTGAAGGTTTTCAACACAGTCTCAGTTCTTCGAGACGTGTCATCATGCATCTGCTCCACGCAGTCCATCGGTGGATCATCAACTCAAAAAATTTACATAGTCGATCAGAGAGTACAATAAGCATCATCTCATCCTAGTCCGTCGAGAATCAACACAGTGTGCATCTGCACATCCCAGTCCATCGTGGAACATGCACCAACTCAACTAGTCCTTCAGCAAGTCCAAGAGTAGTGTGTGATAGTGTGCATTAGCCTCTTTATCCCATCTCAATATTTCCGAGAGATCTCCTAACTCTATCCGAGAGTGATTCGGAGAATGTAGTGGCCTCTCTATCCGACCTGGATGTATGATAGCTTCACAAAACCATTTTACACCTTCCCATCTCTACTGCCAATGGGATCCTCCCATACTTGGATGAGAACCTAGATGAGCAGAGGTATAAGATTCACATGATCATCTACTACATGTATGTCCCTACTCCTAATGGGATCATCCCATTCCTGATTGAAAACCTGGACAGGTAGAGGTACATGTGTGGAAACAAGCTTCACACGACCATCTACTACCTATCTGTTTCTACTGTCGATGGGATCCTCCCATACCTGGATGAGAACTTGGAAGAGTAAAGGCACCTGTGTGAAAGCAAGGTAAACATATGTCTCCATGTCATCTCTCCCTCTCAAGGAGGGACACGTTCTCTTCCACTCCAATTCTTCCATTAAAGTATTCAAACATGATCATGTGAAGAGGATTGGTAACAACATCTGCATTCTGGTCATATGTCGGAACATACTGTAACTCAACCGCACCTTTTTCCACCATATCACGAATGTAGTGATATCGAAACTCTATATGCTTCGACTTGTCATGGAATATCGGATTCACTAACATCTATATACAGCTCTGGTTATCATAATGAATCATAGTTGGCTGTGGAATTTGGCCAAATAATCCCGTAAGGAGTTTCCAAAGCCATACAGCTTCCCTAGTTGTTGTACTAGTATCCATATACTAGATCTCTGTAGTATTGAGTGCCACTGAGGTATGCTTCTTGCTGCAACAGGAAATCACTACAGAACCCAAGTTGAAGCAACACCTAAAAGTACTATTCCTATCTGCAGCACATCCAACCCAATCTGAGTCTAAAAATCCATACAACCTCAAGTCACATTCTGAAGCATATCTCAGGCCATATCCCACAATGCCACGCAAGTACCTGAGCACATGTTTTGCAGCAACCTAGTGAATCTGTCTCGGTTCACACATCAACTGGCGGAGAGCATTCACAACAAAACATATATTTGGTATAGTGTTCGTCAGGTACATTAGAGATCTAATCAGCTGACAATACATAGTGGGATCAATCAAATATGAATCTGAAGGAGAGTCCCTCAACTTCTTCATAGTTTCATCCATTAGTGTTGACATGGACTTACAGTCCAACATTCCAAATCTCTTCAGAATATCAATGGTGAATTTTCCTTGACTAAGGAAAATTTCCTTCTGCTTCAGGCTTCTTCCATACTTCTAATCCCAAGAAGTAATGCATCAATCCAAGATCCTTCATTTCAAACTCGGAGGTAATCTTCTTGTTACACCATACAGTTAGTTTCTCATTCCCTATGAGAAACAGATCATCGACATAAAGCACCAAAATCAGTGGCTCATCATCCACAACCTTGTAATAAAGGTTGAGATCTGCATCGCTCTTTGTGAATCCCAATCTCACCAAGTATATGTCTATCCTTCCATACCAAGCACGAGGTGCTTGCTTGAGTCCATATAGGGCCTTTTTCATCCTACATATTTGAGGCTCCTTTCCATGGACAACAAACCCTTTTGGTTGTTCAATAAATACTTATTCCTCAATAAATACCATTGAGGAAGGCAGTCTTGACATCCATCCGATGCAACTTCCATATCATAGTTGAAGCTATAGCAATGATTGTCCTGATGGAAGTATACCGAGCCACAGGAGCAAATGTCTCATCATAATCAACTCCCTCTTTCTGAGAGAATCCTCTAGTAACAAATTTAGCCTTGTGTTTTACAATACCTCCATCTACTCCATGCTTGATTTTGTAAATCCACTTGGAAGTTACTATTTACTTCCCCTTAAGTATCAATACAACCTCCCACACATCATTCTTCATGATGGATTGGTATTCTTCCATCATGGAATCCTTCCAAACTTGGTGTCTAGATGATTCTTCATAGGTGGTAGGTTCTGAGTCAATGATGTGACTCATCAATGCTACATAACTCAAGAACCTATGAGGTCTCTTAATTTCTCAAAAAGCACCATGTGGATCTCCATGCCCCTCTGCATCCTACAATGTTTGTTATGCCCATATAGGCCTCTTCTGGCCTATCACAATATCTGTGGGAGCATCAACTGGCTTAACTAGATCAATGAGATCGATCAGTTCATCCTTCTCTACTAGATCCCTCTGAACTACTAGAGGGGGAGATGATCTCATCTCTTTCAGTTCTAATGTATCCTCATCATCGATCTCCATGTCAGATCCTCTACCTTTCCTGATAGCCATCTCTTCTTCAAAGGACACATCCATGCTAAATTCAATCCACCTTGATCCTAGAATATAAATTATGTAGGCATTTGAAGACTCACTCTATCCTACGAAAGTTCCCTTCTTTCCTGAAGGTTCTAACTTCATCCTCTTCTCCTTGTGCACATGAATGTATACTGGACAACCAAAGATACAAAGGTGGCCCACTTCTGGTTTCACTCCTGTGAATGCTTCTTCCAGAGTCATGTTCTTCAATATTTTATGAGGGAATTTGTTTTATATATAGACAGTTTTTCTAGATGCTTTTGCCCATAGGAACATCGGTAGACTATGGTCATCTATCATGGATTTGGATTCCTCCACAATTGTTCTATTCTTTCTTTCTACAACCCCATTTTTTTTAGGGTTGTAGGGAACTGTTATCTCCCAATTAATTCCGACTTCCTTGCAAAAATCATTGAAATATGTAGAGATATATTCTCCACCATTATCTAATCTCAAGATCTTAATCCTCTTTCTCGAAATATTCTCAACTTGTGCTTTGAATTCTTTGAATTTGTTGAGCACTTCCTCGGATTCCTTGGTATCAAGGAAGTATATCCAAGTATTTTGTGAGTAATCATCAATAAATGTCACATAGTAATAATAGCCACCCAGTGAAGCAACAATCATGGGTCTGAACAAGTCAGAGTGCACTAGATCCAAAATTCCTTTATATCTACTCTCACTATTCAGGAAGGATCCCTTGGCATTCTTTCCAAGTGCACATCCTCTACATATTCCATCATGGTCTACATGAAGCACTGGTAGACTTATAAATATATTTATTAATGATGAAAGAGATTTATAATGTAGATGAGCTAATATTTTGTGCCATAGCTCACCCATGTTGGTAGAATCATGAACTAGAGCTTGAGGTGGTGGAGTACTCAATCATTACAAGTTCTCCTCTCTTACACCAATTATCTGTACTGTATTCATGCTTGAGTCCTTCCGCCAAGCAAAGACTTTCCCATCTAAAAATGAAAATTTATATCCCTTGTCCTCCAAAGCAGATATGGAGACAAGATTTCTTTTCATGGTAGGTACATAAATCACATCACTCAAGTGTAATGTGTCACTACACTCTAACTGAACGGATGTATCCGTAGATCCCTTCACATTGTAATTTGCATAATCCCCAAGTACAACACGAATATGGGATTCTTTCTCAACTATTTATGATAAATTTTCTTTATAACTTGTCATATGCCTAGAAGCACCACTGTCTATTAGCCATGTATCACTAGTGGTGGGAATAGTACTTGATAAAGTTGATATGAATAAGAATTATATTCGATCTTCATTCCTTTTTTTCTTATGATGATGGTCTTCTTCTACATCAGTAGTTGAGGCTTCATGCTTCCTTTTGTTTGAGCTTGGACAATTGTTGGCATAATGGCCATAGGTTTTGCACCTGAAGCATTGTATATTTGAGAGATCCTTTTTATTTTTCTTCTGATCTGGAGGAGGGCTTGATCTCCTACCATGATTCTTTTGATTGTGAAACTTTATTCATTTTCCATTTCATTTATTGGCATGGGCCATGAATGCTTGATTCTCTTTAGGTTGAGTACCATGAAGTTTTTGTCTTGCTGCAATCCTTGTCTCTTCCTATGTGCAATCTTCCCATAACTTGTCAAACTTGGGAAACTTTGTTTGACCACTTAAGCTTTGAATGAATGACTCCCAAGTTGGTAGAAGACCATTTAGAGTAGTAATGACAAGCTCCTTATCATCAAGATGTTCTCCACTATAACTTAGCTTGTCCCTTATTTCTTTGATCCTCATGAAATATGAAGCAGTTGATTCTAACTTGGACATCTTCATATTCTATAGTTAGTTCCTCAATCTGAGAGTCACATTGATGCTACTATGCTCAAATCGCTTCTTCATGGATTTGAACATTTTCCTAGTTATCTTCTTCTAAGATATTTGAGGAACCAAATTCCCTTTAATTGACTCCACCAATATTATTCTTGCTCTGGCATCATTCTTCCTCTAATGTGATGTAACATCCCGAAATTTCACTAAATTAAAAAAAAAAATTGAAGTAGCATTTAATTACTAAGAATGCTAATTGCAGAAATAAATGTTTGTTAACTACTTAACTAAAAGCAGTTTAACACAATTGACAAATTGAAATTCTTAAACATGATTAGACAGCAGTTTATTTGAAATAGAATATAATTCTATAAACAATACTCGAATTCTCATGAGATATAGTTCTGGTGATAAATACTGACAGCTATGTCTGAATGTTGATGAAGGAGTTCCTACGGGGTGCCCTGAGGTTTACTTAGCTTGATAGCTAAAGCATTGTACCTATTTCTTCGTAGATTCGCAAGTAAGGTATTAAGTCAATTCAAGATCTTCAAGTAATTTAATATTTGTTTCTATTAGCCGTCAATGAAATAAGATAGCGAAAGTATTTTCTGTACAAGAAAGATGTTAAAGGTATGGACCTTCAGTTTCTTCCTTCAGCTTAACAAGTGTTATCTTAACTATTTATACCATTGCGGAAGTTACTGTTATCATTACCTGTTCAGATATATGGACGTTTCTACATTTAATTGTTTTGCATCAAGAAACATAGGGCATATTTTTATATCAATACTTGCAAGGGTTAGATAATTATTATATTTCAAAGTACCAGTATTATTGTAAAAACATTTCGACATGAGACTTCCATATTTGGGTGGTATTACCAAAGAAAATGGAAAAATTATAGAAATCTATGCTAGTCCCTTGGTATGCAAATTAAGATTTTAATGCGATATCAACTCACTCCTATGTGCATAGAAATGATCCTCTACCTGTATGTCCCATCCCACATTATGTAATATATGTTCTAATATTTAAATGGAATTCCTAAAAATAGATTGACCCTTGATTTACATTTATACTAAATGAGATTGAAATGTTAAAATGTATTACTATCATAACACTAGATGCCTTGTAGTGAACTAAACACTTCATTGTTGTTATCGATACTAGTCATCAAAACTATATATCAATATATTGGGGTTAGAACTATTTATAATGCTGTGATGCTCATTGTAATGAATTCCAATACGAAAGTAAATACTATATGTTACCATAGTAAAGCGGTCTATGCGTCGTGAGAACAAGTTATACGTTATGCACTATACATTGGAACTTGGTGATTTAAAGCATTGCGTAACCCTAGATACAACGATATGTGAATATGTGTGATAACATTTCAATAATATGCAATATTAATATGGTGATAATTGTGTCAATGCAGTGTTAATGGGACACGAGGGTTCTTTACTACTCTGCAGTCCTGCGATGGTTGTGATTTAACGTGTCTGAGCTAAGCTTTTAATGCTCCCAACCACTCCTTCGGTGGAAGGTCTCGTTGTAAAATTAGTCACAGCAGATCTAATGAACAATTAAATCAATCACAACAGATGAACATAGAAAATATGGTGTAAAACTGTGCAAAACATGCATCAGTGCTCAATATCCCAATGAGGGTGAATAATTACAATACAATACAGTCACAATGAGTGAGCAATTCAAATTAGGCATGAAGGTCATTCGAATATACTGCATGGCATAGCTTGGATCCAACTAGGAGTCCTCATCATCATCAGTGGTGGTCATCAATGCACAAGTAACTATCAGACGAGTGTCAAATTGAGTCTAACTGAGTGTAATAAGTGTAACTGATGGTAAGTGGCACTAATGTAGGGATGGAGGCTCAGTGGAGGGCGCATGAGGAGTAAACTGCACTCAGAACTGTCAGTCATGTCTCATCGGAGGTCAATCGGAGTGATAACATTAGTTATGAGTCAATCGGAGGTAAATCAGAGTGATAACTGAAGTGTAACTGGACTGGTAGGTGAGAAAGGCGCCCTTCTTCAGTGGAAGGTGAGAACCGGGTGCATGACAGGCTAGGAGGGCTTAAACTGAGTGGAAAGTAGCTCCCGAGTGCTGGGAGACTAGGGACTAGGTGCTGGAGGTACCAAACTGATGACTAGGCAACATGCAGATGCATGCAAAATGCATGCAAAGTACATACTAAATGATGAGATATCTTAACACTCGTTGGCTGTACAGGTGGTTTTTTTCCACGTGACTCTTGTGCAAATTATTGATAATAATCCGAGTTGTCTGATAGTAACTTGGTTAAATTCTTCTAAGCTGGACTTTGCGTTGGTTGAGCTATTAATGAGCTTTGTAATTGTCGGTGTTTTGAAGTCTGTGATCCCCAGTTGGCTTAATCTCCTCTGTTGATTTGGTTTTGTCCTCGGGCTTGGGTTTTGACCTAACTTCTCATATGATACTTACACTTTGTATCACTCCTTGGAATTCATTTGATGGGTCTAGGCTTGGAGAGAGGCCGACAGGCCGCATAGTTGTAGGGTTTGATCTTTGGTTGTTTTGCAAACTTCATACTCGGATTAGATGGTGGGATCTCTGGTTGTAAAATTGATAGTTTTCAGGTTTTCTTTATGGAGTTGAGTGTTAAAAGCCTTGTGGCTTTCGCCATGGATTTGGATAGAAGTTTTCTAGGGTTTTAGATTCAGAAGTCTGGTCTGAGAATGAATGTTGAATTCATAGAGTTTGCATGCTTTCTCTATTGCGAGTGTTAGATGGATTTGAAACTAAATGCTATCGGCATTCCAGCTACTTGCTCCTGCAAACAGAGGTAATGTTTTGATTTCAAGGTTATTGTTTGCAATATTTACTGTTTGACTTCGTGTAACTTCTTGTTTTAGATTTGTGTTTAACCTCGTAGTGATTTCTATGGCAGGTATTGCTTTCGTCTTGGAGGTTATAGTGTTGAAAGCTCAATGGGAGTTGATGGCTCGCTTCACTTGGTAAGCCCCAGTGGCATAACCCTTTGTAGGTTCTCCTGGCATAGTTTGTTTATGACGCAACTCGTTCCAAAACTTGTTGCTAGATCCTGGCGTTGTTTTAGTAGTAACTTAATATCTTGAATGTAATATTTTAAATGACAGAGGGTGAATCCTCGTCATGTTTTGAGAACCGGCCCGACTGAGTGTTTGTTTATCATTTTGATTTTTATGATTCTAACTAGGGAATGAAACCCTCTATATAACGAATATATGCAATTGTTATGGTTTTGGAACCAATCATGGTGTAGAAATAAACTTGTGTTAGAAAATCTCTGTGTTTATGTTTGATGTAAGTGGTTTATGGTCGCGAGCTAAGGATTGATGCTTCAATTGTTTTCATTTCTTCACAGAACTACAAACTATAAGTTTTACCCTAAAAATCGATGTATAGAACTGCAAAATGTATGAATAAGGAATAGCCCTTGGCTTGACAGTTATTATGTTTGAGTTTTTAAATAAATAGTTCCAGTTCTAAGAAAAAGGAATAATGTCTATATATATTTTCTTTGATTACTCATGAAGAGATTTCGATGAGAGGGTAATGAACCTTGGTCATTTGACCAGAAAACGAATGTGATTTCAATCTTTGATACTGTTTAAAGGAATATTTGCTAGCTCTGTCAAACGAAAGTTTGTGAAATGAATGTTAAAGGTTTAGGGTTTCTATCAAGTCTTAAAACTTTTGACGAACCGTTATAGACCATGTTCCGAATGTTAGTAATTATAATTAAAAATGAAATAATTATTGTACAGGAATAGAGTAGAAAACATTGTAAAATTTGAGAAGAAAACATGGAAACATAAAACCCTAGTTTAATCTATGATTGTCAGCATAGAAATGTACAGTACTGTTATAAATGGAAACTTATTAATACTATTTAATTTTGCATCTGTTATAATTTCTTGAATACTGTGTAACAGAAAAAAATTCAATAATTGGATATGAATACTGTTTATTTTCATGATAAAAATATGCTTACTATCAGTAAGGGATAACAGTACTGTACACTTAGGAAGTAAATGTTTTTTGCAGCTGTTAAATTCAAAATATCCTGATGAAAGGAATACAGTGAACCGGAAACATTTAACTAAATAAAAGAATGATAAGAGAAAGACATGGGATTATGTTATTTGATACAAAATATTAATGGTAGGAGAACTAACGAAATATAACAGGGTTTGATCTTCTCATTCAATTGGCAATATGCCTATCAAATCATCTTCATTAATTTCTTCTCTGTACTAGAGTACGATGCAGATCCATTAGCATGGAGAAAAATGCAGAGAATATTTATTCAATTTATCATTACTATTCATAATTCTAATTAGGTTTAGAAATTGAAAAATAAATGCATCTGAACATGAACACATTCTACAAATAAGAATTAAATACTTGTAAATAAGCTTATCTACTTAATAACAGATAAGCAAATAGAACCTGTAGATGAAGATAGGGCCGACAAACACCTAAGGAGGCCTGTTCCTCTCAACCTTTTCCAGAAGAAGCAGCCAAACTGCTGGCTTCCTATGGACCCCTGAGCTTGCTTACTAAACCACTAAGTAGATGGAATTTGTGTAGAAGCAAGGCACTCAGTAAAACTTCTGCACTCTATAGTATAACTTCTGCACTCAAATATGCCTTCTGCACTCAGCAATGTAGTTTCTGCACTCAGCAGTAATGGGCATACTCGCAACATGATAAAAAACTTAGCATATCCCCTCATCAAATCTCTTGGGTGCAAGCACAGCAAAACCCCAAGGTAAATTTCCTCATCAAGAAAAATGATGAACCTTAGTTCATAATTTGATGGCTATTATATAGACTGCCTAGGTCTTTAGTGGTTAGTTTGGAATAAATGAGCCTCAAGCTCCAGTCCCACCTTCCAGGGCACTATGATCACATTTCAAGGGAGTTGTCCCATACCAACAGCTAGTTAGTTGCATCATGATGCTGCCACTTGTCCATTTCCTTCTATCCCAGATTCCATTCCACCTAGTGGGTCAGTTACCACTCTTTCAACAGTCCCCTTATGTGTTTGTCTCCTGTTTTATTTATTAAATAATAAAATATTGTGCAAATTACAGTCATCCTTGGACACTTGTCCAACATAAAAAATTTACAATAAAAGTTAACATAATGTTTCCAACATAAAATGTTCTTCAGCAAAAAGGGCATGTTACATGTGACTTGTCTTCCTTAGCTTCTGGTTCTAGAACCTTCTCATTTACAAAATTCAAGAGGTCATTATCTTCCAATATGAGAATAATCCTAGACTTCCAAGAGATGAAATTGGAAGCCGCATCCAAACAATCTTCAACCTTCATACCAATCATCTTGATTGCAGATCTGGATAAAAAACCCTAGTATGAGCTAGGTCAAAAATGAAGTTTGGATTCTTGAGAAACTGATTCCATAGATGGATGTGCCCTATCAAGGCATGTTGAGTGGAGGTAAGATTAAACCAATTCTATGGAATAAGTACCACAAAACTTGAAACCCTAATTTTTGTTGCAGCTATAGAATTAGGTAAAAAAATGAAACTTTTCAGAATTGAAAAATTCCTTCACCAACAGATGCACCTTCCCTAGAGCGAAGCTTTAAATGCTCTTTTCCATCCAAAGAGATGAGGGAAGGCCTCATAATGTAAAACCCTAGCTTCCGACAATGGCTTCTTCTAGTATTGCTCTGAAACCATGTTAGATTTTCATATAATTATAAAAGTATAATTTAATTGCATATAAACAATAGGATCACTAGAATAAAGACAAAGCAAAGAAACAATGAACACAAGAATTTATCTTGGGAAACCCAACAGGGAGAAAACCCAACAACCTCCATATAGAGATGATCAATTCCGAGAACGGAGTACAAAAATGAGACAGAGAAAATGGAAAAATCTCTCCAATCGAAAACCCCAAAAATACTTCTCCTTGCTGAAGATGCGAACTTCTCCTCTACTAGTGTGAACTAGCTTGTGACGAGTTAATAACCAAATGAGGCACTTGTCCTCTCTATTTATACACTTTCAAAATTGGATTTTTTTCTAATTGGGCCAACTTGTCTAACTGATAGGGCCGACTTGACTTGGGCACAAATAAAATAATGTTTTATTAATTATTTTCTTTGTGTAATTTATCCCCATGGTTTACATTGATTCTTTCAAGGTTTTTAAAGGATTAATTGCATCAATATATTCTCTGATAGGAGGTACACTAAAATACAATAAGAATGACTTCTGAAGTTGCACTAATTCCAACAGTTCTAAGTACATTCCTGATGTAGGTAAAAAAAAATTTCAATACAATCTTTAAAGACCCAAGAGCTACCAATATTCATGAAATTATGAAAGTAATAAGATTCTTTCCTAGACTCATAATTGATGACATGAATATGGCTTTCTAGGCATTAATCATAGGAGAAATATTGAAGTCTATCATAGCCTCTTTTAAAAAAGGAAAAATCCCTAGAATTGATGGATTATCTATAGAATTTTATGTTGTGTTCTTTGATTTGTTGGAGTAGGTCATGTTAAGATATATTAAGAATTGCTCTGAACCTTTTTTTTGCTAATTAGATCATGGGATTCCTAGAGTTTGTGTCATTTATTGTATTGATAAATGGATCAAATTCAGGTTTCTTTATTGCTAAAAGAGATCTCAAACAGTGTCATTCTTTATCACATTTTGTGTTTTAATTGGTGGTAGAGGGTCTAAGTTTATTTATAAAAGAATATAGAAGAATTGGAGATTTAAAATGGATAAAAATATAAAACTATATATTCATGTCACATCTTCTATTCATAAATGGCATCTTGATCTTTAGACATGTCCCAATCCAAGCATTGGAAAAATTAAAGATCTTAGATAATTTTTGCAAAGTGATAGGCTTCAAGGTCAACTTGAAAAAATATACAATATTACCTAATGAGCTAGTAGATGATGTCTTAGCTCAAGATAAAATTACATTTCTTATGAATTTCTATAATTTTGATCAGAAGTTAAATACCTTGTGTTCTTCATCAAACCTAAAGACTATAAATATGAGGATTGGATCTAATTGTATAAAAAAAAAATCCAAATAATAGTGTGGTGTAACAAATTGTTGTCACATGGTGGGAGACTAGTGTTGGTTAAGGAATTTCTTCAAAGTATTATGGTGTATTAGATCTCTTTAATACAAGTTCCCGAAGGTATCCTAAATAGAATTATATGGAGGTGTTATAGTTTATTGTAGTCTAGAAAACATTTGAAAGAAGGTATACCAATGGTCAAACAGACAAAATTGGCCATTCAAAAACAAATGATAAATCTTGACAAGCGTATACATTTTACCATAGTCCTCGCATTGAAAAGCTTTTGGAGGTTAATGTACAATGAGTGCATGTGGGGAAGAGTTATGAAATAAAAATATTTGAAAAGTTGAGGATTGTGGATTGGCTCAAATTGGAAAGGAAAAAGGAACATGGAGTTTGATCATTTGAAACACCTTAGTAAAGGTTTCATTTAGTTGGAAATTGGGCTACATGGAAAATAGGGAATGGAAAGAAAATAAGGATTGGGGAGGATCCTTCAATCGGTTGTAAGGGTAATTATAAAGTTTTAGAATAGTGTCTAGAGGATCTACATGATCTTGGATATATCATTTAAAGGAAGCATAGATTCATCATTAAAAAAAATGATTGGAAACAATGAATGGGTTATAGTATATTTCCTAAATCTTTAAGGAGATTTCTCTTAAGAGTGGAGAAAATATGTAATACTACTACTCCATAGTGAAATAAATCTGACATAAGAGGAAGATCATATCAAATGCTCAAACAATTTAAGTATTGGGGAATACACAGTCAAATTCCAATACAAAACAAAAACTGAAGAAAATCTAGTGGTTAGAAGGTTGTAGTGGTGGAAAACAATATGGAAATCAGAATGCCCTTTAAAGTCAAAGATATTTCTTTGCTTGGAACAAAAATAATATTGAATTAGGATAATGGACAAAAGAGAGGCTCGACAAGTCCACGAGGATGCACATCTTATGTAAAGCAAGTGAGAAGACTATATATTGCAGTTACCTTGGGTAAGAATTTATGGTATAATCATAATTTGTTGTTATGTCTTTTGATAAATGATAAAACTATAAGAATACATAAATCATTACCCATTTTTTCATTTATAGCATTGGGCTAAAACTAGGAACCAAATGATTTTCCAAGACTTATTATTCACACTTACACAAGTGGCACACAAGGTAAAGGTACTCGTGACAATATAAAATGGTTGGATTCTCGAAAAATAAAAAATAACAAGTTTTACTAATGCCAATTATATATAATCAAGCAACTCTAAGACAATATAGAACCTAAGTAGTTCTATGTTTTAATTCAAATATATAGTTTTATATTTTAATTCAAATCTTTACATTTAAATATATAGTTTTATATTTTAATTCAAATATTTACATTTAAATATATAGTTTTATATTTTAATTCAAATCTTTACATATACTTGAAATTTGCACATTTGGAAAAGGGACCAATCCACATGCTAAATTGTATGCTTTATAGTTGTTGCTCATCACAACAAAAAATTAAATCCATACAAGTCTTTCGAGAATGTGACAACCCCACACGACCAACTCAGTAATTAGTGAAAATTTTTCTTCTGTTTGTAACTAAATACTTTCAAAGTGATTTAAAAGGACTTCATACATATAAGATGCCATAAGCCATTTTACCAACTGATACCATACGTAAAATAAATAGTAAATACAATTGTATTATCGTCACTTGAGCACATGCCTAACAAGGAATTATCTTTTACCATAACAAAACACTTGATAAAGTATACATCAACATAAACAACAAAGTCACACATAAGATGTGCATACAATAGAGACTGATATAGGTGGTTCACCTACATCTTGGGCTACGTCCACAAGGAAGGTCATATCCTATATTATCATTCATCAAGATTCAAGGGGTACAATATGCAATACAATGATTGCTTTCCACTTGGTAAGGTCTCTCTCTCATATTGAGAATCTTCAAAATAATCAAAGGTATATAAGCGTACCCTACTCAACAAACTACATTAAAGAGCATTTCCTACTGAAATGATTAATGTTACAAAGATCGACTATACAACTTTACTACAATGTTACAGGAGAGCTATCTATCTTGCTCCATCGCTTCTATACAATGTATCACTCATACCCCAAGTACATGATAGATATTAAAAAGAAACATTCCTTTCTTTAGACATACTTAAAAGTGAATATTATATTCTCTTTTCTTTTATATTTCCTTTGGAACTTCTATGGAAGACAACATCAATCTTGCATGATATATATATCTAT
Source organism: Larix kaempferi (assembly GCA_027924585.1). Classification (NCBI taxonomy): domain Eukaryota; kingdom Viridiplantae; phylum Streptophyta; class Pinopsida; order Pinales; family Pinaceae; genus Larix; species Larix kaempferi. Next base: position 4,775,266 of record BSBM01000343.1, read on the forward strand.
ATGTATTATATAAATATGGAATCTCTTTCCATACAGAAAGCATCCTTTCTGCCTTAACCTAAATGTAGAGCTAATTATGCATATCTATGTATTTAGCACAAATAAAATATAAATAACTTCATGACTTCTGTACATGGGATTTGTATGATCCCAGCTTAAACATAAGCTATCCTCATACGAAAAGATGCAAAGTTAGGGGCAGTAATAAATATAACGGGTATATCTTAAATAGTTTCTTAGTGCTATTCAGGAATGGCCAAGTATCTTTATATAATAAGTAACCCACCTTACTGTAACACTTACAAATACCAAATCCAAGGTCGGCATCCGTGCTATCCCTGAGTATGAGGAAATGTATTTACCAGAAGATTATATAAGTACATCGATTCTCTTACCTAAAAAGGGTCTTGCTAAAAGTAAGTAAGAAGAGATCGCTTAACTCTATAAACCAAGTCTGCGAAGATCGCATAACCTATAAAATTTGTCCATTATGTGTGTACAAGGATTACTTTCTAAGAAGGTCGATTAAAGAATAAATTTGTTTCTTGAGTGTGTGTATACTGCTTATCATTCCTTTTATCTGAACTCTGATCATTCGGGGTGAAGATCCCTTCTTACATGTATACTAAGTATTTGAACACAAGGACCTATTCCTTACACAATATTACAACCCTAGCAACAAAGGCGTGTAGATCACAGTTGTAAGTTTTCCACTTTAAAAGTTTATTGAAGTATAACACCGAATCAAAGAAAGCATATAGGGATTGCTTCCGATCCGATTGAGTGACTGAAGCTCTGTAATAGTAGTCGATACAGATTATGTAACTAGATCAGCTAAATGTAAGCGTCATAACTAAGTAGGCACTACCAGCTATGTAAACGACAAGCAACTATGTCATCTGGAACTAAAGGATCACTTCCTATCGAGTGACTACAAAACTCTGTGCATACAGAGGTCTAGATAATCAAGAAAGACAGAGACATAATGCACCTATATGATGCAGATTCCCATCTGGTAATGGCTGTATAAAAGCATCCATTCGAAAAATAGTGTTCCAGGCAGTAATGAAGCAGAGCTTCGAGCAATGAAAAATATTGCCAACTCAACAAAGGAAACTCTCTGTCAGGAAGAAATAAAATCAAAACTCCACAAAGAAATCATACCTCTATCCAATCGCTAGGCGTAGATCTTAAGGTGAGAAATTGTATCTCTCCATCCATGCGTAACACGTTTAGTTCTGTTAGAAGAACCAGGCAGTGAACAACCCAAACGTATCTTTCCTTACTATTGGGATGGCAGAGCTGGGATTCCATTCTCCTCGTAGATATCAAGAAGAAGTCTATCTGCATGCTTATCGTAGAGGTACACATTCAATGCTTATCGCAAATATCGAATGAGGGAGCAGAGATACCAAGACATGTTCTGTTGATCCAGAGATTCAACAACGAATGGCATCTCACTCCTCGTTGGGTTAAGCAGCAGACGACCTCCAGCAGAACTCCCTCCCATACTCCAAAATCCCCCTTTTTCTTATACTCCAGGTCTCGCTCTTTGAAGAGTCTGCCCAAGTTTGAAAAGGATTTCCTTCTTCCACTTGCGGTTTTGGGTTCCCTCAAAATGCGAAGTGGCCACTCAAAGAGTGCTTTGTATGGGGACAAATCCCCAAGAGGATCGCAGCATCCACTACAAGTTTTTTTTTTAATAATAAACCATATAATAAAATTCTGCCAAGTTGGAGCGGATATCATCATCACTTATAGTAGGCATATATTTATGTAACCCTTTCTATTTGTATGCGAAGAGAGACTCAAAGGTTTTAGCCTTCGTCATCTTCTAAAACCTCAACTTTCTCTTTATATATATATATATTATAAAGAGATAGTTATATCCATATTTAATTATGAGCATTTTGAGTGTGTAATTATATATATTTATACCAAGTACTTTATAGCATAAATAGTTCCTAAAGATAACCTTTAAATAGAATATTTCTTCTATCTTATACTTGGCATCCTCTTGTCGGTCTTAAGATGATAAATGTTTAGTTTTCATAGGATAATGTTTTATCTTATGCTTACTACTAGATAGTAGGATTTAAAAGATGTAATTCCTGACATCCTCTGCTAAAACTAGGATGTCAGAGATATCCTTAGCAATACCGTATTATAGTTCATAGTAATGGTTATCCCAGTGTCAACCATTAGGATTTCAGAGTTATTTACTTCCTTTCGACGGGGAAGGTATTTTCGGTATCATTCTCCAAGGCTAGCCGATAATTAAAACTTAAGTGACCCCTTTTTGTGAATATCTACATTCACTTAAGTGCCGATGACACGATGATGGCATTTGTCATCAACTCATGGCATACTAGCCATTTAAACTTCCCTGCCTCGTCGTTTAGCTGCGTTAGAACCTCCAGTCTTCTAGGTCTATAGTCTCCTAAATTTACAACTTTTAGGAAATACGTACAATACTATCGAGTTCCATTGGTGGGGCCTTGGCCTTGAGCTCCTCACCAGGGCCATTTACATAGATTCAATCACAACAATTTATTTTACATTAGGTCACTAAAGGAGGGGTGTTACATAATCCTCCCCTTTAGAATAACACTATCCTCGGTGTTCAAACTTCTTATCAAATCGTCTACTCTTATGGATTCTTCTTTCTTTGTTCACTTGTCGTCTCTTCTTTGGTTTTCTTGTTCATCTTTGAATCTTCATGATCTTCACAAGTATTTATGGTTCACACTTCTTTCACAACCTGTACATTGTGTAGCTCCTACAAGATTCTTCAGCACAAAGAAATTATACCATTTGCAATTTTTAAATCATAAGGTAAGCACAAATCTTTTGGAACACCTTATCATTCACAGGTTAGCATCATACACTTCTCAATTTTTAAACAGTAAACGTTTTAATGTTTATCATTCATCCTCCTCCTTGAGGAAATGTTTTCTTACTCAAGCCTTCATAACATTCACACAAAAAATACATTCATTAGTCTACAATACAAATCATTAATATTGGTCATATCATAACACGATCTTTCAACAATACTTGGTTGATTATCAAACTCTCCCATAATTTTGGATTTTCAGCAGCTCCTCTGCTGTACACATAACTCTTCCTCAAGTTATGTCTTTTTGAAACTCAGCAAATCAAACTTTGCAAACATAATACTCTCTGTAAACCCAACAGAATAATCAGACAGTCTTGTTCTTCAACTCAGTAGTTAGCATCCCCTCATCGAATCTTCTTGTGTGTTAATCACAAGGAAAATATAGTGAGCCTCCTGCCCAATTCGATGGATTAAATTTGCCTAGGTCTTTGGGGTCAATATAACATTCAACGAGCCGCTTTCTCTATTCCACTTCCATGGAGAACATGACCACATTTTTAGGGAAATTGCCTCCTGTAACTACTAGTGAGTGAGTGCAAGATGCAGCCATTCTGCTTGAGTCCAGAAAATATTATTTTCCCCTCAAACCGTCTCGTTTGAGTCCAGGAAATATTCTTTTCTCCTCAAACCTTCTCATTTGAGTCCAGGAAATTTATGTAGTAACAATCACTTTATATGCCACATGCATCATAATAACAACCAATATATTCACTTATTTGATTTTCACATTCTATGCATTTTGATGATTACACATCATAAATCATAAGTTTTTATCATCAATCGCAATTCATAAAATCATATAATCCAATAAGATGTAAAGCAAATCATTACTTACTCTTGAGCAATTTTGACCAACTTATCTATCAGCATTCCTCCTTAATCATGTCATCAGTTGTACTTAAGATCAATTCCTAAAAGGGGGTGGCAGGTACGGGGGGGATAATTTTTGACCCTGGAGGAAATAAAGTAGCAGACTTCTCTTGGGGACTTGGCATCAGCACCAACAACCAATCAGAATGGTTGGCCTTGTACCATTCTCTAGAAATAGCGGCCACCTTAAACATGAACCACTTGCAAGTATTCGGGGACTCCAGGCATGTAATTCAAGCTATGCGTAATGGTAACTCCCACAAAAATGACAGAAATCAGAGAATTCAGAAAAGAATTCAGTGTCTTGAACTCCCAAAGGACACTCTCTATTACCATGTGCTTAGAGATCTCAATTCCATTGCGGACAAGCTAGCAAATGTTGGTGCTGCTATGGGAAAGGGACAAGCCTCTCTCAACAAAGTCCCAAAACATTGTTTTATTCCTTAATGAAAGCATTGTTAAAGATTTTAAATTCATGGAGAAAACATACGCATGGTATCCCTTTTCACCATCGTGAAATTTGGTTTGAATACCAATACCCCTACCACCGTGCCTTGGCTTGGCAGTCTCACATCAACCCATGCGCCCTCCTCGTGGCTTGTCCAGTTCTCACGTTCGGGCATTTAATTCCCCATGTGTCCGTCGGTTGCCTAGAGCTCAGAATGGAGAGCTTTCCCCACCCTGCCCTCACTCCGGCTCTGCAAAGCCTCTGTATCTCCCAGGACTCTATAGCGTCATTTGTAGTCGGTTCACCCTCATCAGCTAGCAATATGGAAGGCGTGAGACAGGCCATAGCCACGCTGAGCCAGCTTTCCTCCGAAATCAAAACATATCTTTCCAGGACTTTTTCTGCATTCTGTACCATTGCAAAGCAAATTGAAGAATTGGCTACGGAAGACAGGTATATCCACACTCAGCTCTCTAGCCTGGAATCGCGCATGGAAGACATGGACAGGAATATTATTGAGCTGATGGGGAAAGTGGACAGCATCAAAGCAGACACCTCTTCCTTTGCTTGCAAAACTCAATTTAGCTTTGTGCAGGAGGCCTCAACTATAAATCAGGAGATGATAGATGCTGCCTCTGTTCAGTAGCAGAATTTTAGTTGATGGCAGTCACTTCCTCCCTAGTCTACAGGTTCTCTCAGATGCTTCTATTTTGAATGTTTTTTTGTTTAAAGTTATGCAATCAATTTGTAAGGGTTTATGCCAACAGCAAGAACAGAGTTTATAGGAAGTCAGGAAGCATAGAATTCCAGGAAAAAAACTACATAAGCCTCTGCAATTTTCCCTTCTCTGATGCAGAGTGCTGGTTTTTGTTTTTTGTAATGAATGGCTGTGCACAGCCTTTGTTTATATAAAACTTTCACCTGTTTCTATTAAAAAAAAGATCAATTCCTAAAATGTTAGTATAAAAGAAAAAATTTGTTTTGCTTCAATTGCTCAATGATTGAATACATTCATCCCATAGCATTACACCCATGCTCATTCAATAATGTGTACACCGTTTTCAACTCACCGTGATATATGAATGTAAACTCCTCAATATCCTTTGGAGGTTAAGTCTGCTAACAACAAACATGTTAGTATCATAATTTAATATGGATACATTTCTATTTAATACTCATTATCTAAAGATTCTTTTAATCTTCCCATACTCTTTTAAAAGATACCTTGATTTAATTTAATCATAACAAGGTTTATGATTTCTTCTTTTTCCATAATCAAACTCCTACCATTAAAAAAATAAAAATAAATAAATAAATAAAGCCTTTTAACTTGATACACGTCAATGGTTATTAGAATATGTAACAAATCCTATCAGGGTCTATCTAAGAAGAGATAATTTAGAATCATATGCATTCTAAAAATAAGATCATTTAAACTCCTAGGAATACTACTTGTTATTCCATATAGTAATACACCCTTAAGCTTATACTTGTAATTCTGAAAAATACAAAATAAACTCTTAACATTTTAACAAAATGACAATTTTTTTTTTTTTATAACCAAAACACATTAGTTATCTCATCACATAAAATTGTTCATGTTTTTTAAACATATCTTTTAACCTAGTATGTTAAACTAATCCCGGCCATCAATACTCAAGATTAATACTTACTCAAGCGATGGACTTCATACTATCGCATCCATGAAAGGAAATGTCAAAGAGTCAACATATAATTTGCAATAGGCATACTACCAACACCTAAAATGAATAGACAAACATTCTATCATAGATACTTGAGGATCAACTTTTAATTCAAGGATTGCACTTATAGTTACAACATCATTATTTATCCATAGTATTTTCCTGCTATATAATTCCATGATAAATGTCCAAAGAGTGTATAACAACCATTAAATAAAACGTAACTATTATAATTTTGAAGATATTTTAGGAGAATTACTTTAATTTCCTTAACTAAAAGAGAACGTTAGTTGTATTGATCCTTAGAAGTTTAGCATATATATATACGGCAAATCGAAGGACCATTATACTAAAATCCGAAAAGATGGTGAATTTTTCAACAATGAAGGATCATTCAATTTATGCCCTAATTAATGAAGTATCACCATCATAGCACATTTTAATAATTTAAATTTGATTGGTATTTGAACAATAGAGGATTAGCATGGAACATTGGGAGTACTAATGACTTCTACATATGCTTTGAATAATAAGTACATGCCTATCAATCATAACCGAATACATGCAAATCACCAAACCTGAATACGCAGAAGCACCATTAGAATGTCCAATCAGACCAATTAAAGTTAATTTCCTTAATTCATAACTATAACTTTAATCTTTCACTACGAGGATGACTTTTTGCTATGCATTTACTCCACCGTGCAAGATTAAGATAGTGTCATACAATATAGTAAACTTTTCATTTTTAGCATGCAACCTAGCACAAAATAGTAAATAACATGAAGTATAACATGTATACTTACAGTTTAACCCGATGAGTGATGAAATCCCATATTGCGAAATCCGATAATGTACTCTCGTCCATGAGGCATTCAAAACAACAATTTGTTAGTTGGTTTCAAATCCTTCATACTTATTTACCTTATGTTGAGCCCCTATAGGGTCGAGTGTTGAAACCTCAGCTTTGATACCATCTGTGACAACCCTAGACAACCAACTCAGTAATTAGTGAAAATTTTTCTTCGGTTTGTAACTAAATACTTTCACAGTGATTTAAAAGGACTTCATACATCTAAGATGTCATAAACCATTTTACCAACTGATACCATACGTAAAATAAATAGTAAATACAATTGTATTATCTTCACCTGAGCACATGCCTAACAAGGAATTATCTCTTACCATAACAAAACACTTGATAAAGTATACATCAACATGAACAACAAAGTCACACATAAGATGCGCATACAATAGAGACTGATATAGGTGGTTCACCTACATCTTGGGCTACGTCCACAAGGAAGGTCATATCATATATTATCATTCATCAATATTCAAGGGGTACAATCTGCAATACAATGATTGCTTTCCACTTGGTAAGGTCTCTCTCTCATGTTGAGAATATTCAAAATAATCAAAGGTATATAAGCGTACCCTACTCAACAAACTACATTAAAGAGCATTTCCTACTGAAATAATTAATGTTACAGAGATCGACTATACAACTTTACTACAATGTTACAAGAGAGCTATCTATCCGGCTCCATTGCATATATACCATGTATTACTCATACCCCAAGTACATGATAGATATTAACAAAAAACATTCCTTTCTTTAGACATACTTAAAAGTGAATATTATATTCTCTTTTCTTTTATATTTCCTTTGGAACTTCTATCGAAGACAACATCAATCTTGCATGACATATATATCTATATGTATTATATAAATATGGAATCTCTTTCCATACAGAAAGCATCCTTTCTGCCTTAACCTAAATGCAGAGCTGATTATGCAGATCTATCTACTTAGCACAAATAAAATATAAATAACTTCACGACTTTTGTACATGGGATTCGTATGATCCTAGCTTAAACATAAGCTATCCTCATACAAAAAGATGCAGATTTAGGGGCAGTAAAAAATATAAGTGTTATATCTTAAATAGTTTCTTAGTGCTATTCAAGAAAGGCCAGGTATATTTATAAAATAAGTAACCCACCTTACTATAATGTTTACAAATACCAAAGCCAAGGTCAGCGTCCCTGCTATCCCTGAGTATGAGGTAATGTATTTACAAGAAGATTATATAAGTACATTGATTTTCTTACCTAAAAAGGATCCTCATAAAAGTAAGTAAGCAGAGATCGCTTAACTCTGTAAACCAAGTCTGCAAAGATCGCATAACCTATAAAAACATTCCATTATGTGTGTGCAAGGATCACTTTCTAAGAAGGTCGATTAAACAATAAATCTATTTCTTGAGTGTGTGTATACTGCTTATCATTCCTTTTATCTGAACTCTGATCATTCGGGGTGAAGATCCCTTCTTACATGTATACTATGTATTTGAACACAAGGACCTATTACTTACACAATATTACAACCCTTCCAACAAAGGCGTGTAGATCGTAGTTGTAAGTTTTCAACTTTAAAAGTGTACTGAAGTATAACACCAAATCAAAGAAAGCATATAGGGATTGCTTCCGATCTGATTGAGTGACTAAAGCTCTATAACAGTAGTCGATACAGATTATGTAACTAGATCAGCTCAATGTAGGCATCATATATAAGTAGGAGATACCAGCTATGTAAACGACAAGCAACTATATCATCCGGAACTAAAGGATCGCTTCCTATCGAGTGACTACAAAACTCTGTGCATATAGAGGTCTAGATAATCGAGAAAGACAGAGAGATAATGCACCTATACGATGCAGAGTACCATCCGGTAACGGCTGTATAAAAGCATCCATTAGAAAAATGACAGATTTTATGTAGGAGGCAGAGCAACCAGAAAAACAGAGTATATTGTATTGGCTGAAAAGAAAAACAGAGTATGCCCAAAAGAGAGGCAAGCACAAAACAGGGGACACTTTCTTATGGAGCTCTGCGGCTCTTCCACCACCTTCCAGAACTCTCGACTCCTAAATACACAAAATACATTGAACATGTAGCTGCCTCTCTTCACCCGAGGCGCATTAAGTTCTTCAGCTAATTGTATTAACTCTTGTACGGTGGTTGGTGGGTTTAGACAGGTGACGGGAGGAATTATTTCCAACACTCCCCCTTAATTCCGACCATAAACAAACTACTAATATCTAACACATACATACAATGCCGTCATGGGCTTACAACAAAAAAACATTGAAACATTAATGCCTGCTGGTCTAAGTCTCAGCTAGGCTTACATTAGTTCATGTCAAAACTCAAAAAAAAAAATTATAGATTACCATTCTTGTCTGCTGCATGCTGATGCAGCGACTTCTTTTTCTTTCATTTGCTCCAGACCTTGAACTCAGCATTCTTCTTTACCTTCTTCTTCATTCTCACCTTCTTCTTGCAATTATTGACAAACCTATCAAGTTCCCAAAGGGTTTCTGTATCGAGGCTTTCTATATCAACCTCAATCTCATCCTCCTACTGGCATAGTGACGGATTCCTTTTCTTAATAATCTGGAATATGTTCTCCAACTTCTCAGCTGGTAGGCTCTGTATGCTTGCACTCAACTTCTGCTTCTCCTCATATGTCATCTCCCGCTTATGAAGATCTTTGTATCTGCTGAGCAAAATAGAATGTTTATACCAGTCGATAGCATCCCATACAAGTTCCATGCTGATGACTTCATCATCTACTAATGCTTTCTTAAGTATATCATCTCCCTGGTATCGAGCCTGGACCGATTCACATATAGATTGATACAATAATATTTGCTCTTTTATGGTCTCGAATTCTTTCATCAGCTCGCTGTCTCCATTCGAAATGACAATGGCTTCCCCTTTGTTTAATGGTAGATAACAATCCCTCATTGAACTCAAACATTGCTTGTTATCACATTCGACTTCAAGTCCTAATTTTTGGTCGTCATCCTTGATGCATTTAATCCCTTTTTTGAAGAGAAATTCAATATAAATCTTGTAAAGAACAGCTCCTAATTTCTTTCTACCTGGGTAGCCACTTGAATTGGCTCGCATGTGCACCTCTGCCATGCTAACTTGCTTCACATATTGTTCGGGATACCAGGTCATGGGAAGACGACCACCTGGATTATATGTTCCAAAGATGACCTGAGCTATGGCATCTCCTCCCCCTTGTTCAGGATATCCGGCCCACAGAATCCCTGAAATTTGGTCTAAATTTTGGGCAAAACTGACATCGTTGCCACCTCCGGACATGATAACCAGTATAACTGGTCCTTTGAAAGCATTGGCCACCGAAGTTACAAGTTCCATTAACATTAGACACTCTCTGTCAAGCCCTTCTGCCTCATGCTTTAGATCTAACCCCACAACCAGAATAGTTGCATCAGCCTTTTTGGCTTCCATCACTGCCTGAGGTATTAAGCCTGAATTGTTACATGCCACATCGGAGCATCCAAGTCGATATACAACTTTAGCGTACTTTCCCAATCCGAGTGCAGGTGGGGTGTATTTACAAGGAATTCCTTCCCTGGCTGCTTCAACAGCCAATTCTCGATTTTGAGCAGTGCAAATGTCCTTCGCCCCTATATTGGGATAATGCTCATCTATTTCAAATAAACCTACTCTCATCAGTACGGTATAAGCGTTTATCAAAGCTTTATCCATATCAGATTCCTTGACTTTGCCCTGCAAAACTGTCGATTGTAGATAATCTAGATAAAATGATCCACAGTCCAAGTCCAATCCTGATCTCAAAACTTGTGCCACTGCATCTTCTGGAGTTGTTGTGTAATTTTTAGCAGCAAATAATACTTGAATAGAGTCACAGTCAGACACAATGTACCCATTGAGTTTCCACTCGCCTCTGATGGTTCCTCCCAAAAGCTTCGGATCTGCGCAGGTGGGAAGTCCATTGACTTGATTGTATGAACACATTGCACTACTAGCATCCCCATCTTTAACACAAGTCTCAAAAGGAGGTTGGAAAGTATCCATCATGTCTTGGTGAGTGACCTGTGCATTAAAGTCACAACGACTGATGTTCTTCCACTGGTCGAGATCATAAGCACATTCTTGCACATGAACTTCTGGTTCCTTCACTGTCGTCTTTTCTTCCTCCACATTAACTTCTGATTCCTTCACCAACGCATCTTCCTCTATCAGCATTCCAGGCTTATCCCCTGACCTGTCTTCTTCAACAGCAGCTTCAGTTTCCTTCACAGGCTTGTCTTCAATACTCTCACATGCCTCCTGCATTTGTACATCTTCAGCTTTAGATCCCTCGAGTGTGTCATCGTGCTTTATTTCCTTTTCCTCTTGCTTCACTTCTTCCTGTTCACCCTTTTTGCCACTATCGTCTTCATCGGCATGTGGGGTAGTCAACTCTTTCTTTTTTAAATCCTCAACACAGTCTACATCGTGCTTGGGCTTTGCTAGCCACTCTTCAATAAATTTCAAATCTTCATAAAAATGTCTTTTGACTGCATGCTCTTGTTCTTTAGCTATTGTAGACTGATTCTTGCTTTCAATACCTGCACACTCACAAACATCTAAACTGTTAGGAAAAATTTCTGCCCTCATGGGCATGCTCTTCATGAGCTCTTCTTCTTCACATTCAGCCTCTACTGGCTGTCCTGCAACTGCTTGAGTTGCTGATTCATCATTTTCTGCTGCTGCTATGGCAGCTTCCTCTTCAACACCATCTTCATCCACTCGTGGCTCTGCACAGTGGGCTTCATTGTTCTCAAATTTATCAAGCTCTGCTTGGCTGACAGAGTCCTTGACCGTTTCATACGAGCATTCAAATGCTTCTATGGATGGAGTATCTACTGCTGCAATGGCAGTTCCATCTTCATATTCATCCACAAGTGCCTCTACACCGTGGGATTCACTAACAGCTTGGCTGTCTTCTGCTTCAACTGCAGGATTCTCAACTGCTGCTTCTTCAACAGGCCGTGACACTGTTGACTGCTTGCACATGTTACTCCCCCTTTCGCTGAACTCTTCTTCCAAGATTCTCCATGCTTCCTTGGAAGTCTTTGCTGCTGCAATCTTGTGGAAAATACTTTCATCCACTGCTCGTTGGATGAGATGCAGGGCTAATTCATGCTGCTGCAATTTTTGGTCTTCAGTCAGGGCTTCAAAAGCCTCTAAATCTAGGGGATGCACACAATCATTTTGAACTAAACACCACAAATCCTCTGCTCTAAGAAAGCTTCTCATCTTAATAGCCCAAAATTCATAATTTTTACCTGAAAAATGTGGGGGTACTAGGAGAACTCTGCTGCTCCAGTTATCCTGGTTCTCCTCTTGGACTTCAACTGTGTTAATAAGCTCCTCTGCAATGGGAACTTCTCCATATCTCTGTGCAAAATACTTTGCCTCTGCCCTTGCATTTCTTCTTCTGATTTGCTTGAGTCTGCTTTGGTAACCCATTTCTTCTCTGCAAGTTCAGTGCTGGGGGTTGCACACAATCGGTGGTCAGCAGTCTTCAACGAGTTCTCTTCTTCACGCCGGCATGTGAGTCACACGAACCTCCACACCAAAATATCCATCCTCTGCAATTTATCACCGTAGATACAAAATAATTAAACCTATAAGTAGCTCTCGTCTTCAGCTTCTTACCGTGACTCTAAGGAGACTGGAGAACAGATGAACGCAAACACTGGCCACGCTTTCTTTGTTTCTGTGCTTGGCACTGTAAATATTGGGAAAAAAGCCTGCCGTTTTCCTTCTAAAATAACGAAGGCCGAGATCTAAGAGACAAGCAATTCAACTCCCAGAAAACTGACGCACGGTACCCTTCTTCCTCTGAATCTGGACGGACCTCCACCCTTGGGCCTTCTAAAGACACAGGAGTCTCGTTCTTTAGTGCATTTGCAACCCCTTCCGCTAAAACTGCACCGCTTTTCTCAAAGATTTCACTAACAGGTTCATTTCCATGGCTTTCAACAAGATGTTTACTGCATTTAGCAAAAACTTGACTACCGGGTCCATTTACGTGGCCTTTAAGCAAATCATTACCGGATTTCCCCAAAATATCACTAATATGCCCATTTGCACGGTTCTTAACTAGATCTTTACTGTCTTTCTCGAATTTTTTAACAACTTCTACAGAACACAGTTCAATATCACCAGGATGATCACATCTGCGGCACCAGTGCTTGTCCCACTGGGGATCGAACCCTTTCCAGGCCCTTCCGTTCTAATATCAGATAGTTTCTTCTTTCCTATGCCGAGGGCCTTCTGCCCCTCAATATTTCCTCGCCATCTTTCATCCAGAGGTGGTGGGTTCGACTCTGATTGGATGACCAGCTGTACGAAGCAATAGTTTAAGTCTTCAACCAAATCAACGACAACCCTGTAGTGGGCGGTTTGCTTTCAAAAGTAACAAATACAGTTTTTTTGCATTTGCCTCGGCTACTGCAGACGGTTCTTTAAACTCTCGACCGGTGGCTCTTTTACACAATAGTCTCAGCCTTCCACAAATATTCACGGCCTTCACCACTGGCCTTCACGATGGTTCCTCTCTTTGATCCCCTCTTAAATTCTTAGCCCGGCTATCATCTACTGCGTGGGCGCGTCCACAAGTCGCGGCCCATCCTCAAGGGTTCGACCTCCCCTCTGCACATTTGGTCTCCTCACTCGACCGACAATAGGTTTCGATAGGTGGCCCCAACAGATGGCTCTCTGGATTGGGCAGTGGCAGGATCTCCCTGCTCTGATACCATGACAGATTTTATGTAGGAGGCAGAGCAACCAGAAAAATAGAGTATATTGTATTGGCTGAAAACAAAAACAGAGTATGCCCAAAAGAGAGGCAAGCACAAAACAGGGGACACTTTCCTATGGAGCTCTGCGGCTCTTCCACCACCTTCCAGAACTCTCGACTCCTAAATACACAAAATACATTGAACATGTAGCTGCCTCTCTTCACCCGAGGCGCATTAAGTTCTTCAGCTAATTGTATTAACTCTTGTACGGTGGTTGGTGGGTTTAGACAGGTGACGGGAGGAATTATTTCCAACAAAAAATAGTGTTCCATGTAGTAATGAAGCAGAGCTTCGAGCAATGAAAAATATTGCCAACTCGACAAAGGAAACTCTCTGTCAGGAAGAAATAATATCAAAACTCCACAAAGAAATCATACCTCTGTCCAATCGCGAGGCATAGATCTAAAGGTGAGAAATTGTGTCTCTCCATCCATGCATAACACGCTTAGTTCTGTCAGAAGAACTATATGGTGAACATCCCAAACGTATCTTTCCTTACTATTGGGATGGCAGAGCTGGGATTCCATTCCCCTTGCAGATATCAAGAAGAAGTCGATCTCCATGCTTATCACAGAGGTCCACATTCAATGCTTATCATAGAGATTGAATGAGGGAGCAGAGATACCAAGACACGTTCTGCCAATCCATATATTCAACAACAAACGGCATCTCGTTCCTCGCAGTGTTAAGTAGCAGACGGCCTCCAGCGGAACTCCCTCCCATAATCCAAAATCCCCCTTTTTCTTATACTCCAGGTCTCGCTGTTTGAAGAGTCCACGCATGTTTGAAAAGGATTTCCTTCTTCCACTTGGTGTTTTGCATTCCCTCAAAATGCCAAGTGGCCACTCAAAGAGTGCTCTATATGGGGACAAATCCCCAAGAGGATTGCAGCATCCACTACGAGTTTTGTTTTTTAATAATAAACCGTATAATAAAATTCCGCCAAGCTGAAGCGGATATCATCATCACTTATAGTAGGCGTATAGTTATGTAACCCTTGTTATTTGTATGTGAAGAGAGACTCAAAGGTTTTAGCCTTCGTCATCTTCTAAAACCTCAACTTTCTCTTTATATATATATATATATTAATATTATAAAGAGATAGTTATATCTATATTTAATTATGAGCATTTTGAGTGTGTAATTATATATATTTATACCAATTTCTTTATAGCATAAATAGTTCCTAAAGATAACCTTTAAATAGAATATTTCTTCTATCTTATACTTGGCATCCTCTTGTCGGTCTTAAGATGATAAACGTTTAGTTTTCATAGGATCATGTTTAAGCTTATGCTTACAACTAGATAGTAGGATTTAAAAGATGTAATTCCATGACATCCTCTGCCAGAACTAGGATGTTAGAGATATCCTTAGCAATACCTTATTATAGTTCATAGCAATGGTTATCTTAGGATTAGGATTTCATAGTTATTTACTACCTTTTGATGGGGAAGGTATTTTCGGTATCATTCTCGAGGGCTAGCCGATAAGTAAAACTTAAGTGAACCCTTTTTGTGAATATCCACATTCACTTAAGTGCTTGTGACATGATGATTTCATTTGTCATCAAGTCATGGCATACTAGCCATTTAGACTTCCCTGCCCTGTCGTTTAGTTGCGTTAGAACCTTCAGTCTTCTAGGTCTATAGTCTCCTAACTTTACAACTTTTAGGAAATACATACAATACTGTCCATGGCCATTTACATAGATTCAATCACAACAATTTATTTTACATTAAGTCACTAAAGGAGGGGTGTTACAGAAAAGTACTAAAAGAATACATGAGGTAAATCTTACTTTTGAACATACTCAATTTACTTCTGTTAATTGTGAATTTAATGTTAAATCATATGAAGTTTGTAAATATGTGCTAGTGGAGAGTACCTTCACTAAACAATTTTTTTTAGAAGGGAAAGTCTTCATTTTAAAGATGAAATAAAGAACTTTTTATTAATACTTACATGATGACAAAAGTTGGTATACTTTATGAAATATAACACTTATTCATGAAATATATATTTAATTTTACTCTCTAAAATATCAATAAAATTAAAAAAAACTTGTTTATAAAAGATATATTCAATTTTAATCTTTAAAATATCAATAAAATTAAGAAAAAACTATTTATAAATATATAAATGATTTAAAATGTATTATAAAGTTCAAAATTATTAAAATTAACAGAATAAAATCTGATTTTTATTTGTATTTATTAAAATAAGCAGAATAATAATTACTTAAAAAAAAATACTTTTATTTTTATTTGTAATAATAAGTAAATACTATATAAGATCGTTTGCTGAGCAAGAATAGCTGAAATCACAATTTGGAGTGCTCAAATCGCAATTTCAACGATCTGGGCAGTTTAAAAATAGGGTATTTAGTGTATTTTAGGGAATTAAGATTACTGAAATTGTAAAATTGTGGAAATAGCAATTTCCAATTCCCCCGTTTTAGGTGTCTTTTATCCTATTCTCTAGATCATGGTTACTTAGACCCAATACCACTCCTACCAATCAAAGAGATTCTAACAAACAAAAAAATAATAATAAGTAAACACTAAATACTGTACTTAATAACAGTAAAACAAAAAGTGCTCAAATCCCAATTTCAGCGATGTGGGTAGTTTTAAAATAAGATATTTAAGGTAGTATAGGGAATTGAGATTGCTGAGCTTGTAAAATTATGGAAATAGCAATTTCCAATTCCTCCTAACAATGAGGCGTTTTAACTGTTTTTTATCCTATTCTCTCGATCATGGTTTGTTTAGACCCAATGCCACTCCTACCAATCAAATAAATTCTAACAAACAAAAAATAATAATAAGTGGGAGATTCTAACGAACAAAAAAATAATAATAAGTAAACACTGTACTAAGAATAGAAAGTTGTAGGTCAAATACCCACCGTTTCCATTAAAATAAATATTAATTAAAAATCCCATACAACAAACAAACAAACTTGACAAATCTTCAAACAACAACAAAACCCTTATTTGAAAAATCAGCAACAATAAGGAACTTCGGGAGGGAGTACCCTATGGATCAACGTGATCTCGTCATTTCTGTGTTCAAATCTTCGATGGGAGGGCAACGCATCTACCGATTTCATTTTCAAATATTTGCATGACCACTGAGGGCAAGCTGACGGAAACCGATATTCCTTCCAAGCCGTTGGTATTTCGGTGAGCAAAAAAGATGCAGAACATGGCCGCAAGGGCTCCTAGTCTGCTTCCTTCAATCCCTCCGTAGACTGCTTCTCCCCAACCGAAGTCTAAATCCCGGTAATCGATTTTGGAAACGTCGGAAGCGAAAAGGGCGTCCACCACTGTGATGTTAGGACGCCCTTTCATTTCCATGAAGTCTATAACCGACCGCATGTACTCGTCGTTCACACCCATTTTTGCTTGTTTTATCAATTTCACAGCGAAAGACAGCGGCATGTTTACTAGCTCTCTTGCTGTTGTCTTCGCGCATGCGTAGCCAATCGCATTGCCGTAGAAGCCCTCGGGAAGCTGTGGCTTCAGTATCGTGCGGACGTCTACGGGAAATATGAAGCGAATTTCGTGCTCCGCGGGCACCTCGAGAGCCCTGGTTCTTGAACGCCACAAACACGCCGATAGAACTTCAAAGGTTGCACATTTGCCTAGCTCTCCTGCTACTTGTCTCCTCAGCGATTCGATCTCCTTAGGCCCAAAAAACAATGAAATGTGCCTCAAATCCTTCTCGGGAACCATCTGACCATCCTTCTCTTCTATTTGATCGTATGCGTAGAGGGGGAATTTAACTTCGGGATTTGTGCGAGGTTGCAGGATTTCTCTTTTCCACACCGGAAGAACAGAAGGCCTTGCTGCCCCCTTTGCGATTTCGCATAGAGCGTTCATGAACTGAAATATGCCACGGCCGTCGCTCATGGTGTGATTCCACAGCAGGGCGAACACGAACCCTCCACATCTCAAACGTGTTACCTGAAAGATTCAATGCGATGTTGATGAATATTGAATGCATGCAGATAAATCTGAACTGAGTTCAATATCTAACAGCAAAATTCTAACCTGAATGAGTATGAGAGGAGAATTGGTAACAGTTTGAGAGACTAGATCGTGGCGGAGGAGATCCTCCCAGCAGGGAATAGGTGGACGTAGGTCTCCAAATTCATCCAGAGCAACATCCGCGTCGGCTTCCACAAACAGTACACCTTCGCCGGTGCAGTCGACAATGAGCTTACCGGCAGGCGCGTCTCTCAATCTGCCGGCGAAAGGATAGTAGTGTACCAAAACCTTGGCGAGCCCTTCCCTGATAACTCTTGCCGGATCCTTGTCAGCCTTCTTCGATGGGTTGGACCGATAGAAGTGAAGAACAGGAGTATGACATCTTAGAGCCGCTTGATCATCAATATTGGAAAGGTATAAAAACTCTTTTGGAGTAGGAAGGGAAGGAGCGACCAGAACAGCTGGTTTTCTTGTCACCTTGAATCTCAGATCAGATGCCATGTAAACAAATTAGTGAACACAGACAACTGGAACCTGCAAACGGAACACTATATCAGTTCTTGACAGAAACATATACACAATAGAAGATGTCTACAAAGAGATGAAAATATATTACGTCTAATATAATAAACCTACGAGGGAGGTAGTATGTAGGAACATACAGGACCCTAGAATATAGGATACAGAATGGCATCAAAAGTGACTGAGATGTAAAATTAGGTTCGTTTTATAAACTGAACAGACTAACGGTAGAAAATGGTCAACGTTGACCGCGTCTTTCGTTTCATAATATAATAATATATAAAATAACTGTCTTAGTTATAAGTTCCACTTCGATTAGTTATTCAGTTATAGGAAAGATAGTCAATTCTACTTCCTCGCCTTTCCAAACCTTTAGGATCATTATTATTTAATTTAATTTAATAACTTTCAACTAAGTTGAAATCCTTACCATCATTATTATTTAAATTTAAGTGTAATAATTTTTAATTTTTTTTCCTTCTCTGGAGATACTCACAAAATATTACAAGTGTAAAATTTTACCAATTAGGTTTACTATCTATATAAAATAAATTGGAACATACAACTTATTATCATAGATTCATTTTACATCCGCATCTATTAAGCATCAAAATTGATTTTTTTGAAGTATAATTTTTTTTTATCTTAAACTTTTTACATACTAAGAGAAAATTTACACCTCAAGATATTTGATCTCTCCTTCATATATCTAGATTTAAGATATTTGCATATTGGTCATGTGTTACATAATTTTATAGGTGTTACAACATCTCCCCAATAATGTAAGCACCTTGTTACTCTCATTACGTGAAACAAACCACTTGACATAATCATATCAACACTTTGTTGATTTATATTATAATAAAGTGTAAATGTGTAAATTTTAGCAAATATTATGATAAAAATATATATTTTATGATACACACAAAACTAAAAATGACCAAATAGCCAATTTACATTTTTATGAAAAGACCCAAAAATAACCAATTTCACCCCTAAAAAATACCCTAAAGAGATGTTCTAAAGGCGTAACATTATGTAACATGACATTCACATTAAAAAAGAAATAAAATGCAAGTGATGTAGTCTTATATAAAAAAAATTATATTATATTAAACTATCGAAAGGGATCAAATATGTTATGGTGTAATTTTTTTCTTAATATGTAAAAATTTAAGATAAACGAATTACACCTATAGAGATTGGATCCCTCTCATACAACTTTAAAATAGTTCTATGCCAATTAATTTTCAAGTTCAATTTATCCCATCATGATCACCATATTTAATAAAAGTTGTCTAAAAAATCAACTATTAACAGGGTTTTATTGGGATTTTGATAGTAGAATGGGTTCAACACCCTCAAAAACCCTTGGTGCATCCAAAATTCTAGAATTTGACACCTTGATTTTGAAAAATGACTCGTATTTTTTCAAAATCATGTCGTAGAAATTCATTTAAAAACCCCTAGTGCACCCAAAATTCCAGAATTTGACAACTATAACCTTGATTTTGAAACAAAATCATGCCCTATAAATTCATCGATTCTAACTTAAATCGTATAATTTTTAGACTACAAATATTTAATATTTAAAGTGTTAATTATAAAGAAATAATATATTATCACTTTTACATTAAAATTAAACACTAACAATCTCATTTATTAGGTATTTTTCACTTTTTCCCATCTCCAAATGCTTCACACATTATTTGACCATTATTCATGAAATCTAATGGTTGGCATACTCTTAGATAAACATTCCATTTGTATGGGGGCATTAATATTCCTTTCCCTAGTTGTTAAACCTAACCATATTGTATGTAAAAGGTAAGGGTGTTGTAATTATACGCATACTCTTAGATAAACATTGCATTTGTATGGTGGCATTAATATTCCTTTCCCCTGGTTGTTAAGCCTAACCATATTATAAGTAAAAGCTAAGGGTGTTGTATTGATTGATTGTGTAATTTTTTACTTTAAAATTATATGTAAGGGTGTTGTAGTGATTGATTGTATAATTTTGGACTTTATTAGGATTATTGTGGAGTTAGATGGTGATCACATAAATTTAAAATTTAATCGTTGAAGAAATAATTAAGGGCTCGTCCAAGGTAATGTTACTTAGTTATGATATGTTAATTGCAATAGAAACCTTGAAAAATAGAAATATGATAACTAAAAATAAATATTAGAGGTACCTGCATAAGAATTTAGAACATAGTGTAAAAGATGAAATGTAGATAATCTAGTTTCCTTCTAGAATATATACCTTTTTTTTTGGAAAATTAGTATAAGTCCAAGAAAATGGTGTTCTCCTAAGTTTGGTTTATTATTTTTTTTCTAAAATATAATGCATATGTTCGTGTTAGGCCCAAGTTTGGTATGTAAACACTGCAATTTTTTGAAAAATATTTGTGGAGTTGTAGATAACATGTGATTCTTCCGCTGCACTATTGTTCCTTAATTTTTAATGTTGATTTTATTTTTTTTAAATTAAGAAAGTCAAAGAAGCTTTGAAATGAGAAGGTGGAGCATTAGGCTCCACTATGAGGGCCTTAACACAATTAATGGACTTTTTTATAGTGTGTAGGTATTCATTTGTATATGTGTAGAATCCTTTTCATTTTAGGTGTCAAACCAATAAAAAGTTACAAAGAGAATAAGAGACCTATGTTTTTTGAAAAATTGAGATATGAACCAAATAAAAATGAATAAAAAATCTATCCAGGAGTAGATTATGAATGATCTAAAATCATTGAAGACCATCCAAAGATCCGTTGAAAAGTGCCATAGAAGAGGTTATGTGAGGTCTAGATCATCTTCAAGGAGACCTCATCACTCAGAGAGGAGGAAGAGGTATGCATCAAACAATACAGTGAGTAGTCCTGAAAGATCTATGGTGAGATACAAGAAGAGAAGGTCTTCTCGTGATGAACTAATAGGAGAGTTGAGAAGAGTCAAGCCCCCAACTTTTGATGGAGAAGTAAATAATGGAGAAGATGTTGAAGCATGGTTGTTAGAATCATGAAGTTCTTCCAGTTGTACTAGTACACACCTAATATGAAAGCACAAGTAGGCGTATATCATTTGCAGGGTAAGGCATCTATTTGGTGGGATCGTCTAGTTAAGCTAAAAGACATCGACAAAGACATCATCTCTTGGAGGAAATTTAAGTAGTACTTCCAGAAGGAATACCTCTCTAAGTGTTACTATGACAAAAAGATGGTAGAGTTCTTTGAGATCAAATTGGGAATCATGACGATGGAGACCTATGAGAAGAAGTTTTTGGAACTTTTGAAGTATGTGGACTTCATTGAAGCTGAGAAGGTAAATATGCAAAGGGTCCTAAGTGGTCTTCCTGAATCTTATAGAGACAAAATCCAGTATGATAGAACAAAGAACCTTAAGGATTCCATCTCGAAGGAAAAAAAATTATATGAAAAAAATAGGAGCAAGGACCCATACCAAAATAATTGGAAGGATATGAACAAGAACAAACAGGAGTAGAGAAAGAAAGGTTTCCGACCTTCAAAATTCAGAAACAATAATTCTAATCAACAAGGACATCCAAGGGAAGAGCCTTCACGGAAAAGACCACCTGTGGAATGTTGGATATGCTAGGAAAATCACTTTTCCAGTTAGTTCCCACGTAAGAAAAATAACCTTAACAACATTTAAGAGGCTTCAACTGTTGGATATGTAGGTGGAAGTGTTCATAGGATCTATGTAGCCCTGGATGGGAGGAAAGATAACCACCATTCTTGAATGATTGAGGTAGTAGGTAATATTGCTAATAAAACCATAGGTATTTTGATCCATTCTAGAGCTAGAAATAGTTACATTCCACCTTTAATATAGTTGAGAAATTCCATTTGAAGAAAAGTAAACTTGAAACAACAATCCTAGTACAGTTAGCTACAGGAGCCAAGAGGAAAGTCACAGAATTTGTAAAAGTGTGTCCTTTATAAATGAATGGATTGAAAACCTTTGCAGACTTAATCATCATACCCTTGGTGTCATATGATGCATTGATTGGTTGGATGCACACCATGTCATACTAGATTGTCATAATAAAGATTATACTTGTTTGGATGAAGAAGGAAATTGAGTGACAATGAAAGGTATACCTAGACCCATATCCTTGAGGCAGGTCACAACTCTACAATTGAAGAAATGTCTCAGAAAGGGATGCCAGTTATATGCAATTCATGTGGGAGAGTCAAAAGAAGGAAAAGATCGAGAGCTGCGAGATTATCCAGTACTAGAAGAGTTTGCAGATATATTTCAGGAACTGCTAGAAATGCCTCCTAAGAGGGACATTGATTTTTCTATCGACTTGGTGCGAGGAACAATACCTTCATCTAAAGCACCTTATAGAATTAGTATTCCAGAGAAAAGGAATTACAGATGCAGTTAGAGGAGTTACTAAAGAAATGTTACATAAGACCCAGTGCTTCACCTTTGGGAGCCCCTGTGTTATTTGTAAAGAATAAGGATGGAACACTAAGACTCTGCATAGATTATAGACTGTTGAAAAAAGAAATGGTTAAAAACAAGTACCCCTTACCAAAAATTGATGACTTGTTTGATTAGTTGAGAGGATCCAAGGTGTTTTCAAGAATAGATTTGAGGCCAAGATACCACCAAATTAGAATTAAGAATGAGGATATGTCACATACCCAAAATATGAACATTTTATGTTATGAGAAAAACATTATGTTATATGTTATTGTAAATTTTTTATTATTATTGACCAAGTGGGGTCAAGAATGACTGTAATTAATTTCTCAAATATTTTATTATTAATAAATAAAAGAGGAGACAAATATCCCAAGGAGGCTGTTGAAAGAGTGTTCACTGACCCACTAGGAGGAATGAACTGGGGTGGAGAGCAAATTGACACTTGGCAGCATCATTAATGCACTTCTATCTATTGCAGGTGGAAACTTCCCTACATTTATGGTCATGTTCCCAAAGGAAGTGGAACAACGCAGGTGGCTAAATAATTGTAAAAACTGACCAGAGACCTAGAAAATCTATTTACACCGATCGAATTGGAGTAGGAGGCTAATCAAGTCTTACCTTTTGAATATTCTAAACAAAAAAAGAAAGAGGAATGCACAAGAGATTCGATGAGGGGAAGGCTAGAGTGCTTGGTTGAGATAAGTTTGTTAATCTGATTTAGTATTGCTATATGCAGAATTCAATATTGCTGAAAAGCAAAAGTCTCATTCTGGAGTATTGTCGACATCATTGTTGAGTTGCAGAGGATAAAATTTGCCTCCACACAGTATCTTCGTCCTAGAGGTTCAGTGAACAGGCTCGGGGGTCCTAAGGAAAGTGACTTGGCTGTCTTTAAGAGAAGGTTGGGTGGAATGGGCTCCCTTGGGTGTTTGTTTCCCTCTTCAGTATCAGGTTCTTATTGTTTTATTGTCTTATTGTTTTTACTCTTTATCTTTTTCTGAAGATGTTTAAATGTATCATGAATTCCATATTTGCTTCAGTTAGTATAGAGGATAATTATTAGTCTGATTCTGTGATGTGAATTGAAGGAATAATTAGAAAGTATAGTAAGAATGAATGAAATAATTCTCTGTATTTTTCCACACACAATTATGTGTCGTACTCTAGTACATAGAAGTTAATTTATAAATATATCATAATGATTGAGTATCACAGATAGAATCTCTTTTATTTTTTTTTCCTGAGAGATAGAATCTCTTTTATATCAGTCACTCTATCCTATTTTAAGTACAGTAAAATACTACTTGTTTATGCGACAAAACCTTTAAAACCCTAGAAGTTGCTTCCATAATCAAACATAGGAAATAATTATTATATAATTATTAAATTAAATTAAACCAGAGGGTTACTGTATAAACAAAGAATTAGGTAAATATAATTCTACTTATAATCTGTGTATTATAAGTCATCGAAAGAATAGTTCTGTTATATCATTTTATCACTATTTGTATAATCATTAACAAGATTATGAACTGAACTTATATATATATATTTTAATAAACTTCATATAGCTCCAGATAAAACCTACTGGTATCATATTCCATAAGCATTGTATAGACTAATAAAGTTTAAATATTCTTTTTCTTATGAACTTCCTAAGTAAACAACACTGTATAAATATAATTTTCTAAAAACAAGGACCTTACAATGCTATCACAAATGCATCGTATTAATCACATTAACATACAGAATATCGATTTTAAGACATGCCAAAATCATTTAAGAATAGGGTAATTTTACTGACACTCATTAAAACAATCAAACAAATAGATTTTAATACATTCTGGAAATAATAGTAAAAGACTTAGATTTTAGACTTTCTTAAACCAATGCGTGAGCAGTTTTAAAACTATAATTTAATTCATGTTGCAAACTCTAAACACCTTTGCAAATCCGTATTCAAGTACCAAATAAATTATTAAATACAAACCACCAATTTAAGCATACTATCATATAAAGAATACTGCTGATATTAATTATAAACCAAGGTAAGCTTTTGGGTTAAGAGTAATCTCAAGATCCAAAGCATAGGGTCTTGCCCACCGAAACATGTATCCATTCTTTAAAACTCGATCCAAAAATTAGGGTTTTGCAATAGAGTTTAACTCTGCGTTTACAAATTTACAAAACATAATAAAATGCTTTTACGAGCCCACCTTAGACTTCAGTTAATTGATGCTCAAATAAACATTTGTTCGATTTCTTCGACACGACCGTGAACACCTTAAAACCAAATTCTTTTATCACCACCTTAAAATAAGGAAGAGCGGAGCCATAAACCCACGCAGGCTCATACTTGTGGCTGGTGTAAAATTTAAGTAACTTGGAATAAACAATATAATAACAAGAGCCGAGTTTTTAAGCTTGGGCATTTATCCCAGTGATCCCAATACATGATTTTGTTTTATATAAAACATCAAATTATCTAATATACAATAGTAACTAAAACAACGCAGTAAACAGAGAGATACTGTAGAATTCATCCATGTGAATCTAACTATTTTAAATCAAGAAAACAATAACAGAGCTTCCAAGCTCAGGGTATACACCCTTTATACACAAGCAGCATCTTTTCAAAATTACAAACAAGACTGTACATTAAATCGAGAGCTTAAGGTTTTTCGTGAGGACCGACATTACGCCGAGAACAAAAACATAAACATTGTATTGCAGGATTCAACCCCAAAGGGTTTCATTTTAATACGTAAACATTTTAATAAACAAGCAAACAAATTTTCCATTACCAAATTATCCTCTAGAACAAGTTTTATAGGAGTCGTAGCTCAAAGGTCTGAAACCCTACGATTTGATTACAAGTGTTGCCATATGGCATACATCTTACTGAACAAACATGAAACCAAATTTAATCCTAAATCCATATCACGGCGAGGTGAACATAGTCGAGAAACAATGCCATATCACCATCATTTACACAGTAGAGGTGGCCCAAGAGAACCACCGAGGATTACAAGGGCCTTGCATGTGTATCATCACTTTAAAAAATCTGAATCTCTTCTCTCACAAGAGAAAGCTTCATCAAGAGGCGAATCATGTCACTCAACACCAACAAAACCAGCAAAAGAAAGTAGTTAGATATTGATGCAAGAAAGAATTAAAACCTAAAGAAACTAACACTGTAATTTATGGAATAGCTTATCTCTTGTAATAGCTTATCCAAGCTGTGAAACCATCTTTCGAAACCTGAGAATGCTTGAATATTCAAACCCTAAACTGTCGGGATCCTGTCAGCCTCCCCTACCACTAACTTTGCAAAATTGAATGCGTGACGAGGGTTTGGTAGTCTTTTGATTTCACGATTATGGTTGAACCCAAAACCCAAGACCATCACATGGTCCATGCCACGGGGATAGCCATTCTGAAATCCACTATGGTCACATTTATGTCAACATTAAATGTTAACCTGTCAGAATTGCCAACGAAGAGTTCCACTAAGTATTCGTACTTGATTCCTTGCTTTGTATAGTTTAAAGTCTAATCGTAATGTATCCAATGCTAATCACTTGTTTATTATAAGCTTATAACCACGGTCGTGGGATTTTAACCCTGCCACATTAAAAACCCTATACATAAGAGCTAAAGCATTTTGGAGTTTTGATTTATATAAATAAACCATGATCATAATATAAGGTCAAATTACATTAAAATATGGTTAATCCTAGAGTATAGAGTTCACCAACCCATTTTTACATTTAGCATGCACTTATGTTAAAATGTAAGTTAAAATGTGAGTCATATATTTATATAATTTATTTATGTATGTCCACAAACTTAAACAAACTCATTTAAATGGCGAATATAGATGGGGTAGGTCTTACCCTGGTTCTTTTTAAGTAAGCCTTCTACATGCATGCTCTTAACGTCGAAGTATAGGGTAATTACAAGAAGTCAAATGATGTACAGTAATATAATCTTCAAATGGAGATCACTCTCACCTGTGATCTGTACAAAGTAGAATGAGCATTAGCTATGATATAGCTAAGTAAGCCTCGGGGTGTTCATAGGACCCCCTTCAACAAGGAAAATAACAAGGTTAGTTAGCATAAATTACATGTATCTCAAGTCGCAAATACATAGCTAAGTGATGATCCATTAATACGATGAGAGGGAACTGTTGTACATAAATTAAACAAGGGCAAGAGACAATCATATATAAGTGAAAAAGCACCATAGAAGTTAATACATGATTTCCGACAATTGTTACATGGACGTTTATGTCACTACAACTTTTAAACAAATTACGACGATACATGAATATGTACAAGTCAACATTATAAATATGAGTAAATAGCTTTTAATGAGATAGTTGTCATTAAATGTATCTTCCACATAACAAATAACTAGCATTTATATTGTGCATAATTTTTTTAATTTTTGTGAAATTTGGGGTTGTTACATGTGGTATCAGAGCGCAGTTCAAATACTAGGCCTGAAGTGGATCAACTCGCGCAAATGAAATTTAAAAACAGAATTATAATTATTGATTTTATTTTAATTTGTTTTCTGTTCAACACTTTTTATATTTAGTTTGCGGGTATGGAAGGACTAGAAGATTCAGCTGAGGATAGGTTCCCTCGTAATGATCAAAAAATAATGAGCAGGAACACATTAGTGCAGAAAATATATTTGTTGAATTAAACGATAACTCATCTCAGTTATTGAGAACAGTAAGAGATTTAAAAATAAAAATAAAAAAACTCTTAATTAGGAGAATGCACGAATTCTAAAATCTCAAGAGGATCTGAATCAAATCCTATTGGATAAATTCCATAATAATGATAAGAATGAAGGAACATAAAATAATTCTGAATCTGGAACCATGCCCTACCAACGTAAAGTTAAAAAGTTTAAACCTATTGATTATGAAACTAGCCCTTCTTCTTAAATTAATGTTAAATCACACATGAAGAAGCATAAATATTCCAATGATAGTAGTGAAAGTGATTATTATACTAAAAAGAAGAAGTACAGACCCTACGAAGAGATTTCAGGGAAATTTAAGAAGATAAAACCACCAACTTTTAATGGAGAATCAGAAAAGAGTGAGGAAGCCGAAGCATGGCTGTCCGGTATGAATAAATATTTCCACATTTACAACTACTTAAGTCAGTTAAAAACTAAAATGGCAATTTATAATCTGTCAGGAAAAGCCGACATTTGTTGGCAAGATTTGAAATGAGTAAAAGGCTTAAAAGAGAAAAACATAAATTGGAGTAATTTTAAGAAGTATTTTAAAAGAAAATTTCTGTCGGAACAATATTATGAGGAGCGAGCTAAAGAGTTTTAGGAATTAAATTTAGGTTCCATGAGTATGAAGGAATTAAGCAAAAATTTTCTAAGCTTGTTGAGGTATGTTCCTTACATCACTAAGGAAAAGGCTAAGGTACAGAGATTTCTGAGTTGTTTACCCCGCTCATATAAAGGACCAAATTGAGTATGACGATCCTAGAACTCTTGAAGAAGCCATGAGAAAAGAAAATATGTGTTATGAACAGAATAGGAAAAGGGAAAGCATACCAAGCTGGAAGGCAAAGAGACCTAATAATTTTGAACAAAGAAAGAAACATTACTCATTTAATCAAAATTTCAGAAATAATAATTAACATAATTTCTCTAACAGAATATTTCAAGGAAGTAATCCAAGAAGCACTATACAGCCAAATTTTACAGCTGCAAGAAACAAAGATCCACCTAATAATTATGTTAAAAACAATGAACAAAAAGAAACTCTAAAATGTTGGGACTGTTAGGGACCTCACTATGCATCAAACTATCCGAACAAAACAAGAGAAGTCAACAACATACATACAGTACAAGGAGAAGCAACAATTGGAGATTTAGTGAGGGAAATGCCCGAGATTAATGCAGTGTTGGAAAATAGACAAGCTGATCATCAAACCTCCATGGTTGAAGTAGAAGGTGGAACCAGAAGGATATTTTATGGTGGAAGCAGACTGTATCCTCGACAGGAGGGAAATATTTCTTTGGAATTGCACCATTGGACAGGTAAAGGTGCAATGGAAGCACCTTACTCTAGATGAAGCAACCTGGGAATTGGAAAGTAATATGTGGGTGGAATATCCAATTCTGTTCCAAGAAGACTTAGAGGATGATGAATAAAGCAACATCGAGGACGATGTTGAACTTAAGAGGGGGTGTTTGTCACATACCCAAAATCTAAACATTTTATGTTATGAGAAAAACATTATGTTATATGTTATTGTAAAGTTTTTATTATGATTGACTAAGTGGGGTCAAGGATGACTGTAATTAATTTCTCAAATATTTTATTATTAATAAATAAAAGAGGAGACAAATATCCCAAGTAGACTATTGAAAGAGTGTTCACTGACCCACTAGGAGGAATGAACTGGGTTGGAGAGCAAATTGACACTTGGAAGCATCATCAATGCACTTCTAGTTGTTGGAGGTGGAAATTTCCCTATATTTATGGTCATGATCCCCAAGGAAGTGGAACATAGCAGGTGGTTCAATAATTGTAAAAACTAACCAAAGACCTAGGCAATCTATTTACACCCATCGAATTGGAGCAGGAGGCTAATCAAGTTTTACCTTGTGATAATTTTGAACACAAAAAGAAAGAGGAATGAACAAGAGATTCGATGAGGGGAAGGCTAGAGTGCTTGGTTGATATAAGTCTGTTAATCTGAGTTAGTACTGCTATATGCAGAACTCAATATCGTTGAAAAGCAGAAGTCTCATTCTGGAGTATTGTCAACATCACTGCTGATTTGTAGAGGATAACATTTTCCTCCACACAGCATCTTCGTCCTAGAGGTTCAGTGAACAGGCTCGGGGGTCCTAAGGAAAGTGACTTGGCTGTCTTTAGGAGAAGGTTGGGTGGAACGGGATCCCTTGGGTGTTTGTTTCCCTCCTCAGTATCAGGTTGTTATTGTCTTGTTGTTTTTACTTTTTATCTTTTTCTGAAGATGTTTAAATGTATCATCAATTCCAGATTTGCTTCAGTTAGTATAGGGGATAATTATCAATCTGATTCTGTACTGTGAATTGACGGAATATAGTAAGAATGAATGAAATACTTCTCTATATTTTTTTAAACATAATTATGTGTTGTACTCTAGTACAGAGAAGTTAATTTATAAATAGATCATAGTGATTGAGTATCATAGATATAATCTATTTTATATCAGTCACTCTATCTTATTTTAAGTATAGTAAAATACTACTTGTTTAAGAGATAGAACGTTTAAAACCCTAGAAGTTGGTTCCATAATCAAACATAGGAAATAATTATTAAATTAAATTAAACTAGAGGGTTACTACATAAACAAAGAATTAGGTCAATATAATTTTACTTATCATCTCTGTATTATAAGTCATCGACGGAATAGTTCTGTTATATCATTTTATCACTATTTGTATAATGATTAACAAGATTATGAACTGAAATTATATATATATATATATATTAATAAACTTCATATAGCTCTAGATAAACCCTATTGGTATCATATTCCATAAGCATTGTACAGACTTATAAAGTTTTAATATTCTCTTTCTTATGAACTTCCTAGGTAAACAACACTCTATAAATATAATTTTCTGATAACAAGGACCTTACAATGCCGTCACAAATTAATCATATTAATCCCATTAAAATATAGAATATTTATTTTAAGACATGCCAAAATCATTTAAGAATAGGGTAATTTTACTGACACTCATTAAAACAATCAAACAAACAGATCTTAATACATTCTGGAAATAATAGTAAAAGACTTAGATTTCAGACTTTCTTAAACCAATGCGTGAGCAGTTTTAAAACTATAATCGAATTCATGTTGCAAACTCTAAACACCTTTGCAAATCCGTATTCAAGTACCAAATAGATTATTAAATATAAACCACCAATTTAAGCATACTAGCATATGAAGAATACCGGTGATATTAATTCTAAACCAAGGTAAGATTTTGGGTGAAGAGTAATCTCAAGATAGAAACCATATGGTCTTTCCCAGTTCACCAAAACATATATCCATTCTTTAAAACTCGATCAAAAAATTAGGGTTTTGAAACAAAGTTTAACTCTGCGTTTACAAATTTACAAAACAAAATAAAATGCTTTGACAAGCCCAGCTTAGACATCAGTTAACTGATGTTCAAATAAACATTTGTTCGAGTTCTTCGATAGGACCGTGAAGACCTTAAAACCAAATTCTTTTATCACCACTGTAAAATAAGGAAGAGCGGAGCCATAAACCTAGGCAGGATCATACCTGTGGTTGGTGTAAACTTTAAGTAACTTGAAATAAACAATATAATAACAAGATCCGAGCTTTTAATCTTGGGGTTTTATCCCAACGATCCCAATACATGTTTTTTTTTAATATAAAACATCAAATTATCTAATATACAGTAGTAAGTAAAACAACGCAATAAACATAGAGATACTGTAGAATTCATCCATGTGAATCTAACTGTTTTAAATCAAGAAAATAATAACAGAGCTTCCAAGCTCATGGTATAAACCCTTTATACACAAGCATCATCTTTTCAAAATTACAAACAAGACTATACATTAATTCAGGAGCTTAAGGTTTTTTGTGAGGACCGACATTACACCGAGAACCCAAACATAAACATTGTATTGTAGGATTTAGCCCCGAAGGGTTTCATTTTCAGATGTAAACATTTTAATAAACAACCAAACAAATTTTCCATTACCAAATTATCTTCCAGAACAAGTTTTACAAGCACCGTAGCTTGAAGGTCTGAAACCCTATGATTTCATTACAAGTGTTGCCATATAGCATACATCTTACCAAACAAAACATGAAACCAAATTTAAGCCTGAATGCATATCACGGTGAGGTGAACATAGTCGGGAAACAATGCCATATCACCATTATTTACACAGTAGAGGTTTCCCAAGAGAACCATCGAGGCTTACAATGGCCTTGCATGCGTATCGTCACTTCAAACAAGCAAACTCTCTTCTCTCACAAGAGAAAGCTTTGTTAAGAGGTGAATCCTGTCACTCAACACCAACAAAACCAACAAAAGAATGCGGTTAGATATTGATGCAAGAAGGCATTAAAACCTGAAGAAACTAACACTGTAATTTATGGAATAGCTTACCTCTTGTAACAGCTTTTCCAAGCTGTGAAACCATCTTTCAAAACCTGAGAACGCTTGAAGCTTAAAACCCTAAACTGTCGGGAGCCTGTCGGCCTCCCCTACCACTAACTTTGCAAAATTGATTGAGTGACGAGGGTTTGGTAGTCTTTCGATTTCATGGTTATGGTTTAACCCAAAACCCAAGACCATCACGTGGTCCATGCCACGGGGATATCCATTGTGAAATCCACTATGGTCACATTTATTTCAACATTAAATATTAACCTGTCAAAACTACCAACAAAGAGTTCTACTAGGTATTCATACTTGGTTCCTTGCTTTGTATAGTTTAAAGTCTAATCGTAATGTATCCAACGCTAATCACTTGTATATTATAAGCTTATAACCATGGTCGTGGGGTTTTAACCCTGCCACATTAAAAACCCTATACATAATAACTAAAGCATTTTGGGGTTTGGATTTATATAAATAAACTATGATCATAATATAAGGTCAAATTACATTAAAACATGGATAATCCTAGAGTATAGAGTTCGCCAACCCATTTTTACATTTAGAATGCACTTATGTAAAAACGTAAGTTAAAATCTGAGTCATATATTTATATAATTTCTTTATGTATGTCCACAAACTTAAACAAACTCATTTAAATGGCAAATATAGCCCGGGTAGGTCTTACCCTAGTTCATTTTAAGTAAGCCTTCTACATGCATGCTCTCAACGTTGTAGTATAGGGTAATTACAACAAGTCAAATGACGTACAATAATATAATCTTCAACTGGAGATCACTCTCACATGTGATCTGTACAAAGTAGTATGAGCATTAGCTATGATATAGCTTTAAGTAACCCTCAAGGTGTTCATAGGACCCCCTTCAACAAGGAAAATAACAATGTTAGTAATCATAAATTACATGTATCTCAAGTCGCAAATACATAACTAAGTGATGATCCATTAATATGACGAGAGGGAACTTCTGTACCTAAATTAAACAAGGGCAAGAGACAATCATATATAAGTTAAAAAACACCATAGAAGTTTATACATAATTTCCAGCAATAGTTACATGGACGTTTATGTCACTACAGCTTTTAAACAAATTACGACGATACATGAATATGTACAAGTCGAAATCATAAATATGAGTAAATAGCTTTTAATGAGATAGTTGTCATTAAATGTATCTTCCGCATATTAAAAAATAGCTAGCATTTATACTGTGCATAATTTTTTAAAATTTTTGTAAAATTTGGGGTTGTTACAAGATATCAGTAAGACATCATTCAGAACAAGGTATGGACATTATGAGTTCACAATGGTACCTTTTGGTTTAACAACTGCACCAACAATATTCATGTGTTTAATGAATGGAGTCTTCAGAAAGTACTTAGATAATTTTGTGATTGTATTCTTGGATGACATCCTTGTTTATTCCAAGAAAGAATAAGAGCATGAAGAACATGTAAGGTTAGTAATGCAAGTCCTTAGAGAACAACAGTTGTATTCCAAGCTAAGCAAGTGTTATTTTTATCAAGGCAGAATTCAATACCTAGGGAATATCATATCTCAAGAAGGTGTTTGAGTAGATCCTGAAATGATAAGAGCAATTATGGAATGACCAACACCTAAGAATGTATCAGAAGTAAGACCTTTCATGGGATTAGATGGGTACTACCAAAGGTTCATCGAGGGATACTTGAAGTTAGCTCATCCTATCACATCTTTGTAGAAGAAGGGTGTGATGTTGGAA
The DNA here is from genome assembly GCA_027924585.1 of Larix kaempferi. NCBI lineage: Eukaryota > Viridiplantae > Streptophyta > Pinopsida > Pinales > Pinaceae > Larix > Larix kaempferi. Next base: position 4,808,813 of record BSBM01000343.1, read on the forward strand.
TGGTCTCCTAAGTGTGCATATATTTTTCAAAGACTTAAGGAAATGCTTACTAGTGATCCTGTTCTAAAGATTGCATATTCTGAAGCAAACTTTGTTGTGTGCACATATGCATCTAAGCAAGGCATTGTAGGAGTATTGATGCAGGATGGACATGTGATTAGTTATGAATCTAGAAAGTTGAAGGAACATAAGAAGAACTATGATACCTATGACTTAGATCTTGTATCTACCATCCATTTTTTGAGTATGTGGAGACATTATCTAATGGGTAAGAAATTTGAGTTAAGAACTGATCATAATGGGTTAAAATACTTGTTTGAGAAGCCTAATTTGAATGCAATACAGAGGAGATGGATGGAGTTATTATGTAAATATGACTTTGACATCAAGCATATCAAAGGTAAGGAAATAAAGTAGTTGCTTCACTTAGTAGGAAGACACATGTGATGCATGTAGCATCTATCAACACTAGTGCATCATATTTAAAGGATAAGATCATTGAAGCCAGTTTTACAGATTAAATTTATCAACATGTAAAAGAAGTGTTAAATTTTAAGCATTAATTCAATATACTCTAGGATCCTTACTGAGAGAATAACAGGTATAGTATATCAATGCATATCAATCATAACAAGCATGACAAGCATCATAAGAATCATAAGCATGAGAGACAAGAGACACAGAGTTTTCGTGGGGAAAACCCTAAGGTGAAAAACCCCACAACTTCCTCAAAGATAGAGAGAGCAATGGCTCAACCAAAGTACAACCAAAATACACTGAGATAGTCTCCTAGTAGCAGATGATCCTCCTCCTCGCTAGTGCGCCACTTTTCTGAGTGAGAGAAGTATGAACTTCCAAGTGATCAAATAGAGATCTCATGATCTCTATTTATACTTAACATGTTTGCCCAGTTACACTATGGGGCCAACTTGTCTAGCTGGGTACATCCACAATATAATATATATTTCAGGGCCAACCCCACACATGGTGGTCTAATAACCCATCGGCAAGTACACACACTTGCGACACTTGTCATTACACATGACGACACTTCCTTATAGAGGAATAACACATCTCTTATAAGGGTACAATAAATATATGTGAAATACATAGATGAAATACATTCCGAAGTTACATATACATCAACACTCCCTCTTAACTAGGAAGGTATTTCTCGACACAGATCTGCTAGTACAAGTCTTCTTCTCGGGATCATCATCATCATCATCATCACTGCTGCTGCTATCTCAACCAATCTCTAACTCTACTCGTCATAGGAAGTTCTACAGAGCTAGTCCTTTTTCATACTGGATGTAGGCCCACCACCTGTAGGTCTTCATCATCTGTGTGAATGGTCTGATAGAGGTGGTATCTCAGGACTAATTTTATGTGCGGATGCAATACTGGAAAGAGCATCCCAGGAACACTTATGTGCCTAAGCATGACCGTCAATATCTCCCAGGACTGATTACATGCATCTCCTCCACAATACCTTTAAAGAGCATCCTAGGAACATTTATGTGCCGCAGCACGACCGGCAAGATCTCTAAAGAGCATCCCAGGACTTATTACAAGCACAGAGCTCAACCTCTCAGATCTCCAGGACTGATTACATGTGGATAGACAAAACCTTTAAAGAGCATCCCAGGAACATTTATGTGCTGTAGCACGACTGGAAATATCTCTAAAATAATCGTGCTGGAGCAGAGCGAATGCATTACTTTCAATAGTTGTTTTGATCTCTGAAATAATCGTGTGATCATGATGCAAACCAATAGACTCCGGTGCAAGATAGGATTTAGGACATTCTGCAATATCTAGAGTGTGAGCTGGAACAGAAAGAGAAGAAGGTTGGAGCATGAGTGGAGAATCTGCAAGTTCTTTGTCAACAACTTAAATATGAGATGATACTGGTTCATGATCTAAGAGACCATCAAGAGGAGCGAATGCATCACTTTGTTTGCTTTCAAATGGGTTGGGACAATGTCCTTCATTCTCTATGCCAAATATTTCATCCTGGTGAGCCCATAGATCTTTTGGTGATGAAAAATCAGGGAGGTCATATAACATCCAATCAGACATAGCATACAACATTGATGCAAAGGCTTTATCAACTTTATTTAACCAATCAATCTTCTCTTCAGAAGATTCGAACTCTCTTTCAAAACAACAGTCAAAGAGATCATGGCTCTTCAAGTATGTTATCATTTTTGGTTTCCAATCATCATAGCTGAGAGGAGAAAAAGGAGAAAGAGGAGTGATTTCTTCTGAATTCATTCAAGTTGTAGAAGACCTGCAAAAACAATATAGAATAACTGCAACTGCTACTGCTGCAAAAATGCAGAAACTGCTGCAACTGTTGCACTCGAAATCTTGATAATAACCTGCAAAAAACTCTCAAGAATGGAGATAAACAATACTCTCAACATGCTCTGATACCATGTGAAAATCCTCACAGCAGATCTAAGAGATGATGTATAACTCACAAGAGTAATTATGATTAAGCAAGAAAATAGAAGAACAGTAAACAATACAGTATAATGAGCAACAGAACAATATGGTACAGTAGAACTCAGATAGAAGCAATAATACTTCACACACACTAGATTATTAATCACAAAAGGACATATAAATAATACAATGCATGAGGAATTCGAATGCCTAAGGTGGCAATTCGAATTAGCCTTCATGGAGTGATCAAAGGATCACTGGAGTGTCATCGGAGCACAACTAGTATCATCAGAGCACAACTGGAAGTCTTTATCATCATCAGTGGAGTCATCAATGCTCAAGTAACTGTCAACCATCAGTCAAACTAACTCTGGTAGGTGTAACTGAGTGTAACTGAGTGTAACTGACTGTAACTGATTGTAACTGAGTGTAACTAAGTGTAACTGAGTGTAAACTGAAGACAACTAGACTGGTAGGTGAAGAAGGGTGAGTTGCTCCCTAAAATCAAGGAAGAAGGGCGCATTAAGCAACTGGAGGGCTAAAAATGAATAGTGAGAAGCTCCTGGGGGCTGGCTAATTGAGGGCTAGGTGTTGGACTAATGACTGGGATGCATGCAAACCCTAAAAGTGCATGCATGACTGAAAATGTAAATGATCAAAATATTGGTGGGACTAGGATGGAGTATAGGAATATCCTAACAAACACGACATTTTTCAGAAGAACTTTGCATGGTCAATGAAAGCTAACATGTGTTAGCTTTCCTTCCCGTACACCACATTGAATCATGGAGACAATCTAATGAATGTTAGCTTTCCTTGTAGCAAAAGCATAAGGTCATTTCATAGTGCATGTTAGATGTGCTTCCAGCACAAGGACAAGGGCATTTAGAACAACAAAATTGTTTGGTGAATGAAAGCTCACATGTGTTAGGTTTCCTACCAGTACAAGAACATTGAAATCAAATACATAGAACCATGAAGGAAATCTAACATGTGTTAGCTTTCCCTCAAGTAGAAGTAGAAGGGTTTTTTTCACAAGAAAATTGCATGGTGGATGAAAGCTAACATGTGTTAGCTTTCATACCGGTTCAACCACATTGCACCATGAAGAGCCCATCGAAGCATTTGGCACAGAGCCCATCTGTGTTAAAGGATCCCCTTCCTCATCATCAAAGCATGGCTTCGCATGCTCCCACCACTGGTTATGGACCTACTGAGATGGCAATGTCTTCTTCCAATACTGGTGGTTATGGATGTGTGAATATGGTTCAATCGAAGGTTAGTGTTGCCACTCGTCAATGCAATTATGGTGCACCACAGCCTAATATGGGGAGTGAGCCTCCCCCTCCTCCTAACAATTCCTTGCATATAGTTAATCCCTCTAATATGCTGCGGATACCGAAAGGTGTTCTTAAGCACTCTACGCAAAATCCTAATGCTCGAGCCACCCATAACTACTCCATCATGGAAGATTTGGGCCAAACTCCGTGTGCCATGTTGGCTCTTGAAGTTTTACAGGCCTGTCCTTCTCAAAAGCATGCCCTTTTGAGTGGGTTCAGAGTTCAGGATGGGGGAAGTCCTAGTGTTATTAGGTTCGACACTACTGATGTTCAACCTCGCTTACCTTACCACGTGGCTTTTCAATTCCAGGTGGCGTGCCTTCATAATTTTTTCAAATGTACGATGGTTGACGAAGGTGCTTCCGCGTCAGTAATGTTGTTAACTTGTTGGAAAGCTCTCGGCTGTCCTCCTCTACTCACGTCTAAAACCACGCTCACTGCATTCGACGGTCAGTCATTGAAGCTGAATGGAATTATCCCTTACCTTGTTGTTTGCTTGGGAGGTAAATCTGTGCCTATTGAAGTCGAGGTGGTTGATGCACCCATCAACTACAACCTTTTACTGGGTCGAAATTGGATGTACGCTATGAAGGATGTCATGTCTACTATATTTAGAGTTATCTACTTTCCTCACGAAGGCAAGATTGTGACCATCGATCAGCTCGATTTCATTCATCCCCCTTCCACAGCATCCATGGGATCCGTAGTCCCGCGGGTTACTCATTCTCAGTCGGAAATGGGGAACATGGGTGTTGGTATGTACCCTTCATTGATGGGAATTTATGATTTTCCTACACCTGGGAATTTTATTGGAACCATTTCTAACGATGCGTCTCCTCCTTTGCATAATATGTCATTCCGGACATTGTATTTTAATGATCCATGGACTTTACCATCCATGAGTTCCACGTCTGGAGACATTACACACATCGGGATGTCTATGCCACTGTTTGTAGTTGAGCTTGCTTACCAACATATTCAACAAGCCACTGTAGAGCCAGATCTCTCTTCTTCTCAGATAGTCGAGGAAGATCCCGTTACGCTACCAGTTTGGGCATCCAACTTGTCTTGTTCACATGACTGCCTTGATGATACGTTGCCTTCAGATGAAGCTATTATGGAGGCCATGTGTGGTAGTGAGAGGCCTTGGGAGGATATGCACCATCTCTCTTATTTCCTTCCCAACCTCGAGCTCGCCGAACAAGAAGAGTTTAGGATGACTCTAGCAGAGATGGTTGGTCACCCTGTGGCTCTTTTAGGGTCGCATGATATTTTTGCGGAGGGGAATATGGCTAATATTTCCCCGACTACGTCAATCAACATATCTCGTACTCCTGGAAAGGTCGAGAATGTTTACATTGGTGACGATTGCAGTCCTGAGGAGATTGCTATTTACATCGAATTGTTTACAGAACTCCGGTAAGCTTTCACCTGGTCATATGAGGAGTAGGGATAATTTTAAGGACCCATACTTATTTAAAAGTGTATAAACCTTGGCAATTCTTACCAATTCTTAAAATGTCAACTATAAAATATTTGGCGATATTTTTCTAAAATTATTTCAATTTATAAGGATTTTATTTACTTTATATAATAATTTGGCGAGTTTTAGCGTGAAAAAATTTTACCCCATCAAAATTGGGTGAAATGGGGCTTCAAAAAATGCAAATTGAAGAATATTTTTTTGGAAAAACAACCCATGGGAAAAATTTCGCCCCTAAAATTATCCTTGATGAGGAGATGCCAGGAATAGACCCCCGCATTGTTGAACATGAGATTAGAACGTATCCCAACGCTAAACCGGTTCGACATCGCTTACGTGCTATGAACCCTAGGAAAGCAGCCGCTATCAAGGCAGAGGTGGAGAAACTGCTCAAAGCTAGTTTTATCTATGCCATTACCCTTACTAAATGGGTTTCAAACCCCGTTCCTATGAATAAGAAGCAGAGAATGATCCGAGTATGCACTGATTTTAGAGATTTGAACCATGCATGTCCGAAAGACAACTTCCCCACGCCATTCATCGATCACATCTTGGATGCTTGTGCGGGAAGTGAGATTTTTTCATTCATGGACGGTTTTTCGGGATATAACCAGATTCTAATCAAACCCGAGGACCAACATAAGACAAATTTCATTTATCCTTGGGGAACGTTTGCATGTCGTAAAATGCCCTTCGGCCTTAAAAACATCGGAGCTACGTTTTAACATTCCATGACCTACGCCTTTCACGATCTTAAAAAGATTATGGAGGTTGTCTTGGATGATCTTGCCGGCCATTCTCGCAAGAGAGTGGACCACCCCAAGCACCTCCGCATGATTCTCAAACAATGTATACACTACAAGATTCAATTGAATCCCAACAAATGCATCTTTGCTGTAAGGATTGGTCGCCTTTTAGGCTTCATAGTTTCGAAAGAGGGTATTGGAGTCGATCCTCTTAAAGTTGAGGCAATACTTCGGTTGCCTCCTCCGCGTAACTTGTTACAACTTCATAGCCTCCAAGGGAGAGCCACTTTTCTACGCCATTTTGTAGTCAATTATGCTAATCTTACCAAAGGTTTCCCTCGCTGATTGAAGAAAGACACACCCTTTATCTAGGATGAGTGAGCCCAACAGTCTTTCGACTTCCTTAAGAAAGCTTTGGTATCTGCCCCTGTGCTTAGTCCACCAGTCTTCTCACGAGATTTCATCCTTTATGTAGCCATGTCTCAAGAGATGATTGGCATGGTCTTGGTTCAGGTTGATGACGCACTTGTCGAGCATGTCATCTATTACCTTAGTCGAAATCTAGTAGACACTAAACTGAGATATACTCATGTGGAAAAGTTGGCACTTGCGACTGTTCATTCAGTCCAACGGTTATGACATTACATTTTGCTTAGAAAAACCACAGTTGTCACGCATATCAATCCATTTTAGTTCGTGCTATGATGATGCCTTATAGGGGGGAAGTACAATAAATGGATTGTGATCCTTCAGGAGTTCAATCTCGATTTTGCTTCAACGAAATTGGTGAAATCGTTGGTGTTTGTTGAGCTTATGTCGGACCTTCTAAGACTTGATGAGGATGTCATTCATGAAAATTCGTTTGTGGATGAACATTTATTTCTTATATCCTCTGAGGACCGTTGGTATGGGGATGTTATTGTATATCTCCAAACTTTGAAGTTTCCTCTGCATTATTCACGAGACAAGTGATGGCATGTGCAACATCATGCTAAATATTATACTATCATCGGTGACACTTTGTATCGTCGAGGAAAGGATTCTATTCTCTGTCGTTGCTTAACTCATGGAGAAGCGGAGCGGGTACTTAATGATTTCCATGTAGGGGCATGTGGCGGTCACTTATCCGGGCTTGCTATAGCCCATTGTATTATGCGAGATGGTTACTTTTGGCCTTCAATCTTTAAAGATTGTATTAACATTGTGAAGAGATGCCACCCTTTCCAGGTGTTTTCTCGGAATATACACTCGCATCCAACGCCCCTTCATCCGGTCATCACCGTTGGTCCCTTCACCAAGTGGAGGGTGGATTTCAGGGATTGCAAACCAGCTTCGGCTGGGGGGCATCACCATATTATAGTGGTCGTGGACTACTTTTTTAAATGGGATGAGGCCATGCCTATCGTAAAAGCCGATTGTGCTACATCAGCCCATTTCGTGTTCAATCAAATTATCACTTGGTTTCGTATTCTGAAAGAGATTGTCACTGACCATGGAAGTCACTTTCAGAACAAGATGATGGAGGATTTGTCTCTCAAGCTTGGGTTTCGTCAAGAACATTCATCTTCTTATTATCCCCAAGTGAATGGTCAAGTTGAAGCAGTTAATAAGTCTTTGAAGACCATTCTCCAGCGTACCATCCAACAAAGCAAGAACAACTGGCACATCATGTTATATCCTGCTTTGTGGGCGTATCAAAACGCAGTCAAGACTACCACCGGGTTCTCACCATTTCAGTTAGTACATAGTGTGGAGTCACTTTTACTAATTGAATGCGAAATCCCTTCGCTTAAACTGGCCATAGAGCTCCTCCCTGATACGATGGGTCTTGAGCAACGTTTAATCCACCTTAAGAAACTTGACAAGCAGGGTCGAGATGCCACCGTGGCTATAGATTCCAACAAACGTCGTGTTAAGGTTCAGTACGATAGGTCTATCCATCCCCAGCAATATGATGAAGGTGACTTGGTCCTCTTATATGACCAAGCTAAAGAACCCCTAGGGGCAGGCAAGTTCAACCCCATGTGGCATGGTCCTTACATCGTGAGGCATGTCTTGGAAAAAGGAGCCTATGAATTAGAAGACTATGAGGGGACTGTCTTGAAGGAGCCTAGAAATGGGCTCTACCTCAAGCGATATTATGCTTGAAGCGCTGGTTCAGGATAATACTTTTGTACACTACTGTATGGTTACTTTTGTACATAGTTTAGCTTTCTCTTGGTTTTTGGGTCTGCTGATTAGCTTCCATTTGATTTACAGATGTCAGCAGAGTTTCCTACGTTCTTAAGATTTGCAGATGGTGCTAGCCATCATACGCAGCAGCTTGCTTCTGCTGCCTAGGTTATTTTCTCACCTGACCACCTAGTTGTGTCCTCAGGGGGTCCTTGTCTCGGTCTCACATCTAACAATGTGGCTGAGTATAGTGCCGTGATTGAGCTACTTCGGGATGCTATTTCACATGTTATCCAGTCTTTAGAAGTCTGCCTGGATTCACAACTAGTTGTGTCTCAGCTGAATGGGCAGTACTGTGTGTGAGATCCTACACTACTACAAAAATTCCTAAGGGTAAGACTCTTGGAACAACATTTTGTTTCAATTACGTACATTCATGTTCCAAGAAGTGTTAATCATATATCTGATGCATACGCTAACTATGTATTAGATTGGCATTTGTTACATTCACAATGAAGAACACAAATAAAAGAAGACATTCACACATTTGTACATACACACATATAGTAGAACCGGAGAACCAAAGTTTTTTATAAATAATATGTCCAAAAATGGTAGTGTCATGATACAAAAATGGAGCCCGTAGCCCTCAAAAATATACATATCCGTACAAAAATGAGATCCTTAGATATCTACTCCCCACGAGGAGGCCTAGCTGTCGCCTCGACAGGATGTGTCTGATAAAAATAATGCACTGCATTCATGACACGCTACAGTAGTCGCACCCAGTTGCTTGGCACCCTAACTACCTAGCGCTGCATATCCTCTGGCAGCTGCGCCACCTCTGCCCGTGGTGCCCTGGAATTCATCCGTGATATGTTGGACCGCAGAGTCTGTAGTGTCCGCTCTTCTGCAGCACCTACCATCTCATCACCCTTGCCCAAGCGACGATGTCTTGGAAAACCATTAGGTCTCACTAGACCCTTGTCTGTGAGCAAAAAGTCAAACATTAATACATGATACTACCCCCAAAACGATTTTTTCATTTACATCTATAATAAAAAATCCATAAAAATTTAATGCACAAAAAACCTAAAAAGAGTACTCACCAATGTCTTCGAACGCTGCATCTAGTGGGAGCGGCATGTCTCGATCCTGCCAGAAGTCTATCCCTACATAGGGGTAGTCATCTATCACTATGATCTATCGATCCCACCAGTAAAAGAACTCCTCTGTATATGGTGATGCCTGACGGCCACCACCCTGTCGCATCAAGACCTCAGCCCAATGGGTCATGGCTGGGTCGCAGAGACTATGAGGAGGGACCTCAACCGTCGGACTGAGCCCCAGAACCCGCTCGAAGAAGAAGCTGCACAAAATATTTCCATACCCGAAATTTTTCGCATCACCCTACTTGCACTCTATGAGCTGGGTCTTCATGGACCCTAGTAGTGTAGTACACCAGTCAAATATCATAGGCTTCATACACTGTGATGCATAAAACATAACGGGCCTGGATGCCTCGTGAAGAGATTTGGAACTAGTAATCCGCACTAAAGTTGCCACGACAACCTTCATGCTCAGGTTGACTATGGCTCGGATGGGCACCTGACTTTCCACTGCCCGAGTATTTGGAACATAATACCTCTCTATGTAGGCGAGGATGGTGATCCCACCAACCACAGTTCAAGACTGAAGGCTTGCTACCTCACCTCGGTGGGACAAACTTGTGATGAAATAGATATCTTCCACCTCCAATGAAAGTATTTTCCCGTCTAGGTTGAAGTTCTGTGCATCAACATCCCAATAGTCTATCAAACGTCGGAGCAATAGGTTTTGGGCCCTCGAAACCCCCTATGCTCCAAAATTTATACAGACCACATGCTTGTAGTGCTTGCTGTGCACGCACATCATTACGAATGGCCTCATCTACTAGGTCATGTTCTCTCTCTCTCCACTCTAGAACCATCCTAGAAAGAGAAAAACCCAAAGATTTGGTCATTTTTGCTTAAAAAAACTAACTTCATGGCCGTACCCACGGGAAGTTGTGCTCACAGAGGTGGGTACCCACGGTCAACATGTGTGCTGACTGCGCATACCCATCCCTACCCGCAACCCACATAGTTATAGCCCACGGGTAGCACCGTGACCATGTAGGGCATGGCCAAACAAAAATTTTAACTAGTGAAAAATGAAATAAAAACATTGAAATGGAAGGTGGGGATGAGAGTACCAACCTGCTGATGACGGTTTGATGATCGGATGCCTGTAGCTCCCAAAATCAGTAGCTGAGCTTTGAGAGGAAAACTAACCACAAAACTCCAAATGGGTGAATAGTAAAAATGAATTGTAAATTGTAAATTTTTGTTACTATTTATAGTTTTCAAGACCCATTTGTCTATAGTTTTTGCCATTATATGCTGTTGTGGACTAATATAATGTCTTACAGTAGCATTTTTTACCAGATCTCTTCGGCGGAAGTTGTTTCCAAGCATTTCACACCTACAACAGGTACGTTTCACACCTGGCATATAGGTTAGATGTCATTTCACATGCATTATGCATTTGACCTTTTGACCACTTTCATCAACCCTAGGTGAGACCCCCGCTTCTTAACTAACACGGAACCTTCACACTATTATAGAAGTGTCGTTATGTGGCGGTAGGGCCTTTCCGAACATGGGTACCCTAGATAGAACCCTTTTTTGCATTCTGGTGCGCATGCCATTGTTTGTCCTTAGGATTGGGAGTCCTTTGTAGTTACGCCATGACATTGCGATAAAGACTCATACTCTACTTTGTCTTATGCTGGCCATCTCCCATAAGGAATCCCCCGTTTATATCAAGTTGTGATTGCATTGCATCATCTTGCTTTCCACTTGAGCCTTGTGCCGGCTCTCGCTTACTCTGTTATTAGCCTGGTTCCTGAGCACTTTTCCCTGTCGAGCCCTACAGAGCTTACATTTTTCCTCCACAATTTGATGACCTTTTGACCCTGAGGGAACAAACCCCCCGAGTGTCCACATCCTGCATACACTTCCTTGCATTGATCATAGGTATGTTCCACTACTTGGAACTAGTCTGCTCGCTATTTGACACTCGTTCCCTCACTTGTTGTAGTATAAGCAATTTTATTCTTTTTCAAGCTTTCCTCAAATATGAAAAAGACCAAAAAAATCAAATATTCCAAAAAGCCGGACGGGATTATGGTGACTACTTCTTATTGGTAGTTGTTGTGTCACCTTTGAATAGAGCATTCATTCCACTCCATACATTATGAGTTAGGACTATAGTTGGACCTTAGGAGCTGTACTTGTTTCTCGGTTTACTCCACCGATTGGTTAAGCTTCCAGTCATTATGGAGCCCTTTGTAGTGCCTCCTGCATCACACAGTCTATATCGAGTCTATGCTGTCTGAGTGTATCCATCTGCTCATGCTCTTGTTCAAAGGAAGTCCTGCAACCAATGTCAGCCACTCCTCAGATCTCTTGACTATTGCATGTCCGCCATCTTTATTGATTCAGTCTGTTTCACCTGAGTTCTTCCAAATCTTTCAGCATAGCTAGTACCTCATGCTGGTTGATGGGGGATGCCTTAATTCCCTCCTTCCAACGAGTCTCATTCCGTCGACTTCAACCCATTTATTCCATAACTTGAGGCTTAAAGTTCGGTTGAGTACCTTGAGGCTTGCAGTCATTACTGGCAGGTTCTCTCTCCATCAACAGTTTTGGGAATACATCAATGTCCCCTGATCAATGGATTCATCCTAGTGTTCGACTTCAACTCATCTATTCACACTCCGATGATTGTGCTCTGTACCTTGATGCCCATTTTTCATTATTGGTGGGTTATCTCACATCTGTTAACGGTATACATCATTGACCGATAATCAAATGATGTCACATCAGGTTCAACCTCAACTCCTTTACTCACTTGATGGGACTTGCACCGTCGAAGACTTGGGTAGAAGACCCCAGGCGATAGTGGCATTCAGTATGCTACTTATGATTATGACTTTACATCTGAGATATCACCTCTCATATATCAGCAGTTTGTACCTCCAGTTTGCACTACTTGTTTCCTTCTCAGCAGGAGACCATATCTTATTACAGAGGGATCATGGCTATGATCACTTATGACATGTATTCACTATGTACTGCCTATTCATGGCCATTGTATCAGATTTTTGTACTATTGACATGTATTCAAGGATACTATTGTATTATGACGAGTGAGCTGCTCCTTCCACTTGTGTCTCCATCACTCAATTTCTGAGTTTTATAATGTATTTCGGCCATCGTAGCATCAGTCTCTGACCTCACACATTAAGGGGCATCTGTTACAACATAATTTTCCACCTTGTGAGCATCAGCATTCTTTGGCCTACATGATCCATTTCATTGACTGAGATCCACTTTGTATCCTTCAAACACTATTTTTCCCTATTTTTTCCCTTGTATGCTAGCTCCATCATTATAGTGGGTGTACCCGCGATTTGCATCACTATAGCCCGTGGGTAGCATGTAAAATGGTAAAAATCACTAGTTTATTACTTTTTTCTCTCAAAACACGGTCATAGGGTGACCTTTGGCCCTGCATTTGCCCTGAAACGCCTTGATGTGTCCTTTCACTTACCTTTGAGAGGACTATATATTGAGCACATATGGCTTATGGATGGGAGGAAAAAGAAGAGCAAGAGAACTCTAGTGGATTTTTTCCCTATCTTGAGTCTACACTCATTGATCCTTGTAGTTGTGAACCCTTTATGTTCACCTTCCAAACTCCTATCATAGTTTGAGCTTGCCATTCCATGGAGGATTGAAGTGGTGGAGGCGCAAGTGGATTGAACTGGATCTTGGTTCAGATTGGTTACCGACAAGAGGTCGTATCACATTGTACTTCTTGTTGTTTATTAATATTAATACTCATATTCTCGTCCATTAATGTTGTAAATGTTGTTTATACTACATTGGGTTGCATTTACTTGTAATATCATGGGCCATTGCTATTGATGATGTTAATGCCGTTTACATATTATATGTACTTGTTGTATATTGGCTGTCAAGACTAATTTGCAGATTCAAGTGCACGGATTGAAAAGCTCTAACGGGGATCTACATCAAACATTTGGATCGAGGTTGATTATATTCTTCATTATCTTAGCATTGTCATTTATATAGCATAGCATTGAGAATTGAGTTGATTTCTGGTAGTCAGCTGTCTGTTGTGGTCTACCCCAAGCCATAGTGAGTTTTCTCCAATACAAAGAGGCAATGGTCTCATTAGATCATGATCGAGTTTCTGATATGGTTAGGGAAGGTACAAGAGTCTTCATTAAGTTAATTAGTTCATTATATATTACACATATACAAATGTTGTAGAAATGCACGTAGGACATTTGAATAATATTTGTAATGTATCTTGCAGGTGATGTATTCGTTGTCATTACACCCCCCCACAACCAAGAAAATGTGGCATACTATTTGATGCGGTGCACGCAAATAAAAAGTAGGTTGGTGCGACCCTACCAAGATGGGGATTTAACATACCAAACTGGAGACATGGTTCTAATGGGACACTTTTTGGAAAAAGTGAAAAAACATGGTGATCATATTATTTACAGAGATTTTATGCTTGAATATATATCATGTCAATACAATCATTTGGTGGTGGCAGCTCGAATACATATAACATAAATCAAGGTGAAGAGAGGTGAGCCAAAGAGATGGAAGATGACAGAAGCTGACCATGATCGTATTATGGATACTTGCATTCCTATAACCCATTGGCCAGATGAATGAGTTACATGTATGCCACTTGCATCATTGGCATAGTTTTCATGTTGTCTTGTGTAATATTTTTTTGGAGATTTTTGTGGAGGTTGTTTTATAAATGTATTTTTGTAGATGCTTTAATGTCAAGAATACAAATACTAGATGGGAGGCTTTTGTGAAATTTGGGTCATGGTGCTCCAATGTGAATACACTTGAATGTATGGTCAATTCTCCATGAACTTCATCCATAATAGTTTTATAGATATTTGCTTAGATGCTTTAAAAACAATATTAAAGATATAATAGATAGTTGAATTGTAATGTAATTGAATTGTAATGTGTAGACAATATAATGTAATTGTAAAATTTCAATTTTAAATTGTAATGAACATTCTAATTTTAAATTTTGATTTCAAATACAATTGTAATGTAATTGAGAATTTAAAACACATCTATATACAATGTGGAATTGTAAAATTTAAATTTTGAATTGTACAATATATTCTAATTTTAAATTTTGATTTCAAATTTGCAAAATTTTATACATTATAATCCATTCATTGTATTTTGTCATCAATTACATTGTATTTCATTATCAATTATATAAAAATATTATCAAATACCAATGTATTGGAAAAATGTTTCATTCAACAATAATCAATTAGTTTTGTTATCAAGAACATATCAAAGTCAGGACCAATGTTTTTTGCCTCTCCTCATTCCATTTAATAAAAATATTGGCACTTGGTGCTACATGGAATATAACATAGGAGATAGAGGGTACAATTCAACTAAAGGGCACTTACACATAATATTTGAATATATTTTCAAGCAAACAATACCCATTGTTGGCACAACTCACAAACATTCACTATAATTTCTAACCATCAAACCTTCTCAATTTTTGGATTACATGCATCAAAAACCATCTTTATCATGCAGTTTTGCATGCATAGGCATGGAATCTCTTTGAGAGAAATTAGTTAGTATTATATGGCCTTGCTTATGTAAAAAAACCTCAATTATCAAACCAAAACACAACTACTACATGTCTTTGTTTTTGATAGACATGGATTACATAATAATGAAAGTTGAAACGTAAACATAATAATAACATGGAAACGTAATAACTTGTACATGCCTTCATATATGCAACTTACCTAGTTGGATCAAATGGTGCCATTATCTCCATTTGTCATAAAAAATAAACCATATGAAATAGTTGTACAAGCATTTGCTATCAACATATTTTCATGTCTTATATTAACTAGGTGGTTATGCTTATTGCCAAGAAAACAAACCATACTTTTATGACTTTAGATTAGATCACACACTTAAAAGAAAAGAACACAAATATTACCTACATACTATATAACTTGTAATTAGAGAATTTTGTCTCAAGGGATATTTCACACTCTCGATGGACAAAAACATTCTTGTATACAACAACACATTGAATTTTCAATTGAAATTACACATTAAATTTTCCATGTAATTGAATTCGAATGTGGAAATTGTAAGTGAATTGTAATGTGTAGACAACATAATGCAAAATGTCAATTTCAATTTTCAATTTCAAATGTATTCTAATTTTAAATTTTGATTTCAAATACAGTTGAGAATTTAAAATACATCTATATACAATGTAAAATTGTAAAATTTAAATTTTAGATTGTACAATGTATTCTAATTTAAAATTTTTATTTCAAATGTAATTGTAATGTAATTGAAATTGAACTTGTAAATTGGAACAACACTTTGAATTTTCAATTGAAATTACACATTAAATTTGAGATTTTAATTTTAAATTGTAATTGAATTGGAATGTGTAAATTGTAATTGAATTGCAATGTGTAAACAACATAATGTAATTGTAATTTCAATTATTAATTTCAAATGTATTCTAATTTTACATGTTGATTTCATTTATGCAATTGTAATGTAGTTGAAAGCGAGCTTTTAAATTGTAATTGAATTGGAATTGTAATTTCAATTTTAAAATGTAATGTCTGTATTCAATTCTAAATTTTGGAAGATGTTCTCTAATGTAGTCGAAATTTGCATTTTAAATTGAACTAAATTGTAACTACACATTAAATTTGCATTTGAAATGACAAAACATAAATTTGTAACTGTAATAACTATACCCAGATCTAATATAAAAAACAATCGATTTCAAATCATATACACAATACACATGAAGACATCAATATTATAAGATATACAAAATATCCAAAATTCCATATACAAAGTCCATATATGATAAAATTCCATGTATAAATGATAGAAATCCATATCCAAAACATGGAAACGTATATATAGATAATCCAAAACATGAAAATATATAAAATATGAAAATATCCAAAACATGAAAATGTATAGATCATCAACTCGTTGGCCACTACCCCCACGAGGCCCTTGATCGTCCCTCTGACCGCCCTCGTGTGTAGTAGACCGATGTTGGCTCTGAAATGGTAAACCATGAATCAATACATCCATATCTGTCGAGTCAATGGTGACATCTGGGATCTGGGTAGGAATATAGGTAGATGGCCCTTCATTAGGAACATATACTTGAGCTGCATCCCAAACATATGTGAAATCCATTGTAGCATTAACACCCGCCTGTAGCGATGCCTATGTAATATGCCATTGGGTGAAAACATGATGTTGGGAAACAATTTTGGCTTGCTTTTGACAAACAAAACTGTTAAATTTTTTGTTTTTCAACTTCAACCTCTTCAAACCCATATCTCCCTTAGGAATTTCAACTTGAAGTAAACACAAAGGTTTTAGAGAATTGAATTAGCTTTCTACTCATATTTTTTTTTTATTTTTTTTATGGACATATCGTGGGACAAATTTGTTGTCAACAGACGGCATATACTTGAAAATTTTAGGTATGGATAGTGAGTGACCTGTGTTGACGACAGGTTTTTTTATAGATGGTTATTCATTTTAGGGAAAACATTTGTAGGCTCATAATCTACACACACTACATTGGATCCTGGACTATATTTTGAGTTTTTTAAGACTTGGGAACTATTTTTTATTATTTATTGAAACAACGTATGTTCAGAAAATGGTGCATTATCGACTCATGTTTTTGTCTTCACATTTTCTTTCAAATGTGACTATTATTGGAAAAAATAAAAGTACCTCTTTGAAGAGGACGAGCCAATTATGATATCTATGAAATTTCAAATTTTTTGGTGTTGTCTTTGTTATGATATTGAATTTTCATTTCGAGTGATTTTCAAAGTAATAAAATTCTTAAGGGATAAGGTTTAGAAAAAAATAATTAATAGATAGAAATTCAAGTCAAAATGAAACAATTATTATATCATTGGAAACTAGATTCAGAGATGAATCCATTGCTACCAAGTCCGGCAAATAACATTTAGAATTTACAGGGGTTCGGGCTTGCTGAAGTTGTAGGTTTTGGAAAGATGCCATATATTTTCCTAGGTTTGTTGACCATAAACTCTCGGGCGAAAAATATCTTCCAAACTCTCAACCGAGAGTTTAGTTCAAACTCTCATCAGAGAGTTTTTTTTTAAAATATAGCGCGACGATTGGTTCAAACTCTTGGCCTAGAGTTTTTTTAAACTCTTGGGCAAGAGTTTGAAATCTCAAAACTCTCGACCTAGAGTTTGAGGTTGACTTATTTTCACATGATCATCCGTCGACGCTCCATTTTTTTCACTCCGTTTTTCACAGAAGTGTTTCCCAGGTTTGTGATTTCACCCCATTACTTGTAATAAGTTAGATTTATTAAAAAATAAAACTAGTTAACATAATTTAAGTTATAATTCAAAAATTGAAACATAAAGTACAAAAATCAATTACTAAATGTGACTAAATAACATGAATTGGAACATAAATTAAAACTCACATATGTGTCTAGTCTCGGCTCATGAGGACCTTCGCGGTCCTCATGTCCACAATTAGGATATACCCCCTTTCCTTTGCCTTGTACAATTTGAAATTAATTTGAAGTTAAGATCTAAAACATAAAATCTCGAAAATTAAGAAATAAAACACAAATTATTTGAACTGAGAAATAATATTCAAACACAAATTAAATTGGAACATAAATTATAACTTACCTTGACTACTGTCGTCCGTGGGTAGGGACGAGCAGAGGGACCAACCGATGGCTCACTACCAAAGAGTTGATCCATGAATGGGGTCCCCTGCATGGATCAATAGAATACAACTCCCTTAAGTATTATTGACCATTCAATTTACGACATTAATATGATGTAACATGAAGAACATATATACATAATTGTACAAAAGTATATCTATCTTGTAGCAACGCATCTACGATACAACTAAAAGTATGCATCTCGAGCTGTCTCAGCATACTCCCGTAGGGCCTCACCATCGAAACTCCTGAGCATGTCACTAGGGACATACTCTATCTATGGCTTTGCAGGTGGAGGGGGTGGTCTAGATGCCTCTCCATGCATAGCAACAACAACACTGCCCATGGTAGTGAACAACGAGTCTGCAAGGTCATCTCTAGCCTCTGCAGCAAGCTGGGATGATTGTGCTACATCCCTCGGCCTAATAATCGCCCTATCTGGAAACGGTACCAACCTCGGAGCGGGTGGCACGAAGGAAGGGTCTCTCTGAGCTCTAGGACATTGGTAGGATCATCCCCTACTAGCCCCATAGATAGTGGACCTTGTGCTGGTGTAATTTGGGTGCATGTCCAAAAACAACTCTACATAAACATGTTTTGCAAAGTACAATGGGACCTGGTCATGCTGGGAGAACATGCCCGATGCTCCAATGAATCTATCATATAGATGTGGTGTAGCGGCCTCCAACTTAAACTCCCTGAGTCTAAGCGGTTGACTAGAAGGGCGGTCAGGTGGGATGTCGAACAAAGTACCCTTGACGTCATGGCCTCTTATGGCGACTTTGATGTCCTCCCATTTGATCCCAATGACATCTTGTTTCCTCCTCTGGCATGAATGACGCCAAATTTCATTGAGAGGTCCCACCCTCTTGTAGAGGGCCAACATCTCATCAACTACTGATAACATCATGGATAAAGATCGCTGTGTGGGAGAATCCTCCCTTAATGTGCACACATATGAGTTCACCCACTCTCACTGGGAAGTGATATCAGCGAGAGTGATCTGTGTGACCTCATCGTCGTACGATCCCCCTGATGGGGCACCTGTGATCCAACCAAAACACAAATGTTACTAAAAATATATATTATAACTTGCAACTGAAATTCAATGCATTATATACTAAAAATTTACTAAAAATGTATCTAACAAAAAATATGCTCTTGATGCACTCGATTCTTGACGCCCATCCCCCACCTAGGGATCAACTTGTATGTCCTCAAGAGGAACTGACACACTAGATCTCCTCCTTCCACCATCAGTGGCAACCGACCTAGGCATGGCCTCACTCCTCGGCAAATGGAAGCACTGCCAATGGCCACCCTCTTGGGAGACGTCAAATCCTCTCGTGCGTTGTGCAGCATGAAGCAATGAAGATCTCTCTTCAGAACTCTCTGCATCACATTTCAATTTCTAATTCTAATTCTCTTTCAAATTTCACATTTAAAATTCAAATTCAAATTTCAAATTCTATTTCAAATTTCGCATTTCAAATCCGAATTCAAATTTCAAAATCAATTGAAAGTTCAAACTCTATTTCAAAGTTCACAATTCAAATTCAAATTTCAAACTCTATTTCAAATTTCACAATTCAAATTCAAATTTCAATTTCAAATTCTAAGTTTCAATTTCAAATTCCAAGTTTCAATTTGGATTTGAATTCTAATTACATTTCCAATTCTCAATTTTCATTTCTCATTTCAATTTCAATTTTCGATTTTCAATCCGAATTTCATTTCAAAATTCAAATTCAATTTCAATATCAATTTCCAATATCAATATCATTTTCACTTTCAATTTCAAATTTGCATTTCAATTCCAGTTTCAATTTCCAATTTCAATTTCGATATCATTTTTATTAGCAACGCTAGCATCATAGGGGACTAGGCATCAAATTTAGTTGTTCAACGCTTGTTGCGACAACATACATGTATGGGATGGAGGGGAAATGGAATCATGGCTAAGTCAACTGGGGCTCGCTCCATGTTTGATTTTCGATAATCTACCTTCTAAATTGAACCATACTAACCTATGTAAAGGTATGATGCATACTAACCTAATGCTTGATATTGTAATGATGATCCTACTTGATTATAGATAATGATGCAAGTTCTTCTTATGTAAAGGCGTGATTGGTGAATGTTTAGTGTTAATGTGTCTATGCATGGAATGGTTAGTAACAACATTGTAATCCTATGTGTTTATCATTGGGAGAGGGTTGGACTATGTGATAAAAAATTTCAGTTGTGTTCCATGCATATATAGGGTTATCACTCACAGGAGGTAATTGACCAAGGTATCCCTAATGAATGATGTATCTACCACCAAAAGGAATTGTTTTATTATCTGGAAATGCTTCTCGTAATCAAGAATCAATTTGAATGAACAATCATGGACCTATAAATCTTATAAGTTAGTACTAGTCGAGCAATCATGGACCTATGGATCTCTACATTGGGCCCTAAAATAAGATTTTAGGGATCTAGGACCAATAGATATGGTCGACACACATGTCTTGTTGAAAATATTCTTAGTCTCTATGTGTAGGAATTAATTTCATTTTAAGGTTTTTATTACTAGTGATGGGTTTACATTTAAAGTTGGATATGGATGGAAACATTCACTTTTGTGCGCTAGGGATAGGTTTTGGACCATGGTTCAGGAAGAAATTAAGGGAATTATACCCTAACATAAGATTATTAGGGTAATGGGAAATGTTCAAGGCCATGAACCATAAAATAGATGTTTAATCTAAATAGTGCATGCAAAGACCTTTGAATCTAGAGGTGAATGTCATATGTAAGGCCTACTATACATGTCATTTCACATAATGGAACAAATTTAAAATAAAATATATACATTTCAACACTAGTGATTGTACATATTTGATATATCATTTATATTCATTCTTTCATTTATAAATTGTTGTTTTTATAAGATAAGCTTCAATAACTATTAATTATATAGGTTATTGCAAAATATTTTATAAAATTATTAATTTATATTAACACATAATTATATTAATAAATATTGAATTTAATAAACATATTTAAATTTAATTGTAATATTTATATTTATTTTTAAAATGTTATATAATATATATTATTAAAAAATTAAAAAAACAATTATATATTTTGAATATTTAGTGTACTGAAATGAAAGGCAACATAGTGTGTATTCTATTTTTATACACGTAAGCATGTTTTATAAAATGAAAATGTACATATATTATTAAAAAGTGAGAGTAACACTACAATAATATTATATATATATATATATGTTTATATAATGTTATTAATAATAAATTATTAATTTTATTAATATTATTAATTTCATTAATATTATTAATCTCATTAATTTATTAATTTATTGTAGTTATATTGATTAATATTTTATTATGGTCTATGTTTATATTTTTGAATCAATATTATTATTACTTAAATATTAAAAAATATTTTTCTTTTAATTTTTAAATTAATAAAGTTTTATATTATAAATATTAAGAATATTCAGTTTCCAAAATATTAATAAATATTAAAAATATAATAAATTATTAATTTTATTAATATTATTAATTTCATTAATATTATTAATCTTATTAATTTATTGTAGTTATATTGATTAATATTTTATTATGGTTTATGTTTATAATTTTGAATCAATATTATTATTAATTAAATATTAAAAAAATATTATTTTTTTAATTTTTAAATTAATAAAGTTTTATATTATAAATATCATAAATATTCAATTTTAAAAATATTAAAAATATTCAATGCTAATGGTTTTTGTTAAACCGGCAACCTAATATGATTATTTGTTTTTCAATTTTCTTAGCGTTCTTAGAGGATTGAAAAAAACAGGTAACATTCTTGCTTGTCAAAACACATTTTAAAATAAAACCGGTAGCATTTATGTGGTGAAATGCTACCGGTTGACATAAGCAAAAATATTAATAATTTAAAAAAATAAATAGAACATAAATTTAAAACAAAAAATGTTTTGGAATGGTTTTTGTTTTGGTTTCAATCGTGGTTTTTAGTTTCAATGGTTTTTGGTTTGGTTTTGATAGTGGTTTTACTTTCAATGGTTTTCGGTTTCGATGGTGGTTTTAGTATCAATAGTTTTTGGTTTCGATATTGGTTTTTGTTTTCAATGGTTACATTCACAAATTCATAAAAACTAAATTAAATCTATGTTTTAAACACCCAATTTTACATACAAAACAAATCAAATTTAGGGCTTTTTTCAAAACAAATAACAAAACAAAAAAAATAAAATTTGGGGATTTTTTTGAAAACAAACAACAAATTTAAGGTTTTTTGAAAAACAAACTACATGTGGTTGAAATCCACTTGCCTTGTGGATTCGAATCCATGGCGGACGGAGGTGGACGTGGGCGTGCTGTGCTGGCTGTGGATGCTCAGTCGAGGAGCTTGGTGCCATCGTAGTCGGCACGGTCTACGCTATCGCTGCAGAACAGTGCCGGCCGACAAGCCGAGCCCTGTTTTTTTTTTTTTTTTTTTTCTCAAACCCTCGATCGAGCTATTCTCGATCGAGGGTTTAAACTAGCCCTTGATCGAGCTATTTAAATACCCTTGAACGAGGTATTTTGAAGCCTTCGATCGAGGTATTTTCAAACCCTCGATCGAGTTATTTTCAAACCCTCGATCGAGCGTTTTAAACCTCAATCGAGGGTTTCAAAATTCCTCGATCGAGGGTTCGAGAAACAATTTTTTTCGCTCCCGCACGCCAAAAATGGTGAACCACCTTCGTGGAATCACCCCTATGCTACGCAAATTTGGGGAATTATTTCCATATCATCGACTGAGGGGTCTTCTTGCAAATTGTATAAAACCTTTCCCTTTCAATTAGGACAATCTCTAAGAAAGTGAGGCCCTTGACAATCCCAACACTTCACTATTTCAGGAACTGTTTTTTTTCTTCGCTAAGTTGTTGGCTTGGTACCACTTTGGGATGGAATATTTGATTGATACTCACTTTTACTAATAGTTTTTGCATTCTAAAATTTTTTATTCATTGGAAATATGTTGTATTGATTTCGGTGTGTAGCTGGTTTGAAACCCTTTTTCCTTTGTTCAACAAATGTTCTTTTAAAATTTCGAGTTCTTTCTTTGTATTCTGATCTACTTTGACTATGCTCATAGCACAATCTTCCTTATACAATACCTCGTCCAAAGTTTTAGGAGTATCAAACTCTATTTTATTTGCAAAATGAGTTGGAAAACAACTTATGAATCTTTGAATTTAATTTTCTCCTCCCTTATATAGGTAACATAATGTAACAATTATAGGAATTTATTGATTAACCCATCCATTGTCATGGATCCCATTTCCATCTCATAAAACTCCTTGATTTTTTTGTTATAAAATATTTCCAATAAATACTTCTCCTTGAATAGTCTTTTAAATTATGATCATTCAATTTTACCTTCTTTTAATCCCTTGGTGAGTTTTAAATCCCTCCACCAACGTGCAACTTTTCCATTAAGGTTATAAATTAATAAACAAACTTTTAGCTCACTTGGATATGCATATATATGAAAACACTTGGACATTCCAAGAAACCATTCCTCTGCCTTTTCTCTAGGATCAACCCCACCTTCAAATACTAGTGCTTTAATATTTTTAAATTCCCCTTTTAATTATAAACTATGTGAATGTTTAGATCTTTTTCTAAACCAAGGTGGTGATGAAAACTCAGAAGAACTAGTGTTGTAGCTTCTTCTTTCTGATTTATAAGAGGAATCTGATTCATATGCTTCTTTATTTTTACCTCTTTCTTCTTTATGAGACCCCCCTATCACATTGCTGGATGTGTGCACTGGATTCTGTTTAATTTTAGTTAATTTTTGCAGTAAAACTCCATTTAATTCTTGTTGAGATTGTTTATCCTTCAATATATATCCCTTGAAACTGTGTAGTTTAGATTTCAAACTTTGCATGGTTTTTAATAGTTTAGAGGGTGTAACAGTTTTCTATTCGCCATTTAAGCTAACCCAAATTTCCCCTTCTTGTTGAGGTGGTTCTAAATGACCCTGCTAGCTAGAATTTCTTTCAGCACTCATAGTTTGCAACACAAAAAAACTATTTTTAACGCAGTTGTCTTTGATTATGTAACTGATCTATTAATTCCTCTTTCCTTTCCACGGCTTCCCAACCCCTTTCAAACTCATCCTTGTTTCTAGTTGTTCTTAAGATCATATTATAAAGCTATCCCGAGATTGAATTCTGATTTCCTAATTGGATTGGTAAATTTGTTGTACTGGTTCTGGCAGCATCATCAACTACCTTAATGTGCAAAATAAAATTTACTATTAATTGATGTGTGGAGAAAATCAATCTGCAATTCATAAGTGGGAAATCCCATAGGTTGCACAGTGTTGCAACCTAGCTCTAATACCATTTGTAACAACTCAATAACTTGAGCACAATTTTTATTTTATAAACATTTACAAATATAATAATAAGGTCTATATCATATAGCATGTTTACTTATTTCTTTTCGTAAAATATCCTAAGATCTCCAATTTGTATTTATATGTTAGCATGGAGGAATTAATTCCCACATTACCTACTATACACACTTCTCATAATTTATGTTGATTGTGAGAATGTTAAATCATTAGAGTTAAGGACCTGCTTGTTTATATAATGTTTTGGTGAGATTAGTTTCTATTTTAAAAACTATCTTAATATGATCGCTTTTATATGAGGAGGGGTTTACTTTTGTTACCTCCTCTACATATAAATATATGTTTTACAATTTATATGCTTGTATAGGGTAAGTTTATCATGCTTGTTCTTTGTAATAGTTTACATTAACGATAAGGAATTGTTAAACTATAGGTTGATTTTCATGCTTACGCATGCTTTTTCACAAATTAATTTTCTTCCTTTAAGGTGAAAGCCAAAGGGTAAGTATCTTACTTAGCACAATGTGCTAACTACATGGTTTTTTCACAGGCCTACGTTAACATTCCAAGTGGGAAGTCGAAATCCTAGCACACACACGTTTAACCCTCTAGGGGTCAACACTTGCATCCAAGGTCTTTCTATGTTATGAACCAGGAGTGCTAAATGCGAGCCAACTCACTACCAATGGACGACGCGTATTGTGCATGAAACTTGCCTCCATCTGGAAATTTGCATTTAAGATCTGTACCAAGCATTGTTGGATGTGAAAATGAGGTTTGACCTTGGCAATAGTTTATTTAGTTAAACCATTTTTCATCCCAAGCTTTGTTTTGCTCTGAGAGGGTTTTGACAGAGCTCGAGCTCTCACCTTCTGATAACATTCATTCAATGCCTAGCTCAAAAACCCTCTCCAGTTTCAGTATATATCATGATACTTATCAGAGATCGAATCCCATTGTCATTCATTCTTCGAGTCATCAAAGCTTTTCTTTCTCTCGATAAGCTATCATTTACCTCTGTGATTTCTTTAATATAATTTTATTGTTGTTTAACTATTTTTCTTTATGATTATCTATGGAAATTTTACTAATGCAGGTTTTGTTTGTTGTAGGGTTACCTTTTCCTGTATGGTTCAAAGGGAGATGGATTTATCCTTGGACTGGAAGTGGGCACTTGTCCTGGGTAAGCTCCCTACCTATGGGTCACACGCCATTGAGGAAGAAGGAGGGGTTTAACCCCTGTTCAAGATTATCCAGTTAATTTGTTTCACTATATTTGTTGTTCGATTTGGGCATAACAATGCCTTGTAAAATTTGTTGTGAGAAGGAGGATTCGCAGGGTTTTACACCTGTAGAAGCTAGCATAGTTATGTTACTCCCTACAAGTTAAAAAAACTTGCACATACAGTTGTTAGTACTGTTTGGGCTAGTTTAAAATTTTAAATGCCCTCTATAATTATTAAGTATTCGTATGGCAGTGAGAATGCTTTTGTTTGTGGTCATGTTTACAGTTTGACTGACACAACTTATATGGAAAATATTACACCTATAAGTACTTGTTTAGCGCGGATTTTTTTTTAAATGGTTATTTATATGTAAACAAGTTTTCTTCCGGGGCATACAATTTAATGAGCCCCTTTCATTTTGTTTTATTAATGTATACAAAGCCATCGAGCTCCTTTTAGATGATATATACACAAATTGAGTTAGGTTTTTTGCTCCAGGTATGTAGTTTATTATGATGGTATATATACATGTACACGATGAGCCCTTTTGCTATCCTAAGGGTTTATAATAACCCTACTATTTGCAAATAGTAGAAACAGAGATGATATTTATCTCATTTGATTGCATTGTGTGCTCCATCCAATTGACAATGTATGAATATATATTTCATTAATAGTGGATTTAAATCGTTGTTGCATGCGTATGAGTTATAATTACACCCTGTAAATAGAGCATGTTATTTGAAGTTGTTTTCGCTTGTTGTTTTTGCCCGTGTTTAAATATATGAGAGTTGAGTATGTCTTGTTCTTCTCTTTAATTGTTATAAATATATTATATAATGATTTGGTTTTCCTTAAGGAAGTGAAGATTAACAACAATGCCTCTCTTGTATTTGATATTATCCCTAGATTCGATTGAGATCATTTACGTTATCATCCTGTTTATTTTTTTTATATAAATGTTTGTTGAAAACTGTAGAGTTCTATTTAGCTTGTCATATAGTCAATAATTGTTTTTCATGAACAACAGGGTCAAACCCTGAGATTCGATCCATGTTATCGTGGTAGTTGTTCTTATTTTCATTATGTGTAAACATTAGGTGTGAATGCTCTGTATAAGAGACTATTGATTTCATGAAGGGTTTGTTTGTTTAGAGTTTGTTTATTTATGTGTTTGTAAATACTTCTATTAAGTATTACTAATAATTTACCTTCCTATCATGCACATGGGGATTAATGGCATAACCAAGGATCTAACCCTTTCCCCATCGTAATATGATGCATAATAGGAGCTTTCTCAGTGTATTAATTAATTTATTATTATCAATATTGGTTTGTCATAAATAAAAAACTCATAAAAATATTCATATACTTCCGAATAGAATTTACATAGAATAATTAACTAGGACAACATACATTATTTACATGAATAATAATTTGGAGACCCTAAATTTATAAAAATATTTTTATTGTTTGAAATAACATTTGTTAATAACAGAACTTTAACATCTTTTATATGTAAAATATTGTTAAATCAATAACAATAATAACAATTTGAAATAATATTAATATATTAAATCTAATATATTTTGTATATACAAAGAAAGTAAAATATTATTAGTAAGTAGAATAAACTCTTGTCCATTATTTCATCTTCCAATATAAATCTTTATAAAAGGGATCGATTTAGCATAATTAACATAATTCTTTGTGAAACGCTAGTCCAAGGATTTTATCATATAAATGACACATAAAATATCAAGATGCATGAAACCTGTAACTATATACTAATAAAAGAATTTAAATAAACTTGTCTACACTTTCATCCAACTTGCTATGGAACAAGCATGTTCCTCCCAACCATAGATTTCTGCAGTAGATCATAACCTCTCAACTTTTGTAGAGATCACCCGTGAGCTGGACCAAACTTACTAAGCATTAAGACTTAGGGTTGTTATAATGTAAAGTCTGATGTTAAGTAGACTTGCCAATAGGATCACTTTAATCAGCTCTTGGTTCCTATAAAACTTTCCATTTTCTCTTAAGGAATTATCATCCCAAGCCCCAAACAATTTGGGCTTAAAACTCTAAGTGCTCAGCAAGGAAACCAGGTTGGACCTGTACTGTGGCAATGGGAAGACTTGCCTCTATAATCCCCTTATCTACTGTTCATTCTTATCTTGCTTAACCATTTACAAGATGGCTTTTTCCCTATCTTTTGTCTTAGAATTATTTGTAGAATTAAAACTCTTGTAGAGAAAAATAAAGAGAAGTGTCCCTCTTTTCTTTCTCTTGTTTTTATTTTTTCATGTTTTAGGAGGGAAGTAAAGGTTTATTTTAATTCCTTACATTTCTTGAATTCCATAATTATTATTTTTCTCAACTTAGAACTATCTTTCCCTTGTTAAATTTTAATTACTCACACAAGTCATAATCTTTACTGGTCTCTCTTTTCAACAAGTTGTCCCATAGCAAGTTAGTAGAAACATTTTATAATTTAAATATAAGTCCAAGTCTCCTCACTTATTTAAAACATAATCAAATCCAAATCTTCTGACTTATTAAATAAGGGTAAAACCTTAGGATGCTACATATGTTTTCTCTATTATCTACCCCACCCTAGCTTCATATGTGGGGAGATAATAGAAGAACCATGCTATACATGTTATATTTCCTCTATTATCTTCCTCGATATGAAGGTGGGGATGTGAGAGGTAATAAAGAAAACATAACATATGTTTCCCACCACATCCCCATATGAAAGTGAAGGTGAAGGTGGAGTGAGACAACAAGAAAAACATGTTGAGAGATAATAAGGGAAACATGTTGTGGGATGAGGATGGGATGGACGTGGGGAAGATAACACATGAAACATAAGGGGGTGGGGTGAGAAACATAAGAGGGTGGGGCGAAACAATAGGAGAAATGTGTCCATCTTATTCTCATATATTTCCCCTATTATCTTCCCCGGTCTCATATGGTTCCCTTATTACCCACCTCCACTTCCATTTCCACTCTTGAACATATTTCTCCAATTTTTACCCCCATATATGTATATAAGCTCTTTTAACAAATCACACAAACGTTGACATTAAGTTTTTTCCATGCGCGTTAAGGACAAACGAATCCATTAATTAGTCAGACTTTAAACGTTTGATCTATATGTAGTACATCGCGCGGATTTTATATATAGGTTGTTAAGTATCCATGGAGATCTATATGGTTCCAAAATTACTGCTCTATCAACTATGTACGCATAACTCGTAAAAAGGTTGACTTTATTATTAAATTTCATTTTAGAACTATCATTTATTATATCGAATACCATCCTTCAGGAATATGAATTTTTTATATTTATAATAAAATAAATTCATGATATATAGTTTATTTTAAAACTAAATTTAAAAAATTAGATATTATTCTATTTTTATAATTATAAATTAATAAATTAATTAAAACTCATATAAAGAATATGTTATTAATTAACTTAATTTTAAACATTAAAAAAAATATAATATTTATCTAGATAAAAAAAATTTACATAAAAAAATTTACAAACTAAAAATCTTATAAATAAAATATAGTTTATTAATAATAAACAAAATTGTCAAAAATTATTAAAATTTAATTTTTAAAATTATGGAATAGAAAATCTTCTTTAATAAAAATTATTAAAATTTAAATTTTTAAATTATAAAATAAAAAAATCAAATTGAAATTATTTTCATGTTAATATTAATAATTTAATTTATTTTAATTATATTGTATACAATTAAAATTGACATAAATCCACTTAACATACCACTTCAAATTGGCATAAATCCATGTAACACACCACTTGTTTGGAGAACTTTACCAATTTGTTAAATAACAATATATAACCATTTTCATTGCAACACTATGATCAACGTTATTGTAAAATAATGTTATTTTTATTTATGTTTGTTTTAAAATGTGATAAGAATTTTTAATTATTTTATTTATATTTTTTTAATTTAATAAGGAGAAGTTGGAAATAAATCTATAATCTATTTATGTAAATAGTATTAATCTTAAAAACATGTTGTAAATAAAAGAGTTTAATCAATAGATATTGCAATCTACTATATCATTAATTCTTCTATTTTTTAATTTTAAAAATTATTTATTATTATTACTATTAATAGATAATTATTTAGGAATTGATTTTTTTAAATATTTTTAAAGAAATAAATATTTGTAGTTATTTTTTATTTTTATTTATTTTAAAAGAAATGATAAATATAAAATTTGAAATTATATATAATAAATATATAGATTGAAAATAAAAATAAATGCATTATCATTAAATTATAAAATAGAATTGTTGGGTATCACATTTAAAACGAGCCATATTGTTTTTTAAATTTAAAATTATTTTGATAAACAAATAAAATTATGATAAATTTATACATAGTTTATTTAACTTAGGAGAAGTGTTTTAATTATAATAACAAATTTTTTTATAAATAAAAAAAAAAAATATCTATTATAAAGTTATTATAAAAAATTCAATAGAAATCCAAATACTTTAATTATAATACAATATTATTATATAAAATTCTTTATTATTTTAGATAATATGATAATTTATTGTATTCACAAAAAAATATATCAAAATAATATTCACCAAAACAAATATAAAAATATATCAATTCAAGTGATGCAACACTAGCTCTCATGTGTGGACCTCAAAAAAATTATATGCAACACGAACACTCTTTTTGATAGGATATAATGAATACTTTGAAGTGGTGCTTTTTAATTGTATGATTTAGTTAACTAGAGTACGAATTAATTTTAAACTTGTTATTGGAATATAATGAGAATTGTTATTGGAATATAACAATTTAGTAAATCAATAAATTTGGTGATGTGGGTAAAAATAAGTTCTTTTTTTAAACTCTCATCATTTCTATTATTTTGTATGATTGTGAAGTTTGGGGATGTAGCATCTCTTAAGAGTCTTAGAGAAAGATCAAGCAAATTCAAAAATGTTTTATCACGTATAATATCAAAATTAAGTGCAACATGCCCTATCCTATTCTCCTTATGAAAGTGGGTCTCTCCCATTGAAAGCATAGCTATGTATAGATACTTGATATATACAAAATTAAGGTAAATGACATGCCACGACTCCTTAAGATTGCTCTAAATTCTAGTCAAGGCCATCTTTGACTCAAGAGAGGTTGGTACAAAGATGCCATGGCTTTGTTAAGTCATTGGGGGATTGATGAAAACATCGCTTTGCAAGATATCTACAACTTCAAAAAAACTATCACATATAAGTTCAAACCGAGAATGTGGAACGAGAAAGAGTTAGAGGGTAAAAGAAAGTTAAGATATTACAAGGAAGTCATTAATCCTAATGTGGAAGACCAAACATACATCTCTATCTTAATAAGTTCAAAGAAGAAGATTAATATAGCCAAGATAAGAATGAACTCCCATGAGCTTCATAGTGAAATAAGACGATGTACAATTCCTAAAACACCATGGTAGGAAAGGGTCTTCAAGCTCTGTGAGTCCATGAGCATTGAGTACGAATCTCACTTTTTTTTAGAGTGCCCTTTGTACACCCACATTCGATCACAGTTTCCTAATCTTTGCTACAACTCTAATCTCCATGATCTTCCAACTTATCAAAATTATGGGAACCTAGGAATGCTTATTTCTAAGCTTTTCCTACATAGGAATCAAATTTTACAAAAATACAAGTAATTCATTTATCTTCTCTTAAGGTTCGATAGACCAAAGGATCTTAGTGGACATTAATCATCATCATTATCATCATAACGATTTTGCTTTTAAAATATAGTAAAATTATAAAAATGTTGGTTTTTTCTTTTTTAAAATAGTTATAAATTTTTTTTGTTGAGGTTAAGTGTGGTTTTATGAGATAGGTATACAGATCATTCCAATTTGATCTCCACATTATTAGTGTTTTATCATCTTACTTAAAATTATATTATATTATTTTTTCTAATTGATTATTTGTTATTAAGATTAATAAATTAAAGTGTTAAATTATTAAATTAAAATGTTAGTAGTTGGTTAGAAAGCAATATTTCACTAGTACCAAATGCATTTGAGTTTTTGATAATTAACATATTTCTTTACATTTTAAAAAGATATTTCATTCTTAACTAATAAAAAAAACATTATCAAAAATCTAATTTTATTTATCAAAGAAAAAAATATCAAAAATTTAACATAATTATTTTTTTTTCTTAACTTACCACCTTTTATTTTAAAAACAAAATACTCCAATTTACTACCCTTGAGAAGGAGAAATGAATTACAAAGATCTTGCGCTCCATGCTCCAAACCACATGCTAATATTATTAGAATCTTATTATAAATTATGATTAAATTGTTTAGACAGGAAGGAAAAGTTAAATATAAATTAATGGTTGGTCTCTTAGTTCTAAAAATATTTAAGGATTTGCTAATTACTACAAAATAATATAATATTTTTATTAAAAAATTTAATATAATTAAAAGTACAAATTAAATTATACATTTAAGAGGAATTAGTTTAATATAGATAGGTGTTCAATAATTTGAAATGCTTTTTTAATAGAAAAATTATACTTCATGGAGATGATTAGACATGTCTTTGAAAATTAGTGTTTACTAATTTAGCCATCCAAGTTATAGAAGAGGATGCTAGTCCCTATATATTTTGGTGCCAACCAAATTTAAAAATAGTGAAAGAGGAAAAAGTTATTTTAGTACAAATTTTAACTTATGTCTTTCTTAATAGTCAGATTGATTGTTATTGGTTTTAATATTTTAAGTATTAAAAGAATTAGAAAATGACCTCTAACACATAAAATTGTAATAGACTATTACTTAAAAATCATATTTTGGAGTAAACATTTGATATATAATGATTATTATTTTATTTATTTTTTCCATGAAAAAAATCACAATTTGTTTTTCAATATAAAAAAATATCAATTCATATCCTTAAAACATGATATAAATAAAAATTAAATAGTAAATTTATAATATATATTTACAAGATTAAAATTTCATATTACAAGATTAAAGAACATTAATAATTTTAAAGATATCTACCACCACTTTCCTTAACCAAAATGACAATTAATACATTAAAATAGTCAAAGTAATATAAAAATTGAAATATTTAAAACTACTATGTTTATATATAAATAAATATATAAATTAATTAATTAAATAAAATTATATATATAGAGAGAGGAAGGTACATGAAAAAAAACTAATTTGGACTTCCGGTTTAGGTGAATATGAAGTATCATAAAATATTGTATTTTCAAGTAAATTATTGAAATATTTAATTTTTATTTTATATATAAATAATGTAATGAACTTTTGTTTTTTAAAGAGAAAGAAAAAAATGTATTGATATAAGAAATATTGATAAATAAATACGATAAACAATATAAAAATATATATTTTAATTTTATTAATTTATCATTAAACACATGTGCTAACCACTCATTCAATTCGATCATCTCTTATTAATTTGAACCAAGAGATTACACTTAAATCATTACATATTTGAGTCTAAAACAATTATTAACAATCAAGATTCTAAAATATCTTATTTACATGAAATAATAAGGTGCATGATCATCCTTATTTACATGAAATAATTAGGTGTATAATCATAATAGAGTTGCTAAGTAATGAGAAATTACATTTAAATTATCATATATTTGAGTATCTAACAATTATTAACAATTAAAGAATAAATGTATTTCTCAATTAATTTAAATAATATAGTTAAAGAATAATTGTATTTCTGAGTTAATTTAAATAATGTAGTTTTCATTAAATAATAATAATAACAAGAATAACAACAACAATTCTTCATTATCAACTCACAACTAAATTGTAATAAATTTTATAATCTTCTAAAAAATAAAATAAAAATTTACATCAATAAATTTAGGAAAAACACTTTAATGTTAATTTTTATAATTATTTTAAAACTCAAGATTAAGCTATCCAAAACCACGTGTAATATTAATTTAAAATTATTTGCAAAGTCAACAATACGATGGAACCCTTTAAGATGAAGGTATTCAAGCTTGCATGTAAACATAATTTATAAATATTAAGTAAGCTATTCAAAGTTGCATGTAAACATAATTTAAGATTATTGGCAGATTAAACAATACATTGAAAACAGGAATAAAGAATAAGTAACCCTAAAATAAGGTACCAAGATTATTTAATATTTAGTTTACCGATAAGTCTCGATATATTGTCAATATAAAAAGGTGAAATAAACCTTCAAAATACCTCTTATTA
This sequence comes from Larix kaempferi, assembly GCA_027924585.1. Lineage (NCBI taxonomy): Eukaryota > Viridiplantae > Streptophyta > Pinopsida > Pinales > Pinaceae > Larix > Larix kaempferi. The sequence goes on from BSBM01000343.1 coordinate 4,842,912, forward strand.
GAAGGGGCAGCCATTCAACTTGTCGACATGGGAAGGGAGGCAAGGGCGCCGCAACCTTTGAAGTTCTATCGGCGTGTCTGTGGCGTTCCAGAACGAGGGCAGGAGAGCTCACAAACACATCGCTGTCTTTCGCTGTGAAATTGATCAACGAAGCGAAAATGGGTGTGAACTCTGAGTACATGAGATCAGTTATAGACTTCATGGAATTGAAAGAGCGTCCTCACTTCACAATGTTGGGTTCCTTTGTGGTTTCTCAGGTTTCCAAAATGGGTTTGCGGGATGTAGACTTCGGTTGGGGAAACGCAGTCTACGGAGGGCGTGCAGTAGGGGGCCTTGGAGCCTTTGACGGCGCGTTCTGCCTCATTTTCGCGCATCAAAATTCCGACGGGTCAGAAGGAATAATGGTTGAGCTCGGCTTGCCTTCCGATGCCATGCGAAGATTTGAAAATGAAATTAGTAGATCTGTTGCTCTCCAATCAAAGCTCTGAACACGGAAACCTCGAGAGATCGTTGCATGAAAATAGTGATGGAGATGAAAATAAGGAACCTTGCTACTTTCTGTGTGTTACTACGTAGGTTCCTTGTCATGGAATCGTAGGTTCGTTGCCATGGAATCTTGCCACTCTCTATGTGGCGTTAGAATCGTTATACTGTTATATTGTGCTTTGGTATTGTTCTGTGCTTGATAAGTGAAAAAAAAACATACTATTGTTATTAGGTTGAATCAAATAGTACAAAGATAGGTCTGAATTTATCACAAAATCTAGAATGCAGGATCAAAAACTGTGTCAATACTACCTCCACAAAAATCATAGAAACAAAACTGCACAGAGCAGCTACCACTGAGAACTGAAATCAAGAGCTGCTACATATCAGTCCTTACAAAATAAAATCACATAAAAGTGAGCTATAGATACTTTCAGTTCAGATGAGCTACAAAGAAAACCCCTAACAAAATTAGAGTAAAGAGTAAAAAAAGAGAGTAAACCCCCATCTCTAGAGGGTTGGAATTCCACCATTCTTCCCACACTAGATGACATTCAATGCCTTCAAGGGCCTGTTTGGACAGCTTATCCGCCATGGAATTATAGTCTCTGTAGATATGTTCAAATGTAATGAAACCATGCATATCAATCTCCTTTCTTGTACGTTGACACCAATGACACCAATGACGAAGAGCTGTTACATTAAGTTGAAAGTCTCCAGCAGCCCATTTAATAGTCACACGGGAATCTCCAAACACTTTAAGATTAACCAGCCCAAAAATATTTGCTACCCTCACAACGCCAATAGCTCAGCCTTCATGTTTGTTCCCTTACCACAGTTTAAATGCAGAGAGAAATAATGGTCATCATTTAAATAAATTACTCCTCCGATTGCACAAATACCATTTTGTGCCGCACCATAAAAAAATAGAATAGGCTAATTAATATCAAAAGAGAAGACCCCATCTCTATCAATCCTCATAATAGACTTCTCAATCTGATATTGCTGAACCAGTTTCAAAATACTTACTACACAGACCATCACCTCAGGTTTTTTCTCCTAAAACTGCACAATTTCGAGTATGCTAAATTACCCAAGCAATAAAGATGGGCAGAAAGAGGAAATTCTTATAGGATTTGTACCAGTTCAGCAAACATTGCTCAAAATTACCAACATTCCAAGAAAAGTCAAAGTTCAAGTTTGCACCACATATATTCCAAACATCCTTTACAAACCTGTAGCTCACAAAAAGATGATTAACAGATTCGGATGAGAGCCTACACAGGATGCACCAATTAGGTCCGATCCAACCTCTTCTCTGGAGAATGTCCCAAATTTTAAGGCTACCCTGAAGAGCATGCCAAAGAAAACATTTAACTTTAAGAAGAATCTTCCAGCTCCAAATCCTTTTGTACCATCAATGCTGGGGTAAATACATCTTTCTTCAATAATTCTAGTGTAAGCAGTCTTAGCACTAATAATACCTTTCTTATCATTACCAATACACACAAGCTTATCATTATACCTGCTTAAGAGACACCCATCAGAGTAATATGCAAAACTTGTTTTTCCCATGTAATTTTTAATTGTGCTTTTAATGAAAATGCTCTTGATTAAGAAAACTCTTAAATGAGCACTTACGAACATTCATGGTACATAGTATGTTGAAGTTTCTTGAAATAGAGCTGGTTTTAAAATCGCTGATTTTATAATTTTAGTTTTATATTCAAATAAAAATATACGAAATCAAATAATGCTCATAAACACTGTTTACATGTTACATAATCAATATTTTAAAATAATTATATATATTCAAAATAATTATTTATATATTTTAAAATAATTATATATATTAAAAATAGTTTTTTATATATTTTATGATTTACTTAATGTTTTAGTTAATTATATCAATAGGTGTTTATATAGTAGAATTGGGGGTGGATTACTATCTATGTTTTTCCTAGATTGAAGGAGAATGAGATAAGTGTTCAAAATTATAAGTAAACAATTATAAAAAATATATAAAATATAACTGGTAGTTGAGTAGCTCATGCATGGATAACAAGTTGTGACAACCCATTTAACTAAAGAAGAAGGTAACATGTAGCTGAGGCATATACAACAAATAAATACAACTAAGCAACTTGTGACCTATCGTGTCCACCGGCCACAAGTTAAGTGGTTGTGCTAGTAGTAGTAGTCGCCAATTTTTTTCTATTTTTACATGGGTATAGTTGTTTATATCCTAGAATTTTTGGTGGACTAGTATTTATGCTTTTCCTAGATTGCACAAGGATGAGATGAGACAAGTGTACTCTCTAGATTGATTTTATGGCAGTTAAAATTTGAAATAAACAATTATAAAATAAATAAATAAATATCAAATAACAATAGTAATTTATGCTTTGATAATACTTAACTTATGACCTATTGGTTTATTTACCGACGACAACTTAAGTGATTGTACTATATAAAAATGAAAGTAATCTTAAAAATCTTATAATTCAATTTGTACGAAATATTATTATTTAAATATTACAATGGGTAGGATTTTTATTTTTATTTTATTTTTAAAATATTAATGTTGAAAGTCTCAACTCATCAAAAATATGTTATTAAAATTCAAAATGATTAAAATCTCAAATTTTAACTTATAATAAATTAAAATTTAACTATACCATAATGCGATTTTATTTAGATAAGAATAATTTTATTTAAAAGATTTTGTTGTATGGTTTTATTGTACTACATTACATATTAGTATAGATATATACTAAACCTAATGTTCTAAGATGATGGAATGCTATCATGTAGGGATATACAAATTAATATGATTGAGAATAAATTAATTAACAATATAAATTTTATTTTAAAATTAAATTATAATATATATATCTATATATCATTTTAAATATTAAAATAAAATATTAGATAAAAAATTAATATAAAAGAAATTCATAAGCTAAAAATTTATAGTTTTCTAATCATAAATAAAACTTAATAAAAGAATATAATTATTATCATTGTTTTTTGAAATATATTTTTTCATTTGAAAATAATAGATTAATATTATTAAAGAAGAATCAACACTCAATCTCCTCCCAAAGACTCTATCTACACTTTATTATTATAAATATTTATTAAAAACTATTTTTTTTTAAATTATAAAATAAGAAAAACATCTTCAAGTTATTTTTATGTTAAGTTAACTAATTCTAATTATGTTTCCTAAAATTCAAGTTGGCAAAAATTCATTTAACATGCTATTTGTTTTCAAAACTTCACAATTATTTATTTTTATAATATACAATGTATCACAATTATTTATTTTTACAATATACAATCATTTTCATTGCATCACGATGAACAAGTTTATTGCATTACATGATTGTAAAATCTTTAATTATGTTATTTCTACTTATGTTTGTTATCAAATGTAGTATGGAATTTTGATTGTCTTACTTCTATGTGTAAAATATTTGTATTACTTGATTGTAATGATTTTCACTACTTATTTGTAAAAATGATAAATTTTCTTATATGTGTTAACAACATAAAATTGTATTTACCTCTATAGTTATCGATAACATGGACGCTTCAAAATTTGTCTTTGCTATCAATGATATAAGACGAGAAGAAGTCGTTATTTGCTATATTAAAAGTAAGATGAGTAGACCAAATGGTTTTTCAGTGTACTACTTGTTAGATGATCTCCTTCTATTTTTATCCAAGATGAAGGAAATAGATCACATTTTTTGCATGTTTGTGAAAGAGAGGTCAGTAGAAAGCTTCGATGAGAATGGTTGGAATGCTAGAGGGGTCGCCATGTCACAGTTGATATAAATTGGTGCTCCATGTGCCATAAATTTGGTTGCAAATTTGAATATTGACAGATATTAATAAGATATAAGTATGTGTAAATTACTTTTGAATATTTTCTTTAATAATACCTTTTACAATATTCTGTTGATTATAATAAGTATATTTAATGAATAAGTTTTTACTACTACATTGTTTTCTGCATGCAGATTCACTGAAAATATATCCTCTAATTTCATTGGGATCAGGGATGATTTTAAGAACCCCCCCAAAATTTATATGTAAAAAAAATTGGCGAATCTCCCCGATATATAGGAAAATTTGAAAGCGATTTTATCAATAATATAATATGTATATATAATTTTTTGGCGAATCTTTCATTTTATTATATGATATTGTAAAATCTTGGCGAATCTTTCACTAAATTATAAGATATTGTAAAATCTTGGCGAATATTTTACTGAATTATAAAATATTGTAAAAAGTTGACGAATATTTCACTAAATTATAAAATATTGTAAAAATTTGGCGAATCTTTCACTGAATTATAAAATATTGTAAAAATTTGGCGAATCTTTCATTGATCTATAAAACACATTGAATGACACTCTGCTTGTTAATTATGAGTTCAAGGCTTCTTCAAATGTTGAGTTCAATTGCTCTATTTCAAGTTTTGGTCTCAATACCAAATGGTGGTGGCCTTAATGAAGCCTTGATATCCAATCAAAGCCGAGTAGATCTTGGAGACATGTATTCTAAACGTGGGTGTTTGGAGGATGCACATAAAGTGTTTGGCCAAGTGCCAAAGCGAAATACAGCCTCATTGAATGGAATGCTTTCAAGATGTGCTCAACATGGACATGGCAGGGAGGAAAATTATCAGAGGGGTTCTTCGGGTGGAGATTGTCATTCATAGCTCTGATGACGATAGCATTTGCATCTTCTTCTTACTTACAATTTTTTCCTCTACTACTTGAGTTTCTAGAATCTATTTGTAGTCCTCCCTGCAATTATTAGAGATTTCTTCTTTTTCTTCTTTAATAGTCTTGGGAGATGACTTTTTTAAATTGCTTAAATCAACAAAGGAATTGCACCCATAGACTATCCTTCAATAGATTGTGTGGCTACCCTAGACTGTTTTTGATACTTCAAGGCAATTTTTTACATAGGTTTTAAGCTAGGCATGTTCCTTAAGTATTTTTCTTGGCACATACTTTGAATAACATTATAGTGATTTTGTTGGCATCATGTAGTGTCAACTATTGGGGGCTATCTTATTGTTGTGTCATACTTTTGGACAATGTAACTTTTTTCCATCTAAATTCCTCAACACTAGTACCATATCTAAATGTTATACCATTTGTTGATACCATATCTAAATGTGTCTAGTAGTTGATTTTGATTGTAGATGTTGTATTGTTTGTTGATATTGCTGTGTAGATGTTATCATAACCCATGTTAGAGCTTTTATTACAAATTGTTTTTTTCTATTGATTAGAGTTTCCATGACATGTGGGGACTTGGACCTTGACAAACCGATAAACTAATAGAATCAGACATTATGCATCATTTTGGCCTTCACTAGCCAATTATGCCCATGGAGGCTAGGAAAATTTAGAAATGTAATTATGCCAATTGGACTAGAGGAATGTTGGTCTCGTGCCAATAGGTCTCCTACGATCAATGCATAGGAACCTAGTGCATAGACCCTTTTTCTCTTCGCTTAGCTATGTAGAGCTCATTTATTTTTCTGAATAACGATAAGTATTTACAAAGAAAATATACAATCAGCATAAACAAATCGAAAAAGTGAAGACAATTAATTCATGCAAATAAAAGGTAATAAAAACTTATTTTCTCGAACCCTAAATCAATGGAAATCAACTAAATATAATATTGATTCAAGCTACAACAAAGGGTTAAATCAAGCATCAAATGAGAACTAGAAGCATTCAAGGGTCTAACACAATAATTAACCAAAATACATGCAAACTCCACAAATCGACAAAATGTTTCAAATAAAAGCAATAAACAAACCATAAACATTTGCACAAAATATTTGAGATAAACACCAAAATGGTTTCATGTACTTGAATGAGCTCATTCTTGCTTAGCGAAAGTGTAGTCAAATTAGTTATTTATCGTTTAATGTCAGGACACTATCTATGTGAAGAGATAGCTCCTAGGCCTAGCTTTGTCAAATTCCAGTGCCATTTCCTATCACATAAAAAAAGAGACAATGTAAAAGATAAATATAAAAACATCAATCTTAAAATAAACTGCATCAAGGAAATGTATGTCATATCATCAATGTTATAACAAAAAAGTACAATGTAGAATCTATTTTTAATTAAAATGCTAGCTCAAATTTACATATAATGATCACCCGCAAGGGTCCATGGAACACCTATACCAAAATAAGACTCAAGAGTCTCTCATGTGTATTGGATCATATACAATCTTAGGTGAAATCCATTTCCCAATTCACATTCTGGGACTGGTCCTCATTTTCGACACTCTGAACATGACCTTCTTCGGATGAGCCGTCATTATGATCCTAAACAACATTATGTTCCATATCAAATTCATTAGATAAATTTTCCAGATTGTTTTCTCCCCTTCTTTCACAATTTGATCGCCAGAGAGCTATTGCTCTTTCATATGGAAAATTGTCAACCTCATACTTTGTTACATATAATCTTAAGCATGTATCCACATTTTTATCAAGCTTATTCCTCAACTTTGACTTCAAAAATGTTAATGCACTAAATATTCTCTCATCCTCCACTGATCCCAAAATCATGGTTTGACATAAATCTACTAATTTGAAATACTCTGACATATTTTGCAGTAGAAATTCACTACCACTGAGTGTAGTCCATAATTTTGTAATTGCACCATATTCTAGAGCATTATCCAACTTAGAAAATTGCTCCCACATTGTATCAGCAAAGCATTGGGCTTGATCTTTCAATTTTTTCCATCTAAAATACCTTGAATATGTTCTCCTTGTATCTCGGTCTCTCGACAAAAATGGCTCTGCAAAATCTTGCATTTAGCTATAAAGTCAACCTTTATAGTTTTTGAACATTAACGATGGTTCCAATATTGAGGGTATACCACAGACATGGCCTCCAACAATTCATCTCGAGGAAATCGTTCTCTTATCTCTGATGATAGTGATTTTGCAATTTCTATCAAGCTGCGCCTCACTGAAATCACAACATTGTCAAATTGTTCTCTTGACACAGGGCACTCTTTGGTGGTTTTTCCTATTTTGTCATTATAATAAAAAGGAACCATATACCCACGCACTGCCATACATAGAAACCCTTTTTCATCAAACTTCAATAAATTTTCATCATTTTCAATATTGATTATCTTAGCCCAATTTGTAAATGCTAGACCTGTAAAAGAATCTGCCATCATATACAAATTATCTAATGCAATGCATGCTAGTTTTCTAGCATTTATGTATTCAGCAATATACATCGTGCGACTCTGAGACATCTTCACGAGGCTATTCATTTCATGAAGCAGAGGAAGAACTCCAGCCAATGTTAAATATGTCTCTATATCAGTTAATAGAAAGAGAAGAGTTTGAGCTTTTTCTACACTTAGGCGATGTTCATACATCACCCCTACCAAGGATGCATATTCATCAAATAGTCTTTGAGTTGGTCCCTTCAGTGAGATCCATCTTGTATCAACATCTTTTAATAGTATGTTTCCATTTGTAACACCGTCGACAAATTTTTTAAACTCTGAAAACCGTTTGGGACTCCGACAAAAGTATGCATGAACCTCACGTACAAGATATTCAACTTTTGAAACCAATGGAAAGTTGCTCACTATTTTAAATGCAAGATTCATTATGTGAGCCATACAATGAATACCAATCATATACGGTGAAGCTGAGAGTTGTAGTCTAGCACAAAGGCCGTTCCTTTGTCCCTGCATTACTGATGCTCCATCTGCTCCAACGCATACCAACTTTTTTGCGATCATTGAATGATCCATACCACCAGTTTCCTGCAAAGTATTAATAACAAGTTCATAAATGTTTTCTGCTGTAGAACTTTTGCTCATTTTATGAATTCCAAGTAGATAGGAATTCTTGATATGGTAATTGACCGTATAAATGCTCATGCAAATCCATGCAGTATTATCAACAGCTGTAACTTCATCCAAGGACAGTGACAAAAATGTAGCATTCACAATCTTCTCTTTCATATCATCCTTTTCTACTTGAGCTAGATATTTTCCCCATTCCCAACCACTCGTTAAAGACCAATGAGAAAATGGAAAATTTGGCACTTGAATAAAAGATAGATATTTCATCATTTTTGGATAATCTGTCATAGGACGACCATTGGATAGGATGTGAAATACAGTGCTTAATTGTATCGACTTCGATAAAAAAAAAATTCCATCATCTTTCCGAATTGAGAAGTGATGGTTCCTCCACTTTCATCTAGTTTTCTCTTATTTATTAAGTATTTATTGTATTCCTTTTCATATTGGAGATGTCTACATTAGCTAACAAATTTCCATCTAGCAGTAGATTTCTTCTCATCATTTCCAGTTTTCTTATCATACACCTTCCCAACATGCTTCTCTATTGTGTCCAGCTTCATTTGCAATTTCACTACCTTGCCAAGTTTCCAACTACATGAAATGCATTTAACTTCTCGTGAGGTCTCATTCTTATTTGTTGGAGGTATCGGTTCAATAAATGGGAATCTTGATACCCAATCAGATTGGAATTGTCTCCCGAAGTCCCATCGGCCTTTTTTCCTCTTCAGTGAATGGTCTATGTCACCTTGCAAGGAAAAATCTTCAACATTTGAGCTACCAATTTCTGATGAAAATGCATTTGCCTCACTTTGATCACTAGAGGAATGTATTCTACCATCAATTGTATGTTTTGCAGATGCATCCTCAAAAGTGTTGACATCTCTCTCACCGATACCTTGCTCAAGAGAGCTTGAAGCATGAATATGATGTGGATTATTGGATTGATGTTTTTGAAAATATGATATTACATCCTTTTGTCTTAATGTTTTATTTTTCTCTCCATGATCCATGTTTGACATCTTGATTCTTACCTAATGTTCCACAATTGATATTCCAAATCAATATAGAAACCAGAAGGAGGCCTGCATGAGAAAAATGATATAAAATTAGTGCAACTGCAATTCCCTACGAGGAGGTTGGTCCTCCACAACTGCAACAAAAATATACTAAGTGATTAACCTAGGGGCCACTAGAACAACAGGGAACAACAACACACCACAATAAAATTTTCCTATGATGATCAAGACCAGGAAAACAGAGATGAACTCTCAAAGGAAAGTCTGGGATGATTAGGTCCCAGAATGTATTGCTACCTCAAACAACCATTTGAGGTTGTGGTGATGGGGTCCCTTGTGCTCCTGATGAACTCACCTCGCTGCCGCCGTGACTGGCGGGTTAGGATAGTAGCCACTTTGAAGAAATTTTGATAAAAGGATGTGTTTTAAAAAAAAAATTGAAAAATATAATCAAACAATCCTATGGCTCTCTAGACTCAACAAAAATAAAAAGTGTCCACACATTAAAAAATTCCCTAGAGATTTCAAGCAAGCAAACTTACTCTTCCAAAGAACCGAAGCTCAGTGAAAAGCTGGATTGTAGGGCCTTCCGAAACTAGTAGTTGTTGAGGGATGTTAGGCCTCAGACAATTGCTAGCAGCGAAGGTATGAGAAATAGTTACAATAAACTTTAATCGCCAGGGGTACAAGCGTTGGTTCCTGACCAATCACCCTCCCAAGGAGTAAAAGCTCCAAAGTCTGTCTCAGGTATTGCAAGTGTGTCCCACTTACAATAGCCTATGTGATGTCCTAAGAAAAGCCACTAAAGTTACCACTTCACAATTCACGGTCGAGCGGAACAGTCGCAAGTCAGGAACAACTCTCATAACCAGGCACTCTAGAAAAGTGATGTCACCCGGAGGACTTGTCACTTCACATAGAATTCCTTAATGAGCTCATGTCCCACTAAACAAGCAAGAGGGGGAACCACTCTTTACTTATCCATATTGACCTCGTGCTTAACGCATGTTTAAGAAGCGCTTTCCCGACATGTGTTTCATGCTAGTAATGGATTTATCTCTTTAATCAATGCTAGTTTCAAAGTTTTGCAGCCCGGGAGTGTTAACTCTCCAACCTAATCCAAGGCACTAACCTAAACTTGTTGGTGATATGAAAATCAAAAGTTTGTTAATTTTAGATTAAGCGCCAATTTTAAATGTAGTTTGCTTAGTTTCAGGAGTGGAAATGAAACTGGTGGTGTTCTGACTCAAAAACAGAAAAATGAACCAAACAATGCAAAATGCTCACTACTCTACCTTTCAATTCGATGAATATTCTAAATTAAGGAAGAGTTAGAGGTTCAAAGGAGATCCAAAATAAAAGACAAATATATCACTTATAAAAATGAACAACTAGCATTCTACAACAAAATGAAATCAAACTATTCGGCCAAGACTTAAACTAATCTAAGAAAAATAAACAGGTGGGATCAACCTCCGAACAAGGTGAGCACTAGAAACGCTAGTCCTGAAAACCTTCCAGCTAGCTGGATGTCCGCAAGGATGCTAACGGGGAAAGAGAAGTAACCACAAAACTATGTGGCCCTGCCCTTGGGATGAAATCCCAAGGATACTATCTCAAGTCAAGACTTGGAAGAGAACTAATCTAAGTACAGAAAGCATATGAACTTATCGACATGTTGCGGGGTCTTGACTCTCAACCCTGGAAATCTATTTGAAATGGACATGGTAAGTCACACCACACCAATCTGGAAAATTTTACAGCCACACCAATCTGGAAAATTTCTCACATAAACTCTTACAAAGAACAGAGACACAACCACATCAACATACCTTCTCACTTGATGGGTTGAAGCTACGAGGATGAGAAAGGAAACCACCAAAGCAATAAATTCGTCAACCAGGCCTTTCTCTACACTACAATGAAGTTATGAACCAACTCCTTTACTTCCACTTTAACCTTTCACAATAGTCTCCACCTTGATTAATTACACCATTTAAAAGCTCCTAAAATAACATCATGACAATCAACATAAAATTGTCTATTTTCCATAGCAAATCCCAGTAAAGGTAACCAAAATCTACCTATTATTTAGTAGGAGGAAATATATTTAAAAAACACAGAGTTTCATCCCCTGCACTTGTGACAATGGTCTAAAAATGGGTGAATTAGTGTTCAGGCAAAAATCTAAGAAAAATGTTTCCCAAAATGTTTCCTCCTTTTTCTGCGCTTCTCCTCCCAACGACCGGTGGTAAAGAACCAAGACTAAACTCCCTAAAAGGGAAACTTCCCCACCATTCCCTTCATAATTGCTTTCTGGTAGTTAATTGTGCCATCATGGCCTCAATCCCTATAGGTCGATGGGACCCTATCAACACTTTCAAGGGAGGGAGGAGTTCCAAAAACCTCTCCACCAGCTTGGCACTGGGTTCCTACTTTCACCCTCAAGCAGAATTACTGCTTGCTTGTTGTGTAGTTCTCACATGAATTGTGATTTACTTTCACCCTCAATTAGTGCTTGATTGATGTGTAATTGTGACCTGAATTGTGATTAAGTTGTCATTTTGTACAATTGAATATATGCTTTGTAATGATTCAGTAAGTTTTAGTGTGGCACTAGGATGATCACCAAAAAAGCTTTGAGACTGAGGAGTGTCGTTGGAAAATTTTGCATGAAACTTTTGTATTTAATTGCTTAATCATGTATCATTACATAGAGGAATGGTTAGTAGACTACTGCTGCTCGCCATAAGTAAAGAACCGTGAGGTGGGAGCTCCGGGGATGCTTTCCAGTGAATTACCCTTATTTAACACTGGACAGGTAGTTTACAGCAGCTGGTGCTAGAAGTGAATAGAAGGCCTTATTATGCCAGTGTAAAGAGTTTGTATGATACCAATACTTGGGCTAGGGTTAGCTTTCAAGCAAGGTGGTCATAGTTGATTGACCTTCTCAGCAGATTTTAGCTTGCTTAGAAAAAAAATCATTACATACAGCACATGGAAACGTAAAGATGCATCTTTGAGAGTAGAAGATTCACCTCGTTTGGGGTTTTATCTCTGTAAATCCGGTGTTACATCGCTTTGCTACGGGTTCTGCTATTAATTTATTATGAGATGTTTTAGGCATTACTTATTTTCTGCAAAAGTTTTTTTGATTGCATACTTGATACCACTTTTCTGGAATGAACTACTAATCAACACAGATTTTGACATAAACCTTATTTTACTGTATATATCCAGCAATAAAGGAGGGTTCCATAAAAAATAAAGGTTTATGTCAAAATCTGTGTTGAAGTATTAGTTTTCAAACTTTTGCAGAAAATAACTATTCCCTTAGATGAGAATACTTCCAAACTGATTTGAAAACTAATTACAGTCCCAACTGTCGATATAGAATATCTGGGTAGGTAACTTGTACATATCAGTCTTGCTACTTCTTGATAGTGTCAAAGCTCCCTGCTATAACTCATTTGCTGCCGTAATCATTAGATCAATCAGGGCAATATGTGTTATAACTGCTGCCAAGTCCAACTCGACCTTCAAATACATGCTACAGTTTGTTGCAGTATACGACATGGTTAATGAGTCTGTTACAGGGAAAGAATTAACCAAATTACCTTCATGGTTGGATATGTTATTCAGAGCTGCTAATGTGTTGTTTACTTCCAAACTAGAATGTATACATTAGTCTGCATGGTCGTCGCTGTGTGAGCAGTCCTTATTCTGTTGCTGCAAAAAGATTCTTGTTGCTCAATTAATGTTGTTGTTAGTGTTGATTTGTTGCTCTTGAGTCTTTATTGTGGTAGCACAGTATATTTGAATAATCATGCATAAGACAGACTGTTATGCTTTGTTTCTGGGAATCCTCTTAGACTTGTTTTCTACCAAACTTTGTTATAAACTTGTTGGACTTGAAAGGATACTCTTTTAGTTGACAAGAATGATCATCCATACTCCCATATTTGGTAATCTCAATAGAGATAACTCCCAACAACAACAACAACAAAACAGACTTTAATATAGATTTGATAATATGGGCAAGAATATAGCTGTCCTGTTCCTGGTATGCTGGGATGGTACATGCTCTAAGGCTATTGAAGTACACTGGCCAGGCTCCATGCTTGCCCATTGCATTTTGGAAAGAAGTTGTAGATACTGGAGCCTCATCATAACATTGATTTCGGATATATCTTGCAACCATGGCATTTCAAAGAACCCCATTTTCATGGACTTGACTGCCCTGTTCCACAACATCTGAGATAGCACATGCAACACTTTTGTTGCAGAACATAAATTTGTAACACGAGTTTCAATATCAAAAATCACTTGACCTCAATAACATGAATAAAATTAAAATATTGATATCATGAAAAATATTCATCACAGGTTTATATGAACAAAATTAAAATATCGATACCATGAAAAATACTCATCATAGCTTTATAATGAATTTGGACATTGAACAAATCAGGATAACATAGTGGGATGAAAGAATTTGTTATCTTATGATATTATGAAAGTGAAGAATGAAAAAAATTATCTTATAATGTTTTGCATATTTAGATTTGTAACATAAAAAATCTTCAACTTATTAGCTCATCACAACTAAGAGATTTACTAAAGCTTCTCTCCCATCTTTTTCTGTCTTAAAAATAAAGTGTTAAAACGAACCAAGTAATTCTTTATCCTTTTTTTAAAGTTTAAAATTATTCAAAATGAACCAATCATCCTCATTATCAAAATGACTTTCAGTAATACTGCCCATTGTCAGTGGCTAAATAATTTGGAATCCTCTTCATCATCGCCATCAACGATATATCCATTAAACTAATTCATTTCTGGCATTGTTGGATTCCATGAAACTGATCCCTTTTTGGCATTTTGTCAAACCTTCTCCTCCACGCTGCACACTAAGCATAAATGCCAATAAGGGCAATTGAGGAAAGACATCCGACTCGTATCCAGATTTCATATGGGTATTTGGTCGGTCGTTTTGTTATGTTTTTGCTTTCGTTTTGCTCACTGTTTACATTTTCCGTGGAGAACACCCCGTTTAAGAGAAATTTATTTGTCCCACGTGCAAGCAGGGTAGAGAATAAGGGGAAAGAGTTGGTATAAATACAGAAGAGAACAACTGCCAATATCGCCTTAAACTAATGAGTAAGGAAAACAAAGTGAGAGGTGGGAACTGCTCACAGCACTGATAAAATGTAGCGCAAGAATTTATGGAGGGGTGATAGGGTGGCCGAGTGTTGATGCTGCTTACTTTGCAGAACTCTCTCGTGCCGGCCTCCTTAAACACCCAATAAATCTTAAATCCTAAACTTGAAATTATTGTTAGATAAAGGTTATATGGGTATGGTGTCGTATGAAGTTCTAGAGGTTCTACGTAATTATGAATTGAAATCAGCATAAATAATCTATAAACCATATCCATTAGGCATTACATCATAAGACACAATCCATACAAACTTATATAAGGCATCAAGTAGCATTTTCATACATATTAATACAGAATAGCCCCAAGGATATTAATACAGAATAGCCCCAAGGAATGAAGATTGGGACGAAAACCCCATATTAACTAGTTATAATTGTATTGAGAGTTGCGAAGTGCTTAAACCCATATGGGGAAGATGTCATGTTTGTCACATTAATTTATAATTGTATTGAGAGTTGTGAAGTGCTTAATGTAATGTTCCCGATCCATCTTAAACCGATATCTATTAAGCATCGAGAGTTCCAATTTTTTCTTGATGTGTAAAAAATTTAAGATAAAAAAATTACACCTCAAGAAAATGGATCCCTCTCGATGCTTAATAGATCGGATCTATGTTGGTATATTCTCATTAATATCCATCAATTGATTAATAACTCGTTCATTGTATTATTTGTCGAAAATGAGAATCGCATCTTAGAAAGTTCATGGTTTCTCTTTTCTAGCCAACTTTCTTCATCTATCATCATCTCTGCTTAATATATGGATAAAAAATGGTGACACAACCTTGATCATGCCAAGAAAACCAAGGGGCCAATAAGCACTTACTACACATGTTGACTCAACCTCAAGGTAACTCTAGGGTGCACCCTCAAATGAAGGGGGCAACTCAAGCACCACCTCCCGAATCTATGGCCTTGTACTGCTAGAAGGCTATATTAAACCCCTAGGATGATTTGGTTAAAACATTGTTCTCCCCTACAAAACAAACGTGCCTATTCATGATTTGGTTCTAATGGTCTCATATTCAAAACAATTCACCATTCAGTATCAACAAATGAACTCAATTTAGGAGGCTCCATGTATAGGGGTTGTGCAATTGGTTTGAATTCCTGTAGGATGGCCTTGGATTCCACTATAACATCATACAAATTATCCTACTCTCCATTGTCCTGTTGAATTTTTGCAAATTTGTTTGCATGTTGAATGGGATCGACAAGTTGATTTGACTTTGTTGTAAACTGTGTAATTCTAGCTTGAAATACATGAATAGGTTTCTCTTGCACCTTTAGAATACCCATCCAATATTGAATAGTTGTATATATATAGTCCTCTCGTTTGTTGTAATGTGGATTTGTGTTATGTAGTACTCAACTTGGCCCATTAAAGGATCATTTCATTCAATCAACTATTGAACCTAAGAGTCCCAGGAATTTTGTTCTACTCCAACTACCACTATAATTCTTCATTTTTCTCTTGTAATCAAAGTAAAAAATTGTGAAAAAAGTTCATAGTGGTGGAGGGTCACTCATCATTGGTAATATCCTTTAGCCAAGGATCATCCTTACACATTTTGGGAAACATTTTTCTTAGATTTTTTCCTGACCACTAATTCACCCATCAAAGCCAACTCAGGGATTTGTGACAGAGTTTTGTTACAGCAGAAAGATCTCAGGAATCAATTGTTTGCTGCTAAGAAGCTAGTGGATGATGAAGATATGGTTGCCTTGGTGATGTGTAGCTTGTCACCATCCTTTGATTCATTTGTTGAGTCCCTGCATGTGATTGCGGAGACTCAACTTAAGTTTGAGAAGTTATCAACGCTTCTTCCGTAAAAGGAGAGGAGGCAAGATCAGAGTTGAGCATCAACTTCACTCACTATGGAAACTGCGTTCAGCGCACAGTTCAAAGGCAAAGACAGAATAAACAATGAGAACAATGCTAGAAGTTCATCAAAGAGGTCAAAATGGAAATGCTTTTCTCTTAACAAGCATGTAACTATGGACAAGCATTAGTTTCCTTGCTGATGGAAACATTTTCATACAATGGGCACTATTACTTTGCTGTGACCATTGATTTCTTACAGTGGGGACCATTCTTTTGTGGGAAAACAATTTACTGTTGTGTGGGTGCAATTTTCTTGCTGTGTGCACTGATTCCTTGTGTGGGCACCGATATTTTGTTTGCAGGCAGTAACAATGGCACCGAAGGTTGACTCCAGGACCCCATTGTGGAAGTATTGCACAACTATTGAAGCTAAGGGAGTAGGCACAAAGGAAATTCTATATAATTTATATGACCACCTGCTATGGCAAGGAATCTATTCAAGAGTCAAGTCCCACCCCATTTTTTGAGATAAAATGTAGAATGAACAAAATGCTGCCGAGGGACACTCCTCAATCTTCCATCAGTGGTACATCTGTTGCAAATCCTGAAAATTCTCCTAGTTTCTTCAAGAAATCCCACTACATGTAAAAGGAAAGTCATTTTCTCTATTTCTTCCTGTTTGATAGTGATAAAAGGGAGAGAATTGAACTCGCAATTGCACTTTTCTTTGATGCATGTGGTCCTCTGTTTAATGTTGCACAGTCTCACTATTTTAATGAAATGATCTGTATCACAAATGAAAGGCCTAAAGTATATAAGCCCCGAGGATATGAAAATATTTAAGCTGATCCTCTAGATAAGGAGAAAAAAGAAGTTGATAAAGCACTTAAATTTAGGTGGGCAAAGGAGGGATGCTCCATTATCGTGGATGCCTGGACAAATCAGAGAAACGGGGCCTTATTAAATATTATCATCCCTTGTCCTTCAAAATCATATTTCTTAAGGTCCATAGATTGTATATTGCAAGAGAAAAATGCCACATTCCAGACATATATACTTAGTGCAGCCATAGATGAGACTGGGGCCACTAATGTTATGGTGGTAATATGGATGATCAACAACAAAAATTATAGGCACATCTATTGGACACGTTGTTGTGTTCCTGCTATGGACAATGCCCTAAAGGAAATTAGGAGATTTAATTGGATGTCTCCTTATATTGCCCAAAGTAGAAAAATACAGATGTTCATAACAAACCACCACTGGACCATATCCACATGCAGGTTGTAACTTTTTTGCTAAGTTAGATTTGTCAAAACCCGAGAGAAGCATTCTGCACCTGCTAAATTCAACTTCAGAGGTTGCACAAGGTGTGAGGATCAGTAAGTTCTGCAGGCATTAGTTTCATATGCATTCAGTGGAGGCAATTAAGTTCGGACACTGCTCAGGAGGTCATGAGAAAGATTCTAATTTACACGTTTTGGTTTGAGGTGAAATTCACTGTTGATATTGCTCAACCAATTCTTGATATACAGATGTATTCTCCTTGTTTGGGATAAGTATACAACACAATTGACTCCATGTGCAAGAAAATAAAAATGTTTGAAAATAGAAAGGATATATCTTATAGTCCACAGTTGCAAGAGAGGATACATCACAAGTACAATCACGTCAACACATCTTTTACATTACAAATAGAATTGCATCAGCACATCTCATTACATGGCAACTTATGCATCGAACCCAAAGTGGTATGGTCTAAAAAGACAGAAAAGGCCAAGTGATACAAAGGTGGATGATGGTTCCATGCATTGTGTCAAGAAGGTTTTTGGACAAGGAGAAGACAAGTACAAACAGACACACTCCCCCCCACCTGGGCTCCACTATTCTATAGCACATTGATGCATGTATTCTTATTTTTTATCTTTTATTTTTATGGGACAAATGGACACTTCTCCCCCACGCGGGCTGTAGAAATGCGCCTTCTCGATGCAACTAGTCCTGCAACTTAGACTTCAGCAGATGATGGAGAATTTTCCTACTTTACTGATCCTCACCTTAACCAGTGAGGGGCATATCAGGCCCTCCCAGTTTGGGGATTATCACCCTCCATTATCGCCTTCATCAAATAAGGATATTCTGTATAGAGTTGGTATTCTATTAGACATTTGTTATTTTGTAGTAGTTGCACTACCTACCAATTTAACAGAACTCTTGTTAGCCATCCATAGTTTGTTTAACCTCTTTGCAAAGTGGTGTCCTGATCCAAAGTTTATTCAATTTCTGGCATCCAATCCCCCATTATGGGCATATTTACTTAACTTACCCTATCCAGTATTGATGGCTCATATAACTTATGTTATCTACATTGAACATTGGATATATCTCAAGCAGGTTGTTCAATCCAATTCAATAGTATTAATACCTCTGTGCTCCACATGATTTGAAAAGGCCCATCCTATATTCATTTCAACTACAGATCTTTCTTGGATAATATTCTTTGGGCAAATGCAACTATACATGCTAGTGCCAATTTAGAATTGATGACTTGACATGATGCTTGTCATGGCATTATTTGTAGTTCTTTTGAGTTTTCTACATCTTGTGCACTTGCCGATGCCCTTCTTTCTATTGATTCCTTGACAGAGTGCACTGTGCTACTAGGTCCATAGGTCCTAGAGGTTGAAACCCCAAACATGCTTTAGAAGATTGTAGAACTATGGATTGTTCTATTATAAGATATATTCACAACAGTTAGGGGACACTGGAAGGAGGGGACACGTGGGAGAATTACAATGGGCACTATTACTTTGCTGACACAACAGTTAGGGGACACTGGAAGGAGGGGACAAGATTGATGGCAACATTTGCATACAATGGGCACTATTACTTTGCTGTGACCATTGATTTCTTACAATGGGGACCATTCTTTTGTGGGAAAACAATTTACTGTTGTGTGGGTGCCATTTTCTTGCTGTGGGCACCAATATTTTGTTTGCAGGCAGTAACAATGGAACCGAAGGTTGACTCCAAGACCCCATTGTGGAAGTATTGCACAACTATTGAAGCTAAGGGAGGAGGCACAAAGGAAATTCTATACAATTTATATGACCACCTTCCATGGCAAGGAAGCTATTCAAGAGTCCATGCCCACCCCATTTTGTTAGAGAAAATGTAGAATGAACAAAATGCTACTGAGGGACACTCCTCAATCTTCCATCAGTGGTACATCTACTACAAATCCTGAAAATTCTCCTAGTTTCTTCAAGAAATCCCACTACATGTAAAAGGAAAGTCATTTTCTCTATTTCTTCCTGTTTGATAGAGATAAAAGGGAGAGAATTGAACTCGCAATTTCACTTTTCTTTGATGCATGTGGTCCTCTGTTTAATGTTGCACATTCTCACTATTTTAATGAAATGACCTGTATCATAAACGGAAGGCCTAAAGTATACAAGACCCGAGGGTATGAAAATCTTTAAGTTGATCCTCTAGATAAGTAGAAAAAAGAAGTTGATAAAGCACTTAAATTTAGGTGGGCAAAGGAGGGATGCTCCATTATCGTGGATGCCTGGACAAATCAGAGAAACGGGGCCTTATTAAATATTATCATCTCTTGTCCTTCAAAATCATATTTCTTAAGGTCCATAGATTGTATATTGCAAGAGAAAAATGTCACATTCCAAACAAATATACTTAGTGCAGCCATAGATGAGGCTGGGCCACTAATGTTATGGTGGAATAGGCATGATCAATAAACAAAAATTATAGGCACATCTATTGGACACGTTGTTGTGTTCCTGCTATGAACAATGTCCTAAAGGAAATTAGGATATTTAATTGGATGTCTACTTATATTTCCCAAAGTAGAAAAATACAGATGTTCATAACAAACCACCACCAGACCATATCCAAATGCAGGTTGTAATTTGTATGCTAAGTTAGATTTGTCAAAACCCAAGAGAAGCATTCTGCACCTGCTAAATTCAACTTCAGAGGCTGCAAGAGGTGTGAGGAGCAGTAAGTTCTGCAGGCATTAGTTTCATAGTCATTCCATGCAATATTTTATTCTTTCTTTAGCTATCTACAGGAGGACAAGTCATAGAAACAGGACAACACCATGAAGCTCACTTCATAACAATCCTAAAACTTCAGTCTTCAATGGGGATTCGGAAGACATTGTAAAACCCCAAATTAAATACTAATTTGTCATTCCAGTGATTCACAGTTTACAATAGGGATAATTTTAAGGACCCGTACTTATTTAAAAGTGTATAAACCTTGGCGAATCTTACCAATTCTTAAAATGTCAACTATAAAATATTTGGCGATATTTTTCTAAAATTATTTCAATTTCTAAGGATTTTATATAGTTTATATAATAATTTGGCAATTTTTAGAGTGGAAAAAGCTTACCCCATCAAAATTGGGCGAAATGGGGCTTCAAAAAAAACAAATTGGCGAATCGTTTTTTGGAAAAAACCATGGAAAAATAGCCCATGGGCTAAATTTCGCCCCTAAAATGTTGGAACTTCATATGTATAGAGGATGGAAACATACTTGTCTAAGATGACCCAGGTTGTTGACGTATTTTTCGCTTGAGCAGCTGCAGTGGCAGGTAATGCAACCGAAACTATCTTCACTTTCAAATTCACCTGCAAAATTAAATTTCAAAGCTTCAACAATAGTTTAAAGACTATAGAAAATACAACAATGAATGAATCCATAGCATACTGTCCAATGCAGTCTGCACAGTATCTGGTTTGAAGAAAACTAACCTCTCTAAAGACTACAAACCCCAAGGAAACTAAGCAAAACACCACCAAGCTTCATGCAAAGATGAAAGATCTGATGATGTGGGTTTCTATTGACTCTTGCCACATTATATAGGGATAAACTGAACTTCAACTGCCCATTTCCCAACTCAAATTGAGGGCGATTTAGCTGACATAATCCATGAACCAACTGCATCATCGTCCAATAGGGGTGAACTCTCCATTTGGAGGCTACATAACTGATAAAATGGGGTGAACTTGCCATTTGGATGCTACATAACTGATAAAACGGGGCGAACTCGCCATTTGAAAGCTACATTACTGAAAAAAACGGGGCGAATTCAATATTTCATGGCTTTCATACCCAAAATTACGGGGCGAATCACCAGTTTCAACGAGATTTGGTAGGGCGAATTCAATTTTGCTTCTCTCTCATGCCTATCTGGCCTTCGCGATTTGATTCCCCATTGACGAGGGTTAAATAAATTTGGGGCTAAATTATTAAATTAAAAAAAACTCTTTTCATGTTACAAATTCGCCCATCAAATGTTAGAAACCCCTCTAAATTCGCCATTGGGCTATATTTTGCCCTTAAAATCATCCCTGATTGGGATTCCTATGAGCTGAGCATACATGAACAATTTATTCTCCATATACATCAAATGGTCTCTACCTTGATTGAAGATGAATGTCACATTTTCCGCTATACACTTCAATTTGTTTCTACGATGAGGGCATCGCTCTTTCAAATTGAACATATTTGTCGAAACCATGGGGTTGATGTAAATTAGTCTTGCATATGTCATGGATGTAGCTTATAAATATTTCTTAGAATTTTGTTGTAAATCAATTTGATACAATTGAATATATATTCTATATTTTCAATAAGAAATTTCGTGATTTGCATATTCATACTATATACTCCTATTATAAGTTTAATATATTTCTATTGTACATTGAAGGGACTTATATATATATATATATATATATATTATATTTCTAAAGTCAAGTAATAATTTGAAATATGTTAGATTTAAGTAATGATGTTATATTTGAAATAAGAATGTTTAATTTAAAATCCCTAATAATGATGTTAACATATTTCAAAGTGACATTCTTAATTTCACCATTCCAACTTATGTTCTTACTCATGCTTTATAATTTGAATTAAAGATTTAATAAATAGATATTGTCATAGTGATGTCTTAGTTAGTGCCATTGTCTCAATACTAATTTTCAATACTTGAAATATGGTGATGTTAAATTTTATGTAAGGATGCTAAAATCATTATTTGCTTACTTTAAAATTGTTCCTAGGATACTATCAAGCTCAAAATTAATTTGCAATATTATTATTGGAATTCCATAACGCCATAATATGACATTACACTCAACTCATTCAATTTATTCCTTTTTTGTAACATCAAAAGATGACATAATATTAAAGTGATCCATTTACATTACTAAAGTGATAAAAGAACAACATAATATGACACAATATAATATTAAAGTTATCAAAAAGCAACATAACACATATCTAATACTACTATTCGAACATACAAGTACTTTAAATAATTCAAGTACTTTTCTTCTACTTACTTTTTCTTTATAAGTACCTTAATAATTCATGTATCCTTCTTGTTCTTTACAATATAAATAAATTTACTTTGCGATCCACACCCTTTTAGTAAAATTGAATTAAAAAAAATACTAACATATCCTTCACCTAATGTCACATAAATTTGCAAACAACCGAACTTCCATGTGACATAATCTCTTCGTAAAATTCAATAAAAGAATTCAACTAGCATAACCAGATTTAAACAAGATCTCTGTCCATTCAAATTTAAACAACATGTCGTTACGTGTGACATAACCATATTAAATAATTCATAGTAAATATTTCAACTAGCATAACCATCTCCTTCCATTCGTATTTAAACAATATATATCCTTCCATGTGACATAACCTTTTAGTAAAATTCTATAAACATTAAACACTATCCAATCATCAACCTCAGAACCTCAATGTGATCCTTCAACAAACTAAACACTATCCAATCATCCAAGTACACTTCTAGAAATGATCCAGGTGGATATCGGTGGCGACCCACCTTTTCCAACTGGCTCAAAATAGTTTTCTGGCAATTTTGGCAATTTACTATTTTTAGTAGTTTTTTGGGTCTTGAACTTCGAGAGCTGTTTTGAGGCCCTAAATGACATTTTTTGGGGTACACACCACCAATAAGTTTTGTAATAAAAATTTTCCTAGTATTTGTATTTCTCAGATAGATCTTTCCAATGAGCTATCATGCGCCCCAAACGGAGATCGTATGCAAAAGCTACACCCCTGGGAAGTTGATACACCAAACTACCCAAAACGGGGCCCACAAAATTGTTGGATTCTCATCTTTCGGGGTTAGGGTTTTGGATTTTGGGTATTGTAAAAAGGACTTCAGAGCCTCATTGTAATGATCTTCTTGCGAATGAGCACAGTCGACACATCTCTTCTCAAGGATAAGCCGCCACCATTCCAGCAAGCTTATTTTCCACTGCATTTAACAGTTTCAACTTATTTCCTTACTGAATAGAAAATCATTTTTACTGTATCTCTGATATTTTGTGTTAAGCATATTTTAATAATATGTATTCATTTCGTTATTCTCATAAAATTCGGATCAGTGGTATTTGAGCGGTTTGCTCCTTGTCTTCTTAATGCATGTCCCCAACTAGGTCAAGGTACAAAGAATAGGGCCTCGAGCTTGTTTCTCTTGAGGACAAAAGCTCTCGCACGCCCAAGCAACCTCTCATGGCGGGAGAAAAGAAAGATGACGGGACAAGAGATCCTTTCAAAATGTTTCTTGAAGAAGCCCTCATGCAACAGAGGAACGAGATGATGGATAGTTTCATTCCAATCCTTTGGCGGCTACCAATAGGTGACATGTCTTCCTCGAGCGGAAGCACCACCCCCTTCAATGTACAAATTAACTTCGATATTCCTATATGTGAAGTTCAAATAGATGCAGATGTTGTAGACAAGTGGTTGAATCTACTAGAAGGGTATTTTTCTGTCCATAACTTTTCGAATAGAGGAAAGATTACTTTTGCGCTCCTCAAAGTTGTTCCCCATGTCAAATATTGGTGGGAAACTTTCTGTGAGCAAAAGGAAATAGAGGAACCCTCATTATTTACAGTCACAGCCACCTGGGAATCCTTTCGAGATGTTGTTAAGGAACAATACTACCCTGTTGGAAGTTATGACGACTTGTATACCAAATGGACCACACTGCGACAAGAAAGAGACTAAGCAGTGCCAGAGTTCACAAATATCTTCCATACCTTGCGCACCAAGCTGGGTATCAAAGATTCAGAGCGACATCTATTGCTAAAGTATCACGGTGCTCTACATAGATACATCCAGACGTAAATGGAATTTCTAGACATCTCCTCCTTGGGCGCAGCCTACCGATATGCTGTCAAAATCGAGCAGAAGCTCAAACAAAAGACGTGGCAATTTGGGCCTGGGAACCCCTCACAGCGAAAGACAGGAAACGGAGGCCCCAACTCATAGAATAAAGGATAGAGCAAAGATGGAAAGTACCAAGACAACCAATCCAAGCCGCAAGCAAAGAAGGACACCGGAAAGACAAAGAAAGATACCGCGAAGTGGTGTGACTTCCATAAGATCCCTTGGCATAACACTGCTGAATTCCACTCAAAGCAGTCGCTGGTGGCCGAAGTGAAAGTGTATGAATCAGATGCAGGTTCTAAATCTAATTCAGAACCATAAAGGGGAAGACAAATCATTGATGCGGAACCCAGTGCCACTGTGGCTACCACCAAGCTCCATCTTGATGAACCAGATGAGCCAAAATAAGGAGAGTGCCTCTTCCATTCACATATGTGGATAAAAGGAACCCCGCTACACTTCATCGTTGATAGTGGTATCCAGAAGAACCTCATCTTAGCAAAGGTCGTTAAGCGACTGGCCCTGCCAACAATGTCGCACCCACAACCCTACACCATTGGATGGCTCCGCTAAGGAAGCGATCTCTGCATCAACCAACAGTGCCGACTATCGTACGACATCAAGCCCTTCAAGGACAAGGTATTGTGTGATATTGCTCCTCTCAAAGTTTGTAATGTTCTTTTGGGCCAACCTTATTTATGGAAACGTCATACTGTATATGAGTCTAGGCCTCGCAGTGTTATTATTACTTTGAATAGGAAATTTTACAGGATACCTGAGGCAGTCCCTCTTAGTGCTATGTTAGAAAAGCAGGATCACAGAGCAATAACAATAAACAAGATGCAAATACAATCACACAAACATATTACAAGAGAGACACCAATATATCATGGTTCACCCAACATGGGCTATGTCCACACTAAAATTGCTAGTTTTTATTATTATACCATCCAGCAAATGAAGGGATACAACCTGCAGCACATCTGATGCACTCCCTCCTGATTGTCTCATAGTCTCTCGTTTCGATCTCAGAGGTTTTTACAATGCATAATACCTAATACATCAACCCTAGCCATATTACAATGTCTTTCTTATAAAGGGAATACCATGGGAAAATACCACAGGTTACCCAAAACCATGGGTCTGTAAAACAACACCAAAAATTTTCTTCGGGGTTAATTACCCCCGGACCCTAGTGGGGGGAGGCTTCACCCCCCCCCCCCCACTGGGGTGAGTGTATAGTCCTTTTGCATATCATATAAAGATAGGGTACAAACATGGCTGAATAATAATATCTATGAATCTGGGAGATCAGGCTCCACAACCAACAATCTCCCACTTGGAGACTGATCACAACAACTCCACTGATGTTGCACTTGTTGGACCTTGGGCTTGGAAAAATTTTCATCTTCACCTTCACTCTAGAAGTCCAACTGAAACCGAGCAGGAACTCAGTTTCTCTCTGGTCACTACCATTGTGAACATGTCTACAGGATTCTTGATAGTATGTATCTTTTCCAGCTTCAACAGTTCATCTTCCATAACAGAGCGTATGAAATGGTACTTGAGTTGTATATGTTTAGTACTGGAATGGAATGTTGATTTCTTTGCAAGATGAATGGCACTCTGGCTGTCACTATACAACCTGCTATCCTTCTGCTTCTTACCCAATTCCTCCATAAACCTCTGCAACCAAATCATCTCTTTACTAGCCTCTGTAACAACAACATACTCTACTTCCATTGTTGAAAGTGCAACAACTTTTTGTAGTTTTGAAATCCAACTTATTGTTGTTGCACCTACAGTAAACACATACCCTGTGGTGCTCCACCTGCTATCCTTGTCACCTACCATATCTGCATCAACATATCCCTGTAGAATAGTGTCTGAACCTCCAAAACATAATGCCTGAGTGGTATTACCTCTCAAATACCTGAGAATCCACTGTACTACCTTCCAATGTTCTTTACTTGGATTGTTCATATATCTACTCACAATCCCACTACATGTGCAATATCTGGTCTTCTGCACACCATGGCATACATCAGGATGCCAACTGCTAATGAATAGGGAATCTTGTACATGTAATCTATCTCTTCATGTGTCTTGGGACACATTTACTTACTTAGATTGAAATGGATGGCCAAAGGTGTACTAACTGGTTTTGCATTCTGCATTTTGAACCTCTCCAACACATTTTGTATGTACTCACCCTAAGACAATGTCAATTTGCGATTTTTCTTGTCTCTTGTTATTCTCATACCAAGGATTTTCTTTGAAGCACCCAAATCCTTCATCACAAATGAATTAGCTAACTTCCTTTTGAGCACATTTATATCTTGCATGTTAGAACCTACAACAAGCATGTCATCCACATACAATAACAATATAATATATCTTCCATTATCTAGCTTCTTGAAATAAACACAGTGGTCAGAATGACATCTACTCTAACCCTGTTCTGTCATAAACCTGTCAAATTTTAAATACCACTACCTTGGAGCTTGCTTCAAGCCATACAATCTCTTCTTCAACCTACATACCAGATCCTCCCTCCCTTTCACCTCATACCCTTGTGGCTGCTGCATATATATCTCTTCCTCCAAATCCCCATGGAGAAAAGTTGTTTTTACATCTAACGATTCAAGATGCAAATCTTCTACCGCCACTAGACTTAAAATAGTCCTAATTGAAGTAATCTTAAGTACATGAGAAAATATTTCATCAAAATCTATACCTTTCTTTTGTGCAAACCCCTTTACAACAAGTATGGTATTGTACCGCTTCCTTCCTCCTTCTTCTTCCTTCAACCTGTAAACCCATTTGTTCTGCAATACTCTTTTACCAGTATGCAACTTAACCAAATCCCAAGTCTTGTTTCCTTCCAATGAGTCCATCTCCTCATTCATGCCTTGCTCCCACTTCATTTTAGTTTCCACCTACATTGCTTCTTCATAACATTCTAGTACACCAGCATCAGTCATCAACATTGCTTCTTCATAACATTCTAGTACACCAGCATCAGTCATCAATAAATAATACATTGAAGGAGAGTATCCTTCAGGGAGTCTACATAACCTGGTAGATATTCTTACACTTGCAGGAGTTTCAGGTACTTGCTGCTGTTCTTGATTTTCTGGCACCTTTGGAACTTCATCTTCTTTAATTTCATCAAGTACTGTGTATTCTGTGTTTTCCTTTTCCTGTTTCTTTGCCTATAACTGATCTTTATACATGACCTTTTCATTGAATATCACATCTCTACTCCTAATGATTTTTTTATTTTCATAATCCCATAAGCGATAGCCAAAATCATCAACCCCGTATCTAATAAAGGTACATTTCTTGGATTTAGCTTCAGGCTTTGTTCTATTTTCTTTACCAATATGGACAAATGCTTCACAACCAAATGTTCTCAGAAATGAGTAGTTTATCTTTTTACCTGTCCATGCCTCCTCTAGAATACCACCATCCAAAGCACTTGAAGGCCATCTGTTTATTAAATAAACAATAGTATTTACAACATCTGCCCAAAACTGTAAGGGCATCCCTACGTGCAGTCTCATACACCTTGCACGCTCCATGATCATTCTATTCACCCTTTCTGGCGCACCATTTTCTTGTGGTGTTCCTGGGACTGTCTTCTCTCTATGAATCCCATGGTATGAACAATAACTATCAAAATCCTTGCCATAGTACTCACCTCCATTATCAGATCTGAGACACTTCAACCATTTTCCTATCTCATGCTCAACCAAATCTTTCCACTTCTTAAAAGTAGCAAACACATCAGATTTATGTCTAATGCAATAAACCCAAGTTTTTCTAGTTGCATAATCAATAAATGTAACATAATAATGAGAGCCACCAAGAGATTTTACCTGAGCCGGTCCCCATACATCTGTATGCACAAGCTCTAACTTTTCATTCTTCTTTTGCTTCCCAACCCTGAGAAATATGACTCTCTTTTGTTTTCCATAAACACAATTCTCAAAGAATTCCAAACTTACCTGCTTCAAATCTGGCATCAACTTCCTTGAGTGGAGAATCTACATCCCCTTCTCACTCATGTACTGGCCAAGCCTATGATGCCACAATGTTGTATTTTTTCATGTGGAAGCTAAAGAGATAGAATGGTCAGTATTATGAGGACATAATACAATGTACCTACTCTGTCTCCTTTTTCTATCACCATTGATCCTTTAGTGATCTTCCACCACATTCTCCAAACGTAGATAGACAGCCGCCATCTCCCAACTGCCCTGTTGAGATCAGATTTCTTTTCATAGCAGGAATATGCCTAACATCTTTCAGCAGCCATTCAATTCCATTCTTAAATTTTATCCATACCTTACCCATTCCAACAATTTTACATGGGTCATCATCACCCAATAAGACATGTCCAAAATCACCTGGAACATAATCATGAAAATATTTCCTATGGGGTGTAGCATGACATGAAACCCCTGAAACTACTACCCAGTAATCACTAGTATTATCTAAAGCAAGAATCAAAGCATCTTGTAACACATCACCTGCTACATTTGCTTCTTGAGTAGTCTCATGCTGTCCATCTCCTTTTTTCTTTAGAGATTTGCATTCTTTCTTCAGATGTCCTTTCTTTCCACAGTTCCAACACTCTATTTTTCCCATTCTAGACTTGGATCTGCCTGTTTTAGACTTGCTGCAATTACCTTGGCTCTTTACTTTCTCCCTTTGTCTTCCCCTACTCTCCATGGTCAACGCATTACCTGATGTCTCACCTATGTTTTTTCTTCGTATTTCCTCACTAAGAATACCACCAATAACATCA
Source organism: Larix kaempferi (assembly GCA_027924585.1). NCBI lineage: Eukaryota > Viridiplantae > Streptophyta > Pinopsida > Pinales > Pinaceae > Larix > Larix kaempferi. Next base: position 4,872,412 of record BSBM01000343.1, read on the forward strand.
TCAAATTTCAAGGTGTTTGAACCAGAGACAGAGTTACTTACAGCCATGAACAAGCTATTCCAGCTTTCTAGCAATGAACACAAGCTTATAAGATCCCTAACCTCATCATCAAAGTTCACACTTACAGAACTCAGTTGATTTGCAACCGTATTAAATTCATTTAAATGATCAACAACATATCCACCTTCTGACATCTTCATATTAAATAAACGCTTCATTAGAAATACCTTGTTGGAGGCCGAGGGTTTTTCATATAGATTACCTAATGCACTCATCAAACCCTCCATTTTCTTTTCTTTTGGGATATTGAAAGCCACCGACAAAGCCAAGTAAAGCCATATTGTTCCCAGTTCCTTTCTATCAAGAACCTCCCATTCTTCATCCTTCATAGTCACCGGCTGCTTTGCTCTTCCTCCCAACGGTAGGAATAGATCCTTCTGGTACAGATAGTCCTCCATTTGCGTATTCCATAACTGGTATTTTGGGCCATTAAATTTCTCAACCTTAAACTTTCCTTCTTCCACCATTGCTCCCACTCAAACCATAAACCCTAGCTTCCCGTGGGTTTATCTGCCAAATAGACCTTTGGGTTTGATACCAATTGTTAGAAAAACTAGATTGCAAAGCAATAACAATAAACAAGATGAAAATACAATCGCACAAACATATTACAAGAGAGACACCAATATATCGTGGTTCACCCAATATGGGCTATGTCCACACTGAAATTTCCAGTCCTTATTATTATACCATCTAGCAAATAAAGGGATACAACCTGCAGCACATCCCCTGCGCTTCCTCTTCACTGTCTCACAGTCTCTCGTTTCAATCTCAGAGATCTTTACAATGCATAATACCTAATACATCAACCCTAGCCGTATTACAATGTCTTTCTTATAAAGGGGAATAACATGGGAAAATACCACAAGTTACCCAAAACCATGGGCCCATAAAACAACCACAAAAATTTCATTCGGGAGTAATTACCCCCAGAACCCAATGGGGGGAGGCTTTTCCCCCCCCCCAAACCCTCCCCGCTGGGGTGAGTGTACAATCCTTTTGCATATCATATAAAGTTCGGGTACAAACATGTCTGAATAATAATATCTCTGAATCTGGGAGATCGGGCTCCACAACCAACATGTTATTTCCTTGATCTTTTCCAAGCAATGCAGGAAGGTCATCTCTTAGACCGGAAAATTTTTCTTCTTCGTGATTCGCTCTTAGAGTGAGAGAAAGTTCATAGCCACATCCAAGGCCTCCAAGGCCGAGCTCTCCACACAACAGAAGCAAGTGGATAAGGTTGTGGAAGAATACTCAGATCTCTTTTCCTCTCCTACCGGGGTACCTCTGCACTGCAAGGTCAAGCATCCCATCGATCTAACCTCAGGCGCACTGCTACCCAATGGGCCAGTCTATCGCTGCTTGCTATTAGGAAACAAGGATATCAAGAGGAAGATCCAAGAATTTCTCCACAAGGGGCACATCCATCCAAGATCATCGCCTTGTGGGAGCCCAATTATCATGTTGGTGAAGAAGAAAGACGGGATCTAGCAGCTCTGCATTGATTGTCGGGCCCTGAATAAAATCATAGTTCGGAACCGGTACCCAATTCCTTGAATTGACGACCTCCTTAATCAGCTCATGGGGGCCAAATACTTCAGTAAGATTGATCTGAAGTATGGCTACCACCAGGTCCCAATAGAACAGAGGAGTTGTTTATTGCTTGAATCTATTGTGAGGCTTAGCTACTGGTAGTAAGGAGTTGAGGGGTGTAGATTTCATATCTATTTGATTAAGGAAGTAAGAAGATTCTTTAAAGCATATATTTATTGATTGAGGGTGCATGAGGGGTTGGTTTGGAGGATAGCGGTCCCCCACATGTGGTTTTCCTAGTTTCTACTAGCTATGGTCAAACTTGTCATCTTGTTAGTTCATGACTTGGTTTCATGGTTCACATTTAGATCAGTTTTATTTTTATTGATATTAATTTTATCTTAATTGATAAATTGATAATTTACTTGTAATTATTATTTGCATGTGTTGTTATTTTCTTGTTAAATGGTTTCTATGCAAACCCCAATTACAAAATATAATTTAGTTGTGTACTTATGATATTATTTGGATATGGATACAAATTGTTAATTTAGTAAAGACTTTACCTCATTATCATGAAACTATGGAATATGAACAGATGGATGCATGGGTGCTTCTATAAATTAAAAAAAATGGTTGGAATTCCTCTTCTAGCTTTAAAATTACAAACATTGTGGTTTGGATTGCATAAAGAAAAACAAATCCGTTTTCGATCTCCTTATTATTAAGATTGTTTTTAACCACAATTTTTTTTTTCAAATTATAGAAAAAAATCTAGTTAACTTGCTATTCATTCAAAAAGGAGAATCAAAGGTAACCAAACCTTATACAAATTTCCATATCTAATGTCCAATACAGTATTTCCTATCAGTTATTCCAAAATAGCTTATATAGAAAGAACAAAATTCCAATCTAATCTACAGACCCATCAAATGTACTCTTTTAAAGTACTTCATTTTCAAAATTACATAGAAACATTGTCAAACGGGAACAGGTTCACAAAACCATTAGAAACCATATTGTTTTCCAAGTATTCTTCATATTTTAGAGATCCATCCATTAGGTCCACTTCTCTCTTTGAATGTATGTTAGCTATCATATTTAGTTCCTAGAATACATGAGAGAAAGTGATGAAATTAAACCGCTTCTTTAATATCAAAATTCTATTGCACCACTGATCCAACTTCAAAACCTGTATCTTGTAATTTTTAGAAACCCAATCCATGATCACACTTGAATCACCAGCCACCTGTAAATGTTCAATTCCAATGTACCTTGCAAATGAGAGAAGATCCCATAATGCAAGAAGCTTAGCTTGTGTGTTGTTACCCCTCCCACAACCCATCTGAAGATGGAAAGGATGAATGTTATTTAATTTCAATAGAATCGCAACACCATAATTACCTAAATAAGTAACACCATTAAAATAAGTTGTAGATATATTATCTGCAAACCTTGACATAATACAATTTCTAATTTTTATGTGCTTATCTTCCCTATAATAATAAAAAAAGAGACAACCAATCCTATAGTTGACAAAGTATATTAAAAGTTTCAAGTCTTCAAAAATGGCTAAATTCCCTGCTTTCCAGATAGCCCACAATATAAAGAGAGGGATCTCCTTATATTTTCCTACCTTATTGAACTAGTTTTCCATAAATGTTCCAAAGGAGTCACCTTCCCGTAATCCTTTGGAGTTTAGGATCCTACAAAATTATTCCCTCACTTTCTTGAAATAACAATAGTGAAAAAATAGATTGGAAAGAGTTTCATTTTCACATCCGCATAAGCTACATACACCTGAACCAAAACCTCTCTTTAAGAGATTTTCCCATGTCAAAATTTTATTTTCAAAAGATATAAAAAAACACTTTAGTTTAAGTGGGACATGCCACTTCCATATATAATTGTACCACCATTTTCCAGGAGTCTCCACGAAACCCTTACATATTTCATTATAGGCCTTCTTAGTAGTGATGTTACCATTAGATTTATTCCAAGCCCATATTAGGATATCTTCCCTGTCAACTAGTTGAATAGTTGATTGATACAAAACTATGATATGCATGTTCCATTCTTCATCCATGTTCCCTATCAACCGCAGATCATTTGCAAGTAGCCAATAGGAATAGGACAATCCAAAATAGTATTTTCTTTAAATCTGAGCTAAAAAAAAAAAGTCTTGTAGAAATACCAAAAGTTTCTCAGAAAGTTTGTAGAAACTCCCCCTCCCCCCCAAAAAAAAATGGGTTGATTCCAACATATACCTTCCTACCATTCCCAACCTTCCATGAAATATAATTACCCATCCAAGGATAGGATCTAATCAAACCCCTCCATATAATTACAGAAAGTTTTCTTTGGATCCCTAACCCACTCTACAACGAATATTTTCTTTATATATTTGTCCTTTAGAACCTCACTTCAAATCCCTTTGTCAAAGAGACCCCTCTATAAGATTTTTAAGCTCATGGATGAGCTAAACCAATCCATATTTTTAATTTCCCAACCTCCATATTCTTTGGAATAGAGATACTTTCACAACTCACCAAGTGAAATGTATTCCCATTAGAGTTCTTATCCCATAAGAAATGCATCATTCTTTTATGGATACCTTGTAAGATAGAAAGAATAAATTTTGCAAGTTACATCCAATATAATGGAATGATCTCCAAAAAACTCTTAACCAATATGTATCTCCTCCCTAGTGAGATCCACCTAAAATCCCACTTACTTATCGTTTTCTTCAATTTCCTAAGTAACTAGATCCAGTCATTTTTCCTATAAAAATTACGCTTCAAGTAATATCCAAGGTATTTGAATTGTGTCTCAATACTTTCCACATTGAAAGGGAATATATTAAGTACCTGATGAGAATTTCTTGATCAATATTATTCTACAGAAACATGGATTTCCGAGCACTGACATCCATTCCTGAGCCTTCATGTTATGAATAAAATAATAATAAAATAAACATCAATATATATATATATAAATATAAATAATAATAATAATAACAATGAACAAGAATAATATAATAATATAATTAATTAGTGAAATGGTGTAACTCTTTATGAAGAGTTGCATTAGACATCCTTTAAACAATTATAAATACGGAAAGTCTATCTTGTAAAAGACCATATCTATTTTATCAACTTTTATATATATTTATGGATTATTTGTATTTTCCAAAGTGGAAGTTCGAGAAGTTACAATAAACAGATTCTTACCATTATAGTGGTATCAGAGCTAAGTTAAAAGAAAAGAAAAAAAAAAGAAAGAAGAAGTAAAACCGCACATGGTTTTAAAGTGCACGTGGTTTTGTGAGAAGTGGGTTTGGTTTTATTCCCTAACAAGAAACCAAAAGTGAGATTTGAACTTGGGTGGGGAAGGTTACAATCATTCCTCCGAACCAACCATTCTACACCATTTTAAAAAACTTAAAGGGAAATTAAATTAGAAGAGCATCCACACAAATAATTTTTACAAGAAGAATCATATTAAACATTGTTATTAAAAAAAATAAAAAGATCAAGGAGGATTCTTTCCAAAATTCGAAAGGGAAAAAGACAAAATCAAGGAAGACCCCCTTATCAAAGAATACCAAGTCAAAGAAGAACTTGAAGCAAAGACAAAGTCACGAATTATGGCGAATTCAAAATCGAAAATGACATCGCAGTCACAAGCAGCATTGAATGAATTAAAGAAATCTAAAACCAATATTGATTTTCAATTCAAAATTATAAAGCTAGAAATGTGAAATCGTTTAGTAGAACATGAGAATCAAAGATTAACAAATCAAAAAAGACATCTCTAGAATAGGTTATTAGATAAGGATAAGGAAATTTCATATCTAAGAAGTCACAATCGAAACCTGGAAGATAAAATCAGAAACTTCAAAAATGTCGAAGAATCTTCATATGGAAGTAATAACGATTTAGAAGATGACATAAAGCGCTTAAACAAGCTTGTCATGGATAAAAATGCGGAATTAATGCAAACCCAGAAAAAGCTAGAAAATCAAGAATCAGAGAGATGTCAACATCAACAACAAAGGGAAAAACTTCAGCAAGAGTATGACGACATTAAGAAGACATATAATGTAGTGCCCTAGCTAAGGACTGGGTCTCTATTCCATTTTCATGTAAATAAAAAGTTTTTCGCTTTTGTTTTCTGAAGAAAAAAAAAAATCAACCGTCTATGTTTCTGTTTTCTAAATGTTTACATGTCTTTGCAATTTAAATAAACATAAGCTTAAGACTTTTAATTTTAACTCTGTTCTTTTAACATACGTAATTTGGAAATAAAAGAAAATACCTTTTCTTTAAGCTAGCTCAGTAAAATACCTGGATCCGTAGATTTGCAGTAAGATAAGAAGATTTCTGTAGTGGATTCTGTAGGTTCCCTTAGCAACCCGAAATGATGTGTCCACCCTGCCGATCAGCTATTATCTTTCTGACCCTAGGAAATCAATGGATTTCCTAGCCCCCGAGCCCACAGACCGATAATCCCCATAGCAGCCTTGTCCTTAGTTCAATAACCATACTGTTCAGTGAGTTTTCCCCCTCCTCATTGGAGTTTTCTGCCTCCTCCATTCCTCGAGTTATCCCCCTCCTCGGAATATTTCACTTCTCCCTACAAATCCTCACAGTTCTCCCACAATAACCCCCCTACTACTTTGTTAAATCCTCTCTTTATAGAAATCCTCCTCCTTCATAAATTCATAACTTCCTTATCACTCCACTTCCCTAGCCGTCATGGTTTTTGGAAGTACAAATCATTAATGCCACCCGTTTTCAAGGTAAAATGATGATTATATATTATTTTAAATCATCCAAGTTTCTCTCGAGTAGTGGAATTATTAAATAAATTATTTAAACAAACCCTTTTAATTTACTTGGAATGATTCTGTCCATTAATTTAAATGAATAATCTATTTAATAAATTATTCAATCCACTATGTTTTATAAAAAGGATTATTATCATTATTATTATTAATTAAATAATAACAATAATAACAATAATAATTAATAATAATAGTAATTAAATAAATTGTGAATAGTAATTAAAAAAAATATTTTTTTTTGTTTAATCAATAAGTGTCAACATAGTACTTCTATGTATAAATAATGAAATATACTTAATGGTTTAATTAATCATAATCAACAATTATATAGCACACTCTTCTAGTATTAATGTTTAACTGTTATACTGTAAGGTCTCGCATCCCGAGCACGTGATTTTTTTTTCTTTTTTTTTTTCTTTTTCTTTTTTTTTTTAAAAGCTTACCAATCCTCATCCTTATGTAAGTATATGTATCCAAATTCATGTTTAATGAAATTTTCGTCTCGAATTAAATACATACTTCTTTACAATATAAGACACATGAAATGATGTTCTACTCTACTACCTAAGGCAATAATTTCTTATCCTTTTAGAACTAATCAAATTGTCATGCATGCTATTAAATATATTATGAACATAGTGCTTTCACTTTTAAGTATGATGCAATTATATTCACCCAATGAAATTCACATGGTATACTGTCCATCCGATGCATTCCTTTAAACATTAAGTGACTATTATACATTCTATTAAATATATAATAACAAAATGCATTCTATTTTAAGTATGGCGCAATATATTCACTAAATGAAATGCACTTGATATTTTATCCACCTGATGCATTCATTTAACATAAAGTGATTGTTATGCATTCTATTAAATATATTATAATACAATGCATTCTATTTAAGCATAAAGTAATTACATTTATCCAATGAATTTGAAAATGACATTCGGATAACTTGCATTTGTTTTCTCGGTCGCTTAGTGTCACACCTATCTATACATATTCTATTATATGTTTTCACTATAACTAAAACATTTTGAATAACGAATAATTGCCTTTTATGTCTAAGCTAACATAATATATTCCACATCAACCCTCGACCCTAATCAATATATATTGGAAGATAAGACGTGGTCATATTTCGAATATATCTTATTAAGATGACAATTTCTACTTTATAAATCTGCTCCAATATATCTGATTACAGCAATCAAAGAAATAGTAGAGAGCTTACATAAACAATAATAATTTGTAGAGTTTTTATATAGACAAGTTAGTTAACACGTAGATATGGTTAGATCATATATTAATGATTGAGTTGGACTTCTTTCAAACTAAACTTATATATGCGGGAATATATAACTATATTTAGTTTTTGTTGATTAGGACAAGTTCCACTTTATCTATGCATGCATCAAATATAGTTACTATTTGTATTTTATTACACGAGCAAGTGAAACTTCTGCCTGTAGGTATAATATGTAAATATGACACTTTCTACTCTATAATTCTGCTCCAAAATCAATACATTTAAATTACCAGATATTCACAATTAATTTCCATAATACTAATCACATATCTCAGGCTTTTTCCTTTATAGTGATAGGCTATTAAAAGGCTAAAACCCCAGCGGCCCCCTTGACTTGTGTACAACTGTCAGTGTGACTATAAGGTTACAGCGAGCTTTTCAACAAATTAACTTAATTATTGACTTAAGGAGCCGGCACATCATAAATACATGATATATCTTTAACAAATCTAAACAGCTGGCATATCATAACTACGGCAGGTGACTCCTCTTTTAGTTCTACTAATTTATTCTCATCATCAATTCGTTCAGCAAACAAATAGAAGTTCGTTCCAGTGGGCGCCGGTTAAGAGGTGGGATCAATGGTCACAACAATTGTTTTTTTTTTAATAAACAAATTGCAGTGATGGGAAGTCTCCTGGAGTTGACAAATGATATATATATTCGAATGTGAAGCAAGATCTAGATTTCTCATCAAATGTAATCTGTACTATAGCCCATAAATGAAATTATCAACAATGAGGTTAACGGAATAGTAGATCAATAAAAGGAAAGACACCAAAGAAGTCAAAGGGTTATTTGGAATTTAAAACCAATTAAAAATTCTGTCAAATGAAAATTGTTATAGAGTCAGCCATTTCAGTCCACCTACTATGCCAGAACGAGAACGCCGAGTCGACCTTTGTCACGAAGGTGAATTAAATACCGATCATGTAATATTCACTTGAACCATTTATGAATGCGTAGAATATGAAATGTGCACTCCATATAACTTCCGAGTGGTTTAGAGAGGATAGGAGTTTGTGATTCGATGATCACAATGTACAGTGTTATGATTCACAAAGGAGGAGATCTGCGGCAGCATCATAGATAACCGAAGGTAATGACTACAGATAACAGAAGGTAATGAATGAGAGCTGTATCTAGAATTACGACCAACAGAATACGAATTGCAGAATGAAATTTTGAGCACACGAATTTATTCAACAACGCAGGGATAAGATTTGATAGGATTCAATAAACTATTAATGAAGCAGATCAAAGGTAAATCAGTGGGGAATGAGTTTAGAGATTCCATGATTGGCGCATTGATAGATCTATCACAGAGATCAAGGATAATGGAACAAAGACACTGAGTTTGGTCTCCACGATGGTTGTTTATCATTGCAGAATCATAACGTAATGTCTGCACAAAATCTGAGTTGGTTGTATATCGGACTCCTCTGGCCACATAGATTAAATGATCAGGTTTCTAGATTCCCAAGGCAGAAGTAGATGATATGGAACATAAAACAACCATTTAGGGCAATGATCGAATGACTCGATTTCCATATTTTCTCTCCATCACACAGTAATAAGGTTTAAACAAAAGGGATTCAATATGGTAGGCGAATTCATTCATTGAGTTTGACTGGTACACAGTGTACCGACAATATTGTAGCAGAAATCGACACCATAATGGATCAACGGGATCATCAGATGGATTCGGCTTCTACCGTAATAGACCATGGTAAAGACAGAGGCAAAACTTACAACCACAATGTACAGCAGAATCGATCTCTCTTCGAGTCGATCGTACCAACATAAGGCGAATGGGGGAATCAATTAAAACTTATACCAGATCTGATTTTATTGTAGAGTAACATATTCAGAATGCAGCTCCGAGATCTAATATTTCCAACAGTGAACTAAATGAATATGATAAAAATATAGCATAATCTGAATGCAAAAACAGAGATCTAACATTTTGGATAGTGATCTAAACAAATGAGATCTTTAGTAAAAGAAAATAACATATTCAGAACTACAAACCAGAGATCTACATTCCGGCTGTGCGCTAACAATGAGATCTTAGCAAAATAAAATAACATCTTCAGAATTTTACAGAAATTCTAGATCCATAAGATTTATTCAGCAGAATTAACATTTAAATAACTTTAACAATAAGAACCTGCATTTTCAGAATGACAAAACAGAGATCTAACCTTTCCGGCAGTGAGCTAAGCAAGGAGATCTTACCAAAGAAAATAGCATATTCATAATTTTACAGAAATTCTAGATCCATAATATTATTCAGCAGAATTAAAATTTAAATAACTTTAACAATAAGAACCTGTGATGATGGTAGTCCAATTTGGAAGTGAATCCTCTTGTTTGCCGCAACTCCAAATCTGTCGTTGATCACCACGGTCACTGTAGGACACCTCGGTTAACCTCCCAACCTTTCCGAGAGTACTCTCCTTCCTCTCGAACCCCCGAGCAGTTCGGGTCGTAGAGTTCACACACGTTTCTCAGAAATCCAGCTTGGGATTCCCTTTCCCCCCAGGATTTCTTAGCCAAACCCTTAGATAGCAGCAAGTCTATGAGGCACTCGAAAATTATGACAATCGTCCAAATTATGGGCCCCTTACCCATTCCTTAAGCTTTCCTTATAAAGGGAAATCTCTTGCGACACATGTCGCTTCATGCATAATTAAATATTTTTAATTATTTAATTATTTAAAACACTCACCCATCCAAGTGTCAGTTTCTCAAGGAAGTGCACCTACATCCCTAAGATTGCTCTAGTTTGTCCCCCAGATATTTTAATCAGCTCCTAGCTTTTAGTTGACTAGGTGTCTAATCTATTTTGCTCCTAAATAATAATTTCTATTATTTTAAATGCTCAACAAAATATAACTATTCATGTGCAAATGTCTTAGCTATTGTTATGCATTTGCTAAGTAATAATCTAGAGTTATTCTCCTAAGTTTTTTATGCATTTTAATCAATCAAATTCACTAGGATCACGGTGCCGCGTCGTTGGGCTCATGGTTCCTTAATTTTTAATTCTCTGACATGGCACCACTCCGTCGGGTCCAATCATCCAAGATTTCCATTCCTTGGCATGGTACCACCTCGTTGGGTCCTTGCGTCCATTCTTTCCGTTCTCGACAGGGTACCTCATCGTTGGGCCTTTCTGCCATCATATTTCCGTTTAGACTTGCGGGAACTCTTGTAGGGATTTTAGGAATCGTTACCATCCATCCTCCGTCTACATGCTATCTAGGGACTAATGGCGCTGAGGAGTTAGTCCGTTCTCACTGCGCGCCCCTGAACTCGTACGTGACCAGCTTCGTCGTGGCCCACCTCGTACGCCCTCACGCATTCCTCTTGAGCAAGCGGATCAATGCTTATCTGCTCATGCGTGGTATTCTCGTCGGAAGTCGACATCGTCGTCGCTTCCCTTGTGTGTGATTTACCCGTACTCTACGACCCTTCAAGTTCCTTTGTGTGTCCGTCAGTGAACCGTCTCACTTGTTTCTACACACACTTCTCACAACAAATTATTAGTAGCACTGTCTTCAATAATCATCATCTGATTTCTAAATCTAGCATTGTTAAACATTTATGATTTATTCAACTTCTTATTTATCTAATCAAATATACATCTCGTCGACAATTACATAATCACCAAACAGCTAGTCGTTAAGCATTATTTATCCGCATAATTTCCATAGTCATAGCTAATCATTTAACATATGCAATTATTCATTTAACTCAACAATTCAGATACACATACTCAAAAATAAGGTCAAAAGGTTTTTAATTAATGTTTCAATCGGCCGGGTCACTCAGCAGGTGCCCTCAATGTCTACAAAAGTATAGGGGCACTACATACACCCCTACTTATTTAGAACTTCGTCCTGAAGTTCAAAATAAAAATGGAAAACTACGACGCATCTCCGTTGCGTCCTCCCAAGTCGCAGAGCTTGGACTATAGCTGTCCCACTGTACTTTGACTTGATCAATCATACGGTGCCTAAGCTGCCGCGTTCGCTGGTCTAAAATCCGGATCGGTTCGGCCATCACGGCCCCGTCGTCCGTTATCTGCACATTACTCAAGTCAATGATATGTGAAGTATCGGGAACATAGTGGCGCAATACAGAAACATGAAAAACATTATGAATTCTACTTAATGATGACGGCAAGTCAAGACGATAGGCAACTGGTCCTATCCGTTCTGAAATTCTAAAGGGTCCTACAAACCTAGGCAACAACTTGGCTCCCTTTCCAAACTTTATAGAACTCTTCTGTGGTTTTACCCGTAGAAATACCCTATCCCCAATTTCGTAGCTACGATCAGTCCTGTGTGCATCCGCATAGCTCTTCTGGCGATCCTGTGCTTCCTTTAGTCGAGCACGAATCGTGACCATCTGGTCTTCCATCTCTTGTATCACCTCAGGACCAAGTAATGTCCTATCCTCTAGTATATCCCAACTTATGGGAGTCCTACAAGGTCTCCCATAGAGAAATTCAAAAGGAGCCATCTGGATAGAACTCTGATAACTGTTGTTGTATGCAAATTCCACCAAGGGTAGATATTCTTCCCACTTCTTCTGTTGATCCATTACATACATTCTTAGCATGTCCTCCAATACTTGGTTCACTCTTTCCGTTTGTCCGTCCGTTTCAGGGTGGTAGGCGGTGCTAAAGTTAAGTTGAGTACCAAGAGCTTCTTGAAAGCTTGTCCAAAACCTTCCAGTAAATACTGATCCTCTATCAGAAATAATTTTCTTTGGAATTCCATGTAGTCTTACTACTTCGTTAATGAAAACTCGGGCTATCTCCGGAGCTTGATATGTATTCTTAATCGGCAGGAAATGCGCACTCTTGGTAAGAGTGTCAACGACCACAAAAATTGTGTCGTGTCTCGTGTTGGTTAAGGGTAACCCAACTATAAAATCCATAGAAATAACCTCCCATTTTGATTCTGGGATTGCATGTGGTTGCAGTAATCCGGCTGGGTGTCGATGTTCCGCCTTTACCATCTGGCACTCCATACACTTCGCCACAAAACTTACCACATCCCTCTTCATACCATGCCAAAAGAACAAAGGTTTCAAATCCGCGTACATCTTTTTTATTCCAGGATGCGCTCTATAGACGGCTCGGTGAGCCTCAGACAGTATTAAACCTCGAACCTCTTCATTATCAGGAACATACATGCGACGGTTATACCGTAATAAACCATCCATGTCCAAAGAGTACCCTTCAAACTTGGGTATCCTCATCTGTTCATTCTCCAACTCAACTTTTACTTCATTATACCATGTGTCCTTCTGTTGTAGTGTCAAGATCTTTTCTCTTAAGTTGGTCTTTAATGGTATGACAGAGAATATCCTAGGTCTACGACTAAGTGCATCTGCCACTTTGTTCAAGGTCCCTTTCACATACGTTATGTCGAAATCGTACTCACTGAGTACTTCCGACCATCTTCTCTGTCTTGCATTAAGGTCACTTTGGGTGAAGATGTGTTGTAATCCACAATGGTCAGTCTTTAATTCAAACTTTCTCCCTACCAGATAGTGCCTCCATAATTTCAAAGCATGCATCACCGCAGTCATCTCCATATCATGGGTCGCATAGTTCTCTTCATGCGGCCTAAGTCTTCTGGACGTGTACGCAATTACTCTCCCATCTTGCATCAATACACAACCAACACCATCCTTTGAAGCATCCATGCATACCAAGAAATCTTTATCCATATCGGGAACTTTTAGGATTGGTGCCATAGTCAGTAATTCTTTTAATTTAGCAAAGGCCTCTTCGCATTTCTTCGTCCAAATGAAAGGACGGTTCTTCTTTTGCAATTCAGTAATAGGTCCCGCTACTCTAGAGAAGCCTTCCACAAAACGTCTATAATACCCGGCAAGCCCCATAAAGCTTCGTACCTCATGTACATTTGTGGGTGCCGGCCAATCCCAAATGGCTTCAATCTTGGCTGGATCTACAGCTATCCCTTCGCCGGATATGATGTGTCCAAGATAATGAATCTCCTTCTGGAAGAACGAACACTTTGATAATTTTCCATAAAGGTGATTTTCTCTTAAACATTTTAAGACTATTCTCAGGTGTTCCTCATGTTCTTCCGGTGTTCTTGAATAAATCAGAATGTCGTCTAAGAACACCTGTACAAACTTGTCAAGTTGTTGTCGAAACACACCGTTCATCAGGTTCATAAATACACTGGGTGCATTTGTTAAGCCAAAAGGTACTACGACAAATTCGTAGTGTCCAAATCTAGTTTTAAACGCTGTCTTGGGGATATCTTCATCCTTGATCCTCAACTGGTGGTATCCCGACCTTAGGTTGATTTTTGAGAATACCGTCGCACCCTTCATCTGGTCAAAGAGGTCATCTATTCTGGGTAGGGGATACTGATTTCTTATGGTCGCTTTGTTCAATTGACGGTAGTCAATGCACAAACGCCAAGACCCATCCTTCTTCTTCACAAAAATAACAGGTGCTCCCCAAGGAGACACACTAGGTCTGATCAGTCCTAAGTCTAACAACTCTTGTAGTTGAATTTGCAATTCCTTCAGTTCTGGTACAGACATTCGGTAAGGAGTCCTAGCTATGGGCTCGGTTCCAGGTTTTAGTTCTATTGTGAAATCCAGTTCACGCTGTGGCGGTAATCCAGGTAATGCGTCAGGAAACACGTCCATGAATTCTGAGAACAAGGGGTGGTTGATTACTTCTACCTTATCTCCTTCCTTGTTCAATTCAATCACCGCATACAATTGGCACCCTTTCCTCATGCTTTTCTTAAGTTGCATGGCCGATATCATTCTCAAGGAAACCTTCTTCTTCTTCCCTGTTATCATTCTCTTGTAACCTTCATCGTCGATGAAAGTTAGTTCCTTACTTCGGCAATCCATCACCGCCGAGTGTGCTTCCAGCCAATCCATCCCCAGGATTAGATCATATGTACCCAATTCCATAACATAAAAGGATATTCTAGAAGAACATACTCCTAGGTCGACTTCGCAGTTCTCTACCTTAAGACTCACACTCTGGACACTACCGGATGCCATCTCGACAGTGTCGAAATCATCTTGACTTACTGCCATCATTTTATTATTTTCTACAACTTTTAAGGAAATAAAACTTTCAGTAGCTCCAGGGTCTATAAGCAAGGAAAATACATTACCATGTATCTTACCAGTAGTCTCGAGGACGGTGGATTGATGTTCAGCTTGGCGGTTGTTGACGGCAGCGTGTATACGATGCGCTTGTCCTAAATCGGCTGCGGTAGTTTGTCGCGGTGCTTGGGTTCTTTGGTTTCCCCGGTCCTGCTGAGGACATTCGCTTTGGAAGTGTGGTCCTCCACACCTCCAACATCCTGCTTTGGGCCCTCTTGTTTTGTTTCTAGCTGGTGCATCATTTCTTCTTGGTCCAAACTGCGCCGGTTTTGCAAAAGGCTTTGCATGATCATTCCGTGGTGGCGGTCGGTATGGTGTTCTATCATCTCTGTTAGACCCTCCGTTGAAAGGTCTCCTCCCAAAATTCTTATTCCCATACTGATGTTTGGGTGCATGTGAAGGTTGACTTCCTCGGTCTGTATTTGTAAAGTTCTTATTTTGCAGCATCTTGCCGGGAAGCTCTTCTTCCGCTATGAGGGCCTTCTGGACCGCATCGTGCAAAGTAGAAGGTGTCAGAATACGAACCTTGTCTCATATGACTGGGTTTAATCCGTAGATGAACTTATTGACTTTTAGTTTCTCCGTGGCAACATGGGGTGCATATCTTAGTAACTCCATAAAACGGATTTCGTACTCTTGTACTGTCCGTAGTCCTTGTTTTAGTGCATGGAAATCATTCAGCTGTCGCTCAATGAATTCGTCTGATAGGTAATGCTGACGGAAATGTTCATCGAACAATTCCCATGATATCTCCTCAAGCTCTAGACCTAGCTGAGGTCGCAAGGTCTTCCACCAAAGAAGGGCTTCCCCCTTCAGTTGTAGTATTGCCATCCGTACCTTCATGTTAGACGTGTAGTCTCTCAAAGAAAAACACATGGCCATGTTTTCTAGCCATGCCTCAGCGGCAGTCCCCTCAGTGGAACCCCAAAATTCAGGAAACTTCACCTTTTC
This sequence comes from Larix kaempferi, assembly GCA_027924585.1. Lineage (NCBI taxonomy): Eukaryota > Viridiplantae > Streptophyta > Pinopsida > Pinales > Pinaceae > Larix > Larix kaempferi. The sequence continues at coordinate 4,888,305 of BSBM01000343.1, forward strand.
TAACTCTCGGTGTATGTTGACCGGAGGTGGCGCCTGTGGTACAGCAGTGACTTGAGAACCAACATTCTCGCGGTCAAGTCATGTCATCAATGCTTCTGTCATTCTGTGGTAGTTCCTCATCATTGTCATGACCTCGTCCGCAGGTATTTTAATGGTTTCCTCCGCTCTTGGAGGGTTATTCACAGGGGTTGTTGGGGTTGACGGGCGTGCAGCTCGTCCTCGTCCCCTTCCGACTCTACCCTGGCGAGTTCTTCGATCCATGACGAAGTCTGTTCAGATGTAAAAATAAAATTTATTAGTCAACTAAACATCATAAATTGTTTTGCGCTGAATTATATAGGTCCGAACTAAGTTCGACCTTGCTCTGATACCAAATGTAAGGTCTCGCATCCCGAGCACGTGATTTTTTTTTTTTTTCTTTTTTTTTTAAAAGCTTACCAATCCTCATCCTTATGTAAGTATATGTATCCAAATTCATGTTTAATGAAATTTTCGTCTCGAATTAAATACATACTTCTTTACAATATAAGACACATGAAATGATGTTCTACTCTACTACCTAAGGCAATAATTTCTTATCCTTTTAGAACTAATCAAATTGTCATGCATGCTATTAAATATATTATGAACATAGTGCTTTCACTTTTAAGTATGATGCAATTATATTCACCCAATGAAATTCACATGGTATACTGTCCATCCGATGCATTCCTTTAAACATAAAGTGACTATTATACATTCTATTAAATATATAATAACAAAATGCATTCTATTTTAAGTATGGCGCAATATATTCACTAAATGAAATGCACTTGATATTTTATCCACCTGATGCATTCATTTAACATAAAGTGATTGTTATGCATTCTATTAAATATATTATAATACAATGCATTCTATTTAAGCATAAAGTAATTACATTTATCCAATGAATTTGAAAATGACATTCGGATAACTTGCATTTGTTTTCTCGGTCGCTTAGTGTCACACCTATCTATACATATTCTATTATATGTTTTCACTATCACTAAAACATTTTGAATAACGAATAATTGCCTTTTATGTCTAAGCTAACATAATATATTCCACATCAACCCTCGACCCTAATCAATATATATTGGAAGATAAGACGTGGTCATATTTTGAATATATCTTATTAAGATGACAATTTCTACTTTATAAATCTGCTCCAATATATCTGATTACAGCAATCAAAGAAATAGTAGAGAGCTTACATAAACAATAATAATTTGTAGAGTTTTTATATAGACAAGTTAGTTAACACGTAGATATGGTTAGATCATATATTAATGATTGAGTTGGACTTCTTTCAAACTAAACTTATATATGCGGGAATATATAACTATATTTAGTTTTTGTTGATTAGGACAAGTTCCACTTTATCTATGCATGCATCAAATATAGTTACTATTTGTAGTTTATTACACGAGCAAGTGAAACTTCTACCTGTAGGTATAATATGTAAATATGACACTTTCTACTCTATAATTCTGCTCCAAAATCAATACATTTAAATTACCAGATATTCACAATTAATTTCCATAATACTAATCACATATCTCAGGCTTTTTCCTTTATAGTGATAGGCTATTAAAAGGCTAAAACCCAAGCGGCCCCCTTGACTTGTGTACAACTGTCAGTGTGACTATAAGGTTACAGCGAGCTTTTCAACAAATTAACTTAATTATTGACTTAAGGAGCCGGGACATCATAAATACATGATATATCTTTAACAAATCTAAACAGCTGGCATATCATAACTACGGCAGGTGACTCCTCTTTTAGTTCTACTAATTTATTCTCATCATCAATTCGTTCAGCAAACAAATAGAAGTTCGTTCCAGTGGGCGCCGGTTAAGAGGTGGGATCAATGGTCACAACAATTGTTTTTTTTTTAATAAACAAATTGCAGTGATGGGCAGTCTCCTGGAGTTGACAAATGATATATATATTCGAATGTGAAGCAAGATCTAGATTTCTCATCAAATGTAATCTGTACTATAGCCCATAAATGAAATTATCAACAATGAGGTTAACGGAATAGTAGATCAATAAAAGGAAAGACACCAAAGAAGTCAAAGGGTTATTTGGAATTTAAAACCAATTAAAAATTCTGTCAAATGAAAATTGTTATAGAGTCAGCCATTTCAGTCCACCTACTATGCCAGAACGAGAACGCCGAGTCGACCTTTGTCACGAAGGTGAATTAAATACCGATCATGTAATATTCACTTGAACCATTTATGAATGCGTAGAATATGAAATGTGCACTCCATATAACTTCCGAGTGGTTTAGAGAGGATAGGAGTTTGTGATTCGATGATCACAATGTACAGTGTTATGATTCACAAAGGAGGAGATCTGCGGCAGCATCATAGATAACCGAAGGTAATGACTACAGATAACAGAAGGTAATGAATGAGAGCTGTATCTAGAATTACGACCAACAGAATACGAATTGCAGAATGAAATTTTGAGCACACGAATTTATTCAACAACGCAGGGATAAGATTTGATAGGATTCAATAAACTATTAATGAAGCAGATCAAAGGTAAATCAGTGGGGAATGAGTTTAGAGATTCCATGATTGGCGCATTGATAGATCTATCACAGAGATCAAGGATAATGGAACAAAGACACTGAGTTTGGTCTCCACGATGGTTGTTTATCATTGCAGAATCATAACGTAATGTCTGCACAAAATCTGAGTTGGTTGTATATCGGACTCCTCTGGCCACATAGATTAAATGATCAGGTTTCTAGATTCCCAAGGCAGAAGTAGATGATATGGAACATAAAACAACCATTTAGGGCAATGATCGAATGACTCGATTTCCATATTTTCTCTCCATCACACAGTAATAAGGTTTAAACAAAAGGGATTCAATATGGCAGGCGAATTCATTCATTGAGTTTGACTGGTACACAGTGTACCGACAATATTGTAGCAGAAATCGACACCATAATGGATCAACGGGATCATCAGATGGATTCGGCTTCTACCGTAATAGACCATGGTAAAGACAGAGGCAAAACTTACAACCACAATGTACAACAGAATCGATCTCTCTTCGAGTCGATCGTACCAACATAAGGCGAATGGGGGAATCAATTAAAACTTATACCAGATCTGATTTTATTGCAGAGTAACATATTCAGAATGCAGCTCCGAGATCTAATATTTCCAACAGTGAACTAAATGAATATGATAAAACTATAGCATAATCTGAATGCAAAAACAGAGATCTAACATTTTGGATAGTGATCTAAACAAATGAGATCTTTAGTAAAAGAAAATAACATATTCAGAACTACAAACCAGAGATCTACATTCCGGCTGTGCGGTAACAATGAGATCTTAGCAAAATAAAATAACATCTTCAGAATTTTACAGAAATTCTAGATCCATAAGATTTATTCAGCAGAATTAACATTTAAATAACTTTAACAATAAGAACCTGCATTTTCAGAATGACAAAACAGAGATCTAACCTTTCCAGCAGTGAGCTAAGCAAGGAGATCTTACCAAAGAAAATAGCATATTCATAATTTTACAGAAATTCTAGATCCATAATATTATTCAGCAGAATTAAAATTTAAATAACTTTAACAATAAGAACCTGTGATGATGGTAGTCCAATTTGGAAGTGAATCCTCTTGTTTTCCGCAACTCCAAATCTGTCGTTGATCACCACGGTCACTGTAGCACACCTCGGTTAACCTCCCAACCTTTCCAAGAGTACTCTCCTTCCTCTCGAACCCCCGAGCAGTTCGGGTCGTAGAGTTCACACACGTTTCTCAGAAATCCAGCTTGGGATTCCCTTTCCCCCCAGGATTTCTTAGCCAAACCCTTAGATAGCAGCAAGTCTATGAGGCACTCGAAAATTACGACAATCGTCCAAATTATGGGCCCCTTACCCATTCCTTAAGATTTCCTTATAAAGGGAAATCTCTTGCGACACATGTCGCTTCATGCATAATTAAATATTTTTAATTATTTAATTATTTAAAACACTCACCCATCCAAGTGTCAGTTTCTCAAGGAAGTGCACCTACATCCCTAAGATTGCTCTAGTTTGTCCCCCAGATATTTTAATCAGCTCCTAGCTTTTAGTTGACTAGGTGTCTAATCTATTTTGCTCCTAAATAATAATTTCTATTATTTTAAATGCTCAACAAAATATAACTATTCATGTGCAAATGTCTTAGCTATTGTTATGCATTTGCTAAGTAATAATCTAGAGTTATTCTCCTAAGTTTTTTATGCATTTTAATCAATCAAATTCACTAGGATCACGGTGGCGCGTCGTTGGGCTCATGGTTCCTTAATTTTTAATTCTCTGACATGGCATCACTCCGTCGGGTCCAATCATCCAAGATTTCCATTCCTTGGCATGGTACCACCTCGTTGGGTCCTTGCGTCCATTCTTTCCGTTCTCGACAGGGTACCTCATCATTGGGCCCTTCTGCCATCATATTTCCGTTTAGACTTGCGGGAACTCTTGTAGGGATTTTAGGAATCGTTACCATCCATCCTCCGTCTACATGCTATCTAGGGACTAATGGCGCTGAGGAGTGAGTCCGTTCTCACTGCGCGCCCCTCAACTCGTACATGACCAGCTCCGTCGTGGCCCACCTCGTACGCCCTCACGCATTCCTCTTGAGCAAGCGGATCAATGCTTATCTGCTCATGCGTGGTATTCTCGTCGAAAGTCGACATCGTCGTCGCTTCCCTTGTGTGTGATTTACCCGTACTCTACGACCCTTCAAGTTCCTTTGTGTGTCCGTCAGTGAACCGTCTCACTTGTTTCTACACACACTTCTCACAACAAATTATTAGTAGCACTGTCTTCAATAATCATCATCTGATTTCTAAATCTAGCATTGTTAAACATTTATGATTTATTCAACTTCTTATTTATCTAATCAAATATACATCTCGTCGACAATTACATAATCACCAAACAGCTAGTCGTTAAGCATTATTTATCCGCATAATTTCCATAGTCATAGCTAATCGTTTAACATATGCAATTATTCATTTAACTCAACAATTCAGATACACATACTCAAAAATAAGGTCAAAAGGTTTTTAATTAATGTTTCAATCGGCCGGGTCACTCAGCAGGTGCCCTCAATGTCTACAAAAGTATAGGGGCACTACATATACTCCATATTGAATACACCTTCACTTGAAGATACTTACAATTAATGACACTTATTTTAATTGTTCATTACAATGTTTACATACAAAGACTAATTAACTTATTTTACACATTAGCACTTGATGATCTTTTACTAATTAAGTCATTCACTAAATACTTAATTGAGTTATCTATGATAACTTATAACATTGTTAAATCTTGATAAGTATGTTGTAAACCAATATTATCACGCATGTGCATAATGTGCATGCGTGGCCAGCGTATGCACAAGACGGACATGTACTATAAACATACGTCATATTTCCTATGCATATCAGCTAACTAATACTAATAATACTTTATGCAAACTGAACAAGTATACATTCATCATAATAGTACTAAAACATCATCGGGTATTTTATCAGTTAACCTTTAAGATTTTATTTCCTTATTTTTATGATTACATTTGTTCAATCAATCAGGTACAAGGAAAGATACCTACTACCACTAACTCCGGGTCAACAAATACCCAACCCTCAACAGTACTAACTATCATATCCTCCCATCCTAACCTACGTCCACATCCTCCCTATCCTTCCTCTGCTAGTACAAAAGTGGGTGTCGGACTCACTGACTTGACCACATTGAACTTGAGAGCGATAGTGTCAGCTGTACAACAGACCTATCCTCCCCTAGCAGGCATCCGACCATCATCATCACAACTACATGGGGAGCGTGTCTCAGCACGGCCCTCCCACAACCTCGGGTATCATAGGAACATAGGGTGGGAAACACATCCATCCCTCTCAACATACCGGGTCTACACCCTTATCAAATCATACTCTGCTGCTATCGAGATTATCGGTCCATGTCATCGTATCATCAATTTCGGTTGCTAAGGTTTACTGCATGGATAGGATCTTATCCATAAATCAGATCAAGCATCCGGCTATTGCATAGCCCCGGTGTCCTGCGGATTAGTACTTTGCAGTCATACATTTATAACAATATTTCCATTCTATCATCGTCTGATCCATATTGTCAACATCATTTATTTCATCACATAAAATCATTAAATCGATCACAACATAATTACCACATCATATATATCACATTTCCTCCAAGACGATTACTAAACATACACTGTCATTATGAAATAGAAGAATCTCATGATAACTACAACATAGTAACCATATAAACCTAATAACATCATGAAGATGGTAACATCATAACATCATAATCGTAGTATCAGCATGGGCATAGTAATATCCTAAACATAGTAGCAACATATCATCATGTCTAACGTGCCGAAAATATAGTTCACTCTGTCTAGTTGAGTCCAACAGATAATAAGCAGATAAAGTGAAAGGTGTCTAACTCATAAACATGCCTAGTCAAAATATGGGGCATTACATACACCCACCCTTCAGGAAACTTCGTCCCGAAGTTATGGTCATAATAATGCAGGGAAATTCTTGACACATAAACTCTTCATTCTTGCAAGTAGCAGGTGTTGGCCATACTTGTCCTACTTTATCTTTGACTTGACCGAACATGTCGATATTATCTTATGGCTTTGCTTCTTTTATCCCCTGATATGTATTCTGATAATTAAAGAAACATTTAGATTAATCCTTCTATCGAATCTCTAGAATCCCTAAGGTTATAGTCAAGTGCTATCCACCTTAGTATCCTACTTCTTACCGGTTAGCAACATCCTTCAAGTTATAACATCCAGAGAGGTTTACTCCTCGCAAAATCTTATATTGATCCAACTTAGCATGAAATAATCAACGATTTAAAAAAAAAAAAAAAAAGAGAGCTAAGAGTTCATAATCTTTAATTATTTAACAAGCGACTACAAGGATCTTTAAGATTTGCATACCTCTCCTAGGAGATGAAGATCCCTATTATTTCATCCTAAGGTCAAACATTATTATTACCTTAGTGTTAATAAGCAATCTGCATCCTTGATAACCATAAGTATTGTAACAACTATTAAATTAGGAGAACTATCATTTATTAGAATGTTTTTAGTAACTATATCTTATCAAAATGCTTAAGTTCACTGATAGTATCTGTTAGGGGTTTAAACAACGTAACTTTATTCATTAAGGTGCACATCGGTTCCTATTTGCCTCCATTATTACCCCATTTACTTGTATTACTATTTCACTTAACCTTGTTGAGGGTTCGGCGCACGTTCATTCACGGTAACTTCATTAGTCCCTCAATAATTTACCTACTTTTATATCTTACTGCTTGTTCATTTTGTAATTATTAAATCCTAGTTGTTTCTCAATAATAATTTCCCCCATCATGACAATTTAACCTAAGCAAGACTAGCGGCATATAACCCCTACCCTTTTCTCGCACATACCTAGTTCCTTCAATCTCTTTCCACTTACTATATTGAAACATGATTAATTGCACATTTCACATAGAAAATTTACGGTGTTGATTTTAATACATAGATATCTTCCATATCTTAATACTAATTAAATTTTCCAATAGGGGAACCCATTCACACATACCTTAAATATTGACCTACCACCTCTATTTAGGTGCCTCATACAACCACACATTATCACTAGACATGAGATACACATATAATCTTACTCCCTTTCTTGCCAGTTTTGTAAAGATACCCATTCTTATCAATAATTAATTTCATCATTTCTCATAATTGGAAATGCACTATCTCCCCTAAAACATAGTCTTATTACAAATTCCAAGTACTTGATTTATAACGGTTGTTAGACTATTGGTCAAGTGTTATTGACTTTCAATTATCTCCCATTTTATTACCTTCCTACCATGTCCTTACTCCATTTACTACCTTATTAGATTTGGTTAATACATCTCTTGTTTCTATCGATGATCCTCCCCTTATATATAAATGTATAACCTGTAGATCCTGTACAAAATGGGAAGCAACACAATTATCCTAGTCACTGATAGTGGTAACCATCATCCCTTAATATTTGAACTCAAATGTATATTTATTCAACAATTCAACGCATTATTAAACATAAGTGGACTCCACCATCATATTTAACTAATAGAACTAGAACACTTCTTCATTCATTACAATCTTTAAGGTATATCACCTTGCCATTTCACTTATCCTCCAAAACTTAGGTTCGAGATTCATAGCATAGCCCCCTCATATGACATCCTGTCGACACTTACTAGAATGAAACATGAGCCATAAAAAGTCACTATATTAATACAAAATATGTCTCTCCATATTGATGCAGATCAGGTCAAACTCACTTACTTCGAATGCTAGCTATAGAAAGATCAACATCACACCTCCAGTAGGTCACGACTCACCTATTCACATAGGTAAATACACAAGGTATCTTAAGTGCTAAATTAAGATACTCTCACCAATCCTAACTCTTAATGAACAATACACCGAACTAATGTTCCGTAGTGTACTTTCGCTGCCTAAATATTACTTTCATTGTTTTCACCGTCATACTTACTACTTATATTGCTATCATCCTTGTAATTAATTTACTATGTTCAAATTTATTCCTTATTTCTTATAAATTGTTTCACTATAGTCCCCTTCTTATATTACCTAATTATTATTTAGTTCATTTAATGTTTTACTTCTTGCCCTCTTTATATGTATATAATCTTTCCCCTTTTTCTTTTTTATAGGGTTAAATATTGACCAATGATATTATGATTATTATTTACCTGTCATGATTGAAGAGTTTATTAAAAGTTACTTTAAGAGTTATGGTTTTTATTATAAAATCTTAATCCTCCATAATCCCCACAATTTCGAAAAGAAAATCTCACATTTAATTCATATTCATTTAAATTAACTCTTAAACTAGAAACCATCCACTTAATTTATAAAAAAAAAAATTTATATATAAATTATTCATATATCATGATTATACTATCATAATGAATACAATCTTTCAAAGTTAAATATTCCTCCAATAAAGATTGATGATAAAGGGCAATGACCATATAGTGGAGAAAACAATTATTATTCAAAAGTAGTACTTAGTGGTTGTGAGACCACATAAATCATTATCAAAATAAATATTGTTATTTTTAATGAAAAATATAAACATTTTGTCCTTACTTCCTACATATATATATATTAAATTTAGATACTTAGATTTCTCCCTCTAAATATAAATTATACTTTAAATTTTATATATGAAATTTTAAATATATCACCACAAAGCCACTTCAACTTATATATATATATATATATATATTTATTTTCCAAAATTTAAATATATATATTAAATTTAAATATAAGCGCTAAGTGAATAGTCAAGCTAGGGTTTCAATGTCAAAGTCTAAGTCATGCGATGAAGGGTGCCACGGGTGTTGCCACCATCGACGCTAAGCAGCATTCGGGCAACACGTGGTGGTCATTTAAACGAATGACACAACTCTATGAAGATCATGGACGTAGCAATGGGGAAGGAAATCAACGGCTCACGGTGGACCTCGCGCCATCGAAATGCTCGGGAGATAACTAAAGGGATGGTTGCAGTAAGAATACCACCCTCATACGTGTCATCCTCCTAGCTCGTTGCATGCTCATAAAGTGGTATGAGAAACAACCTATGACCCATGCGATAACACCCTTTGGGGATGTTATAAAAAGTGAGGTAGTTCTTTTCCGGCAACCCATTTTATTTTGACCGAGGTGTCAATGTCTCCAAACCCTAAAACTAAGATTCAATGAGAGGGAAGGTGTATCCACTACGCTAGGATTGTCTAGATAGTGCCTCCACAGATAAATACTGCCGCCATTTCTTTGTGAAACGAAAGCAGCTAGCCACGAGCTCATTCTTCCTCCAGTGGCTAAATCAGTTTCGCCCTGTCTAAGAATATTTGTGGAAGCTTTGAGGTCTGAGTGGGAAATGATGCAACCCACGATGAACTCATCCCCCCCCAGCCAGTCGAAATCCAGTTCCTTGTTCAGTTGGAGGTTTCGTTGGGGTTTTGGACTGCATCAGTGGAAATTTTAAAGGAGAGTCGTGATATTAAGATGGGGAATAGTTTGTTGCAAAGAAAGAAAGAAAAAAATAACTTGTGCAAAAATAGAAAAAGGTGAAACCCTGGTGCAGCTTCAGATGCTTCCTAATGAAACAGAGATATCCACTTCCCGTTTTGGAAACCAAGATAAAGACAGCATTACGTGTTCAGGTAATGGGACCGAATGGTGGACGGGCCTCGTCCCCAATGCCGTGGCCATACTGGACGGCCTCTCCAAGGATGGGATGGTGCAAGAGGCCATGAGGTTATTCGGTGACATGCGGAAGAAGGGAAACATACCTGAAGTCATCGTTTACATGGTTGTCGTTGAAGGGTTTTGCAGGGCAATGGAGCTCGACGACGCCAAGAAAATATTCAAGAAAATGAAGGACAATGGCGTCGTGCCGAATGCTTTCAGCTAGTACGTATCGATTCTGGGTTTGTGCAAAGACAAAAGGATTGGGGAAGCCGTCGATTACAGCCTCGAAATGCTTGACCAAGGTTGGCGTCCTAACATTACAACTTCAGTTTCGATCACCGACGGATTTCGTAAGGAGCAGAGATCGGATGAGTCCAAGACAATTATTAATCAGTTCAAGGAAAAAAAAATTTCTTGCAGACGAGAAGGCTGTTAGGGAGTGTATGGATAAGAAGGGACCATTTTTCCCGTCTGTTTGGGAAGTCACGTTTGGTAAGAGGACAACACACGGCACAATGTAGGGTTTCAAACGGGATCCTGAAATTAAGTAGGGCCACTGAGGTCTTTAATTGATCCCCGCGAGGAAGATAGCCGACAGACTTGATCTTGTACGTTGAATTATGTTGGGTGTTGACCAGCCTTTGTTATTTTGTTATAGGTTCAGTCATTCTCGCATCTATGGGCTTCTGCTTCGTTTCAGGTTTACCTTAATCATCTCAATGCTCCTCGGGAAAAATTAAAGTCAGATTATTCGAGCATTGTAGGCTTGAACTTTGAAGTTTCTTTCTTTTGGTCTTGAATTAACATCTTGTATTTATGTGCCGACGTGGTAAAGTTCGTATCATTTGGAGGGTTGCAAGAGCCGTAGAGGAAGTTCGACCGCTCTCTATTCATCCCGCGTTGTCAACATGCACGCAAGATAAGGATGGTTGGTGGTTGCGGTAAAAATACACCATCACACGTGTCTAGTTTTTATACATCCGCATATTAGAAAAACGGTATGGCAAACCACTCAAAGATAATGCAGAAACTACCTCACGTGGCATCAAAAGTATTCCCTATTTATGGAAGAAAAGGAGGTTTTATTTGGCATTGAAGGTATGTTCAAGAGTGAGCTTTGGGTGCAAGTGTGGCTTGCGTGGGCTCCTCTTAGGCTTGGCAGGTGGCTGTTGACAATGCTCTAAGTCACGAGCTCGGGCTGGGCCCGAATATCCTTTTTACAAAGAAGGCTAAGAAGGCTGGGCTCTTGTGTAACCTAGCGCCTAGATCTATAGTGGTATTCATGGCCCCAGTCTCCTTGGACTTGGCCGTTGGTCGCTTGAAGGGCTCTTGGTGCTGAGCGCATGGGTTGGGCCCAATACTTCTTTTATTAATTCATGAGCTTGGCCGCTTGGGTGTATTGGCTGGTGCGTGAGCCTCTCTTCAACTTGCCAGCTGGGTAGAAAATAAATGAAAACTTGTTAAGGACCAAGGTTAGGCCTTTGTCCATTTTTTTTTTTGGTTAATGGAGCAATGATACAGGGTCTTCTACAGGAGAACCCAGGAGCAGTTTACTGCAGATGTAAAAAGTTTGATGGATGAATAAATACAATTTTTGCTTTTTGTTGTATAAATTTGTTTCAAAGGTTAATGAGATTACTTTCAGCTTGTCTCGTTAGCTGAGTATGGAAATATTGATGTTGTATGTTTCGGGCTAATTCCACCTTTTAAATATGTTAATAATTAGCATTTATATTTCTTTGTAAATTCCAGTTATGAATATGTTTATTAGATTTTAATCGCTACCTTGGATGATATGTGAAAATTTGTTAATTCGGAGTTTCGAGGAGTTACAGGGTTGAAACCTTTTACGAGCTTAAGTTTTTATACTTGTTAACTATGTTTAAAGACCTAAGTCTGGGCGAGTCTAGACTCGATCCCGTGACCTCCATTTAGTACATGTAAAGACGCCCTAACTATGATTATTACTTATCTCATTACTAACTTGTCAATGGTATTAAGGGTTCATTTCTTTCTTTTTGTTTTTTTTTGTTTTTAGAATTTATAGTGATTACATTATGCCTGTGCGTTCTCTCTGATGAGACTTGGCCATGTGATCTTTTATATACAATGTGTTTTTATCAATCTTATTTAAACGAAAAGAATATATTGATGCATATGTAAGATGACGTCGACTTACCCTAGATGTAAACCCTATCATCGATATTACTTCGAAGCCTTTTTAGTTTGTACTCATAATTTAATCATTTTTCTGGAACAACATTGGTATTGTCTAAATTTGATTTAGTAGTTGTGATTATACATCGTATAATATAGTTCTCAGAACTAAGGCTTAGTTTGGTCTATTTATATATTATCCTGTACGATGCAATATAATCATGCTAGGGTTTTGAAATAAACTTTGAACATAATATATATTAGTTTCATAAGCAGTTATATATACATATATATATCGTTCAAGTTCTGTTTCTGTTATGCTTTGTAAATAAATAGAAAAAGGGCTCTTCAAGTTATCCCCCCTTTTCTTGCAGACATCATGTTTGTTTGTTATTTTCTAGTAAATTTCACTATAATTCCAGGTGTAGTTAGGCCCTAAGGTCTGAGTGTTTGAACCTTGCGCTCTGATAGCATCTGTAGTGTAATGTCCCCAGCTTGACCCTATTGCATTAATATTGTAAATGATGTAAATATTGTTATTTAGTCATGGTGAGGAGTTCAAGGCCAAGGCCCCGCCACTGATTTGTCGTTTTATGTATCGGCAATTAAAATAGATGCATATGGTTCTTGTGCTAGCGGAGCACAATGTAAAATCGGACATCATGTAAACAAGCAATTTTAATGAAAAAACCCACAACCGGCTACGCAATGCAACAAAGAGATGGGGGCATGATCTTTACAAGGAATAGGGGGGGGGGATTATTCAAACCCTTGAACCAATGGTGTTAATCCATGTGTCAATGGGGAAACCCATAAACCACCAACTACCCATTTTGTCTCATACACCCAATCATTTAATTCTTCCAAAGATTGGTTGGGGCAGTTATTGCCTTGGAAATGAAGAAGTATGGGCAAGCCATTTTCGTGCATGGGCAAGCCATCAACCTGGAAATTCGTGTTTTTGCTTGTTGGGCAAGAAAACACCCACGAAATGGTGCCCAAAGGGATTATGAACAGTCAGTCTTCTCTCACTCACGCAGTTGGAGTTAGCTGGGCCTTTCCCTGCACGTTTTTCATCCAAATCCTGCATTTTTCCATGCCTGGGAGTTCGTTTTTGCATATACAGTAGCTTGGGAGAGAAGGGCCGCGATTTGGGGATTGTATGGATGTCGTTTTTGCCCCTGAATGTCCAAGGACGTTTTTCTAAAAATGGATTGGCTTCCCAGGGTTATTCCCCATCTTCCAATTTCGTTTTTGTGTTTCTCCACGTTTTTCTGAGTGAGTTGGAACCCCATCTCATGCATCCCACTGTGGAAAGCATTTTCCTCATGCCCAGTAATTGTTGTTTTGTTGTTAAGTGCATCCCGTTTTGGATTTGAACCTGTGAGCAGGAGCCTCAAGAGTGGAAGAGGACAAATTTGGCTTGATGAGCCCAATGAAGTATCCATAGCTCCATGATTGAGCCACTAACCTAGTAATCCACCTCTGCCCATCTCTTAGCAGCCTGAGAAACCCAACTGCTGGTTGGCTTGGCTGATTCTAGCATATCTTTGGCTATGTGAGAGCCTGTTTCCCCTTTTTCCTTGTGGAGATCATGCCCATCTCGGGGGTGGCAGTGGTGCTGAGAGATTGAGGAGCACACTGGCCTACGGTTGGGTGGATGTAACGTCCCCTTCCATCATCAAATGCAGGGAAGGAAACATTAACAACACACCGGGGCTTTTGGTAGACTTAGCCCCAATATTAAATTACTCATAAATTCATAACAATTAAAAACTTCTATATGCAGAACACAAAATGCAAATAATTTATAATACACAGAACACTTATCTTGAGAAGTAGATGTCCAACGACTGGCTACGTGAGAGCAACGTTCCACCCAACCATAGATCTCTGTCCAGCCTATATTCTTTCAGTTGAGAGATCACCCCCGAGCTGGGTTGTGTATCCACTAAGGAGGAACTAGATGGCTCACTCACGGTCAGGGTTTCACTCAGACAGCCATGCTAAGCCAACACACCGTTGGGTTTATCAAGCATACAAATGACAAATGAGGAGGATGCTAAGCCAGTGAGCTCAACCACAGAGCTACAGGCATCTCAAATGAACTCAGCAGTCATGGCACCCACAATACCTACCGCACCCCACACAAGGAAGGTCCCCTTCTCTGCTGCACAGTCCCTCAGGCGTCCCTTCCCTCCAGTGCTCTTCAGGGTGGGCATAGAAAGGTCCAGCAGCTAATTCCTTGAGATTCTAGCCTTCACTGGGTTTATCAAGCAAACCAAACCTCTGCTCAGTCATTCACACTTGGATTTCTCACAGTTCTGTTATCCAATAACTCAATCCCGTCACTTCATTTCTGGGCTGTAAAAACTGGGATTTCCAATGGATTTCGGGGTAGCTAATGCTCCCAAATTCACCCCAAGGTTCATACCAATGGATCCCCCATTGGATTTCACTGTCCGATGCCAAATCTGGGCGTTTTTGGCTCTTCAAAACGCGGGTTCTTTCAAAGTCGCGATTTCTGGTTTTGCTCTCTGCTGGCAATTCGTTTTTGGATGGAAAATGGTGCCGGTCAGTTTCCCAATGGAATGGGGATGAGGAAGAAGCAACATCCATGAGGTAGAGTGGCTTGTGGTACAAGAAAACAGAGCCCATACTCTGCCATACGAATTTCTGGGCTGCCCATGCTCCATTGAAGCCATGGACTGAAATTCTCAACCACTTCCTTACAACATAATTAAATGTCATCAAGGAAAGTCAAATGGGTTCTCAAGGTGACATATGGCAGCCTATGGTTCAATCCCATAGCCCCCTCACCACTCCCTAGTGGATACACATGGCCCCCTTCTCATTCGTTGCTCCCATAGCCAGTTTTGGTATTTTATTGCATGATGTTTATTTACATCCTATTACAATTTCCATGGCTTAAGAGCACATGGGCATCAAATATCAATGCTTGCCTTTTAAATCAAAATTCAGGCTTTCACTAGCGGGGCCTTAGCCTTGAGCTCCACGCTAGGAAAACATACATCACATGTACACATTATTTACATTAAATGCTAACATATCCTAAGGGTCAAAATGGGGTATTACAATCCCCTCCCCCTTAGAATAACACCGTCCTCGGTGTTCCAAGACTTAGGTACACATATACAATTTACACATGTCCAAAACTTCAAAAACTTTGCAAATCTGCCCTGCATTCTGTTCTTTACTTTGAACTTTCAGGACCAAGTCCTTTGATTTTCACAAGCTGCTCCTGCTGATTCGGATCTTCCAGCTCATCCATAAGTCTGAAAACTTTATGGCTGCTACCCTCTTGAGGTTCATCTCGTTCTGCTGCTTTTGCATCTTGAGCATCTCTCCAAGATTTTCTTGGGTCTTGGAAATTGTTTGAAGAAGACTTTCAGCCAATTTCAACAGCCTATGATCTGCTGCCATGGTCATTGTGCACAGCTGGTTCTCACTTGGCTCACAAGCAACACTTGCTCATAACAACTGCACCCAAATGATTTAATTTCCACCTGTGAAATTCATCATTACAATTCTCATTAGGCCAAGCATAACCCAAACATAAAAAAAAAATCAGTCAATGGTTTTTCCCCAATTGACATGGAGGTCCCATGCTCTATTCATGAGACTTTCACACTTTCCATGCTTTTCCAGCATACACATGAATTCTTTCATGTTCATCCATTCACATTAAATTAACTACTTCAGCACTCACAATTTATTTCAAGCAAATAAACACACTCTACTTTTAGCCATACATGCATTCAACAATTTTCTGTGTTTATAAATGCATCAATAAAAAGGAAAGAGAGAGCAGTAAGAGTTTCTTCTCTTAGTCTTGTTCCATTCTGGAACCCACACCACCACGGTGGTTTTCATGCTCCTAGTCTCTTTCACCTCAATGTGAATGCTTGACCTGCCCTTCTTGGCTATGACACTTAATGTCTATGGTCTATTTCAGACCTTTCAACCATGGAGTCCCTCCACATGGTTTATCTACAACTCTTGGCTGCTAGGACTCACACAGTCCCACTAGCCACATCTTTCCATTACTGCTCATGCTGAGCTCTTTAGGACGGTTACATGTCCACATGCATCCTTAAGATGCTTTCATAGTCATTGCTTCCAGCAATACCTACACTCAAACATTGAATTAATTCACATGTTTAGTTTATTTTCATAGGAAATCATAACCAAATCATATACACATGTATATTCATAAGCAAGAAATTACAAGATAACCAAATACTTATCTGCATTGGATGTCTTCACTTTATTCCATAGGGTCCTTCTTTGCTTTACAAGCCTTGGATCTCCTATGGGTATAATAACGAATGCTGGGATAGCACGCAGGCTACTCCTCAACATCAAATAGTCTTGTATGTTTGGCCAGCACGCAGGCTGCTCCACAACATCAATACTCTTGCATGTTTGGCCAGCGCACAGGTTGCTCCACAACATCAATACTCTTGCATGTTTGGCCAGCACGCAGGCTGCTCCAAATCATCAATTAATCAATGCTCAACCAGTCACTCTCTGGATTTACCAAGCAACTTTTAGTTCTTTCAGGGTCCTTGCTTCCTGCATTGACCAAGTTTCCAACAAAGAAACAATAATGCATCAGCTCAATGTTACAAGCTTTATACTTGAAACCTTCATTATTTCAACTAAGAAATGAATGAAATTGAATACTTATCTGTATTGTGCATTTCCTCTCTGGTCCACAGGGTCCTGCTTTTACTTTATAAGCCTTGGGATCCTCCTGCAGACTAGGATGTTTGGCCAGCACGCAGGCTGCTCCAAATCATCAAATAATTAACACCTTACCAGTACACCTTCACGCCGACTGGAAGGAAACTTCACTACGACCATTTCTAGGTCAAGGCTCTACTATGGAGCCATAGGCACATAATAGCCCTTTCATCAATACTTCACAACCCTTCATCAAAATCCCCACAACCTCCACAACCTCCACAACATCCTTTTATTTATATTAACCCTTCCACCACAACCCCTCACAACATCCTTTTATTTTGATTCTTTAGTGTGTAACATCAATTACAATCTGTTTAGGCTGTCAACACAAGATGGATAAACAAGTTCATTAGTATTGCTGCCCTAAACTGTAAACATATTTCATAACATTCACTATCCAACCTTGAAACACCAGGAATGCGTCCATTCCCTTAAGGCGTAGTCAATATTGGTATCCCTAACATAACTCAGCAACAGAAAGGCGTGCACTCCTTACTGATGTGAACTATGAAGGTCCTAATCATACTTCAAGCAGTCTGCCATAATGGAAATAAAATCAAAACATGCTCTGCATATTAACTCTAATAATTAAACATGCATGTATGTATACATATATATATCAATCAGGGTTTATGGAACACTTATCCATTTTGCAGATGTTATTTCTCTTCTTTAATGAGGAATGGGGGCTCCTTCTCTGAGTTGACAGTCCCTCGGTTTGCCATCCCAATTCCTTTTGATGTTACATGCCTCTCACATGTCTTACTGACATAATCTTCACCATCTCAGTCATATTGTTTACCAATCATGTAGTGGAGATGAGACATTAATAATGTCTTATGGCGTTTCACCTGAAACCCATTTTCAAATCATGGAGTCCCTTCCCATGAAGTTTGGCTTCTGCAGGACCTCTCTCTCTTGGTCTTACTGCAATGTGTCTCCCTGGCACACTTATTAAACAGCCAAACAGTCAGCAACATTTAACAATACCATTCAAATCTGATTGTTTCATAACCAATCCATGGCACTAATAATTAAATTCAGCATGAATTTGCAACTTTGTCTACTACAGAAATTGGTTTTCTTATCCATGAGGCTATCCTCATATTGTTTGGCTCCTGTAAGTGACACCACTCTGCCCGTTATGGTCTTATGCCCGCTGCCATACATGAGCATCCACTTACAGCATGTCCTCCTGACACATTTTCATGTAAGCCAAATAGTCATTAGCAATTATTAGCAAAATTTCAAATCTGAAACACTTACAAATCTGATATTTACAACTGTTCTTACTAACAGAACTTAGAGCTCTCAACCATGAGATTCCTTCTCCTAAGCTCTAGATCAAATTTTCAAATCTGTTTCTCACATAAATTTGATTTGCAATAACATATGCATCAGTCCTATGCATTCATACAATGCATCACAAGATTTATGAAATCTCTTAATGCACATCTACTCAATGCTACCTTGCATTGTTTCATGAGTACTAGGCATTCAAGCATATTATGATCGAAACATGACTATCTCATATAACTTGCATTACCATAATCAGGACCACTAGTCCTCACTTGCTTGGGTTATTAAGCACATAACCAACATACACATGGCATGATATAAATTCATATGAATGCATTGAGATTTCTAAACAGTCATAGGGTGTAAGGATCATTTCCTTCACTTACCCACACCTCACCAAGCTTGGTAGGTTAACAGTCCCAATCGGTATTCAATATCACATGCAAACTAACTCATCATAGCTCAAACATAGTTGAAGAGATCTTACCAAATCCTCTTTCAACATTCATGCAATTTGGCACCAATAATCATTACCTGCATGGTTATCATTAACATCATCTGATGTTACCTGGTCAGTTGGCCTCTTACCAAGGCTGCTCAGTCCTTTTGCCAACTTTGTGATCATAGATTTGTTGCACCATCCTTTCTGCATAAGGTTGTTGGCTTCATGCAACAACATCCTCAGCACATTTAGCCATGCTCTTTGTTATCCTTGGTCCTACAACCAATACCAACATCAATAGTGATTATCAACCACAATATTCTCTATTAGTGGTTCATTGCATATGCAGACTTCATTATTCTACCAATATGCAATATCCCATTTATGCACAAGCATTTCCATATGCACTATGCAATGTTTGTTAAGATGCCATCTAGTGCATATACATCTATGTAATCCCTTACATTTTTAACATTTTTATGCCATATGACAATTTCATAATTAGAAGTAGGATAACAAACAGGGGTTTAAATAATTCTTCCCTTTTCGATCCCTCACTCTAACATGGAATTCCTCTTCCATATCATGCAATTGTAGAAATTGCCCACATTGACAACAAAATTTGTTTGTCAAACAGCCGATGGCACTCTTCTGCACTAAATATCTATGATATATGTAGACCTCATTCAAACTCTGGTCATGCATCATTGCTCCCTGCTGGACAAGCTTTCCAATGCCTGTCTTCATGCTCCATTCCGACGTCAGGTG
Organism: Larix kaempferi; assembly: GCA_027924585.1. NCBI lineage: Eukaryota > Viridiplantae > Streptophyta > Pinopsida > Pinales > Pinaceae > Larix > Larix kaempferi. Next base: position 4,908,128 of record BSBM01000343.1, read on the forward strand.
CGGGAACTGCATCTCTTCAAAAATGACAACTTGTACTCCAATTCTGCACATTTTACACAGTTGTACTTTGGTCCAGAATGCCAACTTCAGCCACCTGTGGAAGAAAATCTATGAAGAATCGCAAAAACTTTTATATCGGGCAAAGTTAGTCCATATAACCAGGAACAGTTGGCACTTCGCGGATCTCAATTTCGATGCACCATTCATCTTTTATAAAATTCTGGGTTTAACTACTCCTTACTTTTCACATTTTAAACTCCCTTTGCATCCTGTGCTCCACCTGTGCGCCACCTGCGCACAACCTGCGCGCAATCCGCGCACTATCCGCACGCAACCTGCACGCCATCTGCGCACAACCTATGCGCAATCTGTGCGCGACCTGCGCGAAATTCGCGCGCGATCTGTGCGCGCCCCGCGCGCAATCTGTGCGCGACCTACGCGCAATCCGTGCGAGATCCGTGCGCGCCCCGCGCGCAATCTGCGCACAATCCGCGCGCAATCTGTGCGTGACCTGCGCGAAATCCACGCGCGATCTGTGCGCGCCCCGCGCGCAATCCGCGCGCAATCTGCGCACAATCTGTGCGCGACCTGCGCGCAATCCGTGCGCGATCTGTGCGCGCCCCGCGCACAATCTGCGCACAATCCGCGCGCAATCTGCACACATTCCGCGCATCGCGCAGATTTAAAACTGCCGCCGCGCACCTTGCGTTTCCTGTAACTTCCGGGGTCCATTTCTCCTTCGTCCCTTAACCAAATTGGACAAATTTGGTACCGTTGGAAAGCTATGGAAGAGGTCTATGCACCTATGTGATCTTATTCTTCATCTGAGAAGTCTGACCCTGTCATTTTTCTCAATCAGCATGCCGCCCCCAACTTCCCAATTCCACATCAAAACCATTCTGTCTCTTGCCTGCAACTGCAACTTCTCACAACAGTTAGAAAATTTTCTGGAATGTGCCCTTTTCATCCCCTTACAAAGGTGAACTACTATAGATCAGACTTGCATAAAAACTTGCATAAAAACAGTAAGAGAATGACAAGAACTTGCATCTCTAATAAGGTATTTTCTTTTCATTTCACATTCAACAATCCAACCAATGGATTCACAATTAATCTCCAAGCAGCCAACAAGCATGGGTAAGGAGACTCATGAGCATAAGGGCATAATTTGCAGGCTATCATCACTTCTGAAAACCATCAATTGGCCACACAATGTGGATTCATTGTAATTAACAATCATCATTAAGACATGGGGCTGTAACAACTGATTATTCATGCTTTTAAACAAACATAACTCATTTCCAGCCATGCTCAACATTCAAGTTCATGCATTCAAAGCATCATGGACATTCAAGGAACATGGATTCATCATTAATCAAGGTCTCAAGCACATGATGAATCATCTCCTATGCACAACAATTAACAACAACAACAACAAAACAATATAAGATGGCAGAGGTTGCCCCTCCTTCCTCTCCTCCATGGAGGCAAACAGACAAATACAAACTGAATGCTACAGCGTTGGGGACAAATTAGAGCAAGCATTCATCCTGAAAATGAATTTTCTCGCTCCTTCCTCTATTTCATAGAATGCAATCAATGCAAGCAGCTTGCAAAAATCCCCAGACAATCATGGAAATGATTTTCCATTCCAACAAATAGAATCCATGCAATCTTGAGGTTTCTTTAATGCATTTTAGTTCCAAATACAAAATGCATGTACACACAATGATTTATATCTCTGTGAAGGGCCCAACAGCCGTAGTGTTGAACCTAGAGCTCTGATACCACTCTGTAACGTCCCCTTCCATCATCAAATGCAGGGAAGGAAACATTAACAACACACCGGGGCTTTTGGTAGACTTAGCCCCAATATTAAATTACTCATAAATTCATAAGAATTAAAAACTTCTATATGCAGAACACAAAATGCAAATAATTTATAATACACAGAACACTTATCTTGAGAAGTAGATGTCCAACGACTGGCTACGTGAGAGCAACGTTCCACCCAACCATAGATCTCTGTCCAGCCTATATTCTTTCAGCTGAGAGATCACCCCCGAGCTGGGTTGTGTATCCACTAAGGAGGAACTAGATGGCTCACTCACGGTCAGGGTTTCACTCAGACAGCCATTCTAACCCAACACACCGTTGGGTTTATCAAGCATACAAATGACAAATGAGGAGGATGCTAAGCCAGTGAGCTCAACCACAGAGCTACAGGCATCTCAAATGAACTCAGCAGTCATGGCACCCACAATACCTACCGCACCCCACACAAGGAAGGTCCCCTTCTCTGCTGCACAGTCCCTCAGGCGTCCCTTCCCTCCAGTGCTCTTCAGGGTGGGCATAGAAAGGTCCAGCAGCTAATTCCTTGAGATTCTAGCCTTCACTGGGTTTATCAAGCAAACCAAACCTCTGCTCAGTCATTCACACTTGGATTTCTCACAGTTCTGTTATCCAATAACTCAATCCCGTCACTTCATTTCTGGGCTGTAAAAACTGGGATTTCCAATGGATTTCGGGGTAGCTAATGCTCCCAAATTCACCCCAAGGTTCATACCAATGGATCCCCCATTGGATTTCACTGTCCGATGCCAAATCTGGGCGTTTTTGGCTCTTCAAAACGCGGGTTCTTTCAAAGTCGCGATTTCTGGTTTTGCTCTCTGCTGGCAATTCGTTTTTGGATGGAAAATGGTGCCGGTCAGTTTCCCAATGGAATGGGGATGAGGAAGAAGCAACATCCATGAGGTAGAGTGGCTTGTGGTACAAGAAAACAGAGCCCATACTCTGCCATACGAATTTCTGGGCTGCCCATGCTCCATTGAAGCCATGGACTGAAATTCTCAACCACTTCCTTACAACATAATTAAATGTCATCAAGGAAAGTCAAATGGGTTCTCAAGGTGACATATGGCAGCCTATGGTTCAATCCCATAGCCCCCTCACCACTCCCTAGTGGATACACATGGCCCCCTTCTCATTCGTTGCTCCCATAGCCAGTTTTGGTATTTTATTGCATGATGTTTATTTACATCCTATTACAATTTCCATGGCTTAAGAGCACATGGGCATCAAATATCAATGCTTGCCTTTTAAATCAAAATTCAGGCTTTCACTAGCGGGGCCTTAGCCTTGAGCTCCACGCTAGGAAAACATACATCACATGTACACATTATTTACATTAAATGCTAACATATCCTAAGGGTCAAAATGGGGTATTACAGTGGAACGTTGCAGAAGCGTAGCTGGTTGTCTGGGACTACTTCATTAAGATAAGTATTCTCCTGTGTTTGTAACTTTGCAATTGTTCCTTTGGTGAATAGCTGTAATGGATTATGGATGTGCTAATGAATTATGGATGTGATTTAATGTTCTATAGCATGCACACATACATGTCTTTGTACCAATCAGTTTAATTTAATGGATATGGGGCTAATTGCCCGGATTGAGCACAATGATCCTCTCTATCACGTTGGTATGATAGAGGGGACACCACATTATGGTATCAGAGCTGCGTTGCAGCATTGGGCCTCTATGCGCGAAATCTGATAGCAATTAGAAGGGAAGATTTTTTTTTTAAATTTTTCCTTAACAGTTTTGAAAATTTTGGTTTAAGCCTATTTCTGGAAATTTTGATCTTGAGTCTGTTTCGGGGAGTCCTCCCGAAACTGGGGAAAGGTTCCGCGAACCTTCCCGCAATTGCGGAAGAGTTCCGCGAACCTTCCCGCAATTGCGGAAGCGTTCGGCGAACCTTCCCGCAATTGCGGAAGAATTCAGCCAATGGTTCCGAAACAGCGGAGAAAAATGTTTTTAAGTGAAAAATTTTCTTAGTATCGAAAATTTCGGAAAGAATTCCCTTCCGAAATTGCGGAAGGAATTCTCTTCCGAAATTTCGGAAGGATTCCGCGAATCATTCCGCAACGCGGAAGAGTTCAGTGAGTCGTTCCGAAATTGCAGAAGACTTCGACGAATCGTTCTGCAACTGCGGAAGACTTCGCCGAATCGTTCCGCAACTGCGGAAGACTTCGGCGAATCGTTCCGAAAATTGCGGAAGCATTCCGCCAGTTGTTCCGAAAAAGGCATTCCGAAAACCGCCCCGAAACCCGGAACCATTCCGCGGACGGCTCCGAAATTGCGTAAGCCTTCATCGAATGGCTCCGCAATTGTGGGAGCATTCATCGAATGGCTCCGCAATTGCGGGAGCATTCGCCGAATGGCTCCGCAACTGCGGAAGCCTTCGCCGAATGGCTCCGCAATTGCGGAAGCGTTCGGCGAACTGCTCCGCAGTTGCGGGAGCCGTCGCCGAACCGCCCCGCAACGGAGGTGAGCCGAAAAACACCCGAACGGCGGGAGCATTCCGCCAGCCGCCCCGCAGTTGCGGGAGCATATAGTGAACCGCCCATCGCGGAAGGATTCAGCGAACTGCCCGTTGCGGCAGGATTTCGCGAACCGCCCGATGCGGCATGATTCGTAAAAAAAAAAAAAAAAAAAAAAAAAAAAAAACGAGGGCACTGCCCTCGACCCGCCACTGCAACAAGGGGGAAAGCCCCCTTGACCCCCTTTTCTTTTTCCCCCTCCTATGTCTTTGATTGTGATTTGACGAATTGTCAAATATGGCATTCTTCCCACGTGCATGAAGTAATCTGTGAAATTCGGAGAATATAATGCAGCTGTGTAAAATGTGCAGAATGGGAGTGAAAGTTGTCATTTTTGAAAGGATGCAGTTCCCACACCTGATGTCAGAATGGAGCATGAAGACAGGCATTGGAAAGCTTGTCCAGCAGGGAACAATGATGCATGACCAGAGTTTGAAGGAGGTCTACATATATCATAGAATTTTAGTGCAGAAGAGTGCCAGCGGCTATTTTGACAAACAAATCTTGTTGTCGATATGGGTAATTTCTACAATTGCATGATATGGAAGAGGAATTCCATGCTACGAAGAGGGACCGAAAAGGGAAGAATTCCTTAAACCCCTATCTTGTTATTTTTACGAAATTATCATAGGGCATAAAATGTTAGAAAAATAAGGGATTACATAGAGGTATATGCACTAGATGGCATCTTAACAAATATTGCATAGCGCATATGAGAAATGATTGTGCATAAATGGGATATTGCATATTGGTAGAATAATGGAGTCTGCTTATGCAATGAACCATTAATGGAGAATATTGTGATTGATAATCTCTATTGATGTTGGTATTGGTTGTAGGACCAAAGATAACAGAGAGCATGGCAAAAATGTGCCGAGGATGTTGTTGCATGAAGCCAAACAACCCTATGCGAAAATGATGGCGCAACAAACCTATGATCACGATGTTGGAAAAAGGACTGTGTAGCATTGGTAAGAGGCCATCTGGTCAGGTAACATCGAGTGATGTAAACGACAGCCATACAGGTAATGGTTATTGGTGCATAAATTGCATGAATGTTGAAAAGGGGATTTGGTAAGATCCCTTCAACTATGTTTGAGCTATGATGAGCTAATTTGCATGTAATATTGAATATTGACTGGGGCTGTTAACCTACCAAGCTTGGTGAGGTGTGGGTAAGTGAAGAGGATGACCCTTGCACCCTATGACTATTTAGAAATCTCAATGCACTCATGTGAATTTATATCATGCCACGCGTATGATTGGTTATGTGCTTAATAACCCAAGCAAGTGAGGACTGGTGGTCCTAATTATGGTAATGCATGTTATATGAGATAGTCATGTTTCGATCATAATATGCTTGAATGCATAGTACTCATGAAACGATGCAAGGTAGCCTTGAGTAGATGTGCATTAAGAGATTCTATAAATCTTGTGATGCATTGTATGAATGCATATGGATGATACATATGGCATTGCAAAATAAATAATGAAGGAAATGATGAATTGATGATAATTCCAGGACCATTTCATGGGCTGTTATAAATGCAGAATAGTAAGTGAATGAAGATCCCAATCATGATCGATGGGCTACTAGAATGCTCTGTGGAAGGACAGAGTTGTATGAATGATATGACTGTGAAATTTGATCTAGAGTTTATGATAAGGAATCTCATGGTTGAGAGCTCTAAGTTCTGTTAGTAAGAACAGTTGTAAATCTCAGATTGGTAAATATTTTGGATTTGAAATTTTGCTAATAATTGCTAATGACTATTTGGCTTATATGAAAATGTGCCAGGAGGACATGCTGTAAGTGGATGCTCATGTATGGCAGCAGGCATAAGACCATAATGGGCAGAGTGGTGTCCCTTACAGGAGCCAAACAATATGAGGATAGCCTCATGGATAAGAAAACTAATTTCTGTAGGACACAGAATCGTAAATTCATATTGAATTTATTTATGAATGTTATTGATTGGTTATGGGACAATCGTATTTGAAGCTTATTGATAAATGTTGCTGACGGTTTGGCTATTTGATAAAGTGTGCCAGGATGACACATTGCAGGAAGATCATGTGTGATGGCCTGCAGAAGCCAAACCAAATGGGAGAGACCCCATGCTTTGGAAATGGGTTTCGGGTGAAACGCCATTGATAATGTCTCAGCCAAACCGCATGACGGTAAACCATGAAAGTGAGATGGTAAAGCTATGCCCAGAAGGCATGTGAGACAAATCTGCAAAATGAATGAGTATTCCGTGACCTTAGACAAGAACATGCATGTCTAAATTATTAGGGTTAATACGCATAGCATGCTCCATCTTATTTACATCATTGCAGAATGCTTGAGTATGATTAGGGCCTACATGGCGCACGTTAGAAAGGGGGTGCACACCTTTTCTAAGTGCTGGGTCATGATAGGGTTTTCAATATTGACTACACCCTAAGGGAATGGACGCATTCCTGGTGTTTCAATACTTGGTAGTGAATGATATGGAATGTGATTAAGAATTGAACATCAATACTGATGAGCTTGCTTATCCTTCTTGTGTTGTCAGCCTACACAGATGCAGATTGATACTGCACATTAACGGGAAGAGTGAAGAAGGGTACGCAAAGAGACTGTATGGAATTAGCAACCTATCTATGCTCACGTGAAATATTACCAGAAGGGATGGACAGGCCCGAAGAGCTGTGTAATAAGAGAAGGTACCCTCCTTGTGTGAGTAGGGGTCACGTTAACTTGCAGTCAAGAAAGTCACCTATAAAGTTCCTAAAAGGAACCACCGAATTGCACAAAAGAAGGAGTGGCGTCCTTGTATAAATGAAGAGCCGATGTGTGTGTGTGTGAAGGGTTATGGTGCAAGAAGGTGTGGTGGCATTGGTGAAGGCATTAAATCTCTATTGGGTCAGCAGTGGGAGGGCGGGCGCCGATGACTGACTGGAAACCCTGAGATGCCTATTGGGTCAGCAGTGGGAGGGAGGGCGCCGATGACTGACTGAAAACCCTGAAATCTCTATTGGGACAGTAGTGGGAGGGCGGGTGCCGATGACTGACTGGAAACCCTGAGATACCTATGGCTCCATAGCAGAGCCTTGACCTATGATGGTCGGTGGCGCAGTTTCCTTCCATTGGTCGATGACCCATACGAATGTGCTGGCTCGGCACTGGAGAGGGCCAACCAGGTATGGGACTGGTTGGGCACCACCACATGCTTGTTAAATCCAGCCGATGGGGAGGCGTACTGGTTAAGCATTAACTATATCCAAGTCCATAGGTGATCCCAAGGCTTGCAAAGCGAAGCAGGATCCTGTGGACCAGAGGGGAAACGCACACTACAGATAAGTATTCATTTTCATTTATGTATTGTTTGGAATAATGAAGATTACAGGTGTAAATCTTTTAACAGCTAAGCTAATACACTATTGTTTCTTTGTTGGAAACCTTGGTCGTCGCAGGAAGGCAAGACCCTGAAAGATTATGAATTGCTGGTAAACCTAGAAAGTAAATGAGTGGGCGATATAAATTGCTGGTAAATCCAGAGAGTAAATGAGAGGGCGATATAAATTATTAAGAAATCCAGGGAGTAGCTGGTTGAACGCTATAAAGTTCTTGATAAGTCCAAAGAGTGACTAGTTGGGCATTAACCACTTGATATGGTAAAGCAGCGTGTACGCTGGCCCAACACCCCTTAAACAATTGATAAAACCAGTCGGAGTACTGGCCTAGCATGTTGCTAGAGGAAATGATTGATAAACCCAGTCGACGTACTGGCCCGAAATTGCCTATTCGAAGGATTGTGGAGTAGCCTACGTGCTGGTCCAACATTCGTTATTGTGTTCACGGGAAATCCAAGCCTCGTAAAGCAAATAGGGATCCCGTGGACTAAAGTGAAGACATCCAATACAGATAAGTATTCAGTTACCTTGCAGCTTCTTGCTTATAAATATACGAGTGTATATGATTTGGTTATGATTTCCTAAACTCTTGTTTAGAGAAAAACCCTATGAAGATGAACTAAACATGTGATTTGATTCAATGATTGAGTGTAGGTATTGCTGGAAGCAAGGACTATGAAGGCATCTTAAAGATGCATGTGGACATGTGACCGTCCTAAAAAGCTCAGTATGAGCAGTAATGAAAGATGGTGCTAATGGAACTGTGTGGGTCCTAGTAGCCAAAGGCTCTATAAGCGACAATGGGGAAGGGTTCCCTGGTTGAAATCTATATGCAGACCTTAGACGCTAAGTGTCATAGCCAAGAAAGGAAAGTCAAAGCATTCACATTGAAGTGAAAGAGACTAAGGAGCACGAAACCATAGCGATGGTGTAGCTCCATAATAGAACAAGACTAAGAGGGAGAAACCCCTACTCTTCTCTTTCCTTTTGATTGATGCATTTATAAAACAAAAGATTGTTGAGTGCATATCATGGCTGAAAATAGATTGTGTGTAATTGCTTGAGATGAATTGTGAATGCTGAAGTAGTAAATTTCCTGTGAAAAGATGAACATGAATGAGTTCATGTGTATGTTGGGAAAGCATGAAAAGTATGGAAGTCCCATGAATAAAGCATGGACATTCCATGTCAATTAGGAAAATAATTGACTAATCCTAAATGTTTATGTTATGCTTGTCCTAACAAAGAATTCCCATGATGAATTTCACAGGTAAGAAAGTGAAACAATTAGTTGCGGCCGGCATAAGAAAGTATTGCTAGTAAGCAAAGTGTGTTTAGTTGTGCCCATTGACCATGGCAGCAGACCAAGGGCTATTAGAGTTGGCTGAAAGTCTTCTTCAAACAATTGTCAGGACCCAAGAGAATCTTGGGGAGATGCTCAAGCTACAGAGGCAACAGAATGAGAGAAACCATGAGGCTTTGCAGGACTCTATTCGTCTGCAAAAAGAGGTAAAAATCATTCTGGAAGCAATCAGCAAGGGAAAGGAAAGTGGGTCAATGAAGAAGCATTCATCCAATCGCCCAAGTAAGAAACGTTCCAGGTGGGAAGACTCAAAGGAAATGGACCGGGAAAAGGTAAAGCCACCAATGAAATGTTGGGGATGTGGAGGAAATCATTGTGTCCGTGACTGCCCAACAAGAGAATATCAAGAGGGCAGCAACCGTAAATTCTCCAAGTTCTTGGGCCAGTTGGAGGGAAAAGGAAAAGAAGGAATTGTTGTGGAACGATGTCCTCATGCAGAGCTAGAAGGTCCTAGCCAGCAAAAGCAGCTTGTAAAGACCAAAGGACTTAGTCCTGAAAGACCCAAGTAAAGGGTGAGTTGCACGACAAACCTACCACATTTTGTGAATTTTGGACATATGTAAAGCGGGTATTTATTCCGAAGTGTTGGAACACCGAGGACGGTGTTATTCCAAGGGGAGGGGAATGTAATGTCCCCAGCTTGACCCTATTGCATTAATATTGTAAATGATGTAAATATTGTTATTTAGTCATGGTGAGGAGCTCAAGGCCAAGGCCCCGCCACTGATTTGTCATTTTATCTATCGGCAATTAAAATAGATGCATATGGTTCTTGTGCTAGCGGAGCACAATGTAAAATCGGACATCATGTAAACAAGCAATTTTAATGAAAAAACCCACAACCGGCTACGCAATGCAACAAAGAGATGGGGGCATGATCTTTACAAGGAATAGGGGGGGGGGGATTATTCAAACCCTTGAGCCAATGGTGTTAATCCATGTGTCAATGGGGAAACCCATAAACCACCAACTACCCATTTTGTCTCATACACCCAATCATTTAATTCTTCCAAAGATTGGTTGGGGCAGTTATTGCCTTGGAAATGAAGAAGTATGGGCAAGCCATTTTCGTGCATGGGCAAGCCATCAACCTGGAAATTCGTGTTTTTGCTTGTTGGGCAAGAAAGCACCCACGAAATGGTTCCCAAAGGGATTCTGAATAGTCAGTCTTCTCTCACCCACGTAGTTGGAGTTAGCTGGGCCTTTCCCTGCACGTTTTTCATCCAAATCCTACATTTTTCCATGCCTCGGAGTTCGTTTTTGCATATACAGTAGCTTGGGAGAGAAGGGCCGCGATTTGGGGATTGTATGGATGTCGTTTTTGCCCCTGAATGTCCAAGGACGTTTTTCTAAAAACGGATTGGCTTCCCAGGGTTATTCCCCATCTTCCAATTTCGTTTTTGTGTTTCTCCACGTTTTTCTGAGTGAGTTGGAACCCCATCTCATGCATCCCACTGTGGAAAGCATTTTCGTCATGCCCAGTAATTGTGGTTTTGTTGTTAAGTGCATCCCGTTTTGGATTTGAACCTGTGAGCAGGAGCCTCAAGAGTGGAAGAGGACAAATTTGGCTTGATGATCCCAATGAAGTATCCATAGCTCCATGATTGAGCCACTAACCTAGTAATCCACCTCTGCCCATCTCTTAGCAGCCTGAGAAACCCAACTACTGGTTGGCTTGGCTGATTCTGGCATATCTTTGGCTATGTGAGAGCCTGTTTCCCCTTTTTCCTTGTGGAGATCATGCCCAGCTCGGGGGTGGTAGTGGTGCTGAGAGATTGAGGAGCACACTGGCCTACAGTTGGGTGCAACGTTGCAGAAGCGTAGCTGGTTGTCTGGGACTACTTCATTAAGATAAGTATTCTCTTGTGTTTGTAACTTTGCAATTGTTCCTTTGGTGAATAGCTGTAATGGATTATGGATGTGCTAATGAATTTACTTCCGCTGTGTATTCAAATGATTATGCATTTCCATATGCCCCTTTATAATTCTGCAAGGGTCTTTATTTAATGACTGTCACGGAATTTTGAATGTATGTTAGGTATCAGCATGATTTATTTAATGTTCTATAGCATGCACACATACATGTCTTTGTACCAATCAGTTTAATTTAATGGATATGGGGCTAATTGCCCGGATTGAGCACAATGATCCTCTCTATCACGCTGGTATGATAGAGGGGAAATTACATGTAGTGCCCTAGCTAAGCACTAGGTCTCTATTCCATTTTCATGTAAATACCAAGTTTTTCCCTTTTGTTTTCTGAAAAAAAAATAAAAAATCAACCGTCTATGTTTCTGTTTTCTAAATGTTTACATGTCTCTGCAATTTAAATAAACATAAGCTTAAGACTTTTGATTTTAACTCTGTTCTTTTAACATACGTAATTTGGAAATAAAAAAAAATACCTTTTATTTAAGCTAGCTCAGTAAAATACCTGGATCTGTAGATTTGCAGTAAGATAAGAAGATTTCTGTAGTGGATTCTGTAGGTTCCCTTAGCAACCCGAAATGATGTGTCCACCCTGCCGATCAGCTATTATCTTGCTGACCCTAGGAAATCAATGGATTTCCTAGCCCCCGAGCCCACAGACCGATAATCCCCATAGCATCCTTGTCCTTAGTTCAATAACCATACTGTTCAATGAGTTTTCCCCCTCCTCATTGGAGTTTTCTGCCTCCTCCATTCCTCGAGTTATCCTCCTCCTCGGAATATTTCACTTCTCCCTACAAATCCTCACAGTTCTCCCACAATAACCCCCCTACTACTTTGTTAAATCCTCTCTTTATAGAAATCCTCCTCCTTCATAAATTCATAACTTCCTTATCACTCCACTACCCTAGCTGTCATGGTTTTTGGAAGTACAAATCATTAATGCCACCCCTTTTCAAGGTAAAATGATGATTATATATTATTTTAAATCATCCAAGTTTCTCTCGAGTAGTGGAATTATTAAATAATTTATTCAAACAAACCCTTTTAACTTACTTGGAATGATTCTGTCCATTAATTTAAATGAATAATCTATTTAATAAATTATTCAATCCACTATGTTTTATAAAAAGGATTATTATCATTATTATTATTAATTAAATAATAACAATAATAACAATAATAATTAATAATAATAGTAATTAAAAAAAATATTTTTTTTGTTTAATCGATAAGTGTCAACATAGTACTTCTATGTATAAATAACGAAATATACTTAATGGTTTAATTAATCATAATCAACAATTATATAGCACACTCTTCTAGTATTAATGTTTAACTATTATACTTCATATTGAATACACCTTCACTTGAAGATACTTACAATTAATGACACTTATTTTAATTGTTCATTACAATGTTTACATACAAATACTAATTAACTTATTTTACACATTAGCACTTGATGATCTTTTACTAATTAAGTCATTCACTAAATACTTAATTGAGTTATCTATGATAACTTATAACATTGTTAAATCTTGATAAGTATGTTGTAAACCAATATTATCGCGCATGTGCATAATGTGCATGCGTGGCCAGCGTAGGCACAAGACGGACATGTACTATAAACATACATCATATTTCCTATGCATATCAGCTAACTAATACTAATAATACTTTATGCAAACTGAACAAGTATACATTCATCATAATATTACTAAAACATCATTGGGTATTTTATCAGTTAACCTTTAAGATTTCATTTCATTATTTTTATGATTACATTTGTTCAATCAATCAGGTACAAGGAAAGCTACCTACTACCACTAACTCCAGGTCAACGAATACCCAACCCTCAACAGTACTAACTATCATATCCTCCCATCCTAACCTACGTCCACATCCTCCCTATCCTTCCTCTGCTAGTACAAAAGTGGGTGTCGAACTCACCGACCTGACCACATAGAACTTGAGAGCGATAGTGTCGGTTGTACAGCAGACCTATCCTCCCCTAGCAAGCATCCGACCATCGTCATCACAACTACATGGGGAGCGTGTCTCAGCACGGCCCTCCCACGACCTCGGGTATCATAGGAACATAGGGTGGGAAACACATCCATCCCTCTCAACATACTGGGTCTACACCCTTATCAAATCATACTCTTCTGCTATCGAGATTATCGGTCCATGTCATCGTATCATCAATTTCGGTTGCTAAGGTTTACTGCATGGATAGGATCTTATCCATAAATCAGATCAAGCATCCAGCTATTACATAGCCTCGGTGTCCTGCAGATTAGTACTTTGCAGCCATACATTTATAACAATATTTCCATTCTATCATCGTCTAATCCATATTGTCAACATCATTTATTTCATCACATAAAATCATTAAATCGATCACAGCATAATTACCACATCATATATATCACATTTCCTCCAGGACGATTATTAAACATACATTGTCATTATGAAATAAAAGAATCTCATGATAACTACAACATAGTAACCATATAAACCTAATAACATCATGAAGATGGTAACATCAGAACATCATAATCGTAGTATCAGCATGGGCATAGTAATATCCTAAACATAGTAGCAACATATCATCATGTCTAACATGCCGAAAATATAGTTCACTCTGTCTAGTTGATTCCAACAGATAATAAGCAAATAAAGTGAAAGGTGTCTAACTCATAAACATGCCTAGTCAAAATATGGGGCGTTACATATAAGTTGGAAATTAAGAAAATTAAGGACGAATTAGCAAGCGATACCGAAGAACTATTTCCACTAAGAAGTCATAACAGAACATTACTTATGAAAATCAAGAAGCTGAAGCATAGTCGGAAGATGCAGCATTCAAATGAAGACCTTGAAGGAAGAATACTAGAAAAGAAAGAAGAAAACCAACACCTCAGAAAGTTTAAACAAGAACTAGAGGAATAAGTCAAGAAGTTAAAAGATGAAAAAAAGTCACAAGATGAAAGGTTCGAGAAAATTCAAAGTAATACCAATCTACTGGAGAACAAAGTAGCACAAATATAGAAGGAGGCATCCAGACTCTCTAGAAAACAAAATCAAGTTGAGGAAGAAGAAATAAATTCAAATTCAGTCTTCGCCGCAATTCAAAAAGAATTCAAACCAACAGAAGAACAAACAACAATAACTCCCTATTGACACCCCAACCATATAAACTAGTATCCTAAAAAGAGAGAATTGTCGAAAGATAATGGTACTAATGTGCTCAAATCTCCTGACGACAGATCAATAGAGAATCCAAACAGTCATTAACAAATCAATTTTGGCTGGATTGATCCGTCAACATATCGGAAGTTATGTTCTACACTTAGAAGTTCGTACTGACATGTTCGTCAGCTACGACGTCACAAGGAACGGTGCGACAACGTTATATGGCTTTGAGGACAAAGCCTTTCTAAGATAGAGGCAATGTTATGAAAAAATAATAATAAAATAATCATCAATATATATATAAATAGAAATAATAATAATAATAATAATAACAACAAACAAGAATAATATAATAATATAATTAATTAGTGAAATGGTGTAACTCTTTATGAAGAGTTGCATTAGACATCCTTTAAACAATTATAAATACAGGAAAGTCTATCTTGTAAAAGACCATATCTATTTTATCAACTTTTATATATATTCATGGATTATTTGTATTTTCGAAAGTGGAAGTTCGAGAAGTTCCAGTAAATGGATTTTTACCGTTGCACTTCACAAAATATTATGATAATATTGAGATAAACCAACCATTCTACATAAGTCCTCGTACCAAGAAAAAATACATCATCAATGTATAATAAATTATTGATATAATTATTGGGTGATATTTTGAATACAGGAATATTTTTTTCCTTCTTTGCTTACTCAATGAGTCTATTGAGTCCTTCAATAACCAAGAAAAATAAGAGAGGAGACAGGGGGAAACCATGTCTCATCCCATTCACAAGGATAGCAAATTTTCTTGAGGAAATACAAGCCATAATCCAATCAACAACTTCAATGGGAAGCACAATATGAATGAGGACCAGTCTCAAAATGTTTTGGTCAACCCTGTCATAAGCTTTGACTAGATCCATTTTTAAGATTAGAGCCTATAGTCCTTTAGTCTTAATATAATGTAGGATTTCTTGTGCAACCCCTATAGCATCTAAAATATTCCTATTGGATAGCAATCCAAATTGTTCTTTAGTCATGTACTTTGCTATTATAGGTTTTATCCCATCTTTGATCACCTTTGTAATCACTTTATAGACCAGGTTGCATAATGATATAGGTCGAAAATCATTGAAAGTTTTGGGATTCTCTTTTTTTGCAATCAATGTAATAAAGGTAGAATTCATGCTACCAGAGACAAATGCTATGATCCTTCATTCTTCAATAAAACCCAATAAATCTTTCCCACCACATCAAAAAATTCTAGAAAAAATTCAATAGTCCATCCATTAGACCCATGACTTTTTGACTTGGAAAATTTCTTCAATCATCCCTTCGATCTCCTCCGAAGTGACAAATTCTCCAACCTTTAAACCTTCTTCATTACTAAAAAACCCTAGGAAAGTGTTGTAGGACATTCAACTGAGCCTCAACACAATTTGATTTTTTTTTTTAAATATCCTTCAAATGTCTGATAGCAACCACCTCCAAGGACTTTTGATCAAAAATTTGAGAACCATTGCAGTCTGTAACTTCCCATATATTGTTTTTCATCCTTCTCTAATTGGCATAATTATGAAAAAAAAATGTATTATTATCTCCTAAAGATAACCAAATCACCTGACTTTTCAGTCTCCAAGTCTCTTCCTCTTGCTTGAGCAACTTAATATTTTTGGATTCAACCAAGCCAACTTATCTCTTCTCTGAACAGAGAAAATATCATCATCCATATTAGAATTTATATGGTCAATATCAGCTTCTATTCCTAAATTCTCATGTCTCAAACTACCTTTCTTTTATTTCTCCCACCTAATGACATCATGTTTTAAAAGCTTTAGTTTTTGCATTAGTCCCTACATGGGAGAATCAAAATCATATTGATCAAATGAAAACCATCTATTTTTTATCAAACTAGTGAAATCCCTTTCTTGTATCCAAGAATGATTAAATTTGAAGGGATAATGTCGATCAGAATTTTAAAATTCAAATTGTAGACAAATAGTTTTGTGATCAGACACACCAGAAGAGAGAGACCATGATCAAAATCTTCCTAGGATATTACATAGTTTTTTTTCCACCAGGAGTCTATACAACCTCTTAGCCACCCCATCAGCCCATATTCTACTATTGTTCCATGATGGAGTTAATACCCCATGAACCACATCCACAATTTGTTGCTTCTAAAATCGAACAAACACGTTCATCCATAGGATCCACCAAAATCTCATAACCCCAAACCTCTAAGGCTAATAAATTCAGGTTTAAGTCTCCACCAATAATGAGATCATTATTATTAATCAAGCTTAAAAATATAATCTTGTCCCAAAAATACTTCCTATGGTGATAAGGACCATAACAATTTAGGATTTGAATAGCCTTATCCATCCCTCTAATTTTCCCCTCAATAAGAATACCTCGAAAGATTTAAAGGATCTAAAATCAACATTTAAAGGGTTTCTGGCAGTCAATAAACCTCTTGAATTTCCCAAGGAATCTATGTTGCTGCATTCCTAGCTAGGAAAGAATTTTAGAAGCTATAACAAGATTTTCTACCTACATAGATGGTCTCTTGAATCATAACTATGTCAGGATTTACCACTTCAAGGATATGTTTCAGGGAAGCATGTTTTAGGGAGATCCCAATCCCCCTAATATTGAAGGATAACAAGATCATGGGTCAACCACCTCTATGGGGCACTTTGCTCTAATATCCCCAAGTTCAAAGTTGAAGGAAGGAGACTAAAAATAAAGCAGTAAGAGGAATCGAGATAAGGGAGGAAACATAAGGGTTGATAAATTTATCTCTGGGCAAGTGAGGGTTACTTTTATTCACCTTCTCAATCTTTTCCTTCATGCCTTTTTTTCTTTCTCGAAGTAACATTTGAACATCGAATATAATTAATAGGAATAATATTTTCTTTATCATAGGATTTTCCAAAAAAAATGGGGATAAGCACCCTAATCAAGAGGGTTGAATCATAACAATTTGGAGGGGAAATCACTAAGCTATTTTCATAGTTATCTGGTAGAGAGGAGTGATAAATATTAATGACTACGGAGGATGAAACTGTAGATGAATCCAATACAGTTTGTATCTGAGAAGGATTGGAAAAATCTACTGGAGATCCTCCTTCCAATATATGACCAATTCCATCCCTTAGTTTATCTAAATTGTTAAAAAAACTTCCCCCATCAGACTGAAATCCAGAGTATCGTCTATCGAGGGAAAATTCTAGTACAATATTCGATTAGTCTCACTAAAGGGCCTTGAGACCACAAAATGTGAGGACGGCAAGGAGACCCTCTGAGGAAAGTCCGGAATTGAAAAAATATGGGAGTCCAAACCAATAGTCTCAACAACAATTTTGCATTCAACTACTGAAATTTTTCAAGCATTCCTGACTAGGGAGGAATGATAAGAAAAACCCCCATAAGATGGACACAGCCCACAAGAAACGTTAGACTTCACATAGTTCACAATATGTTCAGGCGAATAAACTTTTAATAACCGAGGAAGCATAGAAATGAACTTACCCATAATAGATGAGGCCAATAAAACATCCATCGACAATAGAGAACTGGGTCCATTGCATAAGTCTTCATCTTCAGACAAATCCTAAGGAGAGGAATGAAAGTACTCCAAGTACTTCTTCATGAAGGAAGTAGGACAAGAGGGACATTTATCGTGCAAATGACCAGTCTCACGACATATATGTAAACGAAAAGGCACACTCCAATAATCAAGATGCTAAATAATGGAACCCTCATTCAACACAATCTCCACTTCGGCCAGCGAATGATCCACAACATCCATCTTAGTTAAAACCCTAGGCATACATTTCTTAGAAACGAGTCAAACCTCATCTTTAACTCTAATAAAATGCCCTATAGAGTTTGCTACACACATAAAACCTTCCTTCGACCACAGATGAAAAGGGTATCCTAGAAATAGGACCCACATATGACAATTTGTAACCCATTCTTTCCACCGATTAAAACCCAAATCCCATACATATATAAAACTAGTGAGCCTGAGCTAATTGTCCATAACTTACTAAAGATAAAATTCCTCACCTCTTCCAATAAAAATTGGAAAAACACCCAGCCATTCATGAGCATGATAAGTTTTCGTGTGTAGTCAATGATGGGTTTCCAATTCACCATCGTCTAGGATATCAGTTCTATATGATTCATTGATGTATACTCCAACTGTCCTAGGAGATCCCTTGACAAGAGAACTTCCACTTGATCTATAGTGATATCCTTTCCTATAAAACAAAGATATCTTCCATCCTTAACCTTTTGAGCCTTGATAGGAGGACAAAGTTTTGCATGGGAACCAGACAACCTATGCATCGAAGAGGAAACTTTTACCTTATGGATGACATGATCACCAATATCCAGAATAGTTTCAAAACGACCACCCTTCGGTACCAAAATACCAGAAAGATCAGAACCCTGTTTCACAATATTACTAACTACAAAATCCTATCCATCTTGAACTGAAGAATCAAGGGAATATGAAACCCCATTACCACCAGGTAACGGTTTCAAAATTGGGTCATGTTGAGAACTCTCCACGAGAAAGCCATTTTCCTTCAATGCCTGAGCAATCGACTTTGTCACTTTTTTCTAAGAGGAAGACAAAACCCTTGATGAGATAGTGATTATAACCCCTTTTTACTCTGGTTTCAACATGGCACCCTCAATGAATAATTGTTCGTCAGATCTGACATATGATGTCATATAAGTCCCATCCAATAAATTATTAATTGAAGGCATAGCCATCCCAGCATGAGATGGAAAAATTGAGGGTTTACTGAGAACATCGTTGCACTGACCTTTTTTCAAGTCACCAGACCACTGGGATTTCTTAGAATCCATATATAAAGCATAACCAATCACAATATGACGACAAACCCAACAAGTCCAAACAACATAATCAATACACTAGGGTTTGATTAACACAAAAAAACTCTGCAAACAGATTGGAGTAACTAAAATAAATAAAGTAACTAGCATTTGAAGGTATATTCCTGTAACAACCCTAAGCTCACTATAAATGCATAATACATTTTTTTTTCCACTATATACAATGAGAATTGATAATTTGTAAAAAAAATTGATTACAATTAAATGCTAAACATATATCATTTCTACTATTTATATTGTTGGAAATTATTCTTCCCCTCCATTCTAAAGGTCATATTCCTACCTTATAACTCAACACACACATATATAAATGATACTTTGTCCACACCTACCAAAATGTAATCCTACAAATTCTTAAGTAATATATATACTCTACGGATAAATATCCAAATATGACTTCCAAATTATATATTCTTATTTTAAATTGTCACAATCAATTTCCAATAATGATCTCCCTATTTTAGCATAAGCCACACAATCACCAACTACAACTATTACAATGGAGCATATTACAAAGGACCATTACTTCCTAAATGTTATGATCTCAAATAAGATCGCATTTCATATATCCATACATGAATAAATACAACAAAATAATATATTTTACTTTCCAATGTTCAAAATATATATATAGATATATATATATTTATAACTAAACACCATAAACACTACGTTTAACACATTATATGTATATACATATCTTAAGAATAATTACCTATTTGTTTTATATCCTTTTCAATTATTTCATATGTACTTATAAGTATAGTTCCTCAACAAGGTATATTTTACCCCCATTCTACCCTTTGCAAGTTAAGTTTATGTTGACCAGAGACATAAATTATAGCAAAAATTCTTTTAGACTTCACCACCCAAGCCCTATTTTCCATCAGTGAGATAAAGCGACGTCCTCTAAGCATGTATACATAAACCCTGTATGTATACATCTATTGCTTAAACATAAAAGACCCCGTCAAGTTTTAATGACATACCTATCTCACTTATTCCTTAGGATCGATACATTGTGCAACCCGAGAGGTAATTAAAATGATTAACAAGACCATTATTTCCAAATTTTGGGGTTGCATCCCAGCAAGAATGGAGGGGTGAACAAAAGGCCAGCAAATCAAACATATTTCGCTAGATGATCTCCACGAAGCTCGTAGGGAAGACAAAAAAATAATAATAACACACATACTTGACCGCAAAGACAGACATTTTATTTAATTATACATAAATAAATAATCCTTATATTTTTAACTGTGACCTCAAAAGTCTCAGTCCACTCATTTAAAAACCACAACTTTGACTCACATTAAACAGATGACTGATAGTTTAAAGGTGGAAAAGGTGCATTAAACCCTATTAATGTGGGCTAGAGTTTAAGGTATCCTATAAATTTTTTGTCATTTCCTATAGTTTAGACAAAGGTTGGAATATTTTTTTTATAACTTCAAATTTTTAAAATGATTGTTCTTAAATTTTATTAGTTGCAGAACATACGTGGTCCTCTTTTTTTTGGTGCCCATAAGGGGGTGGCGAGATGACAACAGGTTTCGCAGAGGAAGGACATGACTGACTGCCATAATTTCTCAAAAAAAGGTATACCCTAGTTGTCATTTAATGTTTCATCGCTCAATGTGCCCTCGCAATATCTCTTTTTAGGTAGAAAGCAGGCTTTCATTAGTGGAATCCATTATGAAAGCATGAATTAGGAGCTGGAAAGCAGTCTCCAGTGTGGAGATACG
Source organism: Larix kaempferi (assembly GCA_027924585.1). Classification (NCBI taxonomy): domain Eukaryota; kingdom Viridiplantae; phylum Streptophyta; class Pinopsida; order Pinales; family Pinaceae; genus Larix; species Larix kaempferi. Next base: position 4,929,073 of record BSBM01000343.1, read on the forward strand.
GTTGCCAGTGCGAGTGTCAGCTGAGGTGACACCAAGTGGCATTTGTACGTAGAGTGTTATTAATTACAAATGCAATGCTTTTGGTACATATGATGCTTTTGATAACGGCAAACAATATCGACCCCGCAGCAGAGTGTTTAATGCTCTTGCTGCGGGCTCAATGTAACGGTATGTCAGCGCGTACACAAGCTCCTGTAGAAGAGACGGTTGCCGGAAAATGGAGGCAGAAAACGGAGGTGCCCAAAACGGAGGTGCTGCATCCACCCATCCACGCATATATATCTATCTTGAATGATCCGTTAGCTCCATGCTTCCATCCCATTCAGCAAGCTGTACCTCCGATTGGACCGCGCAAAGCTAAAGGAGATCTTCCGACAGCTGCACGTAGATCCTTCACATGGGGCTGCACCGTAGAACAAGCCATTCCCCGCTCCAAATTTAAATTGAATTTTCAATGCATTCCCCGCTCCAATTTTAATTTGAATTTTGAATGAAGCCAAAATAGAAGTTATTTCGTTGTCGTTCTGGTCAATCGACGGAAGCAGCTCGGATGTTTGCAGCATAAAATTGCCGAAAGGCGATGTGATCCTCATGGAAAGCCCTTCGTTTCTGTGCTATACTAGTAAGGTTCCGTGCCCTCAAGGGTCTCACAATTCTCCCAGAGTAGCTTTCAGCTGGAAATACCGGTATTCTCCAGTTTCCCTAAAAAAACTCGTTGATCGTTTAGAGAAAACCTCGTGTGAATAATTTTGATTTTGCACTAGCATGGTTGAAATTTCCGTATTTTCTTACACTTTTTGGTTTATTGTTTGCAGAAAATTGGAAAAGAAATAAAAAACAAGTCCGCTGGTAGAAAAGAAAGCAGCATGCGAATCTTCTGCAAAAAAGTGAAAATGAAACTTTGGGATCCATTTTCAACGGCGATTGCAGCGTTATTAAATCTTAAGCTTATAATAGTATTTTCAATTTGTGTGGTATTTGTGTTCAGGGAGAGAAAGTTGAAGCTAGTGGTGAAGATAATAAAAATGGTGCAGCGAAAACGCCCATATTCAAGCGTTTGGGGAGCTTAATGTTCGAATGGAGTGCTAATTCCTTCAAAATGATCAAGCGATAGGAATGTAAAAGAAGATCGAAAGCTCTTTCTACAATACCCTTAGTGTAATGCTCTAGCTGAAACTCATTATTCATTGTTTCAAAATTTTCTTATATAGTGGTAACCAAATTTCCATTTTCTATATATATTATTTGCTTCCATGTTATGTTTGAAGGTGTAAACTAAGAAAACAAAAAACAAAATTCTATTCGACTTTCCCTCGCGTTTTACAAGGTAATGTTTACCCGTTACACTATAGACATGTCTCACTCTACTTACATATCTGAGTGTGACAGAGTTTATATATATAAAGTTTCATTAATAAATCTAAAAATAGTTTATAGAGGAAGTAAAAGGCTTCCACCTCTACACATATTATTTTCTTCAATGTTATGTTTGAAGGTGCAAACTAAAAGACAAAAAACAAAATTCTGTTCGACTTTCTCTCGCGTTTTACAAGGTAATATTTACCGGTTACACTATGGACGTGTCTAACTCTACACACATAAATTCTAAAAGACAGTTTATGTATAAAGTTTTTAGTAATAATTCTAATAGTAGTTTAGAGGAGAAGCTAAAAGGCTTCCACCTCTACATACGTAGAGAGTGAGGCGAGTGTGACATAGAATTTTTGTATAAAGTTTTTTTTAATAATTTTAAAGTAGTTTAGAGAAGAAGTTAAAAAGGTTTTCACTTCAGTTTAATGATATTAAAGATTTTCAATTGGAAGAGTTATTGTTAGTTTCACTTTTCTATATTATAAATTAAACAAAACAAAATGTATACTCTAATATTAATTATCAAAGAGTATAATATTTTTTAAAAGAATTTACTACATATATGTAAAACTTTTTCTATATTATAAATTAAACAAAACAAAATGTGTACTGTAATATTAATTATTATTTTTATATTAAGAATAATGTTAGAGTCTACTTTTTTTTAAGATTTTGCTACACATATGTAAGAATTAATGAAGCCATCATTAAAAGTTGGAATATAGTATATTGAAATATGTGTATTGTTTAATTTGGGAATATAATTGTAAAAACAAGTGAAATATATGCATAATAGTTTAAACAAAAGCATGTTTTTATTATTATTTAGGCATGGGGATAAATAGAAGAAAACGATGGTGTTCACTTAAAGCCTAACCTAACCAAGAGGAAGTACAAACATTTTTCACTTTAGAACATGATGAACTTTACATGAATAACTTTAGGAAGATTTTAGAGTCTAAACATCTAGTAACAATAACAATCATGTGGAACCTCAACTAGATATTCATTTTCTTTTTATGGGATGCATTGAAGATACTCTAATTTGATCCTATTAGGAGTCAGTCATAATGAAATATGAAACTATGTTGTGGAAATAATGTCATTTTTGAAATATGAAACTATGTTGTGGAAATAATGTCATTTTTTCTACCTATGATTAATTGTCAGAATATAAATTATTTTCATGGAAATTAGGTTTCAATGACACAAATGCATAATCAAGTTCCTACTTTACCAAACACGATCTCCCTAAAATATTATTTCAATAACTACCTACTAGTATGATACACCAATAAAAACACTTGCGAATGAAATCATTGAAGAAAACATTCAATTGAAAGAACATTTCTTCAACATACTTTTGTATCTCAAGATCAACTATTTCAGAAAGCTTCATATACATGTTTTACAGTTAATGTAATATTATTTACTTTGAATGAGGTTCAACATGGAGATCAACAATTGTAGGTATATTAATGTATGCCCATCATTGGAATCAACAGGTGTAACAATCTATATCCATAGAAATTTAAGGTAAAATTGTTTTAAAAGGAACCAATACCACTTACCAACTACTAAGTTCATGTATCAATGATATATTATACAACTTTGAAATTCATAAAGACATTTCCTTTCACACTTCAAGTATTTTTTTCAACAAAAAAAAAAAAAGTTTCTTGATATTCATTAAAATCAAAGAGAAACAAAACTTTACATCGTCTGATACATCATATATGCTACAAAAATGTCATAGAAAACCATCGGTCAATAGCAGTCCATATCAAAGGTTCTAGTCAAATAGACAAATACAGTGTTGCTCACAAAATTAACGAGCTTAAACCAAAATGGCCTATGATACTACTAACAGAAACAACCATAGACAAGGGCCTAAGACAACATATAGAAGAGAACCATATAGCATCCAACAGTTAATTGAAGAAATGAATAGAGTCTTCAAACATTAGAGTGCCCTCTAGGTACTCAAGCACATGTAATTTTCCCACAAAGTCCTCCAAAGAAACCTTAGAAAGTTCATCTACAATGGTTTTATGCTCCCTATAAACATGTTTGATGGCAATATCTAAAAAAAAAGAGCAATCTTATGCATTGTGTCCACTGTATAAAGGATGGCACCTGCAAGTTGGATATACCATTATCCCAATTTACAATGACCTTGGAATCATCATAAATATGTATGGATTTAATACCAATAAGAGAGGCAAATTGTAATAATCCCCATAGAGCAAGGAGTTCAGCTCCAGAGTTTGAACCCTGACCCACTTTCCTTGTTGAGAAGCCCCATCAAAAAATCCAGCAACAAAATTAACAAATCTAGGAGGATCAGATATCTACCTACATTTCTTTTTCTTCTCCTCAGTCTGGTACACTCTATACAGCCCCAAATTTTTCATGTAACAAGACTCCACAATTGGTGGTTTGGTATCAAAGATAGCCTTATTCCTTGTGTTCCATATACCCCATCAAACAAAGGCAAAGAAGGACTTGTGGGATTTAACAATGATCATTCAATCTCTGAAACTACCTTTAATTGAGGCAATGCCCCAAACCTATGAAATATGTAAAGTATGAATGATTTCAAACCAAATAATTCTTCTAAAAGTACAATGTACAAAAAGATGTGAAAAAGATTCACCATAATTTTTGCACAAAAAACAGTAACTAGTGACATGACCAGCCCTTTTTAATCATATTATCCCATGTCAATATACAATTTTCCAAGAAAATCCAATAGAAACATTTGATTCTCATTGGAATGCACCATTTCCAAATACTCTTATGCCACCATTTGGTCTCACCTTCATAATTCATTTGAGAAATAGCATCATATGCAATTTTAGCATTTACTTGTCTAGATGCATTATTCCAAGCCCAAACTAGTATGTCTTATTCATCATTCAATCCAATACCTTCTCTAGTGGGAGATTCAATATAAGAAGTCCATTCCTTGGCCCAGTCTCCACCAAGGACCAAATCCTCAGCTAGAAACCAATATGAACTAGAAGGCATCAACCAGTTAGGCCTTCTAATTTGATTAAGAGTGCAAAAACCAAATTTCTACCAGATAATCTCTAAGGCATGCAGAAAGAAAAAAAATTATCCGCGCCACCAATGAAGGGGTCCATCCTAACAAGAACTTTATTGACATCACCTACTCTCCAAGTTAACCACCTAGTGATCCAAGGGAGAGCCCAAACAAAGCCATTCTAGAAATTGGATACCCACTGACATGATTAATTGGATTTCTGAAGGATTGAACCAGTGATTTCTTGTTAAGATATTTGGATTTAAGTATGTCACTCCACAGACTTGTGGCATATAATCCTCTCCATAAGCTTTTCAAGCATAATGCCATGCTAAACCAATGTAAGCTTTCGTATATGCGCATATACAGAAGCTTCCGTATATGCGCATATACGGACACTTACGGATACGGAAGCTACGAATATACGGAAGCTTCCGTATATGCGCAGCTTCTGTATATGCGCTGCGCATATACGAAAGCTTCTATATATGCGCAGCGTATGCGCAGCTTCCGTATCCGTAAGCTTCCGTATATATGCATATATGGAATGCTTCCATATATGCGCAACGCATATACAGAAGCTTCCGTATATGCGTTGTGCATATACTACCGAAGCGTTCCGTATATGCACATATACGGAAGTGTGGGAAGATGGTGAAGACTTGGGCTACAATTATGTATTCAACATGAATATCCTTACTTATGGACATGGATTTTTTGGTTGATTCATATCATATCAACAAGTCCACTGATTCGAAGCAAGGAAAAATCACTATAGTTCTCTCCACTGTTAATGACAAAGGTTCTCTACTTGTGAACTACATCTGCAGGACCAAGGAGTCGTCAACTACATCACAGTGATACATCTATAAATCATTGAATGTTTTCTTCAATCATCATCAGTAACTAAAGAAACTACTCAAACATCTTCAATATCTTCAATACTAGAACATCAATATCTTCAGTACTGAGTCTTTATCTTTTACAGCACTCAATCACTTGATCATCTACGGAAACAACATAATCTGGATCTCTCGATCAATAGCATCATCATCTGGATCTTTCGATCAACAGTATTATCTGGATCTTTCGATCAAAATCATCATCATCTGGATCTCCCAATCAACAACATCATCTAGATCTCTCGATCAACAGTATCATCTGGATCTCCCAATCAACAACGTCATCTGGACTCTCTCGATCAACAACATATACGCATATACAGAACTCTTACGGAAGCTACGCATATACGGAACGCTTATGGAAGCTTCCATATATGCGCATACACGGAAGCTTCCGTAAGCATTCCGTATATGCGCATATACGGAAGCTTCCGTATATGCTTAAGCTTTCGTGTATGCGCATATATGGAAGCTTCCCTAAGCGTTCCGCATATGGAAGCTTTCGTATATGCGCTGCGCATATACGGAAGCTTCTGTATATGCACAACTTCCATATATGTGCAGTGCATATACAGAAGCTTCCATATGCGGAACGCTTAGGGAAGCTTCCATATATGCGCATACACGGAAGCTTCCGCGGAAATTTCTTGATAGCTAATTTCGTTTTTAATTTTTTATGTTAATTAGAAAATTAATTGCCTTTTGTTTGGTTTAATGTTTGGAATCTATATTACAAAGTATTGGCTTATACTGTTAGGGCATCGTGTAAAACAAGTCTGCTATGCATTAATGCAGTTTTTGTTTCCCACCATGTTCACATGATCAAATGCACAGGAGAATACACATGCTAAAACTGTCTCCAATGAAAATGTAGAATTATTGCATGGCATTGGCCATGATTTGAATTAACTTATTATAGTTCTGAAGATGTTCCCAAATCTGTTTTCTCATAGATGAATTAATCTGCAGGGCGTTGGTTTATCATGTCCTTCATAATGAATTGATTGCATCCATCTCCTTTAGCATCTACCCAATGCCCTTAAAATAACTTATGAGCACATATTAGAGTGTGTTTGCAGAGAAAAGTAACTGAGAAAACTTTAAATCCTTTCTGATGCGATCTTCTTCTTCGGGAGTCTTATCTGTAAATGGTAGCAAGTATCCTACTAATCAGTTCATCACAATGGATCGAAGATTATATTTTATTATTTTTGGCTAGAATCTGGTATATGTGCTTCTGCTATCTAGTTGTGGAAAAAAGAAAAAATGGAAATTAAGTGGACAACACATTCGATCATGAACAATTTGACACACAGATTTACCCTAGAGAAATTCACTCTGGGAAACTCCAGCAATGGAATGGTTTTGTCTGTGCTCTATTGACTCTTTTGAAAATAAGAGAATTACCAATTACGATGACTCTAATGAGAAGAGAACACTTTGAATGTGTCTCTGACTACGACAACAGTTCCTTCCTCTACCTCTGTTTGTGATCTTCATCCAAAGTGAGAATTGGGTATTGGACTCCGAACTAGCTTCAATCTCTTGGCTCTGTCATTGTTGTGAAGAACTCATTTGAAACACGATCCAAGCTTCGGTATGAACACTCCAATGTTGAATTAGATTATTTCTTCCAATTCTAACCCCCCATTTGTTTTTCTATTGAAAGGGAAATTTATAAGGTAATGACTGTTTGAATTCCCATTGGGTCTCTTTGAATGCTATTTAGTTTGTCCCTCCATATTTCAAATGATTCATCAACCCATAATTCAGTTGTTTTTCTTCCACGCATTTACACCGTTTAGCATGAAGAAATTATCACCCATTCATAGCAAAATGAGCGAGTGGTGTCAAGTTACAACATACCTACATAAGGATTGTTACCATTACATTCTTTTAAGTGACCCAACATTTGTTGCCTCATTTATATTGGTACGATATACCTTCATTCCAAGTGTTGCAACCTTGCTTCAATCAAAGGACCACAATATTCCTATTCAAACAGTATGATCTGTCCTCGTGTCACCCTGTTGAGTTACCTACATGGCATTGCTTGTGACATATCTTCATTTCCATGGGTGCAGTCTCATTCATTTGTAGTGGTGCAATTGATTTCAAGTAAATGGTTGTGATTTGTCTTTCATTTTAGAGGCTGCAGTTTGTTTACCAGTGTGAGTTCTCCTTTCACCCAAAGATTACGATTGGTCTTCCATCCAAAGACTACGACTGGTCTTCATGGAGTGGTGGTGAGTTCCCTTCATTTTTATAATTGGTATTCACTGCTTCAAAATGAAGGCAGCAACACATTAACGCATGCTCGTAAGTAATATGAGAATAGTTTATTTCACTCTTGAACTTGGTTGTAGGCTAGACATTGACTGAAACTCCTTAGCTTGGAAAAATAAAGTTCTGTTAGGTAGGTTTTTTGCTCGTTGTTCAAAGGAAGGAGAATGTTTCATGGTATTTAAACTCCAATAGCATACTATAACCTCTCTAACACTTAGTTATGTTTGCTCATTCTAAGTATAGTCCCAGTGAGTTAGGCATTTCCCCAAAGTTGGAGTTCACCCTCTTATGTGCCTAGGCCTTCAGCATGATTAGGCCGAACATGGTAAGGGAGAGGAATTTATTGCGAGGCCAAGGCGGGGAACCATTGGTCCCAAAAGGTGGGACATGCTCACTCATCATATGGGAATGGGGATGGGAACAGGAACAAGGGAGAAACAACAGCTTCCTCATTGTGCTGATCATTTAAGGATGAAACATTGGGTTCTCCATCATGCCCAAGGGCCAAGACAAAGCTTCGTCAAGATATATGCATAATTATGGTGAAAAACTAAATACAACAAAGCATGAATTCTGATGCCTTAGCCAATTCGCTTTTTTGCATGATCCTTTTTGGATCATACCTCCCCACTTGGGATACATTTGGTTCCCAAAATCTATTGACAAAAAAGATGAGGGAACAATTTATTGACTTTCTCACTGTCATACCTTTTTTCCTTCCTAAGTAACTGACCCTTCAGTCTAATCTGCCATATTTCATGTTGCCCCTTGCATCTAATTCAACCCTTAACTTCTAAAACTGAATCCTCGTCCAACTCCTCAAGTGCAGTTGGTGTGAAATCCTCCACTGATGGAAGACTTAGAAGTACTTTCCTTTCCTCCTCCCTATCCATCATAGATGGTTTGAAAATGCATAGATTTTCCACATTGACAACCGAAAAAATCCATATATACAAGAGTCAATGGAAAAGAATTGTTGTTGACTTGTTCGACAATGTCCAAAAGGTCCATACCTCAGTGAATTCAACTTCTTCATTGCTCCCTTCGATATTTCCTTTCCAAGATACAACTAGACAAAATCTCCAAATTGTAACTTATGATCTATCCAATCCTAGTCATGATGAAGCTTATACTTCGCCTTTTAATTGCTCGAGTACCTGTTGATGAATTTGCCTGATTTTGTTAATGAAACTGCATGCTTTTCTTGTCTCCTTGTACATATTTGGTGCCTTTTCCTCTTGCTCTCCATAAACAACATCAGAAGATGGCATTGACAAATAATCAAAAGAAGCCTCAAAAGGGGATTTTTCGATGGAAGGATGTGCTGCCCTGTTATAAATATTCTGGATAAACCAACTGCTCATTCCACGTCTACAAATGCTTTTGATTATAGCCGCTCAACAGCTGCACCACGATTTTGTTCACCACTTATATCTTCTCATCTGTTTGGAAATCAAAAGTTGTAGAGTGCTTCAGTTTTGTGTCCATTCTTTCCCTTAACACTGTCCAAAAAATGCCCAAAAATATGGAGTCTCGATCAAATACAATTGATGAAGGTAGTCCAAAATGTACACATACATTTAGAAAAAACAACTGTGTTGCTTCGTGACTATTAATGGTCTTCTTGGACTAGGTAAGCACACACAGTTCGTTGAATCTACCCGCAACTATGAATAAGTAAGAATGTCCTCACCTTCTCATTGGCACTCCTCCAATGAAGTCCATAGAGATAATATCCCATGGTATATCGGGAATGGCAAAGGAATATTAATTCAAGCTTTATATTGCTATATTTTCTTAGTATTACACAACACAAAATTATTTGGTATATTGTGGTTATATGTTGGAAAAAATGATTTTATCTTAATATATTGTGGCTATATCTCAAAAGAAATTTATTTAGGTATATTGTGGTGATATCTCAAAAGAAAGACATGGTAAAGTATTTAAAAATATTTTAGGTTAAAATAAAGGATCTAGAAATTTTTAATGTGTTTAATTACCTTAATGTAGAGATAATTTAATGACATCTATTGATTATATTCAATAATGATTATAATAATTCATCATTACTATCAAGGATTGGAGTAATAACATCAATGATGAATGTTTTGAATCATCTTTCCGTTTGCGGCATTGTTTCTTTGACAAATGTCAACAATCTATTATGAACTGTGCATCAACTTTTTCTCTTTTATTTGGCACTGTTGTTTTCTGTCAATGAACTGTCAAGAAATTTTGAAACAACCTACAATGTTTTTGCTCTCATATTAAGCTTGATGGTCATCTTTTGCTATATAGTCTATCGATATTGCGTATCAATATTTTGTATAGTCTATCAGTATGTTTTGGTTCATTAGATTCACTTGTATGCATATAACTTAATTTCAACATTAATGTGTGTCTAAGTGAAAATCGCTCATTAGCTTCACTTGTATGCATATAACTTAATTTCAACATAAATGTGTGTCTAAGTGAAAATCGCTTCTGAATGCTTTTTTGCTTCAAATCATCTAAACAAAAGTATATCACTTGTGACACTTTTTTATTTCATACTAAACTTGATTGATTTTTTTTTACTACATATTCTATCAATATTTCATATGGATCATGTTCTGTTTTGGTTCATTAGCTTCACTTGTATGGATATAACTTAGTTTCAACATAAATGTGTGTTTACCTGATTTTTTTTTATAAATGCTCTCTTGTTTCAAATCATCTAACAAAAATATAGCACTTGCAACACAAATTTTCACTTGCGTCTACATCTTTGCTTATATCTGTTAGCAAATTTTGGGACATTTCCCCCTCGTGGCTCTTGCTAGATAGATTAACCGTGATTATACGTATAGACAACCTTGCAATTAAATTCGAAAACAAGGCTATCAGATTGGCGGATCTTCCAAGGTTGCAGAACCATAAGTAAGGACACATTTGGAAACATAGCAAAGTTCGGACGACTCAATCGAAAGAAAGAGAGTTCACATACCAATAAAAAATAGGATTTAATTGAGGACCCAACGACTAGATTGATTCCCAATAACACATTATGACTAAAAAATTGGCTACCAAAAGGTCAAGTAAAAAAATGGGTTGTGACACAAATGGAAATTAGGAGCGTGACTGGTTGACTGGATTTTCATTGAATAAAAACAAATTACAAGCACAACACCACCCAGTTCCTCTATGCACAACACGACGTCCCGTTCTATATCAATGCACTATTATATAGTTTTTCCCAGGTCATGTGCCATCCCAATCAAATCTCCAATCAATCCATAAATCCCTATGATTTAGGATCTTGTCTTGTTGTTGAGCTTTAAATTGGATTTGATTGGTAAATATCTCTCTTGCTTGCTTGCTTACATGTGTTCTATGTGCCATGGTGGTGTCCCCTCATTTAGATGAACTCTCCAAGTGCCTTTTCTTTTATTTAATAATAAAAAAAATAGTTTGTTGTGTCAAAGTGTCACTTTGTGTTTTTGAGTTTTAAATAACTCTTACATAATAATAATTGTCACAAATAATAATTTAAAAATAAATAATAATGTTTTGGGGTATCACACTTCCCAATTTTTTTGCATGGTTGGTTCTGGGCCCTCTCTGCCGAGCGGGCTTGACTCCATGATCAAAACCATCAAAAACCTCGTTTCGCATAACATAATCAAAACCATCAAAAACCTCATTTCGCATAACATAAACCTTAGTTTGCACTCCCATCTAAACCTATCGTTTCCACGTTCCAAACACAATTTTAATTGTAAACCACATATTCATTGCTAATGAAAATACACACTTATAAAACTTTGGATACAGATTTTAAATATAGATTTGTTAGGAAAAAATATTGCTTCTTATTTTTAGGACAATATTTTAAATATATACTTTTTAGGAAAAAAGTATCATTTTTATTTTTTACTAATTTTTATTGTACATATATCATATTTGGTGATATATTTCGTGTGTGTATGCCTATGTGTGATTAAGTCAAATAACCCTCAAAATGTGTCTTAATGCTCGACCCCATAACAACTTTAATTTATAAAACCTTAAAAATCAATTTATTCATTTACAATTATACAAATCTAATAATCCTTAACCCAAATACTTATTTGTATTCTATTATTATATATCTTAATTTTAAAATAAAATAGATTTTATTATTTCTAAAAACCTATGTTTAACTCAAATACTTATTTTCCTATGGAAGGTATTCCATCATTATATACCTTAATTTTAAAACGAAATTTGATAATCAAACCAACCCTTTTTTTCAGAGATATACATGCTTAATTGATCTAGCAATATTTCCATTCATGGAAATTTTATGTCTTTTTTCAGTGTGATGTCGAATCCATTTATGATTAATCAATGGATTCTTTTGTCCCTATGATTAGTAAACCTTAACGTTATTTATTAAAATATTATTATTTGACTTAATTAAAATATCTTACAACTTATAACATCAAATCCTTTTAGAGCATGATTGATCCAGACAACACATATTTTGAAATGTTCCTTTCAGTCAATGGCCAGATTTTCTTTTAGTCGATGACCAGATTTACCGGGCCGCCTTTCCGCAAAACAAATGGTTGCAGAGTAAACGCAATTCCCTCCCTTTTAGGGTTGTTCGGCGGCTAAAATATCAATTGTTTGGTAGTAAAATAAATTAGGGAAAATGGATTTGTGGATTTGAACCTAAAAAAAGACATATTTATTATCATTAGGCTCACTAAACCTTATATCTCTAATACTTAAAATTTCTTTTTTTTCTACTTGTCCACATAGTACTTTATAAATAAATTAATTTAAACGTGAAACTTTTAATTCAAATGGTCATGAATGAATTGAAATCTTTCCTTATTACAAAGTTTTATTACAAAGTTTTATATTCATAAGCTCGCTCTTCTTTGATATATATTATATAAAAAAAATTTAATTGAATAACAGTAGTATGTTTTTTTTGCGGGAAAAAAATATATTATATAAAAAATAGTCCAACATAGAAGAAGAAAATCATAAGAGAGTTTATCGAGGAGAGTTTATTAAACATTATGGGAGAAAATCATATATAAGTGTTAGAATTTTATTTTCATTATGAAAAAGTTTTTAAAAAAGTATTCCTAAATAATCATAGTTGTGATGAGTTGAAAAGTTAACAAGGTTATTATTGTAACAAATTATTTGAAATTGGCTATAATAAAGGTGACATTTTTTCAAACCTCTTGGTGTCAAGAAGATGACAAATTCGTTCATCCCTTGACATGTTAGTTGTTAAGTGTCCTATTAGGAATTCGTGAGAGTTTGTTCTTATTTTAGAAATGTTGATTTTCTTCTAAATACCTTTAATCTTCTAGATTATAGTCGATCACATCCTTATAATCTCTTAATTTTATGTTGTCCTCTAACTCTTTATCACACCACATCTCCTCAAATTTAAGATGTAATAATACTTTCTAAAAAGAAACATCTTCCTCCTCTCCCCCATGATTAGCCAAGACTTGACTTTTTCACGCCAACATTTCTTAAGACCAAGGTGGTTTTGACTAGTGTATGAAGCAATCTTAGGAAACCTCTTGTCTCCCATGTTGTTTATCATGTTTTTGTACATTAGGTAACTATTCATAGTCATTCTCTCACCCAAGGAGAATAGGATAGGCTGTATTTCCTTTAATTTCCTCTCTCCTTCTCCATGACTCTCTAGATATGTTACAACCCCAAAATTCATATCCATATAAGATAACAAGACTGACAAGAGTCTCAAAGAGGAGTTTCTTGCTATCAAAAAAATTACTGCCCTCCATTAGCCTTTTTCTCAAGGCTATAGTTGAAGTTAATATTTTGATGAAGATCAATTCTAGATATGTATATAAAGTCACTTCCTCCAGGTTGTTGTTGTCATACTTGAAATTATCATAAGTGATATTTTGGGATTTGATTATCACAATATTTGTTGTGTCAATGTTAGCGTTCATACTCATACTAGAGAAAAAATACTCAATATCATAGGGAACCATTTCCATTAGAAAAATATCATCAACATGGTGAAGAAGAGTGATGACTACACTAGCCAAAGATGTGCCCCCACCTCTTTGAAAAAACCCTCTATATGGTTTATGTAAATACAAAAAATGGTAAGGAATATGGAACAACCTTGCCACCATTTTTATTTTGACTAACATTCAAAGTTCTTAAGATTGGTAATAACCTTCTCATGCAACCTTATAACAGAAAGAATAACACATACAATTACTTTTAATAATAAATATACATTACATACAACAATTATGAGATAAGAAAACAAAAAATATATCTAGTATACACCTTAAGATTAAGATTTTAACATTGCAGATGGGTAACTAGAGTATTATTTTTATTTAAAAAGATATAAATAAAAATAATACAAGAGTCAAATACATATGATTAACATTTAGACACCAATTTGGTGTATTAGACTCCCTTGTTTACATATCTTACACCCCCCCGGATTTGAACCCATGACCTCTTAGGAAGAAACATATGTTCTTAACCATTAGGCCCACTAAGGCTATTATAATTATATAGATATTATTTACAATTATATCAACAAGGATATATATATATATATATATATATAACTAATCTGATGTTTAATTTTATTTGTAAAACATACCAATATTCTTGCAATTTCCTATATATTTGTATAATAAAAACATTTAAAATAAATAAAAGTATTACATCTTTAACACATCTTTTAATAATAAATAAATAATATAAACAACACTTTTATTTATAGATAAATAGTACTTCAAATCCATTAAGGCGGGAAGGGGGAGAAAATTAAAATCTAGCCATGTTAAGGGTTGGTTTTCTTTGAAAAGTATGTTACATTAAAGACAGAGTATGCTATGGATGAAACATTATCTCATCATTTATATGTTCACATGATAGATAAGAACATGTGTTTCTTCCGATAAGGTTATATGTTCAAATCATAAGGGGGTATGGTATGTACACTTCCTTAAAAGTTAAGGGTCAATTCTCAAGTCTTATGAGATAAGAACATGTGTTTCCTCTCAAGAAATCACATGTTAAAAATACAAAGGAGGGTAGAGTATGTACACCTCTCTAAACTTAAAATTAGATTATTATTATTGTTGTTGTTGTTGTTTAACATCATACAAATCAAGAATCAAATAAATGTGATTAACATGTAAATAAACTATTTACAAATATATTATAAAGAATGAAATTACTTTCCATGTTTTTTTTAATAAAATTAAATTTGATGTTTACTTTTATTGTAACAAAATTCAAAACATACCTATGTTATTACACTTTCAAATCTATTATTTCAATGAACTAGGACACTTGAAGAATGAATGCAAATCGTCCAGACCTTACTCTTTTGCACATAATAAGAATTGGGTTAAAAAAAGTCAGTTACGTAGGGGAGAATTGTCAAACACATTCAAGGTCTTGGAGAATGTCGGATTCATTTTGAACTAGTTTGAAGCTTCAGATAATTTCACAACACCAAAATCCTTGAACAATGACCTACATAGTTCTTCCACCTCATTGAAGGCCTCGATTTCAAAAGGTATGCATATCTTATACCCATTATTGGATAATCCTAAAGCAATTAGTGTCCTCAATAAATTAAGGTTGCTTTCTAATTCTATCTTGAGGACACTTAGGGGTTACCTTAGACTACATGGAAAAAACCCTAGTAAAATGGGGGTTTAAGGAGGTTCTAGTCCTAGAAAGAAAATTGTTTAGGAATATTTTTTTGGGCATGAAACAAACTCTAAGACTAGTGGAATCCCCCTAAAATATCTGTCTCACCATTGAAAAACCAAGATTTGGAGATTGAAACCAATCCTTCTATATCAGAAGGCGACCTTGCTCCACAGACCCTAAAGTATCCAAAAGCCACAAGTAAATACCAAAAGAAGAAGCTAGCAAAGCCCAATATAATGTCCTCTTATTCATTAAGTTCCATAAAATACTTGAGAAAGGATCTTGTTGGGATGGAAGGAGGACTTCATTTGGACAAGGACAATCCATCCACAACTAGAAGTAAATCTCATAGGTTAGTAGCTAAATATATGGGCAAGAAAGAAGTTAGAGAGGGTAGATAAATAACCATCAATTCGACGCTCATATAAAAGAAGACTAAGAAATTGGTTCTAAAATTATCCTTCTATCTCTAAATGCTACAGGGTTAGGGAGCTCCCACAAACAATTAAGCCTCAAATGCTTGTTCGATGTACACCAACTTGGTATTATTATGTTACAAGAAATGATGTGTGCTAGATATAAATCATGGGATTTCATATTCATTGATTTAAAATATTACGACATTTGCACTATAGATGTTGTAGCGTTATTCAGAGGTCTGATAACCAGATGGAATTCAAATTTTCATTTTATTTAATCTTCAGTTGTGAATGTAGGAATAATGGTAGAACCTAAGGAAAAATCACTTGGGAAGGTTATGAAAGTAATAAACATTTATGGGACCTATGGAGATCATAAGAAATTTTGGGAAGACCTAATTGTGATTGACATACTTACTGGAGTTAATATTCTCCTAGGGGGAGACCTTAATTTAACTCATGCCAGGGATATTTGGGGGAAGATGGTTAGAAAGGATCACATGGTTGGGGATTATTTATCCATTCTATTTGAAAGACACACAGCACCTAGTAGATATTGAACTTGTAAATTTGGTTCCCACTTGGAGAAATGGAAGAAGAGGAATAGATCACGGGATATTGAAAAGACTGGATATATTCCTCATGATAGGATCCTTAAAAATGGATGATTATAGGATCGAGAATTTCGTGGGAACTAGAGGCCTATCTAATCATTTACCTATCCTACTGAAATTATACTAAAAAACTAAGAAGCCATCTAGACCTCTAGACCTCTAAAATTTAATCTCACATGGATGTCAGAGGAAGACTTCAAAGAACTCATAATTACACAATGGAATCCGTATGACAATGAGACATCTAGAAGGGAGCTTGAAAAGGGTAAAAGAGGTAATGAAAGTGTGGTCCAACGAACTTTTCATAAAGTCTAAAAATATGTTAAAAGAAGTGGAGGATAGGAGCACTGCACTTTTCAAAAGCAATGAGGTTGGAGTTTTTAACAAAGAAGAAGGTTTGGCTTTGAAGGAATTTGAAAGGAACAAGAAGATATTATTAGATAAGAAGGTTGAATGAAGAGTCACGAGTAGATTTTTTTGGCTAAATGAAGGAGACAAAAACACCAAATACTTTCATAATTTTGTTAACCTTAGTAAACACATGAATACCATTTGGGATATTAGACATACTAATGGACAGAAGGTTGCTACTTCTTGTTAGATTTTCATATAATTATAGCAATATAATTTAATTGCATAAAAACAATAGGATCACTAGAAGAAAGACAAATCACATAAACAATGAACACGAGAATTTATCCCGAGAAACCCAACAGGGAGAAAACCCAGCAACCTTCGTATAGAGATGATCAATTCCGAGAACAAAGTACAAGAATAAGAGAGAGAAAATGGAAAAATATCTCCATGTGAAAACCCCAAAAATAGTTCTCCTTGCTGTATATGCAAACTTATCCTCTACTAGTGTGAACTATCTTGCGATTAGTGAATGAACAAATGAGGCACTTTCCCTATCTATTTATACACTTGCAAAACTAGCTATTTTTTTAACTAGGCTGACTTTTCTAACTGACAGGGCCGACTTGAATTGGGGACAAATAAAATAATTTTTCACTGATTATTTTCTTTGTGCAATTTATCCCCAAGGTTTAGATTGATTCTTTCAAGGGTTTTACATGATTAATTACATCAATATATTCTCCCGTAGGAGGTACAATAAAATACAATAAGAATGACTTCCGAAGTTGAACTAATTCCAACACTCCCTCTCACCAAGGAAGGTATTATTGGACATGGTCATCATCAACATCATGATCATCTACATCTCATATGTACATCACATTTGTCTCGATCATATCTTTACATACTGAAGGTTTTCAACATAGTCTCAGTTCTTTGAGACGTGTCATCATGCATCTGCTCCACGCAGTCCATCAGTGGATCATCAACTCAAAAAATTTACATAGTCCATCAGAGAGTACAATAAGCATCATCTCATCCCATTCCATCGAGAATCAACACAGTGTGCATCTGCACATCCCAGTCCATCGTGGAACATGCACCAACTCAACTAGTCCTTCAGTGAGTCCAAGAGTAGTGTGTGATAGTGTGCATTAGCCTCTTCATCCCATCTCAGTATTTCTGAGAGATCTCCTAACTCTATCCGATAGTGATTTGGAGAATGTAGTGGCCTCTCTATCCTGCCTGGATGTATGATAGCTTCACAAAACCATTTTCTACCTTCCCATCTCTACTTCCAATGGGATCCTCCCATACTTGGCTGAGAACCTAGACGAGTAGAGGTATAAGATTCACACGATCATCTACTACATGTATGTATCTACTCCTAATGGGATCATCCCATTCCTGATTGAGAACCTGGACAGGTAGAGGTACATGTGTGGAAACAAGCTTCACACGACCATCTACTACCTATCTATTTCTACTGTCGACGGGATCCTCCCATACCTGGATGAGAACTTGGAAGAGTAGAGGTACCTGTGTGAAAGAAAGGTAAACATATGTCTACATGTCATCTCTCCCTCTCAAGGAGGGACACGTTCTCTTCCACTCCAATTCTTCCATGAAAGTATTCAAACATTATCATGTGAAGAGGATTGGTAACAACATCTGCAGTCTGGTCATATGTCGGAACATACTGTAACTCAACCGAACCTTTTTGCACCATATCACGAATGTAGTGATATCGAAACTCTATATGCTTCAACTTGTCATGGAATATAGGATTCACTAACATTTGTATACAGCTCTGGTTATCATAATGAATCATAGTTGGCTCTGGAATTTGGGAAAATAATCCCGTAATGAGTTTTCGAAGCCATACAGCTTCCCTAGTTGTTGTACTAGTATCCATATACTCGATCTCTATAGTATTGAGTGCCATTGAGGTCTGCTTCTTGCTGCAACAGGAAATCACTGCAGAACCCAAGCTGAAGCAACACCTAAAAGTACTATTCCTATCTACAGCACATCCAACCCAATCTGAGACTGAAAATCCATACAACCTCAAGTCACATTCTGAAGAATATCTCATGCCATATCCCACAATGCCACGCAAGTACCTGAGCACATGTTTTGCAGCAACCTAGTGAATCTGTCTCAATTCACACATCAACTGGCGGAGAGCATTCACAACAAAACATATATCTGGTATAGTGTTCGTCAGGTACATTAGAGATCTAATCAGCTGACAATACATAGTGGGATCAATCAAATATGAATATGAAGGAGAGTCCCTCAACTTCTTCATATTTTAATCCATTAGTGTTGCCATGGACTTACAGTCCAACATTCCAAATCTCTTCAGAATATCAATGTTGAATTTTCCTTGACTTAGGAAAATTTCCTTCTGCTTTAGGCTTCTTCCATACTTCTAATCCCAAGAAGTAATGCATCAATCTAAGATCCTTCATTTCAAACTCAGAGGTAATCTTCTTGTTACACCATACAATTAGTTTCTCATTCCCTATGAGAAATAGATCATCGACATAAAGCACCAACATCAGTGGCTCATCATCCAAAACCTTGTAATAAAGGTTGAGATCTGCATTGCTCTTTGTGAATCCCAATCTCACCAAGTATATGTCTATCCTTCCATACCAAGCACGAGGTGCTTGCTTGAGTCCATATAGGGCCTTTTTCATCCTACATACGTGAGACTCCTTTCCATGGACAACAAACCCTTTTGGTTGTTCAATATATACTTATTCCTCAATAAACACCATTGAGGAAGGCAGTCTTGACATCCATCCGATGCAACTTCCATCTCATAGTTGAAGCTATAGCAATGATTGTCCTGATGGAAGTATATCGAGCCACAGGAGCAAATGTCTCATCATAATCAACTCCCTCTTTCTGAGAGAATCCTCTAGCAACAAATTTAGCCTTGTGTTTTACAACACCTCCATCTGCTCCATGCTTGATTTTGTAAATCCACTTGGAAGTTACTATTTACTTCCCCTTAAGTATTCATACAACCTCCCACACATCATTCTTCATGATGGATTGGTATTCTTCCATCATGGAATCCTTCCAAACTTGGTGTCTAGATGATTCTTCGTAGGTGGTAGGTTCTGAGTCAATGATGTGACTCATCAATGCTACATAACTAGAGAACCTATGAGGTCTCTTAATTTCTCAAAAAGTACCATGTGGATCTCCATGCCCCTCTGCATCCTACAATGTTTGTTGTGCCCATATAGGCCTCTTCTGGCCTATCACAATATCTGTGGGAGCATCAACTGGATTAACTAGATCAATGAGATCGATCAGTTCATCCTTCTCTACTAGATCCCTCTGAACTACTAGAGGGGGAGATGATCTCATCTCTTTCAGTTCTAATGTATCCTCATCATCGATCTCCATGTCAGATCCTCTACCATTCCTGATAGACATCTCTTCTTCAAAGGAGACATCCATGCTGAATTCAATCTGCCTTGATCCTAGAATATAAATTATGCAGGCCTTTGAAGGCTCACTCTATCCTACGAAAGTTCCCTTCTTTCCTGAAGGTTCTAACTTCATCCTCTTCTCGTTGTGCACATGAATGTATACTAGACAGCCAAAGATACAAAGGTGACCCACTTCTGGTTTCAATCCCGTGAAAGATTCTTCTAGAGTCATGTTCTTCAATATTTTATGAGGGAATTTGTTTTATATATAGACAGTTTTTCTGGATGCTTTTGCCCATAGGAACATCGGTAGACTATGGTCATGTATCATGGATTTGGATTCCTCCACAATTGTTCTATTCTTTCTTTTTGCAACCCCATTTTTTTTAGGGTTGTAGGGAACTGTTATCTCCCAATTAATTCCCACTTCCTTGCAAAAATCATTGAAATATGTAGAGATATATTCTCCACCATTATCTGATCTCAAGATCTTAATCCTCTTTCTCGAAATATTCTCAACTTGTGCTTTGAATTCTTTGAATTTGTTGAGCACTTCCTCGGATTCCTTGGTCCTGAGGAAGTATATCCAAGTATTTCGTGAGTAATCATCAATAAATGTCACATAGTAATAATAGCCACCCAGTGAAGCAACAATCATGGGTCTAAACAAGTCAGAGTGCACTAGATCCAAAATTCCTTTATATCTACTCTCACTATTCATGAATTATCCCTTGGCATTCTTTCCAAGTGCACATCCTCTACATATTCCATCATGGTCTACATGGAGCACTGGTAGACTTATAAATATATTTATTAATGATGAAAGAGATTTATAATGTAGATGAGCTAATATTTTGTGCCATAGCTCACCCATGTTGGTAGAATCATGAACTAGAGCTTGAGGTGGTGGAGTACTCAATCAGTACAAGTTCTCCTCTCTTACACCAATTATCTTTACTGTATTCATGCTTCAGTCCTTCCGCCAAGCAAAGACTTTCCCAACTGAAAATGAAACTTTATATCCCTTATCCTCCAAAGCAAATATGGAGACAAGATTTCTTTTCATGGCAGGTACATAAATCACATCACTCAAGTGTAATGTGTCACTACACTCTAACTGAACGGATGTATCCGCAGATCCCTTCACATTGTAATTGCATAATCCCCAAGTACAACACGGATATGGGATTCTTTCTCAACTATTTCTGATAAATTTTCTTTATAACTTGTCATATGCCTAGAAGCACCACTGTATATTAGCCATGTATCACTAGTGGTGGGAATAGTACCTGATAAATCTAATATGAATAAGAATTATATTCGATCTTCATTCCTTTTTTTCTTATGATGATGGTCTTCTTCTACATCAGTAGTTGAGGCTTCATGCTTCCTTTTGTTTGAATTTTGACAATTGTTGGCATAATGGCCTAGGTTTTGCACCTGAAGCGTTGTATATTTGAGAGATCCTTTTTATTTTTCTTCTGATCTGGAGGAGGGCTTGATCTCCTACCATGATTCTTTTGATTGTGAAACTTTATCCATTTTCCCTTTCATTTATTGGCATGGGCCATGAATGGTTGATTCTCTTCAGGTTGAGTACCATGAAGTTTTTGTCTTGCTGCAATCCTCGTCTCTTCCTATGTGCAATCTTCCCATAACCTGTCAAACTTGGGAAACTTTGTTCGACCACTTAAGCTTTGAATGAATGACTCCCAAGATGGTGGAAGACCATTTAGAGTAGTAATGACAAGCTCCTTATCATCAAGATGTTCTCCACTATAACTTAGCTTGTCCCTTAGTTCTTTGATCCTCATGAAATATGAAGCAGTTGATTCTAACTTGGACATCTTCATATTCTATAGTTAGTTCCTCAATCTGAGAGTCACATTGATGCTACTATGCTCAAATCGCTTCTTCATGGATTTGAACATTTTCCTAGTTATCTTCTTCTAAGATATTTGAGGAACCAAATTCCCTTTGATTGAGTCCACCAATATTCTTCTTGCTCTGGCATCATTCTTCCTCTAATGTGATGTAACATCCCAAAATTTCAATAAATTTAAAAAAAAAATTGAAGTAGCATTTAATTACTAAGAATGCTAATTGCAGAAATGCATGTTTGTTAACTACTTAACTAAAAGCAGTTTAACACAATTGACAAATTGAAATTCTTAAACATGATTAGACAACAATTTATTTGAAATAGAATATAATTCTATAAACAATACTTGAATTCTCATGAGATATAGTTCTGGTGATAAATACTGACAGCTATGTTTGAATGTTGATGAAGGGGTTCCTACGGGGTGCCCTGAGGTTTACTTAGCTTGATAGCTAAAGCATTGTACCTGTTTCTTCGCAGATTCGCAGGTAAGGTATTAAGTCAATTCAAGATCTTCAAGTAATTTAATATTTTTTTCTATTAGATGTCAATGCAATAAGATAGCGAAAGTATTTTCTGTACAAGAAAGATGTTAAAGGTATGGACCTTCAGTTTCTTCCTTCAGCTTAACAAGTGTTATCTTAACTATTTATACGATTGCGGAATTTATTGTTATCATTACCTGTTCATATATATGGACGTTTCTACATTTAATTGTTTTGCATCAAGAAACATAGGTCATATTTTTATATCGATACCTGCAAGGGTTAGATAATTATTATATTTCAAAGTACCAGTATTATTGTAAAACCATTTCGACATGAGACTTCCATATTTGGGTGGTATTACCAAAGAAAATGGAAAAATTATAGAAATCTATGCTAGTCCCTTGGTATGCAAATTAAGATTTTAATGGGATATCAACTCACTCCTATGTGCATAGAAATGATCCTCTACCTATATGTCCCATCCCACATTATGTAATATATGTTCTAATATTTAAATGGAATTCCTAAAAATAGATTGACTCTTGATTTACATTTATACTAAATGAGATTGAAATGTTAAAATGTATTACTATCATAACACTAGATGCCTTGTAGCGAACTAAACACTTCATTGTTGTTATCCATACAAGTCATCAAAACTATATATCAATATATTGGGGTTAGAACTATTTATAATGGTGTGATGCTCATTGTAATGAATTTCAATACTAAAGTAAATACTATATGTTACCATAGTAAAGCAGTCTATGCGTCGTGAGATCAAGTTATACGTTGTGCACTATACATTGGAACTTGGTGATTTAAAGCATTGTGTAACCCTAGATACAACGATATGTGAATATGTGTGATAACATTTCAATAATATGCAATATTAATATGGTGATAATCGTGTTAATGCAACGTTAATGGGATACGAGGGTTCTTTACTACTCTGCAGTCCTACGATGGTTATGATTTAACGTGTCTGAGCTAAGATTTTAATGCTCCCAACCACTCCTTCGGTGGAAGTTCTCATTGTAAAATTAGTCACAGCAGATCTAATGAACAAGTAAATCAATCACAACAGATGAACATAGAAAATATGGTGTAAAACTATGCAAAACATGCATCAGTGCTCAATATCCCAATGAGGGTGAATAATTACAATACAATATAGTCACAATGAGTGAGCAATTCGAATTAGCCATGAAGGTCATTCGAATATACTGCATGGCATAGCTTGGATCCAACTAGGAGTCCTCATCATCATCAGTGGTGGTCATCAATGCACAAGTAACTGTTAGACGGGTGTCAAATTGAGTCTAACTGAGTGTAATAAGTGTAACTGATGGTAAGTGGCACTAATGTAGGGATGGAGGCTCAGTGGAGGGCGCATGAGGAGTTAACTACACTCAGAACTATCAGACATGTCTCATCGGAGGTCAATTGGAGTGATAACATCAGTTATGAGTCAATTGGAGGTAAATCGGAGTGATAAGTGAAGTGTAACTGGACTGGTAGGTGAGAAAGGTGCCCTTCTTCAGTGGAAGGTGAGAACTGGGCGTGTGACAGGCTAGGAGGGCTTAAACTGAGTGGAAAGTAGCTCCCGAGTGCTGGGAGACTAGGGACTAGGTGCTGGAGGTACCAAACTGATGACTAGGCAGCATGCGGATGCATGCAAAGTAGATACTAAATGATGAGATATCTTAACACTCGTTGGCTGTACAGGTCGTTTTTTTCCACGTGACTCTTGTGCAAATTACTGATAATAATCCGAGTTGTCTGATAGTAACTTGGTGAAATTCTTCTGAGCTGGACTTTGCATTGGTTGAGCTATTAATGAGCTTTGTAATTGCCAGTGTTTCGAACTCTGTGATCCCCAGCTGGCTTAATCTCTTCCGTTGATTTGGTTCTGTCCTCGGGCTTGGGTTTTGACCTAACTTCTCATACGATACTTACACTTTGTATCACTCCTTGGAATTCATTTGATGGGTCTAGGCTTGGAGAGAGGCCGACAGGCCGCATAGTTGTAGGGTTTGATCTTTGGTTGTTTTGCAAACTTCATACTCGGATTAGATGGTGGGATCTCTGGTTATAAAATTGATAGTTTTCAAGTTTTCTTTATGGAGTTGAGTGTTAAAAGCCTTGTGGATTTTGCCATGCATTTGGATAGAAGTTTTCCAGGGTTTTAGATTCAGAAGTCTTGTCTGAGAATGAATGTTGAAGTCATAGAGTCTGCATGCTTTCTGTGTTGCGACTGTTAGATGGATTTGAAACTAAATGCTATCGGCGTTCCAGCTACTTGCTCCTGCAAACAGAGGTAATGTTTTGATTTCAAGGTTATTGTTTTCAATATTTACTGTTTGACTTCGTGTAACTTCTTGTTTTAGATTTGTGTTTAACCTCGTAGTGATTTCTATGGCAGGTATTACTTTCATCTTGGAGGTTATAGTGTTGAAATCTCAATGGGAGTTGATGGCTCGCTTCACTCGGTAAGCCCTAGTGGCATAACCCTTCGTAGGTTCTCCTGGAATAGCTTGTTTATGACGCAACTCGTTCCAAAACTTGTTGCTATATCCTGGCGTTGTTTTAGCAGTAACTTAATATCTTGAATGTAATATTTGAAATGACAGAGGGTGAATCGTCGTCATGTTTTGAGAACCGGCCCGGCCGAGTGTTTGTTTATCATTTTGATTTTTATGATTCTAACTAGGTAATGAAACCCTCTATATAATGAATATATGCAATTGTTATGGTTTTGGAACCAATCGTGGTGTAGAAATAAACTTGTGTTAGAAAAGCTCTGCGTCTATGTTTGATGTAAATGGTTTATGGTCGCGAGCTAAGGATTGATGCTTCAATTGTTTTCATTTCTTCACAGAACTACGAACTATAAGTTTTACCCTAAAAATCGATCTATAGAACTGTAAAATGTATGAATAAGGAATAGCCCTTGGCTTGAAAGTTATTATGTTTGAGTTTTTAAATAAATAGTTCCAGTTCTAAGAAAAAGGAATAATGTCTGTATATATTTTCTTTGATTACTCGTGAAGAGATTTCGATGAGAGGGTATTGACCCTTGGTCATTTGACCAGAAAACGAATGTGATTTCAATCTTTGATACCGTTTAAAGAAATATATGCTAGCTCTATCAAACAAAAGTTTGTGAAATGAATGTTAAAGGTTTAGGGTTTCTGTCGAGTCTTAAAACTTTTGACAAACTGTTATAGACCATGTTCTGAATGTTAGTAATTATAATTAAAAATGAAATAATTATTGTACATGAATAGAGTAGAAAACATTGTAAAATTTGAGAAGAAAACATGGAAACATAAAACCCTAGTTTAATCTATGACTATTAGCATAGAAATGTACAGTACTGTTATAAATGGAAAATTGTTGATACTATTTAATTTTGCATCTATTATAATTTATTGAATGTTGTGTAACATAAATAAATTCAATAATTGGATATGAATATTGTTTATTTTCATGATAAAAATATGCTTACTATCAGTAAGGGATAACAGTACTGTACACTTAGGAAGTAAATGTTTTTTGCAGCTATTAGATTCAAAACATCCTCATGAAAGGAATACAGTGAACCTGAAACATTTAACTAAATAAAAGAATGATAAGAGAAAGACATAGGATTATGTTATTTGATACATAATATTAATGGTAGGAAAACTAACGAAATATAACAGGGTTTGATCTTCGCATTCAATTGGCGATATCCCTATCAAATCATCTTCATTAATTTCTTCTCTGTACTAGAGTACGATGCAGATCCATTAGAATGGGGAAAAATGTAGAGAATATTTATTCAATTTATCATTACTATTCATAATTCTAATTAGGTTTAGAAATTGAAAAATAAATGCATCTGAACATGAACACATTCTGCAAATAAGAATTAAATACTTGTAAATAAGCAAATTTATCTACTTACTAACAGATAAGCAAATAGAACCTGTAGATGAAGATAGGGCCGACAAACACTGAAGGAGGCCTGTTCCTCCCAACCTTTTCCAGAAGAAGCATCCAAACTGTTGGCTTCCTATGGACCCCTGAGCTTGCTTACTAAACCACTAAGTAGATGGAATCTGTGTAGAAGCAAGGCACTAAGTAAAACTTCTGCACTCTGTAGTATAACTTCTGCACTCAAATATGCCTTCTGCACTCAGTAATGTAATTTCTGCACCCAGCAGTAATGGGCAGACTCACAACATGATCAAAAACTTAGCATATCCCCTCATCAAATATCTTGGGTGCAAGCACAGCAAAACCCCAAGGTAAATTTACTCATCAAGAAAAATTATGAACCTTAGTTCATAATTTGATGGCTATTATATAGACTGCCTAGGTCTTTAGTGGTCAGTTTGGAATAAATGAGCCTCAAGCTCCAGTCCCACCTTCCAGGGCACTATTATCACATTTCAAGGGAGTTGTCCCATACCAACAGCTAGTTAGTTGCATCATGATGCTGCCACTTGTCCATTTCCTTCTACCCCAGATTCCATTCCACCTAGTGGGTCAGTTACCACTCTTTCAACAGTCCCCTTAGGTGTTTGTCTCCTATTTTATTTATTAAATAATAAAATATTGTGCAAATTACAGTCATCCTTGGACACTTGTCCAACATAAAAAATTTACAATAAAAGTTAACATAATGTTTCCAACATAAAATGTTCTTCAGCAAAAAGGGCATGTTACATGTGACTTGTCTTCCTTAGCTTCTGGTTCTAGAACCTTCTCATTTACAAAATTCAAGAGGTCATTCTCTTCCAATATGACAATAATCCTAGACTTCCAAGAGATGAAATTGGAAGCCCCATCCAAACAATCTTCAACCTTCATACCAATCATCTTGACTGCAGATCTGGATAAAAAACCCTAGTAGGAGCTAGGTCAAAAATGAAGTTTCGATTCTTGAGAAACTGATTCCATAGATGGATGTGCCCTATCAAGGCAAGTTGAGTGGAGGTAAGATTAAACCAATTCTGTGGAATAAGTACCACAAAACTTGAAACCCTAATTTCTGTTGCAGCTATAGAATTAGGTAAAAAAATGAAACTTTTCATAATTGAAAAATTCCTTCACCAACAGATGCGCCTTCCCTAGAGCGAAGCTTTAAATGCTCTTTTCCATCCAAAGAGATGAGGGAAGGCCTCATAATGTAAAACCCTAGCTTCCGACAATGGCTTCTTCTAGTATTGCTCTGAAACCATGTTAGATTTTCATGCAATTATAAAATTATAATTTAATTGCATATAAACAATAGGATCACTAGAATAAAGACGAAGCAAAGAAACAATGAACACGAGAATTTATCTTGGGAAACCCAACAGGGAGAAAACCCAACAACCTTCATATAGAGATGATCAATTCCGAGAACGGAGTACAAAAATAAGACAGAGAAAATGGAAAAATCTCTCCAATTGAAAACCCCAAAAATACTTCTCCTTGCTGAAGATGCGAACTTCTCCTCTACTAGTGTGAACTAGCTTGTGATGAGTTAATAACCAAATGAGGCACTTGTCCTCTCTATTTATACACTTTCAAAATTGGATTTTTTTCTAATTGGGCTGACTTGACTTGGAGACAAATAAAATAATGTTTTATTAATTTTTTTCTTTGTGTAATTTATCCCCAAGGTTTACATTGATTCTTTCAAGGTTTTTAAAGGATTAATTGCATCAATATATTCTCTCATAGGAGGTACACTAAAATACAATAAGAATGACTTCTGAAGTTGCACTAATTCCAACACTTCTAAGTACATTCTTGATGTAGGTAAAAAAACATTTCAATATAATCTTTAAAGACCCAAGAGCTACCAATATTCATGAAATTATGAAAGTAATAAGATTCTTTCCTAGACTCATAATTGATGACATGAATCTGGCTTTCTAGGCATTAATCATAGGAGAAATATTGAAGTCTATCATAGCCTCTTTTAAAAAAGGAAAAAGCCCTAGAATTGATGGATTATCTATAGAATTTTATGTTGGGTTCTTTGATTTGTTGGAGTAGGTCATGTTAAGATATATTAAGAATTGCTCTGAACCTTTTTTTTGCTAATTGGATCATGGGATTCCTGGAGTTTGTGTCATTTATTGTATTGATAAATGGATCAAATTCGGGTTTCTTTATTGCTAAAAGAGATCTCAAACAATGTTGTTCTTTATCACATTTTGTGTTTTAATTGGTAGTAGAGGGTCTAAGTTTATTTATAAAAGAATATAGAAGAATTGGAGATTTAAAATGGATAAAAATATAAAACTATATATTCATGTCACATCTTCTATTCATAAATGGCATCTTGATATTTGGACATGTCCCAATCCAAGCATTGGAAAAATTAAAGATCTTAGATAATTTTTGCAAAGTGATAGCCTTCAAGGTCAACTTGAAAAAATATACAATATTACCGAATGAGCTAGTAAATGATGTCTTATCTCAAGATAAAATGACATTTCTTATGAATTTCTATAATTTTGATCAGAGGTTAAATACCTTGTGTTCTTTATCAAACCTAAAGACTATAAATATGAGGATTGGATCTAATTGTAAATAATAAAAAAATCCAAATAATAGTGTGGTGTAACAAATCATTGTCACATGGTGGGAGACTAGTGTTGGTTAAGGAATTTCTTCAAAGTATTATGGTGTATTAGATCTCTTTAATACAAGTTCCCAAAGGTATCCTAAATAGAATTATATGGAAGTGTTATAGTTTATTGTAGTCTAGAAAACGTTTGAAAGAAGGTATACCAATGGTCAAACGGACAAAATTGGCCATTCAAAAACAAATGATAAATCTTGACAAGCGTATACATTTTACCATAGTCCTCGCATTGAAAAGCTTTTGGAGGTTAGTGTACAATGAGTGCATGTGGGGAAGAGTTATGAAATAAAAATATTTGAAAAGTTGAGGATTGTGGATTGGCTCAAATTGGAAAGGAAAAAGGAACATGGAGTTTTATCATTTGAAACACCTTAGTAAAGGTTTGATTTAGTTGGAAATTGGGCTACATGGAAAATAGGGAATGTAAAGAAAATAAGGATTGGGGAGGATCCTTCAATTGGTTGTAAGGGTAATTATAAAGTTTTAGAATAGTGTCTAGAGGATCTACATGATCTTGGATATATCATTTAAAGGAAGCATAACTTCATCATTAAAAAAAATTCTTGGAAACAATGAATGGGTTACACTATATTTCCTAAATCTTTAAGGAAATTTCTCTTAAGAGTGGAGAAAATATGTAATACTACTACTCCATAGTGAAATAAATCTGACATAAGAGGAAGATCATATCAAATGCTCAAACAATTTAAGTATTGGGGAATACACAGTCAAATTCCAATACAAAACAAAAACTGAAGAAAATCTAGTGGTTAGAAGGTTGGAGTGGTGGAAAACAATATGGAAATTGGAATGCCCTTTAAAGTCAATGATATTTCTTTGCTTGGAACAAAAATAATATTGAATTAGGATAATGGACAAAAGAGAGGCTCAACAAGTCCATGAGGATGCACATCTTATGTAAAGCAAGTGAGAAGACTATATTGCAATTAGCTTGGGTAAGAATTTATGGTATAATCATAATTTGTTGTTATGTCTTTTGATAAATGATAAAACTATAAGAATACATAAATCATTACCCATTTTTTCATTTATAGTATTGGGCTAAAACTAGGAACCAAATGATTTTCCAAGACTTATTATTCACACTTACACAAGTGGCACACAAGGTAAAGGTACTGGTGACAATATAAAATGGTTGGATTCTCGAAAAATAAAAAATAACAAGTCTTATTGATGCCAATTATATATAATCAAGCAACTCTAAGACAATATGGAACCTAAGTAGTTCTATGTTTTAATTCAAATATATAGTTTTATATTTTAATTCAAATCTTTACATTTAAATATATAGTTTTATATTTTAATTCAAATCTTTACATATACTTGAAATATGCACATTTGGAAAAGGGACCAATCCACATGCTAAATTGTATGCTTTATAGTTGTTGCTCATCAAAACAAAAAATGAAAGCCATACAAGTCTTTCGAGAATGTGACAACCCCACATGACCAACTCAGTAATTAGTGAAAATTTTTCTTTTGTTTGTAACTAAATACTTTCACAGTGATTTAAAAGGACTTCATACATATAAGATGTCATAAACCATTTTACCAACTGATACCATACGTAAAATAAATAGTAAATACAATTGTATTATCGTCACTTGAGCACATGCATAACAAGGAATTATCTTTTACCATAACAAAACACTTGATAAAGTATACATCAACATAAACAACAAAGTCACAAATAAGATGTGCATACAATAGAGACTGATATAGGTGGTTCACCCGCATCTTGGGTTACGTCCACAAGGAAAGTCATATCATATATTATCATTCATCAAGATTCAACGGGTACAATATGCAATACAATGATTGCTTTCCACTTGGTAAGGTCTCTCTCTCATATTGACAATCTTCAAAATAATCAAAGGTATATAAGCGTACCCTACTCAACAAACTACATTAAAGAGCATTTCCTACTGAAATAATTAATGTTACAAAGATCGACTATACAGCTTTACTACAATGTTACAAGAGAGCTATCTATCTTGCTCCATCACTTATATACCATGTATCACTCATACCCCAAGTACATGATAGATATTAAAAAAAAAAACATTCCTTTCTTTAGACATACTTAAAAGTGAATATTATATTCTCTTTTCTTTTATATTTCCTTTGGAACTTCTATGGAAGACAACATCAATCTTGCATGATATATATATCTATATGTATTATATAAATATGGAATCTCTTTCCATACAGAAAGCATCCTTTCTGCCTTAACCTAAATGTAGAGCTAATTATGCAGATCTATGTATTTAGAACAAATAAAATATAAATAACTTCATGACTTCTGTACATGGGATTCGTATGACCCCAGCTTAAACATAAGCTATCCTCATACGAAAAGATGTAGAGTTAGGGGCAGTAATAAATATAACGTGTATATCTTAAATAGTTTCGTAGTGCTATTCAGGAATGGCCAAGTATCTTTATATAATAAGTAACCAACCTTACTGTAACGCTTACAAATACCAAATCCAAGGTCGGCGTCCATGCTATCCCTGAGTATGAGGTAATGTATTTACCAGAAGATTATATAAGTACATCGGTTTTCTTACCTAAAAAGGATCCTCCTAAAAGCAAGTAAGTAGAGATTGCTTAACTCTGTAAACCAAGTCTGCGAAGATCGCATAACCTATAAAATTTGTCCATTATGTGTGTACAAGGATTAATTTCTAAGAAGGTCGATTAAAGAATAAATCGGTTTCTTGAGTGTGTGTATACTGCTTATCATTCCTTTTATTTGAACTCTGATCATTCGGGGTGAAGATCCCTTCTTACATGTATACTAAGTATTTGAACACAAGGACCTATTCCTTACACAATATTACAACCCTATCAACACAGGCGTGTAGATCGCAGTTGTAAGTTTTCGACTTTAAAAGTTTAATGAAGTATAACACCGAATCAAAGAAAGCATATAGGGATTGCTTCCGATCCGATTGAGTGACTGAAGCTCTGTAATAGTAGTTGATACAGATTATGTAACTAGATCAACTAAATGTAAGCGTCATAACTAAGTAGGCGCTACTAGCTATGTAAACGACAAGCAACTATGTCATCTGGAACTAAAGGATCGCTTCCTATCGAGTGACTACAAAACTCTGTGCATACAGAGGTCTAGATAATCAAGAAATACAGAGACATAATGCACCTATATGATGCAGATTCCCATCTGATAACGGCTGTATAAAAGCATCCATTCAAAAAATAGTGTTCCACCCAGTAATAAAGCAGAGCTTCGAGCAATGAAAAATATTGCCAAATCGACAAAGGAAACTCTATGTCAGGAAGAAATAAAATCAAAACTCCACAAAGAAATCATACCTCTGTCCAATCGCTAGGCGTAGATCTTAAGGTGAGAAATTGTATCTCTCCATCCATGCATAACACGCTTAGTTCTGTTAGAAGAACCAGACGGTGAACAACCCAAATGTATCTTTCCTTACTATTGGGATGGAAAAGCTGGGATTCCATTCTCCTCACAAATATCAAGAAGAAGTCTATCTCCATGCTTATCGCATAGGTACACATTCAATGCTTATCACAGAGATCAAATGAGGGAGCAGAGATACCAAGACACTTTCTGCTAATCCAGAGATTCAATGACGAATGGCATCTCACTCCTCGCAGGGTTAAGCAGCAGACGACCTCCAACGAAACTCCCTCCCATACTCCAAAATCCCCCTTTTTCTTATACTCTAGGTCTCGCTCTTTGAAGAGTCCGCCCAAGTTCGAAAAGGATTTCCTTCTTCTGCTTGGTGTTTTTCGTTCCCTCAAAATTCCAAGTGGCCACTCAAAGAGTGCTCTGTATGGGGACAAATCCCCAAGAGGATCGTAGCATCCACTACAAGCTTTTTTTTTAATAATAAACCATATAATAAAATTCTGCCAAGCTGAAGCGGATATCATCATCACTTATAGTACACGTATAGTTATGTAACCCTTGCTATTTGTATGCGAAGAGAGACTCAAAGGTTTTAGCCTTTGTCATCTTCGAAAACCTCAACTTTCTCTTTATATAAATATATATATATATATATATATATATATATATATATATATATATATTATAAAGAGATAGTTATATCCATATTTAATTATGAGCATTTTGAGTGTGTAATTATATATATTTATACCAAGTACTTTATAGCATAAATAGTTCCTAAAGATAACCTTTAAATAGAATATTTCTTCTATCTTATACTTGGCATCCTCTTGTCGGTCTTAAGATGATAAACGTTTAGTTTTCATAGGATCATGTTTTAGCTTATGCTTACTACTAGATAGTAGGATTTAAAAGCTGTAATTCCCTGGCATCCTCTACTAAAACTAGGATGTCAGAGATATCCTTAGCAATACCTTATTATAGTTCATAGTAATGGTTATCCTAGTGTCAACCATTAGGATTTCAGATTTATTTACTGCCTTTCGACGGGGAAGGTATTTTCGGTATCATTCTCCAAGGCTAGACGATAATTAAAACTTAAGTGACCCCTTTTTGTGAATATCCACATTCACTTAAGTGCTCATGACACGATGATGGAATTTGTCATCAACGCATGGCATACTAGCCATTTAGACTTCCCTGCCACGTCGTTTAGTTGCGTTAGAACCTCCAGTCTTCTAGGTCTATAGTCTCCTAAATTTACAACTTTTAGGAAATACATACAATACTATCGGGTTCCATTGGTGGGGCCTTGGCCTTGAGCTCCTCACTAGGGCCATTTAAATAGATTCAATCACAACAATTTTTTTTACATTAGGTCACTAAAGGACGGGTGTTAGATAATCCTCCCCTTTAGAATAACACCGTCCTCGATGTTCAAACTTCTTATCAAATCGTCTACTCTTCTGGATTCTTCTTTCTTTGTTCACTTGTCGTCTCTTCTTTGGTTTTCTTGTTCATCTTTGAATCTTCATGATCTTCACAAGTATTTATGGTTCACACTTCTTTCACAACCTGTACATTATGTAGCTCCTACAAGATTCTTCAGCACAAATAAATTATACCATTTGCAATTTTTAAATCATAAGGTAAGCACAAATATTTTGGAACACCTTATCATTCACAGGTTAGCATCATACACTTCTCAATTTTTAAACAGTAAACGTTTTAATGTTTATAATTCATCATCCTCCTTGAGGAAATGTTTTCTTACTCAAGCCTTCATAACATTCACACAAAAAAGACATTCATTAGTCTACAATGCAAATCATTAATATTGGTCATATCATAACACGATCTTTCAACAACACTTGGTTGATTATCAAACTCTCCCATGAGTTTGGATTTTCAGCAGCTCCTCTGCTGTACACAGAACTCTTCGTCAAGTTATGTCTTTTTGAAACTCAGCAAATCAAACTTTGCAAACAAAATACTCTCTGTAAACCCAACAGAATAATCAGACAGTCTTGTTCTTCAACTCAGTAGTTAGCATCCCCTCATCGAATCTTATTGTGTGTTAATCACAAGGAAAATATAGTGAGCCTCTTGCCCAATTCGATGGATTAAATTTGCCCAGGTCTTTGGGGTCAGTATAACATTCAACGAGCCGCTTTCTCTATTCCACTTCCATGGGGAACATGACCACATTTTTAGGAAACTTGCCTCCTGTAACTGCTAGTGAGTGAATGCAAGATGAAACCATTCTACTTGAGTCCAGAAAATATTATTTTCCCCTCAAACCATCTCGTTTGAGTCCAGGAAATATTCTTTTCCCCTCAAACCTTCTCATTTGAGTCCAGGAAATTTATGTAGTAACAATCACTTTATATGCCACATGCATCATAATAACAACCAATATATTCACTTATTTGATTTTCACATTCTATGCATTTTGATGATTACACATCATAAATCATAAGTTTTTATCATCAATCGCAATTCATAAAATCATATAATCCAATAAGATGTAAAGCAAATCATTACTTACTCTTGAGCAATTTTGCCCAACTTATCTATCAGCGTTCCTCCTTAATCATGTCATCAGTTGTACTTAAGATCACTTCCTAAAATGTTAGTATAAAAGAAAAAATTTGTTTTGCTTCAATTGCTCAATGATTGAATACATTCATCCCATAGCATTACACCCATGCTCATTCAATAATGTGTACACTGTTTTCATCTCACCGTGATATATGAATGTAAACTCCTCAATATCCTTTGGAGGTTAAGTCTGCTAACAACAAACATGTTAGTATCATAATTTAATATGGATACATTTCTATTTAATACTCATTATCTAAAGATTCTTTTAATCTTCCCATACTCTTTTAAAAGATACCTTGATTTAATTTAATCATAACAAGGTTTATGATTTCTTCTTTTTCCATAATCAAACTCCTACCATTAAAAAAATAAAAATAAAAAATAAATAAATCCTTTTAACTTGATACATGTCAATCGTTATTAGAATATGTAACAAATCCTATCAGGGTCTATCTAAGAAGAGATAATTTAGAATCATATGCATTCTAAAAATAAGATCATTTAAACTCCTAGGAATACTACTTGTTATTCCATATAGTAATACACCCTTAAGCGTATACTTGTAATTCTAAAAAATACAAAATAAACTCTTAACGTTTTAACAAAATGGCAATTTTTTTTTTATAACCAAAACACATTAGTTATCTCATCACATAAAATTGTTCATGTTTTTTGAACATATCTTTAAACCTAGTATGTTAAACTAATCGTGGCCATCAATACTCAAGATTAATACTTACTCAAGCGATGGACTTCATACTATCGCATCCATGAAAGGAAATGTCAAAGAGTCAACATATAATTTGCAATAGGCATACTACCAACACCTAAAATGAATAGACAAACATTCTATCATAGATACTTGAGGATCAACTTTTAATTCAAGGATTGCACTTATAGTTACAACATCATTATTTATCCATAATATTTTCCTGCTACATAATTCCATGATAAATGTCAAAAGAGTGTATAACAACCATTAAATAAAATGTAACTATTATAATTTTGAAGATATTTTAGGAGAATTACTTTAATTTCCTTAACTAAAAGAGAATGTTAGTTGTATTGATCCTTAGAAGTTTAGCATATATATATACCACAAATCGAAGGACCATTATGCTAAAATCCGAAAAGATGGCGAATTTTTCAACAATGAAGGATCATTCAATTTATGCCCTAATTAATGAAGTATCACCATCATAGCACATTTTAATAATTTAAATTTGATTGGTATTTGAACAATAGAGGATTAGCATGGAACATTGGGAGTACTAATGACTTCTACATAAGCTTTGAACAATAAGTACATGCCTATCAATCATAACCGAATCCATGCAAATCACCAAACTTGAATATGCAGAAGCACCATTAGAATGTCCAATCAGACCAATTAAAGTTAATTTCCTTAATTCATAGCTATAACTTTAATCTTTCATTACGAGGATGACTTTTTTCTATGCATTTACTCCACCGTGCAAGATTAAGACAGTGTCATACAATATAGTAAACTTTTCATTTTTAGCATGCAACCTAGCACAAAATAGTAAATAACCTGAAGTATAACATGTATACTTACAGTTTAACCCGATGAGTGATGAAATCCCATATTGTGAAATCCGATAATGTACTCTCATCCATGAGG
This sequence comes from Larix kaempferi, assembly GCA_027924585.1. Lineage (NCBI taxonomy): Eukaryota > Viridiplantae > Streptophyta > Pinopsida > Pinales > Pinaceae > Larix > Larix kaempferi. Next base: position 4,965,907 of record BSBM01000343.1, read on the forward strand.
CATTCAAAACAACAATTTGTTAGTTGGTTTCAAATCCTTCATACTTATTTACCTTATGTTGAGCCCCTATAGGGCTGAGTGCTGAAACCTCAGCTCTGATAACATCTGTGACAACCCGAGACGACCAACTCAGTAATTAGTGAAATTTTTTCTTCTGTTTGTAACTAAATACTTTCACAGTGATTCAAAAGGACTTCATACATATAAGATGTCATAAACCATTTTACCAACTGATACCATACATAAAATAAGTAGTAAATACAATTGTATTATCGTCACCTGAGCACATGACTAACAAGGAATTATCTCTTACCATAACAAAACACTTGATAAAGTATACATCAACATAAACAACAAAGTCACACATAAGATGCGCATACAATAGAGACTGATATAGGTGGTTCACCTGCATGTTGGGCTACATCCACAAGGAAGGTCATATCATATATTATCATTCATCAATATTCAAGGGGTACAATCTGCAATACAATGATTTCTTTCCACTTGGTAAGGTCTCTCTCTCATATTGAGAATATTCAAAATAATCAAAGGTATATAAGCGTACCCTACTCAACACACTACATTAAAGAGCATTTCCTACTGAAATAATTAATGTTACAGAGATCGAATATAAGCCTTTACTATAATGTTACAAGAGAGCTATATATCCGGCTCCATCGCATATATACCATGTATCACTCATACCCCAAGTACATGATAGATATTAACAAAAAACATTCCTTTCTTTAGACATACTTAAAAGCGAATATTATATTCTCTTTTCTTTTATATTTCCTTTGGAACTTCTATCGAAGCCAACATCAATCTTGCATGACATATATATCTATATGTATTATATAAATATGGAATCTCTTTCCATACAGAAAGCATCCTTTCTGCCTTAACCTAAATGCAGAGCTGATTATGCAGATCTATGTATTTAGCACAAATAAAATATAAATAACTTCACGACTTTTGTACATGGGATTCGTATGATCCCAGCTTAAACATAAGCTATCCTCATACAAAAAGATGCAGATTTAGGGGCAGTAAAAAATATAACTGTTATATCTTAAATAGTTTCTTAGTGTTATTCAAGAATGGCCAGGTATATTTATATAATAAGTAACCCACCTTACTGTAACGCTTACAAATACCAAATCCAAGGTCGGCGTCCCTGCTATCCCTAAGTATGAGGTAATGTATTTACCAGAAGATTATATAAGTACATTGATTTTCTTACCTAAAAAGGATCCTCCTAAAAGTAAGTAAGCAGAGATCGCTTAACTCTGTAAACCAAGTCTGTAAAGATTGCATAACCTATAAAAACTATCCATTATGTGTGTACAATGATCACTTTCTAAGAAGGTCGATTAAAGAATAAATCTATTTCTTGAGTGTGTGTATACTGCTTATCATTCCTCTTATCTGAACTCTGATCATTCGAGGTGAAGATCCCTTCTTACATGTATACTATGTATTTGAACACAAGGACCTATTCGTTACACAATATTACAACCCTTCCAACAAAGGCGTGTATATCGCAGTTGTAAGTTTTCGACTTTAAAAGTGTACTGAAGTATAACACCAAATCAAAGAAAGCATATAGGGATTGCTTCCGATCCGATCGAGTGACTAAAGCTCTGTAATAGTAGTCAATACAAATTATGTAACTAGATCAGCTCAATGTAAGCGTCATAAATAAGTAGGCGCTACCAGCTATGTAAACGATAAGCAACTATATCATCCAGAACCAAAGGATCGCTTCCTATCGAGTGACTACAAAACTCTGTGCATACAGAGGTCTAGATAATCAAGAAAGACAGAGACATAATGCACCTATATGATGTAGAGTACCATCCAGTAACAGCTGTATAAAAGCATCCATTAGAAAAATAGTGTTCCATGCAGTAATGAAGCAGAGCTTCGAGCAATGAAAAATATTGCCAACTCGACAAAGGAAACTCTCTGTCAGGAATAAATAAAATCAAAACCCCACAAAGAAATCATACCTCTGTCCAATCGCCAGGCCTAGATCTAAAGGTGAGAAATTGTATCTCTCCATCCATGCATAACACGCTTAGTTCTGTCAGAAGAACTATACGGTGAACATCCCAAACGTATCTTTCCTTACTATTGGGATGGCAGAGCTGGGATTCCATTCCCCTCGCAGATATCAAGAAGAAGTCGATCTCCATGCTTATCGCAGAGGTCCACATTCAATGCTTATCATAGAGATCGAATGAGGGAGCAGAGATACCAAGACATGTTCTGCCGATCTAGATATTCTACGACGCACGGCATCTCGTTCCTCGCAGGGTTAAGCAGCAAACGACCTCCAGAGGAACTCACTCCCATACTCCCAAATCCCCCTTTTTCTTATACTCTAGGTCTCGCTCTTTGAAGAGTCCGCCCAAGTTCAAAAAGGATTTCCTTCTTCCGCTTGGTGTTTTGCGTTCCCTCAAAATCCCAAGTGGCCACTCAAATAGTGCTCTCTATGGGGACAAATTCCCAAGAGGATCGCAGCATCCACTACAAGTTTTTTTTTAATAATAAACCATATAATAAAATTCCGCCAAGCTGAAGCGGATATCATCATCACTTATAGTAGGCATATAGTTATGTAACCCTTACTATTTGTATGCGAAGAGAGACTCAAAGGTTTTATCCTTCGTCATCTTCTAAAACCTCAACTTTCTCTTTATATATATATATATATATATATTAATATTATAAAGAGATAGTTATATCCATATTTAATTATGAGCATCTTGAATGTGTAATTATATATATTTATACCAATTTCTTTATAGCATAAATAGTTCCTAAAGATAACCTTTAAATAGAATATTTCTTCTATCTTATACTTGGCATCCTCTTGTCGGTCTTAAGATGATAAACGTTTAGTTTTCATAGGATCATGTTTAAGCTTATGCTTACAACTAAATAGTAGGATTTAAAAGATGTAATTCCATGACATCCTCGGCCAGAACTAGGATGTCAGAGATATCCTTAGCAATACCTTATTATAGTTCATAGTAATGGTTATCCCAGTGTCAACCATTACGATTAGGATTTCATAGTTATTTACTGCTTTTCGATGGGGAAGGTATTTTCGGTATCATTCTCCAAGGCTAGTCGATAAGTAAAACTTAAGTGAACCCTTTTTGTGAATATCCACATTCACTTAAGTGCTTGTGACATGATGATTTCATTTGTCATCAACTCATGGCATACAGCCATTTAGACTTCCCTGCCCTGTCGTTTAGTTGTGTTAGAACCTTCAGCCTTCTAGGTCTATAGTCTCCTAACTTTACAACTTTTAGGAAATACATACAATACTATCAGGTTCCACTGGTGGGGCTTTGGGCTTGAGCTCCTCACCATGGCCATTTACATAGATTCAATCACAACAATTTATTTTACAATAAGTCACTAAAGGAGGGGTGTTACAGAGAAGTGCTAATAGCTTGAACAAACCAAAAGTACATAATTGAAAAAGTCACTTTACTACCTATTATGGAAAGAATACATGAGGTAAATCTTACTTTTGAACATACTCAATTTACTTCTGTTAATTGTGAATTTAATGTTAAATCATATGAAGTTTGTAAATATGTGCTAGTGGAGAGTACCTTCACTAAACAATTTTTTTAGAAGGGAAAGTCTTCATTTTAAAGATGAAATAAATAACTTTTTATTAATACTTTCATGATGACAAGAGGTGGTATACTTTATGAAATATAACACTTATTCATGAAATATATATTTAATTTTACACTCTAAAATATCAATAAAATTAAAAAAAACTTGTTAATAAAAGATATATTCAGTTTTAATCTTTAAAATATCAATAAAATTAAGAAAAAAGTATTTATAAATATATAAATGATTTAAAATGTATTATAAAGTTCAAAATGATTAAAATTAACAGAATAAAATCTGATTTTTATTTGTATTTATTAAAATAAGCAGAATAATAATTACTTTAAAAAAAATACTTTTATTTTTATTTGTAATAATAAGTAAATACTATATAAGATCGTTTGCTGAGCAAGAATAGCTGAAATCACAATTTCGAGTGCTCAAATCGTAATTTCAACGATCTGGGCAGTTTAAAAATAGGGTATTTAGTGTAGTTTAGGGAATTAAGATTGCTGAAATTGTAAAATTGTGGAAATAGCAATTTCCAATTCCCCCATTTTAGGTGTCTTTTATCGTATTCTCTAGATCATGGTTACTTAGACCCAATACCACTCCTACGAGTCAAAGAGATTCTAACAAACAAAAAAATAATAATAAGTAAACACTAAATACTGTACTTAATAACAATAAAACAAAAAGTGCTCAAATCCCAATTTCAGCGATATGGGTAGTTTTAAAATAAGATATTTAACGTAGTATAAGGAATTAAAATTGCTGAAATTGTAAAATTATGGAAATAGCAATTTCCAATTCCTCCTAACAATGAGGCGTTTTAACTGTTTTTTATCCTATTCTCTCGATCATGGTTTGTTTAGACCCAATGCACTCCTACCAATCAAACAAATTCTAACAAACAAAAAATAATAATAAGTGGGAGATTCTAACGAACAAAAAAATAATAATAAGTAAACACTGTACTAAGAATAGAAAGTTGTAGATCAAATACCCACCGTTTCCATTAAAATAAATATTAATTAAAAATCCCATACAACAAACAACCAAACTTGACAAATCTTCAAACAACAACAAAACCCTTATTTGAAAAATCAGCAACAATAAGGAACTTCGGGACGGAGTACCCTATGGATCGAACATGATCTCATCATTTCTGTGTTCAAATCTTCGATGGGAGGGCAACGCATCTACCGATTTCATTTTCAAATATTTGCATGACCACTGAGGGCAAGCTGACGGAAACCGATATTCCTTCCAAGCCGTTGGTATTTCGGTGAGCAAAAAAGATGCAGAACATGGTCGCAAGGGCTCCTAGTCTGCTTCCTTCAATCCCTCCGTAGACTGCTTCTCCCCAACCGAAGTCTAAATCCCGGTAATCGATTTTGGAAACGTCGGAAGCGAAAAGGGCGTCCACCACTGTGATGTTAGGACGCCCTTTCATTTCCATGAAGTCTATAACCGACCGCATGTACTCGTCGTTCACACCCATTTTTGCTTGTTTTATCAATTTCACAGCGAAAGACAGCGGCATGTTTACTAGCTCTCTTGCTGTTGTCTTCGCGCATGCGTAGCCAATCGCATTGCCGTAGAAGCCCTCGGGAAGCTGTGGCTTCAGTATCGTGCGGACGTCTACGGGAAATATGAAGCGAATTTCGTGCTCCGCGGGCACCTCGAGAGCCCTGGTTCTTGAACGCCACAAACACGCCGATAGAACTTCAAAGGTTGCACACTTGCCTAGCTCTCCTGCTACTTGTCTCCTCAGCGATTCGATCTCCTTAGGCCCAAAAAACAATGAAATGTGCCTCAAATCCTTCTCGGGAACCATCTGACCATCCTTCTCTTCTATTTGATCGTATGCGTAGAGGGGGGATTTAACTTCGGGATTTGTGCGAGGTTGCAGGATTTCTCTTTTCCACACCGGAAGAACAGAAGGCCTTGCTGCCCCCTTTGCGATTTCGCATAGAGCGTTCATGAACTGAAATATGCCACGGCCGTCGCTCATGGTGTGATTCCACAGCAGGGCGAACACGAACCCTCCACATCTCAAACGTGTTACCTGAAAGTTTCAATGCGATGTTGATGAATATTGAATGCATGCAGATAAATCTGAACTGAGTTCAATATCTAACAGCAAAATTCTAACCTGAATGAGTATGAGAGGAGAATTGGTAACAGTTTGAGAGACTAGATCGTGGCGGAGGAGATCCTCCCAGCAGGGAATAGGTGGACGTAGGTCTCCAAATTCATCCAGAGCAACATCCGCGTCGGCTTCCACAAACAGTACGCCTTCGCCGGTGCAGTCGACAATGAGCTTACCGGCAGGCGCGTCTCTCAATCTGCCGGCAAAAGGATAGTAGTGTACCAAAACCTTGGCGAGCCCTTCCCTGATAACTCTTGCCGGATCCTTGTCAGCCTTCTTCGATGGGTTGGACCGATAGAAGTGAAGAACAGGAGTATGACATCTTAGAGCCGCTTGATCATCAACATTGGAAAGGTATAAAAACTCTTTTGGAGTAGGAAGGGAAGGAGCGACCAGAACAGCTGGTTTTCTTGTCACCTTGAATCTCAGATCAGATGCCATGTAAACAAATTAGTGAACACAGACAACTGGAACCTGCAAACGGAACACTATATCAGTTCTTGACAGAAACATATACACAATAGAAGATGTATACAAAGAGATCACAAATATAATAAACCTACGAGGGAGGTAGGTAGTATGTAGGAGGACATACGGAACCCTAGAATATAGGATACAGCAAGGAGGAATGGCATCAGAAGTGACTCAGATGTAAAATTAGGTTCGTTTTATAAACTGAACAGACAGGTAGGAAAATGGTCAACGTTGACCGCGTTTTTTATTCATAATATAATAATATATAAAATAACTGTCTTATTTTTTTTAATCATGGGAACTGCAACCTTGGGAGGGTATATCCAATAGTCCGCAAGCTAGATATACCAAAAACTTATAACTTAGTAGAGTTTGAGACGTTCGAGATCTTTTACCCCAGGAGAGAGCTTCTATCCTAGGGGTTACCTACCCTTGGAACCTTGTCACAACGGGCAAATGAACAACCTTACCCCCTGTTATTTTGAACGTGTGACCTCCTCAACCTGCTATAAACCAAAAAGCTCTCAAATGAACCTAATTATTAATAACTATCTTAATTAATCAATTAAGGAAAGATAGTCAATTCGAGTACGTCACCTTTCAAAACCTTTAGGATCATTATTATTTAATTTAATGTAATAACTTTCAACTTAATTTTTAATTTTTTTGGGGGATAGAGGCACCTATTTTTGGAGGTTCCAACCAAATAAGTTGAAATCCTTACCATCATTATTATTTAAATCTAAATGTAATAATTTTTAATTTAATTTTTTATTTTAATTAATCTTTTTTTGGAGGTACTCACAAAATATTGCAATTGTAAATTTTTACGAAGATGTGTATATCTTATTTTTTTAAATATTAGACCTATTATCTATATATATCTATATAAAATAAATTGGAACATATAAATTTTTTTTTATTTTATTTTAGATTTTTTGCACATTAAGATATTTGTTCTCTCGTTGATATATCTAGGTTTAAGATAAAAATAATATAATATTTTCATTTTTTATGGGTCATGTTACATAACTTTACACAACATTACTTGTTACAACATCTCCCCTATAATGTAAGCACCTTGTTACTCTCATTGGGTGAAACAAACCACTTGACATAATCATATCAACACTTTGTTCATTTGTATTATAATTAAGGATTCTAATATTATAATTAAGTATAAATGTGTAAATTTTGGTGAATATTATGATAAAAAACATTTAGTTTTTGCACTCTACAACCTAATGTGGGGGGAATGTTGTAACGTTTATTCCTAACAAAATAATTAAAAAAATTCGTTGGCTCATAAAATAAAAATTATGGAAAGTATTTAAAAAAAATCCATGTTGGCTCATAAAATAAAATATTGTGCACAGTAATTAAAAAATTGATATTCGTTTATAAAATAAAAACTTAAAACTTAAACCATGATCTATCAATCAAGAGAGATTAAATTTCTTGAGTTTAAATTTAAAAAAAGAAATACACCATGCTTGATAGATAACCTAGGGAGATGTTGTAAAGGCGTAACCTTATGTAACATCACATTCACATAAAAAAAAAAAATGCAAGTGGTGTAGTCTTTTATAAAAAAAATTATTGCACCAAGAGGCGCTCTACAGCCACTATGGGGGAGATCTTGTGAGTCGAGTGTTTGTCGAGTAAAAAAATAATACAAAGTATACAAAAAAAGAATAATACAAAGTAAAAAGTAAATATGAGACTTAAACTAGAGACGTTACTTTTTACTTTTAATACAAAGTAAAAAGCAAATATGAGACTTTAGAGTGTTTGTCCAGTGTTTGTCCAGTAACATAATAATACAAAGTAAATAAAAATAATAATACAAAGTAAAAAGTAATAAATATTATGTCGGCCATAAACAAAAAAATAATACAAAGTAAAAAGTAAATATGAGACTTAAACTAAAGACTTTAGAGCTTAGGATTAGGTGGCTCACGTATTGCTCTCAAGGAGCTATTCAAGGAGAGGTTTGCACCTCGAGAGATTTGATCCCTCTCGGCGCTTGATAGAGCCTAGGATTTGGATCTAGGCTGGTATTATATTAAAGTATTGAAAATGATCAAATATGTTATGGTGTAATTTTTTTCTTAATATGTAAAAATTTAAGATAAAAAAGTTACACCTCTAGAGATTGGATCCCTCTCAGTATAGATTGGATCGGTAGCCTGATTCCTGCATTTTTTTTATTTTGCAAAATCTAAATTTAACAAGGTTTTATTGGGATTTTGATGGTAGAATGGATTCAACACTCTCAAAAACCACGAGGCACCCAAAATTCTAGAATTTGACAATAGTAACCTTGATTTTGAAAAATTAGGGTCGGATTTTTTCAAAATCATGCCCTAGAAATTTATCTATTCCAACTTAAATCACTATCACTTTTACATTAAAATTAAACACTAACAATCTCATTTATTAACAATCTCAGGTATTTTCCACTTTTTCCATCTTTATTATTCATTAAATCTAATGATTAGCATACTCTTAGATAAACATTCCATTTGTATGGGGGCATTAATATTCCTTTCCCCTTGTTGTTAAACCTAATCATATTGTAAGTAAAAGGTAAGGGTGTTGTAATTATAGGCATACTCTTAGATAAACATTGCATTTGTATGGTGGCATTAATATTCCTTTCCCCTTTATGTTAAACCTAACCATATTATAAGTAAAAGTTAAGTGTGTTGTAGTGATTGATTGTGTAATTTTGGACTTTATTAAAATTATATGTAAGGGTGTTGTATTGATTGATTGTTTAATTTTTTACTTTAAAATTATATGTAAGGGTGTTGTAGTGATTGAATGTGTAATTTTTTACTTTATTAGGATTATTGTAGAGTTAGATGGTGACCACATAAATTTAAAATTCAATTGTTTGGTATTTGTATAAGAATTTAGAACATAGTGTAAAAAATTAAACATAGAAAATCTAGTTTCCTTCCAGAATATATAACTTTCTTTTTAGAAAATTAGTATAAGTACAGGAAAATGGTGTTCTCCTAAGACTGGATTATTATTTTTTTTCTAAAATATGATGCATATGTTCGTGTTAGGCCGCAAGTTTGGTATGTAAACACTGCAATTTTTTGAAAAAAAATTGTGGAGTTGTAGATAACATGCGATTCTTCTAGTGCACTATTGTTCCATAATTTTTAATGTTGATTTTATTTTATTTGAAATTAAGAAAGTCAATGAAGCTCTAAAATGAGAAGGTGGTGCATTAGGCCCCACTATGAGGGTATTAACACAATTAGTGGAATTTTTTATAGTGTACATAGTTCTTCATTTGTATTTGTGTAGGTTCCTTTTCATTTTAGGTGTCAAACCTATAAAAAGTTACAAAGAGAATAAAAGACCTATGAAAATTTGAGATATGACCCAAACAAAAATGAATAAAAAATATATCCAGGAGTGGATTGTGAATGATCTAAAATCATTGAAGACCATCAAAAGATTCGTTGAAAAGTTCCATAGAAGAGGTTGTGTGAGGTCTAGATCATCTTCAAGGAGACCTCATCACTCAGAGAGGAGGAAGATGTATGCATCAAGCAGTACAGAGAGTAGTCCTAAAAGATCTATATTGGTGAGATACAAGAAGAGAAGGTCTTCCCATGATGAACTAATAGGAGAGTTGAGAAGAATCAAACCCCCAAATTTTGATGGAGAAGTAAAGCATGGAGAAAATGTTGATGCATGGTTGTTAGGACTCAGGAAGTTCTTCCAATTGCACCGGTACACACCTAGTATGGAAGCACAAGTAGCCATATACCATTTGCAGGGTAAGGAATCTATTTTGTGGGATCATCTAGTTAAGTTAAAAGACATCGATGAAGACATAATCTCTTGGAAGAAATTTAAATAGTAATTCCAAAAGGAATACCTCTCTAAGCATTACTATGACAAAAAGATGGCAGAGTTCTTTGAGATCAAATTGGGAAGCATGACGATGGAGGCCTATGAGAAGAAGTTTTTGGATCTTTTGAAGTATGTGGTATTCATCAAAGTAAAACAAGGAAACAAAACTCAGATCAATGTATGTACCTTTATATTCATATTTTCTAGAAACAAATTAAATATAAATTCCTCTGAAAAAATACATGATTTGAAAAAAAAAATCAGTCAAAACCGATTCCGAGAAGCAAATATATCTTCGTTTCAAATCTGTGTTTTTTCAGGAATTTTCTACGTGGATGAAAATACTACAGAGAAGATATATCTTTACATGATGATCATATTTCGACAAAATAAGCGCCATTGGATAGGAAATTTCTGGGGGTTTGATTTGATATATTATATGTCATATTTCCGATTAATACCATGAACACTATAACCATTACAAAACCGCCCTCAAACTCCCATAAAAATGAAGATAGGGCAATCCCAGATCTAAAATTAGATTTAGATCCGAATTGGATATGAGAAATCTAGCAGATACTGCTGCTTAGATGTCTAGAGAGAATGTAGAAAAAGACATATTAAGACCCAATCTTAAGCAAAGACGAAAAATAAACCAAGAAAATCATATAATAAAGAATCGTCCCTAGTGTGGTTGCCAATTCTGTTATGGAGAAATCTTCCCTACGGATAGGTAATACCTCCCTTTGGTGTGCCCAATACCCAAGAAAAACAGTAGGATAATATGCCAATAGTTTCTCCTAAATATATCATGCATTCAATACAAGAAAGGGATGGTGATAAGGTACCTTAAACCTAATGGTTGTCCTGCGTAGATCTGAGCTGGTGTAGTCCCTAGAGATCTTATGCTCGAGCCTCTATACACCTGTTATCATGCACACAAAGGAACAAAGGAAACACCATTATCCAACCTATCAACTATGCATGACATAAAATAGATCCAATTCAATCACAACTAGATCTATGATGTGCAATTGAGAAAAACACCATGAATGAGGGGAACCATCAACATGTATATATATAGCATCATAATCAATACATCACAATTTTTATCATGACTCAATGATGAGGGACTTTCCTTGGCTACTTGATCCAAGCTCCTCCTAACCTATATCACTAAAGGTTGGGATTTCACAATGATGATGGATGAAGGAAGGAAGAGGGTCTCACTGAAATTTGGAAGCATTTGTTTGTTATCTTCTCTTCTCTTTTTTTATCCCTTGGAAGACCTTCATTATATAGGTGCATGGTGAAGGTAGAGGTCATGAATGTGGACACCTAGAGTTTATCAATGTTAGCTCATAACATGTAGGATCCAACTCATGAAGCTAATCTCCTCACAACTCGCCAATGGTTGTAGAAAGTGTATTTTTCCAATGGAGAAAATAATGAAATTTCTCAATAACTTAATAAATTATTGTTATTATTGAATAATAATAAGTTATGAGAAAATAAAAGTGTCTCAACAACTTAAAGTTGGTAAAGGTTCCTAGTGACCCCAAGGTGGTGGTAAATAATGGTAAACACTTGAGTGTCTTCGTTTCCTGTCATGCATGTTAAATGACATGGAAGGCTCAGGTCCGCCCATGCCTAGTTCAAAGAAACGCTCGAGTGTTTTGGTTTCACTAAAATTTTGCGCATTTTGCGAAACTAAGATTGCATCTAAAAGGTCCCTCAACTTTGTGCGAGGGCCCAATGTTTTTTAATTATATGATTCAATTAAATTGAATTTTTGTTATATAATGTAATGTTTTTGGATTTTTTTATTGTATTTATAATGTTAACTCCAACATAGAAAATGACACGTTTGAAACCTTGGTGGAGATTGTAAATCCAACAACTTTTTTACTAGTGTACTCGAGCTCTACAATGACTTAATTTATGGCCTTGATAACAGTGAAATTTATAACAACAAAATTTAATGTGCTCTCTAATTTCTACATGATCAATATTTGAATGCTTGTATTTCATGATGTTTTTGTCGTAAATAATGCTAAGCATTATAATTGAAAATGTTTGCAACTATTTTCTGAATGAGAATAAGAGATAAAAGCCGAGTTAAAGATCATCAAATCAAGTTAGTGATTAATAATAATAATATATTTTGAGAATGCAAGTTGTGGCTTTATATTAGTTGAGAGAAAAAGGTTGTTCTTTTAATTAACTATTTGTTTTTCTTCCTATAAAGATTTGATCTTTGTCATTGTAAATTGAGCTATTGTCAACAAATTAAAAATATTGAATGATACATTGATAGGTCATATTCATGTTCATATAATTTAGATTTTTTTGATGTTCATAAACATGATAGTATGAGAAATTATACAACCATTAACATAAATCATATAGCTACTTGTCACAACTTCATCCATTATCAATACAAAATTCATAAACATATTTAATTCAATGATATTTTGCATTTATATTATGTAAACATAAACATATCATCATTACTATCATTGTCACCATCTAACAAACATAAAAATAAACACCATCATACCATCGTGAACATAAAACTAATAAAAATAAGCATGAATGCACCATCATAAACATTACGTTACTGCATATTAATATAACATATACATGTTATAGATTTAAACATCATCTAACACACATATGATCTAACAATAACATCTAACATAACACAAGTTCCAGTTTCTAACATAATGAACATAATCGAAACTGACCTAACATAACATCATGACCATCAACATATAAATAAACATCAACATCTGCGAAACGGAAAATGACGTATATATATATACAATAGCATCAAAATAATGATAAATGTTAGATATACATGTCTAGTTGTCCCCCTAAACCATATCATCATCACTAGTATCTGTCGACCCACCAGATATATCGACAACTCCAACGGTAGAGCTAGAGGCATGATCAGTGCCTTTGCTAGGAAATAATCTATCATATCAATCAGTAGGAAAGACATGATCTCTAGGAATCTGGATCATCCCACCTGATCTGAGCATCCTCTCCGCAATTGAGGGGACTAGTGGATACATTGAAGGAGAGGGAGGTGGAGGAAATTATGAAGGAGGTGCTGGATCAATATAGGTTGGTTCATCAGAAAGGTATAAAACATCAAATGTTGGATCCATCGAAGGAGGGGGAAGGTGGAGGAGATGATGAAGTATGTGATAGAGGGTGGTGACTTGGTGGAGGAGGGGCTGGATGAGATGTCAAAGGTGGAGGAGTAGAAGGTGGAGGATGAGGAGGAGGTGTATTGTATGTGGAGTCTCCCCCACTAGTTGAAGAAGTTGATGGAGAAGGAAGCAGAATAGGAGGTCGAGGATCTCCGCCCTCATTAGATGATGAACTACCATGAGGGGTGGCATCCTCAAGAATGTGAGCACAAACAATGTGATGCATCAAACTCCTCATATCAACAGGAATCATCCTCCATATCTCAATGTATCAGTCCCTCCTTTGAATTTCCCTGACAGGAATAGGTCAAACCCCTCGATCCACTAATAATCTAGCCATCCTATTTGCGATGTCCTATCTGAACCTCTAGTCAGGATCTGTCAAAGGATAGTTCTGGCTAGATGAGGCACCTCTGGATGATCTTGCATCTGTATGTCCTCATCCTCATCAGCCTGCAGTGGAGGTGTTAGGAACCCATGTCAACCCTTCTCTTTACTATGTTAGTATATTGTTGTTGGATGCATATGCTTTGTAAGTCGTCCCGTAGTATTTGTTGATCCATAGTTTATATTAGCCCATAGTATTGACCCATAGTATTCAACGCATATGCTTTGTAAGTCATCCCGTAGTATTATATGTCCCATGGTTTTGACCCATAGTATTGGGCATAGACTTAGTATATAAGTGTGTGTTGAGCTCATTGAAGGAACTGTGAAGTTAATTGTATTGAGCTTGATCAAAGGAGGTTTCCCCCTCGAAGTGGCCTATGATCAATATAAAAGTGATTCTGAGTTCTGTTATTTCTGATATATTGTGTATTTTTATTAATTAATTATTGCAGGTTCATCACATCTGGTATCAGAGCACTTTCTTGGAATCGCTAGGTGAAATTTCTGCCAAATTTTTTTCGCATCTGTTGCAGGTTCGTATTTGGGAATAATCCCTATCTTCTTAACTGTGGGAAGTACTTGGGAATAAGCCCTAAAACGCATTGTGAGGAGTACCACAGGAACCCCGAAGTAGCTAGCCCATTGAGAGGACCTGCCAGCGAAAAGGGCAACGACCCCTACCTGATTGACTAGTTCCCACCCGTGAGGTAAACCAAGAGCTATCGTTTGTGGCAAAGCGGTTATCAGTTTTACCTGAGCCGTGGAGTGAGGGGTATTGCCCCAATACGCAAGTCATCATACAGCATTGGTGGCCGAGTGAAACCCCTGAATTGTTAGGAAGCCGCACATACCTGGGGTCCATATCTATTTTCAGTTGAACTATTGTCGATCACTGCTACACCGTTTCAGATCCAGCCATTCAGATATTTTCTGAAAGTCATTCCAGATCCAGCCATTTTCAATCCATTCAGCGTCGTTTCAGATCCCTTTGTTTCCACTCGCTTCCGGGCCATTACAGATCTATCTGTTTCAGATCCCTTCCGAGCCGTAGCTACTCCATTCTTAAAAAAAAAAAAATTCACTATGTTTCCCTTGAAACTTTCGAGGACTATGTTTCACTATGTTTCCCTTGAAAAATTCACTATGTTTCCCGGGACATCAAAAAATTCACTATGTTTTCCTCGCTTCAATGGTATTGATCCGACTGGATGGATATACCGAGCAGAACAATATTTCAGTCTGCATAATACTTTTGATGTCCAGAAAGTTCCACTTGCATCCTTTCATTTGGAACAAGAAGCCCTTCAATGGTACCGTTGGTACATCAAAGCTCATCCCGAACCAAATTGGACAGATTTTTTCCAACTCCTTTTGCCACGATTTGGTCCTAGTGCTTTTGATGACTTCACAGGAGCACTCACTAAACTTCACCAAATTGGCACAGTGCGAGAGTATCAGACAGAATTTGAGAAACTGGCCAATCACACAGAAGGATTGTCTGATGAATTCTACAGGAGTTGTTTTATCAGGGGTCTCAAGGATGAAATCCGCTCAGAGGTCAAAATGTTCTGTCCCAACACAATGATGGAAGTCTTAGGGTTGTCTAAGTTGGCAGAGGACAAGATCGCAGCTCAACAACGCTCCAAACCCACATTTGTTCCCTTCAGAAATATGGGTTCCCAATGACCTCCCATCACGCCTACTCCTCAACCAACTCCTATCAAGCATTTTTCTGAAACAGAGATGCAGGCACGCTGAAAAAAAGGGCTTTGTTATAACTGTGATGAGAAATTCACTTGGGGACATAGATGTGTTCAACAAAAGCTCTATCTCTTGGATGTGGATTCTCTGCTTGCCTCAGAACTTGATTAAGAAGCTCCAGATATAGTAGATGATCCGATCGACATTCAACACCCGTTTGTTGACACCCCATCTCAGGACGACCCACCCGAGATCTCTCTCCATGCTGTAACCGGCGTCACCACCCCACAAACAATGTGAGTCAGGGGATACTTCAAGAAGCTCCCTCTTACCATACTCATTGATTCTGGTAGCACTCATAACTTCATTGACCCTCAGATTGCCAAACAGGTTGATTGTTTTGTACATCCTTGCTCCAACTTTGAAGTCATGGTTGCCAATGGGGGCACCTTACCTTGCAAGGGGAAGTGTCACAATGTGCGTATCTCTATGGAAGATTATAACCTGCGCTCTGACATGTTTTCCTTATCCGTAGGCGGATGTGATGTGGTTTTGGGTGTTCAATGGTTACGTACACTTGGCCCCATCTTATGGGATTTTGTGGAACTTTGGATGCAATTTTTAGTCAATGGGGCACAACACAAATTAATGGGATTACAACCAGGGTCTCTCCGCATCATCAGTTCACATCGCCTGGAAAAAATACTTAAGAAGAATTCACATGGTGTCATCGCTCAGCTCCATTCCATTCAGATGCACCCATCAACAGTCTCCACTACTTCCATGGATAGATATCCAGGTGTCTTTGCGGAACCAATGAGCTTTCCGCCTTCAAGAGACCTTTCCGGTAAGAATTTAGTCGCATCTACCTCTCAGCAGGAATTGATGGCTATTTTGCATGCAGTACAGAAGTGGAAGCCATACCTATTAGGGAATTATTTCTGCATCAAGATTGATCTCCAGAGTCTAGAAAATTTTCTGGAACAATGGGTCTCCTACCCAACACACCTGAAATGGGTTATCCAAATCATGGGTTATCCCTATGCAATCACTTACAAGAAGGGTAAGGACAATATGGTGGCAGATGCTCCTTCTCGCATAATTGATGACCCAGTTTCTCTTACAGCTCTTTCTCTGCTTGTTCCAAATTGGTTGCAATATGTTCAACAGGGCTATCTCTTCTATGAACTCCATGCTTCTTCATTAGTAGGGCACTCTGGGTTCTTCAAAATGTATGACCGGAAACAATGTAACTTCTTTTGGCAGGGACTGAAACTAACAATTCAACAGATGGTGGCTGACTGTGATACTTTCCAAGTCAACGAGGGTGGAACGACACTCCTTTCAGGATTGCTCAAACCCTTGCCCATCCCTACACAGCTTTGGGCAACTATTTCTATGGATTTCCCAGCAGCACTCTGGTGGTACAATACCACATCTCAAAGGACACCATATGAAGCAGTCTATGGACAGACACTACTAGTTCTTCTTCCATACACCCTTAGCAGCTCCCCAGTTCAGGAAATTGATTCGGTTCTTCGCAACCGCGATCATATTTTTCTCATTCTACAGGACAATCTTCACATGGCTAGAATTCGCCTGAAACAACAAGCCGATCAACACCATTTTGAGCGCATTTTCTTCATAACTGATAGGGTTCTTCTTCATCTACAGCCTTTCAAGCAATCCTCCCTGAAACTCCAAAGGCGTCAGTGGCTTGAAATGGAACCCGAGGATGCTACTAGGGAACCACTCCTTCAGATTCTGCAGCAATTTCTCCAACCAAAGCTTTGAGGACAAAGCTTTTTCTAAGGGAGAGGGGATGTTAGGAACCCGTGTCAACCTTTCTCTTTATTATGTTAGTATATTGTTGTTGGACGCATATGCTTTGTAAGTCGTCCCGTAGTATTTGTTGATCCATAGTTTATATTAGCCCATAGTATTGACCCATAGTATTGGATGCATATGCTTTGTAAGTCGCCCCATAGTATTATATGTCCCATGGTTTTGACCCATAGTATTGGGCATAGACTTAGTATATAAGTGTGTGTTGAGGTCATTAAAGGCACTGTGAAGTTAATTGTATTGAGCTTTCTCAAAGGAGGTTTCCCCCTCGAAGTGGCCCATGATCAATATAAAAGTGATTCTAAGTTCTGTTATTTCTGATATATCGTGTATTTGCATTAATTAATTATTGCAGGTTCATCACAGGAGGAGGCCACACATCACCATCAAAAGTGCCAATATCTATAAAATATATAGTACACAATAATAGTTAGACAATTTCATTAAACATGAATTTAATATAACAATTTAAAACATATTTCATTTGCAATAAGTATAACAAGAATAAAATGAAAATGGAACAAATTAAACATAAGGCTAAATTTACCTCTGTGATCAGGTGGCTCATCTAGGGTGAATAAGATGTTGGTACACCCTCTCCAATCCATCCTTTCATATGGATATGCAACCATATCTAATCGAGGTTGGTCTTCGACATCTAGAATTTCAAGCACATCGGCAATGATCCTTGCAAGAAACTTTGGTCGTCCCCTCTTGGGCATCATTCCCCCCCACATGTGAATACGGACATCTATCATCAATCTAGGAGGGCATTGGCCAAAAGATGGCCTATTCGATGAAAATATCTCAAAAAATAGAGAAAACAACTCTAAACCGAAGGGGAAGTTTTCCCTCCCACCAATACATGCACGACATCAACTGAGAGCATAAAAAAAAGTCATAAAAAAATAGCATACCACCTAATGCATCTAGGTGTTTGCACTAAATAATCAACATAATATAATAAATGGAAGCTAATGCACTTCCCATCAGTGTTTTAATGTGCGATAGTCATCACCAACAAAGAAAGACACCTCACGTCCTCTCTACCAAAATCATTAATGGAAATATTCCCACTGCACACATGAAACTGATAAGGATCAAGGATGTTTTCATCAACATATCTCTAAACATATACCAGTTGAGTCGCTGCTCTAGCTCCAGGTGGAACCTTAGGGAATTGAGGAAGGTCATCACCTCTCCTAGAGAGCCCAGTGATAAACTAAATGTCCTCCTTAGTGGGATGGAACCACTCATCAAGACCAACTCAAAATGCCTACCTAAAATGATCCCAACATACGATCAGTTAGGTCAACAACATACTGTTCCCATTGAGTGATGTCACCTCCTCATGGAACTTGAGGAGGCCGACAACTCTCAAGAGGTGTGTAATGTGAGTCGTAATGAGACGAGGGTATAAATTTCTCTCCCTCTCCCTAGCCTCCCACTCTCTGCAGAAGTTGTATCGATCTACCTCTGCCTCGCAATGCTGTTGTGCCTCACGTCGATCACATTTATGTTTCACATATAATATAAATCAGGCTCATAAACATACATATAAAATAATTATAACAATATTATATCTACCAAAATAAAATATTAATTTTTTTTTCCGAAAAAAGAAAACTGGTACGCCATAAATATTAGAAATACACTGCCAACGGTGTGTTTATATATTAGAAACACCAAGAAGCGGTGCGCTACAATATCTATTGAAAGATATCCACAGTGTGCCTATGCCATGTCAGTGCACCATGAACTAGTGGCTTGACGTGACAAAGGAGCATTGACAGCTGTGTGTTCACGGATCTGTAAGCGATGCGCTAATATATTGGAGGCATCGACGAGCGATACACTACGATATATATTCTGCACCACAGGTTATATATCAAAAATTTTAAATTGAATTTGGCGGTGTGCCTAAGTCTTATTACCGCACTGTTATGCAAATGCATTCAATTTAAAAATCATTTTAAATATATTTACAGTGTGCCTATGCCATGTCATCACACCATACCACCAGTTCCTTGACATGAAATAGGAGCATCGTTAATTGTCTTTTTACATGTTTATCAAAAGTGTCAGTGGTGCGCCTATTTCAAGTAATTGCACAGTTCCGGGTGCATTGACGTGACATATGCATACCTATAAATGATTAAGGTTTTATTGTACCAATACCGATGTGCTATACAATAACAAGCACCAAATCATCGGTGCCCTTTACTGTACTAAACGCACCAGTGTCTGTGATAATTTAGTGTTTTAGGAGGTGTATCAATGGTGCACTTACGCCACGTCATTACACCGACATCCGGTGCGCATGAGTAGCATAAGTGAACCATTAAAATCTTATTATTTTTTTATAAATGGTTTGGTTACCAATGTGTGCATTACATTTAAGAGCACCAGAAGGCCGGTGCTCTTAACTATGTAACGCATCGGTGACCATTTGTGGGTTTATTTTTTTTCATTCTTAGTAGTGCATTCAAGTCGTTCAGGTCGCACAACTTGTGGTGCACCTTGTAAAATTTTACAAGGCACACCATTTAGCGGTGCAAGAAATTTTTTTCAAATGCGCCATGCAAAAATTTTAATTTTTCTTTTAAACATGTAAATTTAAGGGTCAATTTTAAAAACTAAACCGCTAAAAAATTATTTTGTGAAGTAATAAACATTTTACCTATTGAACGGCACATCGGGGAGGCATATTGGCGATGTATGGTAAATTTGAATTTTTTCAAAACGGTTTGGAAAAATTCAAATGAACCAAACCACCATTAAAATACAATGATGCGTCCACATGCACCATGGATGTCAGGGCATCCAAGTACGTGAAGGGAAACACCAATGTACAGGGCTCAGATGCACTGAAGTGTAGTAAAAATAATTTTTTGACAACTGTAATTTTTTTAATTAAACCCTGCACCAATGCACTCAACATTAAGACACACCAGTGCGATCCAAAGTCACATGCACCAGAATTATCCGATGTTAAAATATATATATTTTTTTAATAAAATGCTTACCGGTGCAATCCATGTTGAGCATTGGTTGTCATTAATTTCAAGTGTTTGGCTGAAGAGGATTTCAAGTGTTTGACTGCCATTCAATGTGGGGATATTGTTAAGCATCGGTTGTCATTAATGTCAACTAAAGAAGATTTCAAGTGTTTGAATGTCATCCAATGTCAAAGAGGATGTCAACTGATTCAGTATGAGTCATTGATGTTAGCCTAAGTCAAAGTAGATACAACATTCCAATAGAAGTATGTAGAAGCCACTTTGAGGTAGTCTATGTGCATGATAAAGAAATCGTGAACACCAGATGTATATGCGCAAATGGTGAAGGTGACAAATATGTATGCAACTTTGGAGTCATAATGAAGGAATGATGAAGCACGAGTCATAATATCACTGAGCAGAAGATGGATAATGTGCATATTACGCAAATTATTGATATCACAAGGGCGCATTACCCACAATGTTTGGTATAGAAAAATTCAGGGTCACACCAAGAAGAAGTAGAAGATTGAGCAAACACCATAAGGCAATGATACATCAAGAGCACAATAAATGTGTAGAGTTCCATTGAGTTGTGGACCTTGAGGGCATTTGATACATCTAAGATGGCACATCAATAGCGCAGATGTTGACATGTGGCATATGCACAATCCATGAAGTATGGAATAAGGGACACTCAAGCATTTTTGTGTCCTGTCCTACATGTTAAATGACATGGAAGGCTCGGGTCCACCCATGCCCAGTTCAAATAAACGCTCGAGTGTTTTGGTTTCACTAAACTTTTGCGCGTTTTTTTAAACTAAGATTGCATCTAAAAGGTCCCTCAACTTCGTGTGAGGACCCAATGTTTTTTAATTATATGATTCGATTAAATTGAGTTTTTGTTATAATGTAATGTTTTTGGATTTTTTTTATTGTATTTATAATGTTAAATCCAGCATAGAAAATGACACGTTTGAAACCTTGGTGGAGATTGTAAACCCAACAAATTTTTTACTAGTGTACTTGACCTCTACAAGGACTTAATTTATGGCCTTGATAACGATGAAATTTATAACAACAAAATTCAATGTGCTCTCTAATTTCTACATGATCAATATTTGAATGTTTGTATTTCATGATGTTTTTTATCGTAAATACTGCTAAGCATTATAATTGCAAATGTTTGCAATTGTTTTTTAAATGAGAATAAGAGATAAACAATAGCTTAAAGATCATCAAATCAACTTAATGATTAATAATAATAATATATTTTGAGAATGCAAGTTGTGGCTTTACATTAGTTGAGAGAAAAATGGTGTTCTTTTAACTAACTATTCATTTTTCTTCCTATTAAAGATTTGATATTTGTCATTGTAAATTGAGCTATTGTCAACAAATTAAAAAGATTTAATGATACATTGATAGGTCATATTCATGTTCATATAATTTAGTTTTTTTTTATGTTCATAAACATGATACTATGAAAAATTATACAACCATTAACATAAATCATATAGCTAGTTGTCACAACTTCATCCATTATCAATACAAAATTCATAAACATATTTAATTCAATGATATTTTTGTAATTATATTATGTAAACATCAACATATCATCATTAATATCATTGTCACCATCTAACAAACATAAAAATAAACACCATCATACCATCATTAACATAAAAATAATAAAAATAAGCATGAACACATCATCATAAACATTACGTTACTGCATATTAATCTAACATATACATGTTATAGATTTAAACATAATCTAACACACATATGATCTAACAATAACATGTAACAAAACACAAGACTAGTTCTAGTTTCTAACATAATGAACATAATCGAAACTGACTTAACATAACATCATGACCATCAAAATATAAATAAACATGAACATCTGCAAAATGGAAAATGACATAGATATATACAATAAAATCAAAATGATGATAAATGTCAGATATACATGCATATCCCTGCCCCTGAACCATATCATCATCATCAGTATCTGTCAACCCACCAGATGTATCAACACCTCAAACGGTAGAGCTAGAGGCATGATCAGTACCTTTTCTAGGAAATAATCTATCATATCAATCAGTAGGAAAGACATGATCTCTAGGAATCTGGATCATCCCACCCGATCTGAGCATCCTCTCCACAATCGAGGGAATTAGTTGATCTATTGAAGGAGGGGGAGGTGGACAAAATTATGAAGGAGGTGATGGATCAATATAGGTTGGTTGGTCGGAAAGGTATAAAACATCAGATGCTAGATCTATCGAAGGAGGGGGAGGTGGAGGAGATGATGAAGGAGGTAACAAAGGTTGACGACTTGGTGGAGGAGAGGGTGGATGAGATGTCAAAAGTGGAGGAGTAGGAGGTGGAGGTTGAGGAGGATGTGTAGTGTATGTGGAGGCTCCCCCCCTAGTCGAAGTAGTTGATGGATAAGGAGGTGGAATAGGGGGGGCAAGGATCTCTACCCTCATCAGACGATGAACTACCATGAGGGGTGGCATCCAAAAGAATGCGAGCACCAATAATGTGTTGCATCAAGCTCCTCATTTCAACAGGAATCATCCTCCTTATCTCAACGTATCGGTCCCTCCTTTTAATATCCCTGACAGAAATAGGTTGAACCCCTCGACCCACTAATAATATAGCCAACCTATTTGCGAAGTCCTATCTGAAGCTTTGGTCATCCCTACATCAAAGGATAGGTCTGTCTAAATGAGGCACCTTTAGGTGATCCCGCATCAGTATGTCCTCATCCTCATCATCCTATGGTGGAGGAGGCCCCACATCACCATAAAAAGTGCCAATATCTATAAAATATATAGTACACAATAATAATTAGACAATTTCATTAAACATGAATTGAATATAACAATTTAAAACACATTTCATTTGCAATAAGTATAACAAGAATAAAATGGAAATGGCATAAATTAAACATAATGCTAAATTTACCTCTGTGATCAGGTGGCTCGTCCCGGGTGAAGAAGATGTTGGTACCTCTCCAATCCAACCTCGCATATGGAGATGCAACCATATCTAATCGAGGCTGGTCTTCGACACGTAGAATGTCAAGCACATCAGTAGTGATCCTCACACGAAACTCTGGCCGTCCACTCTTAGGCATCATCTTCCCCCACATACGAATACACACATCTGTCATCAACGTAGGAGTGCTCCAGTCAAAATATGGCCTAGTCGATGAAAATCATAGACAAAAGAACTCTAAATAGAAGGGGAATTTTTCCCTCCCGCCAATACACGCACGACATCAAATGAGAGCATAAAAAAATGTCGTAAAAAAATAACATACCACCTAATGCATCTAGGTGCCTACGCTAAAGAATCAACATAATATAATAAAGGGAACCTAAAGCGCTTCCCATCAGTGGTGTAGTGTGCGATAGTCATCACCAACAAAGAAAGGCACCTCACATCCTCTCTACCAAAATCATTAATGGAAAGATTCCCACTGCGCACCTGAAACTAAGAAGGATCAAGGATGTTTTCATCAACATATCTCTGAACATATACCAACTGAGTCGCTCATATAGCTCCAGCTTGAACCTTAGGGAATTGAGGAAGGTCATCACCTCTCATGGACAGCCCAATGATAAACTAAATGTACTCCTTTGTGGGATGGAACCACTCATCAGGACCAACTCGAAAGGCCTACCTAAAATTATCCCAGCATGCGATCAATTAGGTCAACAACATACTGTTCCCCTTGAGTGATGTCACCTCCTCATGGAACTTGAGGAGGCCGACAACTCTCAAGAGGTGTGTAGTGTGAGGTGTAATGAGATGAGGGTATAAATTTATCTCCCTCTCCCTGGCCTCCCACTCTCCATGGAAGTTGTGCAAATCTACCTCTGCCTCATGATGCTGTGTTCCTCACGACGATCACATCTCTGTTTCACATATAATATAAATCAATCTCATAAGCATACATATAAAAGAATTATAACAATATTATATATACCAAAATAAAATATTAAAAGCTTTTCCAAAAAAAGAAAACTGGTGCGCCATAAATATTAGAAACGCACCGCCAATAGTGTGTTTATATATTGGAAGCACCGAGAAGTGGTGCACTACAATATCTATGACACATTGCTTATATATCAAAAATTATAAAATTGATTTCGGCGGTGTGCCTTAATGCTATTAGCACATCGTTACTCAAACGCATCGAATTTAAACAACAATAAATTATTTGAAAGATATCCACAGTGCGCCCATGCCATGTCAGTGCACCATGAACCAGTGCCACGTGGCATAGGAGAACTGACAGTTGTGTGGTCACGGGTCTGTAAGCAATGCGCTTATATATTGGAGGAATCAATGAGAGATGCGCTACAATATATATTTTGCACCACAGGCTATATATCAAAAAATTTTAATTGAATTTGACGGTGCGCCTAGGTCTTATTAACGCACTATTATGCAAATGCATTGAATTTAAAAAGTTTAAAAATTATTTTAAATATATTTACAGTGTGCATATGCCACATCAGCACACCATACCACCGGTTCCTTGATGAGACATAGGAGCATCACTAATTATGTTTTCACATGTTTATCAAAAGTGTCACCGGTGCACCAATTTCACGTAATTACACAGTTCTCGGTGCAATGACGTGACATATGCGCATCATACAAATGATTAAGGTTTTATTGTACCAATACCGGTGCGCTGTACAATAACAAGAACCAGATCTCTAGTGTCCTTCACTATACTAAATGCACTAGTGTCTGTGAGGATTTAGTGTTTTAGAAGGTGTATCAATGGTGTTGTTATGCCAAATCATTACACTGACATCAGGTGCACATGAGTAGCATAAGCGCACCGTTAAACGTTTATTTGTTTTTATAAATGGTGTGGTTACCAGTGCGTGTATTACATTTAAGGGCACTAGAAGACTGGTGCTCTTAAATATGTAATGCATCGGTGACCATTTGTGGGTTTATTTTTTTTCTTGCTTAACGGTGCATTCAAGTTGTTCGGGCCACACAACTTGTGGTGTGCCTTGTAAAATTTTACAAGGAACACCGTTTAGCGGTGCGAGACAAATGTTTCAAACGCACCACGCAAAATTTTTAATTTTTTTTTCAAATGTAAATTTAAGGGTGAATTTAAAAAACTAAACCACTAAAAAATTATTTTTTGAAGTAATAAACATCTTACCTATTGAACGACACATCGAGGAGGCATATTGGCGATTATGGTGAATTTGAATTTTTCCAAAACGGTTTGGAAAAATTAAAACGAACCGAACTACCATTAAAATACAACAATGCATCCACATGGACCACGTATGTCAGGGAATCCAGGTAGGTGAATGGAAACACCGATGCAGAGGGGCTCAGACACACTCAAGTGCAGTAAAAATATTTTTTCGTCAGCGGTAATTTTTTTTATTAAACCCTGCACCAGTGCGCTCAACATTAGGACACACCAATGTGATCCAAAGTCACATGCACCATAATTAGACGACGTTAAAATAAAATATTTTTTTTTAATAAAATGCTTACCGGTGCAATCCATGTTGAGCATTGGTTGTCATTAATGTCAACTAAAGAAGATCTCAAGTGTTTGACTGTCATCCAATGTCAAAGAGGATGTCAACAGATTCAGTATGAGTCATTGATGTTAACCTAAGTCAAAGTGGATACAACATTCCAATAGAAGTATGTAGAAGCCACTTTGAGGTAGTCTATGTGCATGATAAAGAAATCATGAACACCAGATGTATATGTCCAAATGGTGAAGGTGACATATATGCATGCAAATTTGGAGTATATCTAAGAGTGCATTATGTGTGAATATGCATATCAAGGATACAACACTCAAGGAACTTTGGAGTATATCTAAGAGTGCATCAAGGATACATCTTGCAGGTCAAGTTTGAAGAAGTACATAAGATGATACATCATGTAGATCTAGAAAATACTTCATGAAGATCCAGTTCAAGAAGAAACACAAGTAATGGATCCTACATCATGTGGACCTTGTGTAGAAATCAAGTCCACCAATTCATACTCTCTCATGCCATCAAATTTAAGGAGTTGGTTGGATCATAGTAAATATGCTCAAACAACCAAGAAGTTGGTTGAACAATGGTGCAAATATGCAAGAAATCCTAAGCATTGCTTGGTTGATGGTTGGGAGTGCATAGGAAGAAAGGAAAAATAGATGGTAGGACAGTCTTGAAAGTGCACAAGCATATCCAATTCTTTCAATAAGTGGAAGGCGCATGAACTCCTAGAATGGTACAACATTCAAATTTAATATATGTGCAAATTCCATAACCAACAAACAACAAGTGCACAAGTCCCACAAGTGATGACAAGGTAGAAGTTAAAGTCCTACCAAATAGAATTCGGAGTATGTGTAGGTTCTATAAAGTATCTATACACCAAGGGCGCATCACCCAAATGCAATTATGAAGCATGAGTCATAATATCATTAAGCAGAAGTTGGAGAATGTGCATATTACGCAAATTATTGATATCACAAGGGCGCATTACCCACAACGGATGGTATAGCACAAGTCATGGTCACACCAAGACAAATTTGAAGATTGAGCACACACCATAAGGCAATGATACATCAAGAGCGCAATAAATGTGTAGTGTTCCGTTTATTTGTGGACCTTGAGGGTGTTTGATACATCTAATATGACACATCAATAGCGCAGATGTTGACACGTGGCATATGCACAATCCATGAAGTATGGAAGACGAGATGCCACAACCAATTTGTGAACATACAATCCATGTAGGACATGTATAAATAGAGATGCAAGTTTAAGATTTGAAGTAAGCTTGAAAGCAGGAACACAAGGGTTTTTGCATAAAAGCTTCAATTTTTTGGGGGGTCATCAAGGGGCTTGTGGACAGAACAAATGATCTAGCGAAGAGCCAAATGCGCACATGCAACACAACGAAGTTTTGATGGTGTGCAGAATGATGTCGTAGATCTGCCACAATTGCACAAACATTGAAAGGAAGACATACTGAAGAATGTGCAAGTGTTGGATATCTCAAAGGATAGTAATGCAATCAACACGTTGATAGTCATAGATGTTGTAAAGACAGAAGCACAGAGACAGAACAGATGTTTATCAGATATTAGGTATATGTCTAGCTGATGTATAAGAACAAAAGTGAAAGTGTGCAAAGTTGAATATTTCATTCGATGCGCATGTAACAACATAACAACAGTAGAACTCGACAGACACATCATGATGCAGATGCTCTGAGACAATGTAATATCCCAACTTTTTGACTAACTATGTTATGAGGTTATATCGGGTCATGACCCCAGTATGTGTGATTTATTATGTTTGACATAGCATTAGTTTGTTTTGATTTATTCCTTCGTGAGTTGATATATTGGGCATGGACACTGATCTGTTTTCATTATTGATATATGCAGGGCAGGAAAGCCCAAATGAATAAACTATGTTGCATTATGAGAATTGGTTACAAATTATGATATAATGAGATTATTCCTTTTTTTACATTATACTGTGCAGAGCATGATTTACATGGTTGATTATTTAGTGTGTTGAGCGTGGACTCAGAAACACACGAATGACCTATATATTGGGCTTAATCCCCGATGTATTTAGAGGATTGTATTTTGTACTGGGCCTAAGCCCCGATGTACGTTGAGTGTTGGGCATGAACCCTGGAGCACTCCAAGTTTGAAATAAGTGATTACCGGATCCGAGGCCACTTAAATATCCTAGATGTGCCTCACAACCACATTCTAGCTCTAGTGTTGAGCAGAGGCTCTGGAATTGCACTAGCGTAACGCCCATGTGAGAGTGTTGAGTTAGACGGCTTTGAAGAGCACTCGGGGTTACTAATCTCAAGTGTTGAGTCAAGAGGACTCTGAATAGCACTTACATGTCTTATCACAACTATTTCGACTTGATTAAATAAATCTTATTATCATCACCTACTGCAGGAACTACCATGCTAAAACGAGAGAATCTGACATGCAAAAGGAGAGACTAGAGGTGCCCTACCAGCTACCGAAGACATCCACAGAAGTGGACCCCCCTTTCATTAAAAAGAATTAAAAGAAGCATCATGTGAAACAGTCTTTCCCTTGTTAAATTTTGATTACTCACACAAGTCATAATCTTTCGTGGTCTCTCTTTTCAACAAGTTGCCCCATAGCAAGTTAGTAGAAACATTTTATCATTTAAATATAACTTTAATCGCATAAAGTGTTCTTTATTCATAATGCCTCGCATCATACATAGGCCCAAGTCTCCTGACTTATTTAAAACATAATCAAATCCAAATCCTCTGACTTATTAAATAGGGGTAAAACCTTAGGATGCTACATATGTTTTCTCTATTATCTACCCCACCCCAGCTTCATATGTGGGGAGATAATAAGAGAACCATGTTATGCATGTTATGTTTCCTCTATTATCTTCCTCGATATGAAGGTGGGGGTGTGAGAGGTAATAGAGGAAACATAACATGCATAACATGGTTCTCTTATTATCTCCCCACATATGAAGCTGGGGTGGGGTAGATAATAGAGAAAACATATGTAGCATCCTAAGGTTTTACCCCTATTTAATAAGTCAGAGGATTTGGATTTGATTATGTTTTAAATAAGTCAGGAGACTTGGGCCTATGTATGATGCGAGGCAATAGGAAAAATATGTTGAGAGATAATAAGGGAAACATGTTGTGGGATGAAGATGAAGTAAATAACCCACCACATCCCCATATGAAAGTGAGGGTGAGGGTGGAGCGAGACAATAGGAAAAATATGTTGAGAGATAATAAGGGAAACATGTTGTGGGATGAAGATGAAGTAAATAATAACGAATATGTTTCCCACCACATCCCCATATGAAAGTGAGGGTGAGGGTGGAGCGAGAAAATAGGAAAAATATGTTGAGAGATAATAAGGGAAACATGTTGTGGGATGAAGATGAAGTAAATAATAACGAAAACATATGAGGATGGGATAGGCGTGGGGAAGATAACACGTGAAACATAAGGAGGTGGGGCGAGACAATAGGAGAAATGTGTCCATCTTATTCTCATATATTTCCCCTATTATCTTCCCCGGTCTCATATGGTTTCCCTATTACCCACCTCCACCTCCACTTCCACTCTTGAACATATTTCTCCTATTTTCACCCCCATATATGTATATAAGCTCTTTTAACAAATCACACAAACGTTGACATTAAGTTTTTTCCATGCGCGTTAAGGACAAACGAACCCATTAATTAGTCAAACTTTAAACGTTTTGATCATGTTAAATGATTGGAATCCGATATATTAAAATAGATATATGTAATACATCGCGCGGATTTTATATATAGGTCTGTTAGGTAGCCATTGAGATCTATATGGTTCCAAAATTATTGCTCTATCCACTATGTACGCATAACTTGTAAAAAGGTTGACTTTATTATTAAATTTCATTTTAGAACTATCGTTTATTATATCGAATACCATCCTTGAGGGATATGAATTTTTTATATTTATAATAAAATAAATTAATGATATATAGTTTATTTTAAAACTAAATTTAAAAAAAAGATAATATTATATTTTTATAATTATAAATTAATAAATTAATTAAAACTCATATAAAGAATATGTTATTAATTAACTTAATTTTAAACATTAAAAAATAATATAATATTTATCTACATAAAAAAATTAACATACAAAAATTTACAAACTAAAAATCTTATAAATAAAATATAGTTTATTAATGATAAACGAAATTGTCAAGAATTATTAAAATTTATTTTTTAAAATTATGGAATAGAAAACCTTCTTTAATAAAAATTATTAAAATTTAATTTTTTAAATTATAAAATAAAAAAAATCAATTTTATTTTTTTTCCGAGAAAAAAAGCATACTATTGATATTCAACTGTGAATCAAATAGTACATAATGTTCAAAGATCAGTATCAAGGATCTACCACCCTCATATGAGTGTGTAACAGAAATAACTTATACAATCAAAACCAAAAACAGACCATAAGGTCCTTGGCCCAGCATATAGCTGTTTATGGATAGCAAGTTCAAAATAAAATACTATATCTTAATCATAAACAAAAACAGTGGATCAGTCTAAAAAGTAATAGCTGCCCTTATCCACACACTGGTCTTCTAAATGTTCCTCCCATAAAATGTAATCTTCTGTAGCATTCAGTGCAGATTTGGAAAGTATGTCTGCCTGCTCGTTATGCTCCCGAAAAATGTGCTCCAAAGTAACCTGTCCCAGCTTCAGAAGTTCCTCCTTAACACGGTCACACCAATAGGTCAAATTTAAAACATTCAGTTGATATTCCCCCAGTGCCCATTTAATGGTGACCCGGGAATCACCAAAAATAAGTGCATTAACTAACCCAAAACAATTTGCCACCTTGAGGACACACCATAACGCCAAAATCTCAGCTTTCATGTTGCAGCCTTTACCACACTTCATCTGCAATTTAAAATAGTGCTCGCTATTAAGATATATAAGCCCACCAGCCCCACATTCACCTGAGTCCGAAGCACCATCAAAGAAGAAAATAGGACGAGTAAAAGTGATGTTCAATGATCCAATGTTTCGAAGGCTCTGAGATTTACATACCCCCTGAACTTTCGAGTAATAACTGATAACCAACTCAGACACCTGCTGCAGCCGAGGTTGTAAATCTTCGAAAATAGCCTTGTTCCTGGCTCTCCAAATAACCCAACAAATATAAATGGGCAATGTCTGGTGTTCTTTACATTCAGATCTCCAATTGTACAGTGAATTTGCTAAGTAATCTCCATCCCATCTAGCATTAATATGAAAATAATTACAGAGATGTTCCCAAAGAGTCATGGTAAAAGAACACTCAAGGAATATATGCTTAGATGTTTCCAAATCGCAGCGACATAGTAAACACATGCTGGGACCAGCCCAACCCATAGTTTGTAGGTTTTCCCACGACTTCAATCTATCAAATAAAGCCAGCCAAAAGAAACATTTCATTTTGAGTGGTACAGGCCACTTCCAAAGCTTTGTGTACCACCACTGCTTCGGGAATATGCATCTGCCTCTAATCAAATAATTGTATGCAGTACTCACAGTCACAGACCCATTATGATCATTACCACACCAAACAATCATGTCAGCGCCAAGGCTGAGCCGAATACCATTAGTGTTCAATTGATGAATGTAATGTCTCCATTCGTCAATGTAAGCAGGACTTATCTGAAGGATGTCTTCAGTCAGCCAATGACCAGTAATCGCATTACCAATAGTATCCAAAGTAACATAACCACCAGCCCGTAGATGCTGTAGCAACATAGGAGATAAACAATATGAATCTTGTAGCCCCACAATTGGATCGACCCCAATTGCAATCTCCTGTCCACACCCAACTTTCCAACAAAGTTCCAAAGCCAGCCATTTGTAGACCTTCAGAAATCCATTCCACATAGGGGATACACCACGAATCTTTTTAGCAGGAGTACGCAGCCAGTGTGAGACTTCAAGTTTAATATACTTTTGATGTATCAGTTGTGACCATAATGTACCACCAAAAATAGCACGCCAAAGACTTTTTAATCTTAATGCCGCACTAAAAATGGAGAGATACCGAATACCCCAACCACCTGCTTCAAATGGCAATGATAACCTTTCCCACCCAATCATCACCAGACTGTGCTTAAATAAACCCCCAGACCATAAAAAATTGAAACACAATCTGCGCAGAGTATTAATAACAGAACATGGAATGGGCAACAGAGAGAGCCAGTACACCGGAGTACCCAACAGGACAGATTTTACCAAGGTTAACTTACCTCCAATCGACAACAGTCGATATGTCCAATTGGAGATCCGATTCTCAAATTTTTTGATAAGCCAGTCCCAATCCTTGATTAAGTATCCATTGGGCTTAAGTGTAAATCCCAGATACTTAAAGCCCTCATTAATACAGCAATAATTATATGGCAACAAATGTTGTATCTCCAGCACTCTGTCTTCCGAGATCAGGTTACCATAAA
Source organism: Larix kaempferi (assembly GCA_027924585.1). Taxonomy (NCBI): domain Eukaryota; kingdom Viridiplantae; phylum Streptophyta; class Pinopsida; order Pinales; family Pinaceae; genus Larix; species Larix kaempferi. The sequence goes on from BSBM01000343.1 coordinate 4,998,286, forward strand.
AGCAGGTCTTTCTAATACTAATAGCCATCCCAGAAGCCTTACAGAATAATGTAAGAATCTTCTGGAAATATCTCCATTCCGCAACAGTATCAAGTCCCACAAGTAGAACATCATCGACAAACAATACATGAGTAATATAGAAATCTTTAGTAATTCTGATACCAGAAATCTTACCCTCCCTTTTAGCATTTGAAATCATACGACTGAGGCCTTCTATAACCAGCAGAAATAGTAGAGGAGAGAGTGAGCACCCCTGACGAATGCCTCGTGAACAACTGAAAAATGAGGTGGGAGCCCCATTCACCAAGACCGCTATATTAGCAGTGTCAACACACGCCATAATCCATTTAATTTCCAGTGCCGGGACCCCAATTTGGATCAAGATTAATCTAAGATAATCCCAGTTAACTCTGTCATAGGCTTTCTCTAAATCTATCTTGAGAAAGATGGCTTTTTTCTTCTTATATTTAGCAGAATGAAGAATCTCCTGCGTAATCCCCACAGCATCATGGATCTGTCTGTCTTGTAAAAAGCCAAATTGCTCCTTAGAGATATGTCTAGAGAGTACTGGCTTCAACCTACCAGCAATTATCTTGGAGACAATCTTGTAAACTAGGTTACAGAGCGCAATTGGTCTGAAATCACCAAATTGCTTCGGATCATTAACCTTAGGAATAAGAGTTATGAAAGTAGAATTTAATGCTCCAGACACATAACCCTCCAGCCTCGTGTACTCCACCAATCGGACAAGTTCTTCACCCATTAAATCAAAAAATTGTAGAAACAATTCTACCGTCCAGCCATCAGGGCCTGGACTCTTCTCTTTAGCAAAAAGCTTCAGTGTATTCTCCACTTCATCCAATGTCACTTCCCGATATAATTCCGCAGCCGAGGTATCATCGAAGAACCTAGGGAAGTGCTGAATCACCTGTAACTGGGATTCTAAATCACATGAAGTGTCAGCAGAATATATATTGCGAAAATGCTCCAGAGCCTGTTTCTGGATCTCATGCTGACCGGAGATAACAGCCCCCGGCCCATTGGTAATCTGCCATATAGTATTGCCATTCCTACGGGCCGCAGCATAAGAGTGGAAAAAACGAGTATTGCTATCCCCGAATTGTACCCAAAGAGCCCTGCTCTTCATTCGCCACTCCATTTCTTCCCTTAAAAGTATCTCATGCTTTTCCTTTTCATATTCCTTCATACAAATGTAGCTTCCATCATCCAATGACCCATTCCAACTCCTGCAGTGAAGTTCCTGCAACTTACCTTCAACCCATAACAGTCTCTGCTTATCCGACTGTTTTTTCTTATGTATCCAGCCAGAGACAGCCCGCTTAAACTGTTGTAACTTCCAACAGAAATTATCCACAGGGTTAAGTTCATGTTCATCCTCAATATTCCGCCAGTCATCCTTAGCAAACTGAACAAACTCATCCGATTTAAGCCAGGAACAATCAAACTTATACGGGAAGTTCTGTAACTGAGCACAATTCTCAAATTGTAGAAATACAGGCCAATGATCCGATATTTTGTTCCTTCCCACCCAGCTTTTGTATCTACCAACAGTTTCCAATAATGATTCATGAACTAGGAACTTGTCCAACCGCTTATGTATCCCATCTGGACCACATCGACCATTCGTCCAGGTGGGGGTGTAGGCACCTGTAACAACATCAATCAGTTTGTTGTTAACAAAAAAATCGTTGAAAAAATTTGATAGTGGATCCAACTTCGCCTTAACCCCCCAAATTTCATTAGCAAATCTGGTAAAATTTAAATCCCCTGCCACCATAATATTCTCCAACAACAGTAACCCAGAGTTCTGTAAACCCAGCCAAAAATCTTCTCTGTCAATGTAGGGAGCATAGCAATTGAGTATGTTAATCTGCAAATCAAACATCTTACAGCAACCTTTCAGTAACAGACCCCACCGGGTCTTGTACACAGCAAAAGAGAAATATCTAGGATCCCAAGTAGCTAATATGCCACCCGATAAACCAACCGAGCTCATAGCCGCAATTTCCCAGCTAGGAACAATACTAGCCACCCTAGAAACCGCCACCTGATCAATGCACATCGTCTCTTGTAGTAAAACAATAGAAGGGCGAGCAGTAGAGATGACATTAGAGAGGACCCTGGCTCGAACAGTCGCTCCCAATCCGCGTATATTCAGTGAGCAGATTGACATTAAGACACTCCTGAATTACGGGGAATATCTCTAAGGCCCCCAGTGTCAGAAACCACAATAAGATCCTCCAAAGGAACAGCTCCAGTAACCCCACTAATGTCCCCAGACCCAGGCGTGGCCACACCAGCACCCAGTTCAGTGAGGATACGTTCTGTGACAGAAACCCCCGAACTAGCAGAAGTGTCAGACCCTCCCAATCCCTTCCTACCACCTCTCCTAGGTTTCCTGAGTGTAACATTTTGAAACCGGGACGAGAGACAAGGTTGCACCAATGGGTTAGAAGAAGGGTTCTTGGAATAGATAGGCAATGGAGTAAGTATGTCGCAATCATCAGCATTACCAGAAACAATAATAGCCTCTCCACCAGGTGACCCAACCCGCCCCGCAGTCTCACCAACTAGACCAGACGGCTCACAGACCCTATCCTTGTAACCCGACGACTCGGCAGAGGCAGGAAAACAATCAGGAAATGTATCAGAGGAATGTGGGTATGTATCCACAACCGGATGAGAGGCACAGGTATCACGAAAATCCCCTTGTCCCTCTCCCAAATGGCGGCCATCAACCCTAAGCGGATCCAAAAAATCGACAGAAGTGTCCCCCAGAAACCCTTCCTTACCCGAAGGTATATAGGTATCCCCCACCAATTTCCTCGCAGAAGCCAATAATTCAGTAGCCTCAATACAGTCTAGTTCATCCTCAGAAATATAAGGTATGGGGGAGCCAATGGCCGGGATAAACATACCTGGAGATGTCGCCGCTTCTGTCGCACAAGCCTTCTGATGAGACTGTTGGAGCTCAGTCGTCTCAGTATGAGTCGGTGACCTCCTCGCAGGAGTGGGAGATCTGTTCCCCGGACATTGACTGCAAATGTGACCCGTCATTGAGCACAAATGACACCGAAAAGGCATCCGGAAGTAATCAAGTCACTGCCGCCAAACCCTATCCCCCCAATGTAGTTCAACTTCTGCAGGTAGGCCTAAAGCCATATTGAACTCCACCATAAGTTTCGCCGCCCTTCTGTCAAACCAAAAAAGAGAACTATTATCCAGGCGGACGAATCTACCGACGGTGTTGGCTAACCCAATAAGTATGTTTTCCGTCCAGAGTTCAATCGGTAAGCCGGGGATCAGTAGCCAAAGGTGATGATATTGTTGTTTCTCCCGCAGTGGATCAAAGGAGAGGTGCCACTTTTTGAGGCAGAACGACCCCTCCTTGAAACACCAGAAACGCCGCAGGACAATGCCAACGTGTTCGGGTTTCAAAAAGATGATCAGAACCCACCTATTCAGCAGCATCATAACTCATGGCATGTCACCACAAATTGGAACCCAGTGCTTCCGCACCCAGTCCAACAGTTCCGACTGGTCGCCATTAGTGTACTCCAAATGCCCAACGACCGCCCGGGAATTTAGCATTCTGATACGGTCCAAATTCGTCTCCAGTGGTATAGAAAACTGCTCTAAACCCTCCCTAACCTTGAGGGGCTTACCTTGTCTCCGTTTGCGTGCCTTCTGTCCCCGAAACCTACTCTCCCATGACTGGGAACAGTAAGCATCACCCTTCCCCCGACCGCCTACACCCATCTGCTGCAGGAACCCACCCTCCTTTCCAGAAACCTCTACCGTGTTCACGGGAAGTCCGTCGATATTACCCATGACACTCGTCATATCACACCCTCCTATACCGGCAGTTGCCAGTCACCGGGACGCCCCGTACCACCGGAACCTGCAGAATGTGTGGGAAGTACAATAGCCAAAACTACCGCTAAAACAATCCAAACCCCACCAGAATTAGAAGGGTCGTAATGGGTCAACTTCTAATCGCACCCAAAACAAACGCAGCAGTACAATAGTCAATAATATCGGCCAACTGCAAATCACACCCCAAACAATAGCAACAAGGAAATAGTAGGACTAGCAGGAGACTAAAACCGACCCCCCAAATTAGCCGTGAGTGATCATAGCACTAGCCAGATTGTCAGCAGAAAAAAGATTTACTTCCCACTTATTTTGTTTTGGTTGGTACTAAGTTGGCCCCAACGGGGCCAACTGGACTCCAAAGATTTGCCAAAAATCGAGGCTAGTCGCTATCTCCCCAACAAGCCATTTCTGCAGTAATCAGTCTCCGGACAGTGAAACCCTAACCCTGGTACTGTGCTCCATCCTCTAGTCTCCAGCAGGGTTGCGGAACAGCTCGTCGCTACGGCTTGCGAAACAGGTGGAAAACGAAGAGCCCAGGTGCAAGGGTTCAGTAGGGCAGCAAATCGAGCAAGGGTTTGTGCTCTCTTCCGCGGAAGTGGAAAAACGAAGGTTAGCCGAGCCAAGGGTTAGCTTTTGCAAAACAAGGGTTTTGACAGAGATTGAGCTCGTTTCGGAAGACTGGCAGACTAGCTCGAGTTGGGAGCAAATCTAGCTCGCGTTGGAAGATCGGCAGACCAGCTCGTGTTGGGAGAAAATCCAGCTCGCGTTGGGAGCAAATCCACCTCGCGTTGGGAGCAACTCCAGCTCGTGTTGGAAGCAAAGGCAGCTCGCGTTGGGAGCAACTCCAGCTCGCGTTGGGAGCAAAGCTAGCTCGCGTTGGGAGCAAAGCTAGCTCGTTTTGGAAGCCAGTCCGGTAGCTCGCATTCGGAGCAGGTGCGCTCAGAAGCTGCAGCAAGGCAGGGAAACGCCCAGTTTTGTGCGTTTTGGCTTGGAACGTCCAAGTAGGGTTCCAAGGGCGCGTTTAGACAAGAACGACCAGGAGAGTGCTCAGAAGTGTGCTCAAGGGTGCGTTTGGCAGAAAACGTGCGTTTGTGCAAAGATTGGACTTTGTGCGAAGGTTGGAGTTGAGTCGAGCAAGGACTTAACATCCAAATGGAACCAAGTGGTTTCAGGAACGTTGGTCAGATGGGAGAGTTCGAGAAGCAAGAAACACTCATTCAAAAGTTGTTGGAGGTGTTGGCACCATTTCTAAACAACCAAGAAGGTGGTTCAAGCAAGGAACAGACCCAAGACTCAGCGGAAGAGACATTTGAAGCAGTAGGTGCATGCTGCGAACGATTGTCTGATGCTTGTCATGGCCCCACCGTGACCAACACTTGAAACGAACATGCGGATGCCCGGGTGCGCTAAAGGTGGGCGCATGCCACATGGGGCAAGCCTTGGAGAGTGATGGACTCCTTGGCACACCTTGACCCAACTCGTGTTGGGAGTTCGTCGGCAAGCTGGGCACGCGGACGAGCAAACCACAACGTATGCGACCGTCGGCAAGAAACGGACCAAAGGATGGAACGTGCGGAAGGCGGGCGGGAGGCAAGCGTTGGACGTCAGCAGCACACTTGGGCGCTCGACCCACATAGGTGTGGGCGCGCGACCCTTCGGACGGGCGTTGGCCGGAAAGTGCGGAATGCGCTAAGGCACGGCACACTTAGCGTGGGCGTCAAGTAAAGTGGGCACCCGGATATTGCGGAAGGCGCGCGGTATAAAAGAAGGAAGGCTCACTTCGTCAAAGGCAGCACATGGAGGTTATCAAGTTCGCACGGCTCGCGGAAGGGTTCATGACTACTGGTGGATAGTCAGTCTGTGATGTAACTTGTAATTTCTGTAAGGGTGGCTTGCTAGTTTGTGCAGCACCCAGGAGCTCTGCCAGTTGGGCAACTCCATTTATGTAAAGACTCTGCTATATATATAAAAGGGCTCTGCCAGTTGGGCAACCCATTCACCTATCTCTTGTGTTGCGTTTTCTGGTTATACTTGGTTTATTTGTTAAAATTGCTGAAGGTGCCGGCTAGGGCAAATGACTAAGTAAAAACGTGAACAAGTTATAAGTGTTGCATATTTGCTAAGTGTTTCTGCAGGTACAGGCGTAGTCTGTAGGAGTGCCGTTGCATTAGCCAAGCTTGCAACCGGCTTCCTAGCAGTGCCGCACACCACCTTGGGTTCAATAAGTCTGCTGCCCAAGCGTGGCTGTGTCAGGTGGTATCAGAGCAGCAATCGGTTAGGGTTTGTTGCAGAAGTCAGGGCAAGGCTTCATGCCAGGGTTTGGTGGAAACTCTCCAACGTTTGGAATGATGGCTGGGTTGCCTAAGTCCAAGAAGAAACAGCGAAGGTGTCTAAGGGTGTGGACGTTGTTGCTTAGCGAACCTCCAAGAACGCAAACGTAGAACCAGTCGTTGGATTGGCTAGCTGGGGCGTTAAGGTGGAAAGATGCGGCACGTTCTACACTAGAGAGCCTAGCAGAGGAGGCATCGGTTTGGACAAACGAGCTTCCTGAGAAGCTGCGGAAGCTTCTGGGCGCAGGTGCCGAGCTAGGGCACGCGCCACCCCACACAGTCGTGCTTGCTGAGAAGTGTGCTAAGGTGACGGACGTTTCTGGTAGAACGTGCGGTGCGACCAAGGAAATGGGCGTTGCGGATGGGTACCGAGATGGGCGCTCTGCGGCCCAGAAGTGCGTTTGTGACAGACGCCAAGAAATGACGAAGGTGCGGACGCTTGGCGCCATGAACGGTGACCAAGGCCTGCACGAGTTGTGTTATGTGGACGTTGAGACAAACGGACGGAAGGTGCGGGCACTGGTGGATACAGGTGCTTCGCACAACTTTGTGAAGCTGGAAGTAGCGGATGCGATGGGGTTAAAGAGGAAGGACTGCGGCGTGCGCGTTAAGGCAGTGAACTCCAAGGCCAAGGCTTCCGCAGGCGTGGCTTACGAAGTGCCGGTTCAGCTGGGACGTTGGACGGGTAAGTTGAACTTCACAGTGATGCCCTTGGACGATTTTGACATGATTATTGGGCAGGATTTTCTGCGAGGTCAACAAGCGGTGCTGTTGCCGTTTGCGAATAAGTTGGTTATCTTTCGCGGAAAGAAGCCAATTGTGGTGAAGACGGTGGAAGGAAAAACGAAGGAGCATGAAAAGTTGGTTTCTGCTCTGCGGATAAAGAAGGCTGCTCGAAGGTCAAAAACGCAGATGTATGTTGCAACACTTTTGGAAGAGTCTGATGCAGAGGTTGTGGGGACGCCTACACCTCCGTTCCTCTCTGAAATGTTGGCTACGTATGCGGATTTGATGCCAGAGAACCTACCGAAGGGTTTGCCTCCAAGAAGGAACGTTGACCACAAGATTGAGCTGGAACCGGGTTCCAGACCAGTGGCTAAGGCGCCATACAGGCTATCCGGGCCAGAGTTAGAGGAGCTGAAGAGGCAGCTCACGGAACTCCTGGATGCAGGCTTCATAAGGCCATCAAGGTCACCCTACGGTGCTCCTGTCTTGTTCCAAGGAAAGAAGGATACCCCGGAATTGCGGATGTGCTTGGACTACAGAATGTTGAACAAGCAAACGATCAAAAACCGGTATCCCCTTCCGTTGGTGGCTGATTGTTTTGATAAATTGGCTAAGGCACGAGTGTTCTCAAAACTGGATTTGAGGCAGGGCTACTATCAAGTCAGAATTGCGGAGGGAGATGAGTACAAAACAACGTGCGTAACAAGGTATGGCAGTTATGAATTCTTGGTTATGCCGTTTGGGTTATGTAACGCTCCAGCGACGTTCTGCACATTGATGAATGATGTGCTGCGACCGTTTTTGGATAAGTCAGTTGTGGTGTATCTGGATGACATTGTGATTTACAGCGAGACGTTGGAAGATCACAAGAAGCACTTGGAAGAGGTGTTCAAGGCGTTGAGGGAGAATCAGCTCTATTTGAAATCTTCTAAGTGTGCCTTCGGTCAAGAGGAAATTCAGTTTTTGGGCCATCGGATCGGTCATGGCACGATTCGCATGGATGAACGCAAGGTGGCTGCGATCCAAGACTGGGTTGAACTGAAGACAGTACAGGAGGTACGTAGTTTTCTGGGTTTAGCGAACTACTACCGCAAGTTTGTGGAAGGGTATTCAAAGGTTGCTGCACCCCTCACAGACTTGCTGAAGAAAGACAAGGCTTGGAAGTGGTCCGAGAAGTGTCAAGGGGCTTTTGATGAGCTCAAACGCAGACTTGCATCCGCACCGGTACTGCGGTTGCCTGACTTTGAGAAAGAATTTGAAGTACAGACGGATGCGTCCGATTTTGCTATTGGAGGTGTGCTAATGCAAGAAGGGCATCCGGTTGCGTATGAGAGCCGCAAGCTCCAGGATCGGGAAAGAAGGTACCCGGTTCATGAAAAAGAGATGACTGCAGTGGTACATTGCTTGAGAGTGTGGAGGCATTACTTGATGGGTAAGCCTTTTGTTGTGAATACAGACAACATAGCGACGAGTTACTTCGCCACACAGCCCAAGCTGTCACCAAAGCAGGCACGTTGGCAAGACTTTCTTGCTGAATTTGACATGATTCTTGAGTATCGGCCAGGGAGGTTGAACGCTGCTGCGGATGCATTGAGCAGGAAGGCGCAGTTAGCTTCACTGAGTGAGCAGCCGGTAGCTCAGGTTGTGTCGGATCTGCGGATGAGGATTCGAGAAGCATTGAAAGGAGACTCAACAGCTAAGGACATCCTTGCGCGGATAAAGAAAGGTGATGCTAGCAGGTTCAAGGAAAAAGATGGACTCCTGTTCTACGACGATCGCTTGTATGTGCCGCAGGCTTCGCAACTTAGGAAAGAGTTGTTGAAGGAGTGTCATGATTCGGTTTGGGCAGGGCACCCAGGGAAGCACAGAACAAGGGCGTTGGTGGAAAAGAGTTTCTATTGGAAGAACCTACGGCAAGACATAGAGGAGTATGTCAGGACTTGTCTCGTTTGCCAGCAAGACAAGTCAAGTTCGCAAAAGAAGGCAGGATTGCTGCAGCCGTTGCCTGTGCCAGAACGGCCATGGGTGAGCGTATCCATGGATTTCATCACACAACTGCCGGAAGCGCAGGGGTATAGCGGGATATTCGTTGTGGTAGACCGTTTCTCCAAGTACGCTACGTTTGTGCCGATGAAGTCGCAGTGCAAGGCAGCAGAAGTTGCGAAGCTCTTCTTCCAGCATGTGGTCAAGTACTGGGGCTTGCCACTTAACATCGTTTCGGACCGAGACCCACGGTTCATAGGCAAATTCTGGCCAGCGTTATTCAAGTTGCTTGGGACGCAATTACTCAAGAGTTCGGGCTTCCATCCAGAGACGGACGGACAGACGGAGAGGGTGAACGCGATCTTGGAAAGCTACTTGAGGCATTATGTGCAAGCTGATCAGAAGAACTGGCCAGCACTGTTGGATACGGCACAGTTTAGCTATAACATGCACATAAGTTCGTCAACGGGCTACAGTCCGTTCGAGTTGGCAACGGGACAGAAACCATTGACTCCGCAAGTGATAGCGACTGGGGAAGTTGGCCCTAGTCCTACGGCAAGAGAATTTATGTTGGCATGGCAAGACAGGCTGAAAATGGCTAAGTCTCATATGGAGGCAGCGGCCGAGACAGTGAAGAGAGCGGCAGATAAGCATCGACGGCATGAAGAGTTTTCTGTTGGAGAAAGCGTACTCCTAAGACTCGGAAAGGAGCAGTTTGTTCCTCCTAAGGGCCTGGCCAGCGCCTTAGTGCGGAAGTATGACGGACCTTACGAAATCTTAGAGAGGGTGGGCAAGGTCGCTTACAAGCTAAGACTCCCAGAACAGCTGCGGGCATATCATCCGATTTTTCACGTGAGTCAGCTGAAGCGTTGCCGGGTTGATGCAGATAAGCCGGAACGACAGATTCCTACAAGAGCTCCTGCAATGATCGTGGACAGACCAGATCGAGAAGTAGAAGCAATCTTGGGGCACAGGTTCAATCGACGAGGCAAGGACTCAAGATTGGAGTATTTCGTCAAGTGGCGGGACTTACCAGAGGAAGAGAACAGTTGGGAGTGGAGTACTTCGCTTTGGAAGGCAGAAGGTCTGATCAAGGCGTTTCAGGAGCAGCACGGGCTCCCACCCTGACGGAACCCCAGGAAGTCACGTCGCCGGGACGGCGACAAGTTAGGTGGGGGAGCTTGTCACGGCCCCACCGTGACCAACACTTGAAACGAACATGCGGATGCCCGGGTGCGCTAAAGGTGGGCGCATGCCACATGGGGCAAGCCTTGGAGAGTGATGGACTCCTTGGCACACCTTGACCCAACTCGTGTTGGGAGTTCGTTGGTAAGCTGGGCACGCGGACGAGCAAACCACAACGTATGCGACTGTCGGCAAGAAACGGACCAAAGGATGGAACGTGCGGAAGGCGGGCGCGAGGCAAGCGTTGGACGTCAGCAGCACACTTGGGCGCTCGACCCACATAGGTGTGGGCGCGCGACCCTTCGGACGGGTGTTGGCCGGAAAGTGCGGAACGCGCTAAGGCACGGCACACTTAGCGTGGGCGTCAAGTAAAGTGGGCACCCGGATATTGCGGAAGGCGCGCGGTATAAAAGAAGGAAGGCTCACTTCGTCAAAGGCAGCACACGGAGGTTATCAAGTTCGCACGGCTCGCGGAAGGGTTCATGACTACTGGTGGATAGTCAGTCTGTGATGTAACTTGTAATTTCTGTAAGGGTGGCTTGCTAGTTTGTGCAGCACCCAGGAGCTCTGCCAGTTGGGCAACTCCATTTATGTAAAGACTCTGCTATATATATAAAAGGGCTCTGCCAGTTGGGCAACCCATTCACCTATCTCTTGTGTTGCGTTTTCTGGTTATACTTGGTTTATTTGTTAAAATTGCTGAAGGTGCCGGCTAGGGCAAATGACTAAGTAAAAACGTGAACAAGTTATAAGTGTTGCATATTTGCTAAGTGTTTCCGCAGGTACAGGCGTAGTCTGTAGGAGTGCCGTTGCATTAGCCAAGCTTGCAACCGGCTTCCTAGCAGTGCCGCACACCACCTTGGGTTCAATAAGTCTGCTGCCCAAGCGTGGCTGTGTCAGGGTCGTGACAATCTCCCCCACTTAAAATTGTTGACGTCCTCGTCAACGTAACGCAGCTCAACTGGGACCTCCAGTAAAAGGGACATTGGTGGTGAAGAGACACTTCCGCGTTTTGCCCAAACCGAACGTGGGCTCTGATACCATATGTCATGGGCCTAGGCTTTTCTATCCCTCTCGAGCGTCCCATACCGTTCGAAAGCCTAGACACGCGCGGCACCGGCGTGATATTGCTAGTTGGGCTTGGCCATCAACCGCAAGTCTCACCCGGACTACGCCTCACCGAGAACCAGCCTGACCAAGCCTGCGTCAGACACCATCGAGTTGTGCGGAATGAAGTGCTCGTTTCACCGTAGGCAATGCAGTCCGTCGCATTTCCACCCAACCATAGAACCGTGCCTACTCGCATGTTCGTCCCCCGAGCCAACACTTGAACGACCGACTACTGACCTACTCATGCAAGCTCGCTTAGCCAATATCAATCCGCTTCAGGATGCCTCCAGGGTTTGAAATTATTTTCATGTTAATATTAATAATTTAATTTATTTTAATTATATTGTGTAGAATTAAAGTTGACATAAATCCACTTAACATGCCACTTCAAATTAGCATAAATCCACGTAACACACCACTTGTTTGGAGAACTTTACCAATTTGTTAAATAACAATATATAACCATTTTCATTGCATCACTATGATCAACGTTATTGTAAAATAATGATATTTTTATTTATGTTTGTTTTAAAATGTGATAAGAATTTTTAATTATTTTTTTTTATATTTTTTTTAATTTAATAAGGAGAAGCTGGAAATAAATCTATAATATATTTATAATATATTTATATAAATAGTATTAATATTAAAAACATGTTGTAAATAAAAGAGTTTAATCAATAGATATTGCAATCTACTATATCATTAATTCTTCACTTGTATTTTTTAATTTTAAAAATTATTTTTTATTATTATTATTAATAGATAATTATTTAGGAATTGATTTTTTTAAATATTTTTAAAGAAATAAATATTTGTAGTTATTTTTTACTTTTTATTTATTTTAAAAGAAATGATAAATATAAAATTTGAAATTATATATAATAAATATATAGATTGAAAATAAAAATAAATGCATTATCATTAAATTATAAAATAGAATTGTTGGGTATCACATTTAAAATGAGCCATATTGTTTTTTAAATTTAAAATTATTTTGATAAACAAATAAAATTATGATAAATTTATACATAGTTTATTTAATTTAGCAAAAGTGTTTTAATTATAATAACAAAAGTTTTTATAAATAAAAAAATAAAAAAATATTTATTATAAAGTTGTTATAAAAAAGTTCAATAGAAATCCAAATACTTTAATTATAATACAATATTATTATATAAAATTCTTTATTATTTTAGATAATATGATAATTTATTGTATTCACTATAAAAATATAAAAAATATATCAAAATAATATTCACCAAAACAAATATAAAAATATATCAATTCAAGTGATGCAACACTAGCCCTCATGTGTGCACCTCAAAAAAATTATATGCAACACGAACACTCTTTTTTATAGGATATAATGAATACTTTGAAGTGGTGCTTTTTAATTGCATGATTTAGTTAACTAGAGTAAGAATTAATTTTAAATTTGTTATTGGAATATAATGAGAATTGTTAGTGGAATATAATAATTTAGCAAATCAACAAATTTGGTGATGTGGGTAAAAAGAAGGTTTTTTTTTAAACTCTTATTATTTCTATTATTTTGTACGGTTGTGAAGTTTGGGGATGTAGTATTTCTTGAGAATTTTAGAGAAAGATTGAGCAAATTCAAAAATGTTTTATCACGTATAATCTCAAAATTAAGTGCAATATGCCCTATCCTATTCTCCTTATGAAAGTGGGTCTCTCCCATTGAAAGCATAGCTATGTATAGATACTTGATATATACAAAATTAAGGTAAATGAGATGCCACGACTCCCTAAGATTGCTCTAAATTCTAGTCAAGGCCATCTTTGACTCAAGAGAGGTTGGTACAAAGACGCCATGGTTTTGTTAAGTCATTGGGGGATTTATGAAAACATCGCTTTGCAAGATATCTACAACCTAAAAAAAACTATCACATATAAGTTCAAAGCGAGAATGTGGAACAAGAAAGAGTTAGAGGGTAAAAGAAAGTTAAGATATTATAAGGAAGTCATTAATCCTAATGTGGAAGACCAAACATACATCTCTATCTTAATAAGTTCAAAGAAGAAAATTAATATAGCGAAGATAAGAATGAACTCCCATGAGCTTCATAGCGAAATAAGACGATGTACAATTCCTAAAACACAATGGGAGGAAAGGGTCTTCAAGCTCTGTGAGTCCATGAGCATTGAGTACGAATCTCACTTTCTTTTAGAGTGCCCTTTGTACACCCACATTCGATCACAGTTTCCTAATCTTTGCTACAACTCTAATCTCCACGATCTTCTAACTTATCAAAATTATGGGAACCTAGGAATGCTTATTTCTAAGCTTTTCCTGCATAGGAATCAAATTTTACAAAAATACAAGTAATTCATTTATCTTCTCTTAAGGTCCGATAGACCAAAGGATCTCAGTGGACATTAATCATCATCATTATCATCATAACGATTTTGCTTTTAGAATATAGTAAAATTATAAAAATGTTGGTTTTTTCTTTTTTAAAATAATTATAATTTTTTTTTGTTGAGGTTAAGTGTGGTTTTATGAGATAGGTATACAGATCATTCGAATTTGATCTCCACATTATTAGATTTTTATCATCTTACTTAAAATTATATTATATTATATTTTTTAATTGATTATTTGTTATTAAGATTATTAAATTAAAATGTTAGTAGTTGGTTAGAAAGCAATATTCCACTGGTACCAAATGCATTTGAGTTTTTGATAATTAACATATTTCTTTACATTTTAGAAAGATATTTCATTCTTAACTAATAAAAAAACATTATCAAAAATCTAATTTTATTTATCAAAGAAAAAGAAAAAAAAAATTTAACATAATTATTTTTTTTTCTTAACTTACCACCTTTTATTTTAAAAACAAAATACTCCAATTCACTACCCTTGAGAAGGAGAAATGAATTACAAAGATCTTGCGCTCCATGCTCCAAACGACATCCTAATATTATTAGAATCTTATTATAGATTATGATTAAATTGTTTAGATAGCAAGGAAAAGTTAAATATAAATTAATGGTTGGTCTCTTGGTTATAAAAATATTTAAGGATTTGCTAATTACTACAAAATAATATAATATTTTTATTAAAAATTTTAATATAATTAAAAGCTAGAAGTTAAATTATACATTTAAGAGGAATTAGTTTAATATAGATAGGTATTCAATAATTTGGAATGCTTTTTTAATAGAGAAATTATACTTCATGGAGATGATTAGACATGTCTTTGAAAATTAGTGTTTACTAATTTAGCGATCCAAGTTATAAAAGAGGATGCTAGTCCCTATATATTTTGGTGCCAACCAAATTTAAAAATAGTGAAAGAGGAAAAAGTTATTTTAATACAAATTTTAACTTATATCTTTGTTAATAGTCAGATTGGTTGTTATTGGCTTTAGTATTTTAAGTATTAAAAGAATTAGAAAATGACTTCCAACACATAAAATTGTAATAGACTATTACTTAAAAATCAGATTTTGGAGTAAACATTTGATATATAATGATTATTATTTTCTTTATTTTTTCCATGAAAAAAATCACAATTTATTTTTCAATATAGAAAAATATCATTTCATATTCTTAAAACATGATACAAATAAAAATTAAATAGTAAATTTATAATATATATTTACAAGATTAGAATTTCATATTACAAGATTAAAAAACATTAATAATTTGAAAGATATCTACCACCACTTTCCTTAACCAAAATGACAATTAATAAATTAAAATAGTCAAATTAGTATAAAAATTGGAATATTTAAAACTACTATGTTTATATATAAATAAATATATTAATAAAGTAATTAAATAAAATTATATATAGAGAAAGGGGAAGCTACATGAAAAAAAACTAATTTAGACTTCCGGTTTAGGTAAATATGAAGTATCATAAAATATTTTATTTTCAAGTAAATTATTGAAATATTTAATTTTTATTTTATATATAAATAATGTAATGAACTTTTGTTTTTTTAAAAGAAAGAAAAATGTAATGATATAAGAAATATTGATAAACAATATAAAAATATATATTTTAATTTTATTATCATTAAACACATGTGCTAACCACTCATTCAATTCGATCATCTTTTATTAATTTGAACCAAGAAATTACACTTAAATCATTACATATTTGAGTCTAAAACAATTATTAACAATCAAAGATTGTAACATATCTTATTTACATGAAATAATAAGGTACATGATCATCTCTTATTTACATGAGATAATGAGGTATATAATCATAATAAAGTTGCTAAGTAATGAGAAATTACATTTAAATTATTATATATTTGAGTATCTAACAATTATTAATAATTAAAGAATAAATGTATTTTTCAATTAATTTAAATAATATAATTAAAGAATAATTATATTTCTCAATTAATTTAAATAATGTAGTTTTCATTGAATAATAATAATAACAACAATAACAACAACAATTCTTGTTTATCAACTCACAACTAAATTGTAATAAATTTTATAATTTTCTAAAAAATAAAATAAAAATTTACATCAATAAATTTAGGAAAAACACTTTAATGTTAATTTTTAAAATTATTTTAAAACTCAAGATTAAGCTATCCAAAACCACGTGTAATATTAATTTAAAATTATTTGCAAAGTCAACAATACGATGGAACCCTTTAAGATGAAGGTATTCAACCTTGCATGTAAACATAATTTATAAATATTAAGTAAGCTATTCAAAGTTGCATGTAAACATAATTTAAGATTATTGGCAAATTAAACAATACATTGAAAACAGGAATAAAGAATAAGTAACCCTAAAATAAGGTACCAAGATTATTTAATATTTTGTTTACCGATATCTCTCAATATATTGTCAATATAAAAAGGTGAAATAAACCTTCAAAATGCCTCTTATTAGAAGGGGCAGCCATTCAACTTGTCGACATGTATGCTATTTATGAGTAAGTGCTGTGTGAAAAGGTCTGGCGAAAACCGTAAACGGAGATCCAGATCCACCGCAAACACACATCTGCAGCAGTTTTTGTTTTCTCTGTGAACTTCCTTCTAATCTCTTTCCAACTAAAGGAAATTTCGTTTAAATTAAAGAAATGGAATTGCTTATAGATTATATTTTAGAATTTGGGGTGATTTATTATTTATGATTTTTCTAGATTGAAGAAGGATAGGATAAGTGCACTTTTGATATAAGTAATTATAAATATATATAAAATAAATGATAGCTGATTATAGTTGATGTATAGATAATCATAGCTCATGCATGAATAAAATAGCAATAATCCTTTTAACTAAATAAAGTAACATGTGATTACAATTAAGAATGAAGAACAAGTAATAAATAACTTGTTCATGACACTTAACCTGTAACCTATATTCAATATCACTTATCACAAATTATAACTGACTATACTAATTATATATATATTTCTATCGATAACTAATAGAGTCTAATATAGTCTATTTAAGGGAAGTTTTCTTTGGATCGATAAAAAAAAAATCCCAACGTTTTAAGTGAGGAGCTTCACATACTTTCGATGGACGGAACTTCTTTGTATGCATCTGCTATTCTATATATAGGATTCTCTCCATACCTTATACACTGCTCCGCTTCTATTCTATATATGTTTCTCTCTACACAACTGATAGAGCGCTCAGTTTGTAGAATCCGGTTGTTTATATTCAGCAATTTGTTTACATGGCGTCTTTGAGATTCAAAGTGAGTAGAAAGGCAGCAGTTCTGGTCCCTCCTTCCCTGCCTACTCCAAAGGGCTTTCTCTACCTTTCCAATATCGATGATCAAGCGGCTCTTAGATGTTATATTCCCGTCCTTCACTTCTATCGGTCCAATCCGTCAAAGAAAGGTGACAAGGATCCGGCCAGAGTTATCAGAGAAGGGCTGGCGAAAGTTTTGGTGCACTACTATCCTTTTGCCGGCAGATTGAGAGACGCTCCCGCCGGTAAGCTCATGGTCGACTGCACCGGTGAAGGCGTACTGTTTGTCGAAGCCGACGCAGATGTTGATCTGAAGGAATTTGGAGACATACGTCCACCTATTACCCGCTGGGATGATTTCCTGCACGACGATCTCCTGTCGCAAAATGTTACCAATTCTCCTCTCATACTTATTCAGGTTAACATTTTCTTCTTCTATGAACTATACTCAGATTTATCTGCATGCATTGAATATTCATCATCACCATTGTAACTTTCAGGTAACGCGTTTGAGATGTGGAGGGTTCGTATTCGCCATTCTGTTTAATCATGTCATGAGCGACGGCCGTGGCATAGTTCAGTTCATGAGCGCTCTATCTGAAATGGCAAAGGGGGCGGCAAGACCTTCGGTTCTGCCGGTGTGGAAAAGAGAAATCCTCCGGCCTCGCGCAATTCCGGAAGTTAAATACCGCCTCCACGCATACGATCAAATAGAAGAAAACGATGGTCAGATGGTTCCCGAGAAGGATTTGAATCTCAATTCATTCTTCTTCGGGCCGAATGAGATAGAGTCGCTCAAGAGACAAGCAGTCGGGAAGGGAGGCAAGGGCGCCGCAACTTTTGAAGTTCTATCGGCGTGTCTGTGGCGTTCCAGAACGAGGGCTCTGCAAGTGCCCGCGGAGCAGGAGGTTCGCTTCATCTTTCCCGTCGACGCCCGCACGATATTCAATCCACCGCTTCCCGAGGGCTTCTATGGAAATGCGATTGCTTTGGCATGCGCGAAGACAACAGCAGGAGAGCTCACAAACACATCGCTGTCTTTCGCTGTGAAATTGATCAACGAAGCGAAAATGGGTGTGAACTCTGAGTACATGAGATCAGTTATAGACTTCATGGAATTGAAAGAGCGTCCTCACTTCACAATGTTGGGTTCCTTTGTGGTTTCTCAGGTTTCCAAAATGGGTTTGCGGGATGTAGACTTCGGTTGGGGAAACGCAGTCTACGGAGGGCCTCCAGGAGGGGGCCTTGGAGCCTTTGACGGCACGTTCTGCCTCATTTTCGCGCATCAAAATTCCGACGGGTCAGAAGGAATAATGATTGAGCTCGGCTTGCCCTCCGATGCCATGCGAAGATTTGAAAATGAAATTAGTAGATCTGTTGCTCTCCAATCAAAGCTCTGAACACGGAAACCACGAGAGATCGTTGCATGAAAATAGTGATGGAGATGAAAATAAGGAACCTTGCTACTCTCTGTGTATTACTACGTAGGTTCGTTGTCATGGAATCTTGCCATACGTAGGTTCGTTGTCATGGAATCTTGCCACTCTCTATGTGGCGTTAGAATCGTTATACTGTTGTTATATTGTGCTTTGGTATTGTTCTGTGCTTGATATTGATTTTTTTCAGCAGAAAAAAAAAACATACTATTGTTATTAGGTTGAATCAAATAGTACAAAGATAGGTCTGAATTTATCACAAAATCCAGAATGCAAGATCAAAAACTGTGTCAATACTACCCTCCACAACAATCATAGAAACAAAACTGCACAGAGCAACTACCACTGAAAACTGAAATCAAGAGCTGCTACATATCAGTCCTTACAAAATAAAATCACATAAAAGTGAGCTATAGATACATCAGTTCAGATGAGCTACAAAGAAAACCCCTGACAAAATTAAAGTAAAGAGTAAAAAATGAGAGTAAACCCCCATCTCTAGAGGGTTGGAATTCCACCATTCTTCCCACACTAGATGACCTTCAATGCCTTCAAGAGCCTGTTTGGAAAGCTTATCCGCCATGGAATTATACTCTCTATAGATATGTTCAAATGTAATGAAACCATGCATATCAATCTCCTTTCTTGTACGTTGACACCAATGACGAAGATCTGTTACATCAAGTTGAAAGTCTCCAGCAGCTCATTTAATAGTCACACGGGAATCTCCAAACACTTTAGATTAACCAGCCCAAAACACACGAGAGCGCCAATAGCTCAGCCTTCATGTTTGTTCCCTTACCACAGTTTAAATGCAGAGAGAAATAATGGTCATCATTGAAATAAATTACTCCTCCCATTGCATAAATACCATTTTGTGCCGCACCATAAAAAAATAGAATAGGCTGATTGATATCAAAAGAGAAGAGCCCAACTCTATCAATCCTCAGAATAGACTTACTGCATAGACCATCACCTCAGGTTTTTTCTCCTAAAACTGCACAATTTCTAGTATGCCAAATTACCCAAGCAATAAAGATGGGCAAAAAGAAGAAATTCTTATAGGATTTGTACCAGTTCAGCAAAATTGCTCAAAATTACCAACATTCCAAGAAAAGTCAAAGTTCAAGTTTGCACCACATATATTCCAAACATCCTTTACAAACCTGTAGCTCACAAAAAGATGATTAACAGATTGGGATGAGAGCCTACACAGGATGCACCAATTAGGTCCAATCCAACCTCTTCTCTGGAAAATGTCCCAAGTTTTAAGGCTACCTTGAAGAGCATGCCAAAGAAAACATTTAACTTTAAGAAGAATCTTCCAACTCCAAATCCTTTTGTACCATCAATGCTGGGGTAAATATATCTTTCTTCAATAATTCTAGTATAAGCAGCAGTAATAATACCTTTCTTATCATTACCAATCCACACAAGCTTGTCATTATCCTTGCTTAAGAGACACCCATTAGAGTAATATGCAAAAATTGTTTTTCCATGTAATTTTTAATTGTGCTTTTAATGAAAATGCCTAGTTTTAAAATCGCTGAACGTCATGTACCGTTACATCTAATAAAACGTAATAATGTAGCATTACATCTAATAAAACGTAAAAGGTGATTGAGCATAAAAATAAGTAAAAAGAAGTAAGTAAAGTAAAGTAAGGTAAAAAAAAGTAAAGTAAAAAGAAGCAAGTAAAGTAAAGTAAAATAAAAAGAAGTAATGTAACTTAAAGTAAGTATGGGGAGATGTTGTAACATTTGTGATGTAATGTTTGTTACTAACAAAATAATTAAAAAAATTCATGTCCACTCATTAAAAATTATGGAAAGTATTTAAAAAAAATCCACTTTGGTCCAAAAATAAAATATTATGAAAAGTAAATAAAAAATAGATGTTCGTTTATAAAATAAAAACTTAAAACTTAAACAGGATCTATCAATCAAGAGAGATCAAATTTCTTGAATTTAAATTTTAAAAAAGAAATACAACTCAAGAAATTGAATCCCTCTCGGTGCTTGATAGATACGGGTTTAAGATGGATCTATGCTAGTATAATTTTAGTTTTATATTAAAATAAAAATATATGAAATCAAATAATGTTCATAAACTCAGTTTACATGTTACATAATCAATATTTTAAAATAACTATATATATTCAAAATAATTATATATATTAAAAATAATTTTTTATATATTTTATTATTTACGTAATGTTTTAGTTAATTATATCAATAGATGTTTATATAGTAGAATTTGGGGTGTTCTCCTACCTATGTTTTTCCTAGATTGAAGGAGAATGAGATAAGTGTTCAAAATTATAAATAAACAATTATAAAAAAAATATAAAATATAACTAGTAGTTGAGTAGCTCATGCATGTATAACAAGTTGTGACAACCCATTTAACTAAAGAAGAATTCTATTTTTACACGGGTATAGTTGTTTATATCCTAGAATTTTTTGTGAACTAGTATTTATGCTTTTCCTAGATTGCACGAGGATGAGATGAGACAAGTGTACTCTTTAGATTGATTTTATGGGAGTTATTAAAATTTGAAATAAACGATTATAAAAGAAAAAAGAATATCAAATAGCAATATTAGTTTATGTTTTAATAATACTTAATTTATGACCTATTGGTTTATTTACCGATCACAACTTAAGTAATTGTAGTAGATAAAAATAAAAATAATCTTGAAAATCTTGAAAATCTTATGATTCAATTTGTACGAAATATTATTATTTAAATATTATAATGGGTAGGATTTTTTTTTTTTTAAATATTATTAAAAAGATTAATGTTGAAAGTCTCAACTCATCAAAAATATGTTATTAAAATTCAAAATGATTAAAGTCTCAAATTTTAACTTATAATAAATTAAAATTTAACTATACCATAATGCGATTTTATTTAGATAAGAATAATTTTATTTAAAAGATTTTGTTGTATGGTTTTATTGTACTACATTACATATTAGTATAGATATATATATCAAACCTAATGTTCTAAGATGATGGATTGCTATCATGTAGGGATATACAAATTTATATGATTGAGAATAAATTAATTAATAATATAAATTTTATTTTAAAATTAAATTATAATATATATATATATATATATATATATATATATATTTTATTTTAAATATTAAAATAAAATATTAGATAAAAAATTAATATAAAAGAAATAAATGAAACTTAATAAAAAAAATATAATTATTATCATTGTTTTTTCAAATATATTTTTTCATTTGAGAAATATAGATTAATATTATTAAGGAAGAATCAACACTCAATCTCCTCCCAAAGACTCTATTTACACTTCATTATTATAAAGATTTATTAAAATTATTTTTTTTAAATTATAAAATAGTAAAAACATCTTCAAGTTATTTTTATGTTAAGTTAACTAATTCTAATTATGATTCCTAGAATTCAAGTTGGCAGAAATTCATTTAACACACTATTTGTTTTCAAAACTTCACAATTATTTATTTTTATAATATACAATGCATCACAATTATTTATTTTTACAATATACAATCATTTTCATTGCATCACGATGAACAAGTTTATTGCATTACATGATTGTAAAATCTTTAATTATGTTATTTCTACTTATGTTTGTATGGAATTTTGATTGTCTTACTTCTATGTGTAAAATTTTTGTATTACTCGATTGTAATGATTTTCACTACTTATTTGTAAAAATGATAAACTTTCTTATATGTATTAACAACACAAAATTGTGTTTACCTCTGGACACTTCAAAATTTGTCTTTGCTATCAATGATATAAGACGAGAAGAAGCGTTTATTTGCTATATTAAAAGTAAGATGAGTACACCAAATGGTTTTTCAGTGTGCCACTTGTTTGATGATCTCCTTCTATTTTTATCCAAGATGAAGGAAATAGATCACATTTCTCGCATGTTTGTGAAAGAGAGGTCGGTAGAAAGCTTCGACAAGAATGGTTGCAATGCTAGAGGGGTCGCCATGTCACAGTTGACCTAAATTGGTGCTCCATGTGCCATAAATATGGTTGCAAATTTGAATATTGACAGATATTAATAAGATATAAGTATGTGTAAATTACTTTTAAATATTTTCTTTAATAATACCTTTTACAATATTTAGTTGATTATAATAAGTATATTTAATGAATAAGTTTTTACTACTACATTGTTTTCTACATGCAGATTCACTGAAAATATATTTTCTAATTTAGTTGGGATTCCTATGAGCTGAGCATACATGAACAATTTATTCTCCATATACATCAAATGGTCTCTACCTTGATTGAAAATGAATGTCACATTTTCCGCTATACACTTCAATTTGTTTCTACGATGAGGGCATCGCTCTTTCAAATTGAACATATTTGTCGAAACCATGGGGTTGATGTAAATTAGTCTTGCATATGTCATGGATGTAGCATATAAATATTTCTTAGAATTTTGTTGTACATCAATTTGATACAATTGAATATATATTCTATATTTTCAATAAGAAATTGCGCGATTTGCATATTCATACTGTATACTCCTATTATAAGTTTAATATATTTCTATTGTACATTGAAGGGACTTATCTATATATATATTATATTTCTAAAGTCAAGTAATAATTTGAAATATGTTAGATTTAAGTAATGATGTTATATTTGAAATAAGAATGTTTAATTTAAAATCCCTAATAATTATGTTAACATATTTCAAAGTGACATTCTTAATTTCACCATTCCAACTTATGTTCTTACTCATGCTTTATAATTTGAATTAAAGATTTAATAAATAGATATTGTCACGGTGATGTCTTAATTAGTGCCATTGTCTCAATACTAATTTTCAATACTTGAAATATGGTGATGTTAAATTTTATGTAAGGATGCTAAAATCATTATTTGCTTACTTTAAAATTGTGCCTAGGATACTATCAATCTCAAAATTAATTTGCAATATGATTATTGGAATGCCATAATGCCATAATATGACATTGCACTCAACTCATTCAATTTATTCCTTTTGTGTAACATCAAAAGATGACATAATATTAAAGTGATCCATTTACATTACTAAAGTGATAAAAGAACAAAATAATATGACACAATATAATATTAAAGTTATCAAAAAGAAACATAACACATATCTAATACTACTATTCGAACATACAAGTACTTTAAATAATTCAAGTACTTTTCTTCTACTTACTTTTTCTTTATAAGTACCTTAATAATTCATGTATCCTCCTTGTTCTTTACAATATAAATAAATTTACTTTGCGATCCACACCCTTTTAGTTAAATTGAATTAAAAAAATACTAACATATCCTTCACATAATGTCACATAAATTTGCAAACAACCGAACTTCCATGTGACATAATCTCTTCGTAAAATTCAATAAAAGAATTCAACTAGCATAACCATATTTAAACAAGATCTCTGTCCATTCATATTTAAATAACATGTCGTTACATGTGACATAACCATATTAAATCATTCATAGTAAATATTTCAACTAGCATAACCATCTCCTTCCATTTGTATTTAAACAATATATATCCTTCCATGTGACATAACCTTTTAGTAAAATTCTATAAACATTAAACACTATCCAATCATCAACCTCAGAACCTCAATGTGATCCTTCAACAAACTAAACACTATCCAATCATCCAAGTACACTTCTAGAAATGATCCAGGTGGATATTGGTGGCAACCCACCTTTTCTAACTGGCTCAAAATAGTTTTCTGGCAATTTTGGCAATTTACTATTTTTAGCAGTTTTTCAGGTCTTGAACTTCGAGAGCCGTTTTGAGGCCCTAAATGACATTTTTTGGGGTACACACCACCAACAACTCTCTTAATAAAAATTTTCATAGAGTTTGTATTTCTTGGATAGATCTTTCCAACGAGCTATCATGCGCCCCAAACGGAGATTGTATGCCAAAGTTACACCCCTGGGAAGTTGATACACCAAACTACCCAAAACGGGGCCCACAAAACTATTGGATTCTCATCTTTCGGGGTTAGGGTTTTGGATTTTGGGTATTGTAAAAAGGCCTTCAGAGCCTCATTGTAATGATATTCTTTCCAATGAGCGCAACCGACACATCTCTTCTCAGAGACAAGCCACCACCATTCCAGCAAGCTTATTTTCCGCTGCATTTTACAGTTTCAGCTTATTTCCTTACTGAATAGAAAATCATTTTTACTGTATCTCTGATATTTTGTGTTCAGCATATTTTAATAATATGTATTCATTTCGTTATGCAAATAAAATTCGGATCAGTGGTATTTGAGTGGTCTCCTCCTTGTCGTCTTAATGCATGTCCCCAACTAGGTTAGGGTACAAAGAATAGGGTCTCGAGCTTGTTTCTCTTGAGGACAAAAGCTCTTGCGTGCCTAAGAAACCTCTCATGGAGGGAGAAAAGAAAGATGATGGGACAGGATATCCTTTCAAAATGTTGCTTGAAGAAGCCCTCATGTAACAGAGGAACGAGAGGATGGATAGTTTCACGCAAATCCTTCGGTGGCTACCAATAGTTGACATGTCTTCCTCGAGCGGAAGCACCGCCCCCTTCAATGTACAAATCAACTTCGATATTCCTATATTTAAAGGTCAAATAGACGCAAATGTTGTAGACAAGTGGTTGAATCTACTAGAAGGGTATTTTTCTATCCATAACTTTTCGAATAGAGAAAATATTACTTTTGCGCTCCTCAAAGCCGTTCCCCACGTCAAATATTGGTGGGAAACTTTCTGTGAGCAAAAGGAAATAGAGGAACCCTCACTATTTATAGTCACAGCCACCTGGGAATCCTTTCGAGATGCTATTAAGGAACAATACTACCCTGTTGGAAGTTATGACGACTTGTATACCAAATGGACCACACTGCGACAAGAAAGAGATTAAGCAGTGCCAAAGTTCACAAATATCTTCCATACCTTGCGCACCAAGCTGGGTATCAAATATTCAGAGCGACATCTGCTGCTAAAGTATCGTAGTGCTCTACATAGATACATCCAGACCTAAATGGAATTTCTGGACATCTCCTCCTTGGGTGCGGCCTACCAATATGCCGTCAAAATTGAGTAGAAGCTCAAACAAAAGATGCGGCAATTTGGGCCTGGGAACCCCTCACAGCAAAAGACAGGAAAGGGAGGCCCCAACTCACAAAATAAAGGATAGAGCAAAGATGGAAAGTACCAGGACAACTAGTCCAATCTGCAAGCAAAGAAGGACACTAGAAAGACAAAGAAATATACCACGAAGTTGTGCGACTTCCATAAGATCCCTTGGCATAACACTGCTGACTTCCGCTCAAAGCAGTCACTAGTTGCCAAAGTGAAAGCGTATGAATCAGATGCAGGTTCTGAATCTAATTTAGAACCATAAATGGGAAGACAAATCATTGATGCGGAACCTAGTGCCACCATGGCTACCACCAAGCTCCATCCTGATGAACCAGATGAGCCAAAAGAAGGAGAGCGCCTCTTCCATTCACGTATGTGGATAAAAGGCACCCCGTTGCACTTCATTGTTGATAGTGGTATCTAGAATAACCTCATCTCAGCAAAGGTCGTCAAGCGACTGGCCCTGCCAACAACGCCGCACCCACAACCCTACACCATTGGATGGCTATGCCAAGGAAGCGATCTCCGCGTCAGCTAACAGTGCCGACTGTCGTATGACATCAAGCCCTTCAAGGACGAGGTATTGTGTGATATTGCTCCTGTCAAAGTTTGTAATGCTCTTTTGGGCCAACCTTATTTATGGAAACGCCATACTGTATATGAGTCTAGGCCTCGCAGTGTTATTATTACTTTGAATAGGAAATTGTGCAGGATACCCGAGGCAGTCCCTCTTAGTGCTATGTTAGTAAAGCAAGATCGCAGAGCAATAACAATAAACAAGATGCAAATACAATCACACAAACATATTACGAGAGAGACACCAATATATCGTGGTTCACCCAACATGGGCTATGTCCACACTGAAATTGCCATTCCTTATTATTATACCATCCAGCAAATGAAGGGATACAACCTACAGCACATCTGATGCACTCCCTCCTGATTGTCTCATAGTCTCTCATTTCAATCTTAGAGATATTTACAATTCATAATACCTAATACATCAACCCTAGCCGTATTACAATGTATTTCTTATAAAGGAGAATACCATGGGAAAATACCACGGGTTACCCAAAACCATGGGCCTGTAAAACAACCCCAAAAATTTCCTTTGGGGGTAATTACCCCCGGAACCTAGTGGGGGGAGGTTTCACCCCCCCACACCCCCCCCACCTCGCTGGGGTGAGTGTATAGTCCTTTTGTATATCATATAAAGCTAGGGTACAAACATGGCTGAATAATAATATCTATGAATCTGGGAGATCAGGATCCACAACCAACAATCTCCCACTTGGAGACTGATCACAACAACTCCACCGATGTTGCACTTGTTGGACCTTGGACTTGGAAAATTTTGCATCTTCACCTTCACACTAGAAGGACAACTGAAACTGAGCAGGAACTTAGTTTCTCTCTGGTCACTACCTTTGCGAACATGTCTACAGGATTCTTGCTAGTATGTATCTTTCCAGCTTCAACAGTTCATCTTCCAGAACAGAGCGTATGAAATGGTACTTTAGCTGTATATGTTTAGTCCTTGAATGGAATATTGAGTTCTTTGCAAGATGAATGGCACTCTGGCTGTCACTATACAACCTGCTATCCTTCTGCTTCTTACACAATTCCTCCATAAACCTCTGCAACCAAATCATCTCTTTACTAGCCTCTGTAACAACAACATACTCTGCTTGCATTGTTGAAAGTGCAACAACTTTTTGTAGTTTCGAAATCCAACTTATTGTTGTTGCAACTACAGTAAACACATACCCTGTGGTCCTCCTGCTATCCTTATCACCTACCATATCTACATCAACATATCCTTGTAGAACAGTGACTGAACCTCCAAAACATAATGCCTGAGTGGTAATACCTCTCAAATACCTGAGAATCCACTGTACTACCTTCCAATGTTCTTTACCTAGATTGTTCATATATTTGCTCACAATTCCCACTGCATGTGCAATATCTGGTCTTCTGCACACCATGGCATACATCAAGATACCAATTGCTGATGAATAGGGAATCGTGTACATGTAATCTATCTCTTCATGTGTCTTGGGACACATTTACTTACTTAGATTGAAATGGATGGCCAAAGGTGTACTAACTGGTTTTGCATTCTACATTCTGAACCTCTCCAACACATTTTGTATGTACTCACCCTGAGACAATGTCAATTTGCGATTTTTCTTGTCTCTTGTTATTCTCATACCAAGGATTTTCTTTGCAGCACCTAAATCCTTCATCACAAATGAATTAGCTAACTTCCTTTTGAGTACATTTATATCTTGCTTGTTAGACCCTGCAACAAGCATGTCATCCACATACAATAACAATATAATATATCTTCCATTATCTAGATTCTTGAAGTAAACACAGTGGTTAGAATGACATCTACTATAACCCCGTTCTATCATAAACCTGTCAAATTTTAAATACCACTGCCTTTCAGCTTGCTTTAAGCCATACAATCTCTTCTTCAACCTACATACCAGATGCTCTCTCCCTTTGACCTCATACCCTTGTGGCTGCTGCATATATATCTCTTCCTCCAAATCCCCATGGAGAAAAGTTGTTTTTACATCTAACTATTCAAGATGCAAATCATCTACCACCACTAGACTTAAAATAGTCCTAATTGAAGTCATCTTAAGTACATGAGAAAATATTTCATCAAAATCTATACCTTTCCTTTGTGCAAACCCCTTTACAACAAGTCTGGCCTTGTACCGCTTCTTGCCTCCTTCTTCTTCCTTCAACCTGTAAATCCATTTGTTCTGCAATACTCTTTTACCAATAGGCAACTTAACCAAATCCCAAGTCTCGTTTCCTTCCAATGAGTCCATCTCCTCATTCATGCCTTGCTCCCACTTCTTTTTAGTTTCCACCTGCATTGCTTCTTCATAACATTCTAGTACACCAGCATCAGTCCTTAATAAATAATACATTGAAGGAGGGTATCCTTCAAGAAGTCTACATAACCTGCTAGATATTCTTACACTTGTAGGAGTTTCAGGTACTTGCTGTTGTTCTTGATTTTCTGGCACCTTTGGAACTTCATCTTCTTTAATTTCATCAAGTACTGTGTACTCTGTGTTTTTCTTTTCCTTTTTCTTTGCCTATAACTAATCTTTATACATGACCTTTTCATTGAATATCACATCTCTACTCCTAATGATTTTTTTATTTTCATAATCCCATAAGCGATAACCAAAATCATCAACCCCATATCCAATAAAGGTACATTTCTTGGATTTAGCTTCAGGCTTTGTTCTATTTTCTTTATCAATATGGACAAATTCTTCACAACCAAATGTTCTCAGAAATGAGTAGTTTACCTTTTTACTAGTCCATGCCTCCTCTGGAATACCACCATCCAAAGCACTTGAAGGCCCTCTGTTTATTAAATAAACAATATTATTTACAACATCTGCCCAAAACTGTAAGGGCAGCCCTGCATGCAGTCTCATACACCTTGCACGCTCCATGATCATTCTATTCATCCTTTCCGACGCACCATTTTTTTGTGGTGTTCCTGGGACTGTCTTCTCTCTATGAATCCCATGGTATGAACAATAACTATCAAACTCCTTGCCGCAGTACTCACCTCCATTATCAGATCTGAGACACTTCAACCATTTTCCTGTCTCATTCTCAACCAATGTCACATCCCCTCACATCATACCAGTGCGATGGAGAGGATCGTGATGCTAAAAACGGGCATCTAGCCCCATGAAATTATTAAATAATCATTCACATAATATAAAAAGACATATGTAAATGTATAATTATAAGAAAACACAACGGAAGTAATTTTAATTACACATCCATCATACATTCAAGATATTCATCAAATAAATAATTGCAAAGTTAACACAAGAGAATACTTATCTTGTAACAAAGTAGTCCCAAGCAATTGGGTATGCAACTACAACGTTCCACCCATCCATAGGCCAGTTGTGATAATCAATATCTCAACACACTGCCACCCCCGAGCTGGGCATGATCTCTACAAGGAATCAGGGACCAGCAGACTCACACATAGCTCAAAGATACACCAAAACAGCCAAGCCAAGCTACAGTTGGGTTTATCAGGCTGTTAGGTAATGGAAGGAAGAATTGCTAAGCTAGTGGGATCATCCATAGAGATATGGGCACCCTCCGCAAGATCTATCTAGCTTGGTCCCCACAATACCTACACACCTGGCACAAGAAAGTATTCCCTTCACTAATACACAATCCCTTGGGCCATACCTTCCATTCTAGTGTTCTTCAAGGTGTGCATAGAAGAGCAACCAGCCCTTTTGATACTTTTGAGAGGTTACCTCCTCACTAGGTTTATCAAGCCAATTCTGCTCCACTTCCACTCCTAATTCTTGCTCATAATTTCCAACCAACATAGGGATGCACCCTACTAAAAAACACAAGTGCTGAAAAATGTGGGCGACCAAAATGAACTGGTAGATGGGGAATAAACCCTGGGAGAGCAAATTCGTTTCCAGAAAACGTTTTTCTGCATTTCAGGGGCAAAAACGACCTCTATAAACCCCCAAAATGTGACTCCCTTTCTCCCAGCCACTGTGCAACACAAAAACGAGCTCCCAACTATGGAAAAATGCAGGAAATTGGTAAAAAAACGTGATGGGGAAATCCCAGCTAGCTCAAACTACGTGAGGGAGGAAAAACTCTGGGTTCAGAATGGCTTTGGGCACCATTTCGTGGGTTTTTCTTGCCCCAGAAGAAAAAGTACGTTTTCCCAGGTTGATGGCTTGCCCATGCATGAAATTGGCTGCCATGCCTCTTCATTCCCAAGGCATTAACTGCCTCAACCAATTTTTGGAAGAATTAAATGATTGGGTGCATAAGTCAGAATGGGTAGTTGAGGGTTTATTCATTGACATCTAGCTTATCACCATTGGCTCAAGGGTTTGAATAATTTCCCTCCCTATTCCTTGTAGAATCATGCCCCCATCTCTTTGTTGCATTGCATAGCTAGTTGTGGGTTTTTTCATTAAAATTCGTATTTACATTATGTCTTAATTTACATTGTGCCTATCTAGCACAAGAACCACAGGCATCTATTTTTAATTGCCGATACATAAAACGCTAAATCAATGGTGGGGCCTTGGCCTTGAGCTCCTCACCATGATTAAATATCAATATTTACATCATTTACGAGTTAATGCGAAGGGGGTCAAAATGGGGACATGACAACCTTTCCACTTCTTAAAAGTAGCCAACACATCAGATTTATGTCTAATGCAATAAACCCAAGTTTTTCTAGTTGCATAATCAATAAATGTAACATAATAATGAGAGCCACCAAGAGATTGTACCTGAGCCGGTCCCCATACATCTGTATGCACAAGCTCTAACTTTTCATTCTTCTTTTGTTTCCCAACCCTGAGAAATCTGACTCCCTTTTGTTTTCCATAAACATAGTTCTCATAGAATTCCAAACTTACCTGCTTCAAATCTGGCAACGACTTCCTTAAGTGGAGAATCTACATCCCCTTCTCACTCATGTACTGGCCAAGCCTATGATGCCACAATGTTGTATTTGTTCATGTCGAAGCTAAAGAGATAGAATGGTCAGTATTATGAGGACATAAATACAACGTACATATCCTATCTCCTTTTTCTATCAGCATTGATCCTTTAGTGATCTTCCACCACATTTCTCCAAACGTAGATAGAAAACCACCATCTCCCAACTACCCTTTTGAGATCAGATTTCTTTTCATAGCAGGAATATGCCTAACATCTTTCAGCATCCATTTAGTTACATTCTTAAATTTTATCCATACCTTACCCATTCCAACAATTTTATATGGGTCATCATTACCCAATAACACATGTCCAAAATCACCTGGAACATAATCATGAAAATATTTCCTATGGGGTGTAGCATGACATGAAACCCCTAAAACTACTACCCAGTAATCACTAGTATTATCTAAAGCAAGAATCAAAGCATCTTGTAACACATCACTTGCTACATTTGCTTCTTGAGTAGTCTCCTACTGTCCATCTCCTTTTTTCTTTAGAGATCTGTAGTCTTTCTTCAGATGTCCTTTCTTTCCACAGTTTCAACACTCTATTTTTCCCATTCTAGACTTGGATCTACCTGCTTTAGACTTGCTGCAATTTCCTTGGCTCTTTCCTCTCTCCCTTTGTCTTCCCCTACTCTCCATGGTCAACACATTACCTGATGTCTCACCTGTGTTTTTTCATCGCATTTCCTCGCTAAGAATACCACCAATAACATCATCAAATTTCAAGGTGTTTGAACCAGAGACAGAGTTACTTACAGCCATGAACAAGCTATTCCATCTTTCTGGCAATGAACACAAGCATATAAGATCCCTAACCTCATCATCAAAGTTCACACTTATAGAAATCAATTGATTTGCAACCGTATTAAATTCATTTAAATGATCAACAACATATCCACCTTCTGACATCTTCATATTAAATAAATTCTTCATTAGAAATACCTTGTTGGAGGCTAAGGGTTTTTCATACAGCTTACCTAATGTGCTCATCAAACCCTCTGTTTTCTTTTCTTTTGGGATATTGAAATCCACCAACAAAGCCAGGGAAAGCCATATTGTTCCCAGTGCCTTTCTATCAAGAACCTCCCATTCTTCGTCCTTCATAGTCACCAGCTCCTTTGCTCTTCCTCCCAATGGTAGGAATAGATCCTTCTGGTACAGATAGTCCTCCATTTGTATCTTCCATAACTCGTATTTTTGGCCATTAAATTTCTCAACCTTAAACTTTCCTTCTTCCACCATTGCTCCCACTCAAACTAGAAACCCTAGTTTCCCGTGGGTTTATCTGCCAAATAGACCTTTGGCTTTGATACCAATTGTTAGAAAAACTGGATCGCAAAGCAATAACAATAAACAAGATGAAAATACAATCACACAAACATATTACAAGAGAGACACCAATATATCATGGTTCACCCAATATGGGCTATGTCCACACTGAAATTTCTAGTCCTTATTATTATACCATCTAGCAAATGAAGGGATACAACCTGCAACACATCCCCTGCACTTCCTCTTCACTGTCTCATGGTCTCTCATTTTGATCTCAGAGATCTTTACAATGCATAATACCAAATACATCAACCCTAGCCGTATTACAATGTCTTTCTTATAAAGGGGAATAACATGGGAAAATACCACAAGTTACCCAAAACCATGGGCCCGTAAAACAACCCCAAAAATTTCATTAAGGAGTAATTACCCTCAGAACCCAATGGGGGGAGGCTTCCCCCCCCCAAACCCTCCCTGCTGGGGTGAGTGTACAGTCCTTTTCCATATCATATAAAGCTGGAGTACAAACATGTCTGAATAATAATATCTATGAATCTGGGAGATCAGGATCCACAACCAACATGTTATTTCCTTGATCTCTGCCAAGCAATGAAGGAAGGTTATCTCTCAGACCGGGAAATTTTTCTTCTTCGTGATTCGCTCTCAGAGTGAGAGAAAGATTGCAGCCACATCCAAGGCCTCTAAGGCCAATCTCTCCACACAACAGAAGCAAGTGGATAAGGTTTTGGAAGAATACTCAGATCTCTTTTCCTCTCCTACCAGGGTACCTCTGCACTGCAAGGTCAAGCATCCCATTGATCTAACCTCGGGCGCACTGCTACCCAATGGGCCAGTCTATCGCCACTAGTTATTAGAAAATGAGGATATCAAGAGGAAGATCCAAGAATTTATCCACAAGGGGCACATCCATCCCAGATCATCGCCTTGTGGGAGCCCAATCATGTTGGTGAAGAAGAAAGACAGGATCTGGCGGCTCTGCATTGATTGTCGGGCCCTGAATAAAATCATAGTTTGGAACCGGTACCCATTTCCCTGAATCGACGACCTCCTTGATCAGCTCATGGGGGAAAATACTTCAGTAAGATTGATCTGAAGTATGGCTACCACCAGGTCCCAATAGAACAAAGGAGTTGTTTACTGCTTGAATCTATCGTGAGGCTTAGCTGCTAGTAGTAAGGAGTTGAGGGGTGTAGATTTCATATCTATTTAATTAAGGAAGTAAGAAGATTCTTTATATCATATATTTATTGATTGAGGGTGCATGAGGGGTTGGTTTGGAGGATAGCGGTCCCCCACATGTGGTTTTCCTAGTTTCTACTAGCTATGGTCAAACTTGTCATCTTGTTAGTTCATGACTTGGTTTCATGGTTCACATTTAGATCAGTTTTACTTTTATTGATATTAATTTTATCTTAATTGATAAATTGATAATCATACTTGTAATTATTATTTGCATGTGTTGTTATTTTCTTGTTAAATGGTTTCTATGCAAACCCCAATTACAAACTATAATTTAGTTGTGTACTTATGATATTATTTGGATATGGATACAAATTGTTAATTTAGTAAAGACTTTACCTCATTATCATGAAACTATGGAATATGAACAGATGGATGCATGCGTGATTCTATAAATTAAAAAAAAAAATGGTTGGAATTCCTCTTTTAGCTTTAAAATTACAAACATTGTGGTTTGGATTGCATAAAGAAAAAGCTTATATAGAAAGAACAGAATTCCAATCTAATCTACAGACCCATCAAATGTACTCTTTTAAAGTACTTCATTTTCAAAATTACATAGAAACATTGTCAAACGGGAATGGGTTCACAAAACCATTAGAAACCATATTGTTTTCCAAGTATTCTTCATATTTTAGAGATCCATCCATTAGGCTCACTGCTCTCTTTGAAAGTATGTTAGCGATCATATTGAGTTCCTGGAATGCATGAGAGAAAGTGATGAAATTAAATCGCTTCTTTAATATCAAAATTCTATTGCATCACTGATCTAACTTCAAAACCTGTATCTTGTAATTTTTAGAAACCCAATCCATGATCACCCTTGAATCACTAGCCACCTATAAATGTTCAATTTCAATATACCTTGCAAATGAGAGAAGATCCCATAATGCAAGAAGCTCAGCTTGTGTGTTGTTACCCCTTCCACAACCCATCTGAAGATGGAAAGGATGAATGTTATTTAATTTCAATAGAATCGCAACACCATAATTACCTAAATAAGTAACACCATTAAAATAAGTTGTAGATATATCATCTGCAAACCTTGACATAATACAATTTCTAATTTTTATGTGCTTATCTTCCCTATAATAATAAAAAAAGAGACCAACAATCCTATAGTTGACAAAGTATATTAAAAGTTTCAAGTCTTCAAAAATGGCTAAATTCCCTGCTTTCCAGATAGCCCACACTATAAAGAGAGGGATCTCCTTATATTTTCCTACCTTATTGAACGAGTTTTCCATAAATGTTCCAAAGGAGTCACCTTCCCATAATCCTTTAGAGTTTAGGATCCTACAAAATTCTTCCCTGACTTTCTTGAAATAACAATAGTGAAAAAATAGATTGGAAAGAGTTTCATTTTCACATCCGCATAAGCTACATACACCTGAACCAAAACCTCTCTTTAAGAGATTTTCCCATGTCAAAATTTTATTTTCAAAAGATATAAAAAAACAGTTTAGTTTAAGTGGGGCATGCCACTTCCATATATAATTGTACCACCATTTTCCAGGAGTCTCCACAAAACCCTTAGATATTTCATTATAGGGCTTCTTAGTAGTGATGTTACCATTAGATTTATTCCAATCCCATATTAGGATATCTTCCCCGTTAACCAGTTGAATAGTTGATTGATACAAACCTATGATATGCATGTTCCATTCTTCATCCATGTTCCCTATCAACCGCAGATCATTTGCAAGTAGCCAATAGGAATAGGACAATCCAAAATAGTATTTTCTTTTAATCTAAGCTTAAAAAAAAAGTCTTGTAGAAATACCAAAAGTTTCTCAAAAATTTTGTAGAAACTCCCCCTCCCCCCCCACAAAAAAATGGGTTGATTCCAACATATACCTACCTACCATTCCCAACCTTCCATGAAATCCAATTACCCATCCAAGGATAGGATCTAATCAAACCCCTCCATATAATTATAGAAAGTTTTCTTTGGATCCCTAACCCACTCTACAACGAATATTTTCTTCATATATTTGTCCTTTAGAACCTCACTTCAAATCCATTTGTCAAAGAGACCCCTCTATAATATTTTTAAGCTCATGGATGAGCTAAACCAATCCATATTTTTAATTCCCCAACCTCCATATTCTTTGGAATAGAGATACTTTCACAACTCACCAAGTGAAATGTATTCCCATTAGAGTTCTTATCCCATAATAAATGCATCATTATTTTATGGATACCTTGTAAGATAAAAAGAATAAATTTTGCAAGATACATCCAATATAATGGAATGATCTCCAAAATAATCTTAACCAATATGTATCTCCTCCCTAGTGAGATCCACCTAAAATCCCACGTACTCATCATTTTCTTCAATTTCCTAAGTAACTAGATCCAGTCATTTTTCCTATAAAAATTATGCTTCAAGTAATATCCAAGGTATTTGAATTGTGTCTCAATACTTTCCACATTGAAAGGGAATATATTAAGTACCTGATGAGAATTTCTTGATCAATATTATTCTACAGAAACATGGATTTCCGAGCACTGACATCCATTCCTGAGCCTTCATGTTATGAATAAAATAATAATAAAATAAACATCAATATATATATATATATATATATAAATAATAATAATAATAATAACAACAAACAAGAATAATATAATAATATAATTAATTAGTGAAATGGTGTAACTTTTTATGAAGAGTTGCATTAGACATCCTTTAAACACTTATAAATACAGAAAGTCTATCTTGTAAAAGACCATATCTATTTTATCAACTTTTATATATATTTATGGATTATTTGTATTTTCCAAAGTGGAAGTTCGAGAAGTTATAGTAAACGGATTATTACCGTTATAGTGGTATCAGAGCTAAGTTAAAAAAAAAGAAAAAAAAAGAAAGAAGAAGTAAAACCGCAAATGGTTTTGTGAGAAGTGGGTTTGGTTTTATTCCCTAACAAGAAACCAAAAGTGAGATTTGAACTTGGGTGGGGAAGGTTACAATCATTCCTCCGAACCAACCATTCTACACCATTTTAAAAAACTTAAGGGGAAATTAAATTAGAAGGGCATCAACACAAATAAGTTTTACAAGAAGAATCATATTAAACATTGTTATTAAAAAAAATAAAAAAATCAAGGAGGATTCTTTCCAAAATTTGAAAGGGAAGAAGACAAAATCAAGGAAGACCCCCTTATCAAAGAAGACCAAGTCAAAGAAGAACTTGAAGCAAAGACGAAGTCACGAATTATGGCGAATTCAAAATCAGAAATGACATCACAGTCACAAGCAGCATTGAATGAATTAAAGAAATCTAAAACCAATATTGATTTTCAATTCGAAATTATAAAGCTAGAAATGTGAAATCGTTTAGCAGAACACGAGAATCAAAGATTAACAAATAAAAAAAGAGATCTCCAGAATAGGTTATTAGATAAGGATAAGGAAATTTCATATCTAAGAAGTCACAATCGAAACTTGGAAGATAAAATCAGAAACTTCAAAAATGTCGAAGAATCTTCATATGGAAGTAATAATGATTTAGAAGATGACATAACGCGTTTAAACAAGCTTGTCATGGATAAAAATGTGGAATTAATGCAAACCTAGAGAAAGCTAGAAAATCAAGAATCAGAGAGATGTCAACATCAACAACAGAGGGAAAAACTTCAGCAAGAGTATGACGACATTAAGAAGACATATAAGTTGGAAATTAAGAAAATTAAGGACGAATTAGCAAGCAATACCGAAGAACTATTTCGACTAAAAATTCATAACAAGACATTACTTATGAAAATCAAGAAGCTGAAGCAAAGTCGAAAGATGGAGCATTCAAATGAAGACCTTGAAGGAAGAATACTAGAAAAGCAAGAAGAAAACCAACACCTCAGAAAGTTTAAACAAGAACAAGAGGAACAAGTCAAGAAGTTAAAAGAGGAAAAAAAGTCACAAGACGAAAGGTTCAAGAAAATTCAGAGCAATAACAATCTACTGGAGAACAAAGTAGCACAAATACAGAAGGAAGCATCCAGACTCTCCAGAAAACAAAATCAAGTTGAGGAAGAAGAAATAAATTCAAATTCAGTATTCGCCGCAGTTCAAAAAGAATTCAAACCAACAGAAGAACAAACAACAATAAATCCCTATCGACACCCCAACCATATAAACCAGTATCCTAAAAAGAGGGAATTGTCGAAAGATAATGGTACTAATGTGCTCAAATTTCCTGACGACAGATCAATAGAGAATCCCAACAGTCATCAACAAATCAATTTTGGCTGGATTGATCCGTCAACATATTGAAAGTTATGTTCTACACTTAGAAGTTCATACTGACATGTTCGTCAGCTACAACGTCACAAGGAACGGTGCGATAATGTTATAAGGCTTTCAAGACAAAGCCTTTCTAAGAGAGAAGCAATGTTATGAATAAAATAATAATAAAATAATCATCATTATCTATATAAATAGAAATAATAATAATAATAATAACAACAAACAAGAATAATATAATAATATAATTAATTAGTGAAATGGTGTAACTCTTTATGAAGAGTTGCATTAGACATCCTTTAAACAATTATAAATACAGGAAAGCCTATCTTGTAAAAGACCATATCTATTTGATCAACTTTTATATATATTCATGGATTATTTGTATTTTCGAAAGTGGAAGTTCGAGAAGTTCCAGTAAACAGATTTTTACCGTTGCACTTCACAAAATATTATGATAATATTGAGATAAACCAACCATTCTGCACAAGTCCTCGTACCAAGCAACAATACATCATCAATGTATAATAAATTATTGATATAATTATTGCGTGATATTTTGACTACAGGAATATTTTTTTCCTTCTTTCCTTACTCAATGAGTCTGTTGAGTCCTTCAATAACCAACAAAAATAAGAGAGGAGACAAGGGGAAACCATGTCTCATCCCATTCACAAGGATAGCAAATTTTGTTGAGGAAATACAAGCCATAATCCAATCAACAACTTCAATGGGAAGCACAATATGAATGAGGACCAGTCTCAAAATGTTTCGGTCAACCTTGTCATAAGCTTTGACTAGATCCATTTTTAAGATTAGAGCCTGTAGTCCTTTAGTCTTAATATAATGTAGGATTTCTTGTGCAACCCCTATAGCATCTAAAATATTCCTATTGGATAGCAATCCAAATTGTTCTTTAGTCATGTACTTTTCTATTATAGGTTTTATCCCATCTGTGATCACCTTTGTAATCACTTTATAGACCAAGTTGCATAATGATATAGGTCGAAAATCATTGAAATTTTTGGGATTCTCTTTTTTTGCAATCAATGTAATAAAAGTAGAATTCATGCTACCAGAGACAAATGCTATTATCCTTCATTCTTCAATAAAACCCAATAAATCTTTCCCACCACATCAAAAAATTCTACAAAAAATTCAACAATCCATCCATTAGACCCATGACTTTTTGACTTGGAAAATTTCTTCAATCATCCCTTCGATCTCCCCTGAAGTGACAACTTCTCCAACCTTTAAACCTTCTTTATTACTAAAAAACCCTAGGACAGTGTTGTAGGACATTCAACTGAGCCTCAACACAATTATAATTTTTTTTTTAAATATCCTTCAAATGATAGCAACCACCTCCAAGGACGTTTGATCAAAAATTTGAGAACCATTGCAGCTGTAACTTCCCATATATTGTTTTTCATCCTTCTCTAATTGGCATAATTATGAAAAAAAAAATGTATTATTATCTCCTAAAGATAACCAAATCACCTTACTTTTCAGTCTCCAAGTCTCTTCCTCTTGCTTGAGCAACTTAATATTTTTGGATTCAACCAAGCCAACTTATCTCTTCTTTGAACAGAGAAAATATCATCATCCATATTAGAATTTATATGGTCAATATCAGCTTCTATTCCTAAAATCTCATGTCTCAAACTACCTTTCTTTTATTTCTCCCACCTAATGACATCATGTTTTAAAAGCTTTAGTTTTTGCGTCATTCCCTACATGGGAGAATCAAAATCATATTGATCAAATGAAAACCATCTATTTCTGATAAAACTAGTGAAATCCCTTTCTTGTATCCAAGAATCATTAAATTTGAAGGGATTATGTCGATCAGAATTTTAAAATTCAAATAGTTCTGTGATCAGACACGCCAAAAGAGAGAGAACATGATCAAAATCTTCCTAGGATATTACATAGTTTTTCTACCACTAGGAATCTATACAACCTCTTAGCCACCCCATCATCCCATATTCTACTATTGTTCCATGATGGAGTTAATACCCCATGAACCACATCCACAATATTTGTTGCTTCTAAAATCGAACAAACATGTTCATCCATAGGATCCACCAAAATCTCATAAACCCAAACCTCTAAGGCTAATAAATTCAGGTTTAAGTCCCCACCAATGATGAGATCATTATTTAATCAAGCTTAAAAATATAATCTTATCCCAAAAATACTTCCTATGGTGATAATGACCATAACAATTTAGGATTTGAATAGCCTTATACATCCCTCTAATTTTCCCCTCAATAAGAATACCTCGAAAGATTTAAAGGATCTAAAATCAGCATTTAAAGGGTTTCTGGTAGTTAAGAAACCTCTTGAATTTCCCAAGGAATCTATGTTGCTACATTCCTAGCTAGGAAAAAATTTTAGAAGCTATTAACAAGATTTTCTACCTACATACATGGTCTCTTGAATCATAACTATGTCAGGATTTACCACTTCAAGGATATGTTTCAGGGAAGCATGTTTTGGGGAGATCCCAGTCCCACTAATATTGAAGGATAACAAGATCATGGGTAAACCACCTCTATGGGGCACTTTGCTCTAATATCCCCAAGTTCAAAGTTGAAGCAAGGAGACTAAAAATCAAGCATTAAGAGCAATCGAGGTAAGGGAGTAAACATAAGGGTTGATAAATTTATCTCTGGGCAAGTCAGGGTTACTTTTATTCACCTTCTTAGTCTTTTCCTTCATGCCTTTTTTTCTTTCTCGAAGTAACATTTGAATATCGAATATAATTAGTAGGAATAATATTTTCTTTATCATAGGATTTTCCAAAAAAAATGGGGATAAGCTCCCTAATCAAGAGGGTTGAATCATAACAATTTGGAGGGGAAATCACTAAGGTATTTTCATAGTTATCTGGTAGAGAGGAGGGATAAATATTAATGACTACGGAGGATGAAACCGTAAACGAATCCAATACAGTTTGTATCTGAGAAGGACTGGAAAAATCTATTGGAGATCCTCCTTCCAATATATGACCAATTCCATCCCTTAGTTTATCTAAATTATTAAAAAAAATTCCCCCCATCAGACTGAAAGCCAGAGTATTGTCTATCGACGGAAAATTCTAGTACAATATTCGATTAGTCTCACTAGAGGACCTTGTGACCACAAAATGTGAGGACAGCAAGGAGACCCTCTAAGGAAAGTCCGGAATCGAAAAAATATGGGAGTCCAAACCAACAGTCTCAACAACAATTTGGCATTCAACTATCGAAATTTTTTGAGCATTCCTCACTAGGGAGGAATGATAAGAAAAACCCCCATAAGATGGACACAGCCCACAAGAAACATTAGACTTCACATAGTTCGCAATATGTTCAGGCGAATAAACTTTTAATAACCGAGGAAGCATACAAATGAGCTTACCCATAATAGATGAGGCCAATAAAACATCCATCGACAACAGAGAACTGGGTCCATTGCATAAGTCTTCATCTTCAGACAAATCCTAAGGAGAGGAATGAAAGTACTACAAGTACTTCTTCGTGAAGAAAGTAGGACAAGAGGGACATTTATCGTGCAAATGACCAGTCTCACGACATATATGTAAACGAAAAGGCACACTCCAATAATCAAGATGCTAAATAATGGAACCCTCATTCAACACAATCTCCACTTCAGCCAACAAATGATCCACAACATCCATCTTAGTTAAAACCCTAGGCATCCATTTCTCAGAAATGAGTCAAACCTCATCTTCAACTCTAATAAAATGCCCTATAGAGTTTGCCACACACATAAAACCTTCCTTCGACCACAGATGAAAAGGGTATCCTAGAAATAGGACCCACATATGACAATTTGTAACCCATTCTTTCCACTGATTAAAACCCAAATCCCATGTATATAAAACTAGTGAGCCTGAGCTAATTGTCCATAACTTACTAAAGATAAAATTCCTCACCTCTTCCAATAAAAATTGGAAAAACACCCAGCCATTCATGAGCATGATAAGTTTTCGTGTGTAGTCAATGATGGGTTTCCAATTCACCATCGTCTAGGATATCAGTTCTATATGATTCATTGATGTATACTCCAACCGTCCTAGGAGATCCCTTGACAAGAGAGATTCCACTTGATCTATAGTGATATCCTTTCCTATAACACAAAGATATCTTCCATCCTTAACCTTTTGAGCCTTGATAGAAGGACAAAGTTTTGCATGGGAACCAGACAACCTATGCATCGAAGAGGAAACTTTTACCTTATGGCTGACATGATCACCAATATCCAGAATAGTTTCAAAATGACCACCCTTCGGTACCGAAATACCCGAAAGATCAGAACCCTGTTTCACAATCTTACTAACTACAAAATCCTATCCATCTTGAACTGAAGAAACAAGGGAATATGAAACCCCATTACCACCAAGTAACGGTTTCAAAATTGGGTCATGTTGAGAACTCTCCACGAGAAAGCCATTTTCCTTCAATGCCTTAGTAATAGACTTTGTCACTTTTTTCTAAGAGGAAGACAAAACCCTTGATGAGATAGTGATTATAACCCCTTTTGACTCTAGTTTCAACATGGCACCCTCCTTAATGAATAATTGTTTGTCAGATATGACATATGATGTCATATAAGTCCCATCCAATAAATTATTAATTGAAGGCATAGCCGTCCCAGCATGAGATGGAAAAATTGAGGGTTTACTGAGAACATCGTTACACTGACCTTTTTTCAGGTCACCAGACCATTGGGCTTTCTTAGAATCCATATATAAAGCATAACCAATCACAATATGACAACAAACCCAACAAGTCCAAACAACATAATCAATACACTAGGGTTTGATTAACACAAAAAAACTCTGCAAACAGATTAGTGTAACTAAAATAAATAAACTAACTAGCATTTGAAGGTATATTCCTGTAACAACCCCAAGCTTACTATAAATGCATAATACATTTTTTTTTCCACTATATACAATGAGAGGTGATAATTTGTAAAAAAATTTGATTACAATTAAATGCTAAACATATATCATTTCTACTATTTATATTGTTGGAAATTATTCTTCCCCTCCATTCCAAAGGTCATATTCCTACCTTATAACTCAACACACACATATATAAATAATACTTTGTCCACACCTACCAAAATGTAATCCTACAAATTCTTAAGTAATATATATACTCT
This sequence comes from Larix kaempferi, assembly GCA_027924585.1. Lineage (NCBI taxonomy): Eukaryota > Viridiplantae > Streptophyta > Pinopsida > Pinales > Pinaceae > Larix > Larix kaempferi. Next base: position 5,041,316 of record BSBM01000343.1, read on the forward strand.
ACGGATAAATATCCAAATATGACTTCCAAATTATATATTCTTATTTTAAATTGTCACAATCAATTTCCAATAATGATCTCCCTATTTTGGCATAGGCCATACAATCACGAACTACAACTATTACAATGGAGCATATTACAAAGGACCATTACTTCCTAAATGTTATGATCTCAAATGAGATCGCATTTCATATATCCATACATGAATAAATACAACAAAATAATATATTTTACTTTCCAATGTTCAAAAAAAAAATATATATATATATATATATATATATATATATATATATATATATAAAACTAAACACCATAAACACTACGTTAACACATTATATGTATATACATATCTTAAGAATAATTACCTATTTGTTTTATATCCTTTTCAATTATTTCATATGTACTTATAAGTATAGTTCCTCAACAAGGTATATTTTACCCCATTCTCCCCTTTGCATCAATTATTTCATATGTACTTATAAGTATAGTTCCTCAACAAGGTATATTTTACCCCATTCTACCCTTTGCAAGTTAAGTTTATGTTGACCAGAAACATAAATTATAGCAAAAATTCTTTTAGACTTCACCACCCAAGCCCTATCCTATTTTCCATCAGTGAGATGAAGCGACGTCCTCTAAGCATGTATACATAAACCCTGTATGTATACATCTGTTGCTTAAACATAAAAGACCGCGTCAAGTTTTAATGACATACCTATCTCACTTATTCCTTAGGATCGATACATTGTGCAACCCGAGAGGTAATTAAAATGATTAACAAGACCATTATTTCCAAATTTTGGGGTTGCATCCCACCAAGAATGGAGGGGTGAACAAAAAGCCAGCAAATCAAACATGTTTCGCTAGATGATCTCCACGAAGCTCGTAGGGAAGACAAAAAAATAATAATAACACACATACTTGACTGCAAAGAGAGACATTTTATTTAATTATACATAAATAAAGAATCCTTATATTTTTAACTGTGACCTCAAAAGTCTCAGTCCACTTATTTAAAAACCACAACTTCGACTTGCATTAAACAGATGACTGAGAGTTTAAAGGTGGAAAAGAAATATTTCATCGAGAAACATACCTCATCTATCAACCAACATTTTTATGTCCTCGAAGGGGATCATATATGAATTGTTAAAACCTTATTAATGTGGGCTAAAATCTATGGTAACCTATAACTTTTTTGTCATTTCCTATAATTTAGACAAAGGTTAGAATATTTTTTTTATAACTTCAAATTTTTAAAATGATTGTTCTTAAATTTTATTGGTTGCAGAACATACGTCTCATTTTTTGGTGTCCATAAGGGGGTGGCAAGATAACATCAGGTTTCGCAGAGAACTGACATGATTGACTGCCATAATTTCTCAAAAAAAAGTGCGCGCTAGTTGTCATTTAATGTTTCATCGCTCAATGTGCCCTGGCAATATCTCTTGTTAGGTAGAAAGCAGGCTTTCATTAGTGGAATCCATGATGAAAGCATGAATTAGGAGCTGGAAAGTAGTATCCAGTGTGGAGATACGGTTGCCAGTGCCAGTGTCGGCTGAGGTGACACCAAGTGGCATTTGTAGGTAGAGTGTTATTAATTACAAACGCAATGCTTTTGGTACATATGATGCCTTTGACAACTCCCCTCTTTTTGGCTATTAATTGCCTTTTGTTTGGTTTAATGTTTGGAATCTATATTACACAGTATTGGCTTATACTGTTAGGGCATAGTGTAGAACAAGTTTGCTATGCATTAATGCAGTTTTTGTTTCCCACCATGTTCACACGATCAAATGCACAGGAGAATACAGAGAATACACATGCTAAAACTGTCTCCAATGAAAATGCAGAATTATTGCATGGCATTGGCCATGATTTGAATTAACTTATTATAGTTCTGAAGTTGTGATGATGTTCCCAAATCTGTTTTCTCACAGATGAATTAATCTGCAGGGCGCCGGTTTATCATGTCCTTCATAATGAATTGATTGCATCCATCTCCTTTAGCATCTACCCAATGCCCTTAAAATAACTTATGAGCACATATTAGAGTGTGTTTGCAGAGAAAAGTAACTGAGAAAACTTTAAATCCTGTCTGATGCGATCTTCTTCTTCGGGAGTCTTATCTGTAAACGGTAGCAGGTATCCTACTAATCAGTTCATCACAATGGATCCAAGATTATATTTTATTATTGTTGGCTAGAATCTGGTATATGTGCTTCTGCTATCTAGTTGTGGAAAAAAGAAAAAACAGAAATTAAGTGGACAACACATTCGATCATGAACAATTTGACACATAGATTTACCCTAGAGAAATTCACTCTTTTGAAAATAAGAGAATTACCAATTACAATGACTCTAATGAGAAGAGAACACGTTGAATGTGTCTCTGACTACGACAACAGTTCCTTCCTCTGCCTCTGTTTGTGATCTTCATCCAAAGTGAGAATTGGGTATTGGACTCCGAACTAGCTTCAATCTCTTGGCTCTGTCATTGTTGTGAAGAACTCATTTGAAACACGATCCAAGCTTCGGTATGAACACTCCAATGCTGAATTAGATTATTTCTTCCAATTCTAACCCCCCATTTGTTTTGCTATTGAAAGGGAAATTTATAAGGTAATGACTGTTTGAATTCCCATTGGGACTCTTTGAATGCTATTTAGTTTGGCCTTCCATATTTCAAATGATTCATCAACCCATAATTCGGTTGTTTGTCTTCCACGCATTCACACCGTTTAGCATGAAGAGCTTATCACCCATTGATAGCAAAATGAGTGAGTGGTGTCAAGTTACAACATACCTGCGTAAGGATTGTTACCATCACATTCTTTTGAGTGACCCAACATTTGTTGCCTCATTTATATTGGTGCGATATACCTTTCATTCCAAGTGTTGCAACCTTGCTTCAACCAAAGGACCGCAATATTCCTATCCAAACAGTATGATCTGTCCTCGTGTCACCCTGTTGAGTTACCTACATGGCATTGCTTGTGACATATCTTCATTTCCTTGGGTGCAGTCTCATTCATTTGTAGTGGTGCAATTGATTTCAAGTAAATGGTTGTGATCTGTCCTTCATTTTAGAGGCTGCGGTTTGTTTACCAGTGTGAGTTCTCCTTTGACCCAAAGATTGCGATTGGTCTTCCATCCAAAGACTACGATTGGTCTTCATGGAGTGGTGGTGAGTTCCCTTCATTTTTATAATTGGTATTCACTACTTCAAAATGAAGGCAGCAAACACATGCTCGTAAGTAATATGAGAATAGTTTATTTCACTACTGAACTTGGTCGCAGGCTAGACGTTGACTGAAACTCCTTAGCTTGGAAAAATAAAGTTCCGTTAGGTAGGTTTTTTGCTCGCTGTTCAAAGGAAGGCTAATGCTTCATGGTATTTAAACTCCAATAGCATACTATAACCTCTCTAACACTTAGTTATGTTCGTTCATTCTAAGTATAGTCCCAGTGAGTTAGGCATTTTCCCGAAGCTGGAGTTCACCCTCTTATGTGCCTAGGCCTTCAGCATGATTAGGCCGAACATGGTAAGGGAGAGGAATTTATTGCGAGACCAAGGCAGGGAATCATTGGTCCCAAAAGGAGGGACATGCTCACTCATCATATGGGAACGAGGATGGGAACAGGAACAAGGGAGAAACAACAGCTTCCTCACTGTGCTGATCATTTAAGGACGAAACATTGGGTTCTCCATCGTGCCCAAGGGCCAAGACAAAGCTTCGTCAAGATATATGCATAATTATGGTGAAAAACTAAATACAACAAAGCATGAATTCGGATGCCTTAGCCAATTCGTTTTTTTGCATGATCCTTTTTGGATCATACCTCCCCACTTGGGATACATTTGGTTCCCAAAATCCATTGACAAAGAAGACAAGGGAACAATTTATTGACTTTCTCACTCTCATACCTTTTTTCCTTCCTCAGTAGCTCACCCTTGAGTCCAATCTGCCATATTTCATGTTGCCCCTTGCATCTAATTCAAACCTTTACTTCTAAAACTGAATCCTCGTCCAACTCCTCAAGTGCAGTTGGTGTGAAATTCTCCACTGATGGAAGACTTAGAAGTACTTTCCTTTCCTCCTCCCCATCCATCATAGATGGTTTGAAAATGCATAGATTTTCCACATTGACAACCGAAAAAATCCGTATATACAAGAGTCAATGGAAAAGAATTGTTGTTGACTTGTTAGACAATGTCCAAAAGGTCCATACCTCAGTGACTTCATCTTCTTTATTGCTCCCTTCGATATTTCCTTTCCAAGATACAACTAGACACAATCTCCAAATTGTAACTTATGATCGATCCGATCTTAGTCATGATGAAGCTTATACTTCGCCTTTTAATTGCTCGAGTACCTGTCGATGAATTTCCCTGATTTTGTTAATGAAACTGCATGCTTTTCTTGTCTCCTTGTACATCTTTGGTGCCTTTTCCTCTTGCTCTCCATAAACAACATCAGAAGATGGCATTGACAAATAATCGAAACAAGCCTCAAAAGGGGATTTTTCGATGGAAGGATGTACAGCCCTGTTATAAACATTCTGGGTAAACCAACTGCTCATCCCATGTCTACAAATGCTTTTGATTATAGCTGCTCAACAGCTGCACCACGATTTTGTTCACCATTTATATCTTCTCATCTGTTTGGAAATCAAAAGTTGTAGAGTGCTTCAGTTTTGTGTCCATTCTTTCCCTTAACGTTGTCCCAAAAATGCCCAAAAATATGGAGTCTCGATCAAATACAATTGATGAAGGTAATCCAAAATGTACCCATACATTTAGAAAAAACAACTTTGTTGCTTCGTGACTATTAATGGTCTTCTTGGACTAGGTAAGCACACACAGTTCATTGAATCTACCCGCAACTATGAATAAGTAAGCATGTCCTTACCTTCTCATTGGCACTCCTCCAATGAAGTCCATAGAGATAATATCCCATGGTATATCGGGAATGGCAGAGGCATATTAATTCAAGCTTTATATTGATATATTTTCTTAGTATTACACAACAAAAAATTATTTGGTATATTGTGGTTATATGTTGGAAAAAATTATTTTATCTTAATATATTGTGGCTGTATCTCAAAAGAAATTTATTTTGGTATATTGTGGTGATATCTCAAAAGAAAGACATGGTAAAGTATTTAAAAATATTTTAGGTTAAAATAAAGGATTTAGAAATTTTTAATGTGTTTAATTACCTTAATGTAGAGATAATTTTATGACATCTATTGATTATATTCAATAATGATTATAATAATTCATCATTACTATTAAGGATTGGAGTAATAACATCAATGATGAATGTTTTCAATCATCTTTCCGTTTGCGGCATTGTTTCTTTGACAAATGTCAACAATCTATTATGAACTGTGCATCAACTTTTTCTCTTTTATTTGGCACTGTTGTTTTCTATCAATGAACTATCAAGAAATTTTGAAACAACCTACAATGTTTTTGCTTTCATATTAAGCTTGATGGTCATCTTTTGCTATATAGTCTATCGATATTGCGTATCAATATTTTGTATAGTCTATCAGTATGTTTTGGTTCATTAGCTTCACTTGTATGCATATAACTTAATTTCAGCATTAATGTGTGTCTAAGTGAAAATCGCTCATTAGCTTCACTTGTATGCATATAACTTAATTTCAACATAAATGTGTGTCTAAGTGAAAATCGCTTCTGAATGCTTTTCTGCTTCAAATCATCTAAACAAAACTGTATCCCTTGTGACACTTTTTTATTTCATACTAAACTTAATGGATTTTTTTTTACTACATAGTCTATCAATATTTCATATGGATCATGTTCTGTTTTGGTTCATTAGCTTCACTTGTATGGATATAACTTAGTTTCAACATAAATGTGTGTTTACCTGATTTTTTTTTTATGAATGCTCTCTTGTTTCAAATCATCTAACAAAACTATAGCGCTTGGAACACAAATTTTCACTTGCATCTACATCTTTGCTTATATCTGTTAGCAAATTCTGGGACATTTCCCCCTTGTGGCTCTTGCTATATAGATTAACCGTGATTACATGTATAGACAACCTTGCAATTAAATTCGAAAACAAGGCTATCAGATTGGCGGATCTTCCAAGGTTGCAGAACCGTAAGTAAGGACACATTTGGAAACATAGCAAAGTTCGGATGACTCAATCAAAAGAAAGAGAGTTCACATACCAATAAAAATTAGGATTTAATTGAGGATCCAACCACTAGATTGATTCCTAATAACACATTATGACTAAAAAATTGGCTACCACAATGTCAAGTAAAAAAATGGGTTGTGACACAAATGGAAATTAGGAGCATGACTGGTTGACTAGATTTTCATTGAATAAAAACAAATTGCAAGCACAACACCACCCAGTTCCTCTATGCACAACACAACGTCCCGTGCTATATCAATGCACTATTATATAGTTTTTCCCAGGTCATGTGCCATCCCAATCAAATCTCCAATCAATCCATAAATCCCTATGATTTAGGATCTTGTCTTGTTGTTGAGTTTTAAATTGGATTTGATTGGTAAATATCTCTCTTGCTTGCTTGCTTACACGTGTTCTATGTGCCATGGTGGTGTCCCCTCATTTAGATAAACTCTCTAAGTGCCTTTTCTTTTATTTAATAATAAAAAAATAGTTTGTTGTGTCAAAGTGTCACTTTGTGTTTTTGAGTTTTAAATAACTCTTACATAAAAATAATTGTCACAAATAATAATTTAAAAATAAATAATAATGTTTTTGGGTATCACAATTCCCAATTTTTTTGCATGGTTGGTTCTGGGCCCTCTTTGTCGAGCGGGCTTGACTCCATGATCAAAACCATCAAAAACCTTGTTTCGCATAACATAATCAAAACCATCAAAAACCTCCTTTCGCATAACATAAACCTTAGTTTGCACTCCCATCTAAGCCTATCGTTTCCACGTTCCAACCACAATTTTAATTGTAAACCACATATTCATTGCTAATGAAAATACACACTTATAAAACTTTGTATACAGATTTTAAATACAGATTTGTATACAGATTTTAAATACATATTTGTTAGGAAAAAATATTGCTTTTTATTTTTAGGACAATATTTTAAATATATACTTTTTAGGAAAAAAGTATCATTTTTATTTTTTACTAATTTTTATTGTACATATATCATATTTGGTGTGTGTATGCCTATGTGTGATTGAGTCAAATAACCCTCAAAATGTGTCTTAATGCTCGACCCCATAACATAACAACTTTAATTTATAAAACCTTAAAAATCAATTTATTCATTTATAATTATACAAATCTAATAATCCTTAACCCAAATACTTATTTGTATTCTATCATTATATATCTTAATTGTAAAATAAAATAGATTTTATTATTTCTAAAAACCTATGTTTAACTCAAATACTTATTTTCCTATGGAAGATATTCCATCATTATATACCTTAATTTTAAAACGAAATTTGATAATCAAACCAACCTTTTTTTTCAGAGATATACATGCTTAATTGATCTAGCAATATTTCCATTCATGTAAATTTTATGTGTTTTTTCAGTGTGATGTCGAATCCATTTATGATTAATCAATGGATTCTTTTGTCCCTGTGATTAGTAAACCTTAACTTTATTTATTAAAATATTATTATTTGACTTAATTAAAATATCTTACAACTTATAACATCAAATCCTTTTAGAGCATGATTGATCCAGACAACACATATTTTGAAATGTTCCTTTCAGTCAATGACCAAATTTACCGGGCCGCCTTTCCGCAAAACAAATGGTTGCAGAGTAAACGCAATTCCCTCCCTTTTAGGGTTGTTTGGCGGCTAAAATATCAATTATTTGGTAGTAAAATAAATTAGGGAAAATGGATTTGTGGATTTGAACCTAAAAAAAACACATATTTATAATCATTAGGCTCACTAAACCTTATATCTCTAATACTTAACATTTCTTGTTTTTCTACTTATCCACATAGTACTTTATAAATAAATTAATTTAAACGTGAAACTTTTAATTCGAATGGTCATGAATCAATTGAAATCTTTGAAATCGGAGAATCCAGAAAAGAATAAAACGTCTTACCCTCCCAAAGGACACACTCTATTATCATGTGCTAAGGGATCTCAATGGTAATGCTGACACTTTGGCCAACAATGGAGTCAAGTTAGAAATGGGGCAAGTAATCCTAAACAATGTTTTATCATACCACTTTATCCCCTAATGGTCTCGTGGTTTAAGCAATCTCCACTATGGAAAAGTGTAAGGCATATTAGCCTAAACTCTCACGGCGATTTTTGCATTGGTCTCTGCCTTCTCCACAGCCATAGCATGGCTCGTTTATCTCACCTCACACCACGTGCTCACCTCGTGGCGGGTACAGTTCTCACGCCTGAGCATTTATCACCCCAGGCGACGGTAGTTGATATTACATTCAACATGGACAACCCTCCATTCGATGCTCTCGGCCCTGCTCTGCAAAACCTTTGTCTCGCTCAGGAACCTGCAGTGTTGTTAGCAGGTAGTTATCTCCCGGCTGAATGCGAGATGGACGGCGTCAGGCAGGCGATTGTTACTCTGAGTCGCCTCACCTCCGACATCAAGGTATACCTGTCAAGAACTTATGCTGCAGTGTGCAACACAGACAACAAAATTGATGAACTCATGGTGGAAGACAAATACATTCATTCCAGGCTGTCTTGCCTGGAATCGCGCATGGAGGATATTGATAGAAACATCATTGAACTCATGGGGAAGCTGGATAGCGTCAAAAATGACATCTATGCTCTTGTATACAAAACGCATTGTAGCTACGCACAGGAGGCTCCAACAGCGAACCTGGAAATGGAAGAGGCGGCCTCAGTCAACCAGCAGAACTATGGATAATGGCATTTCCTTGCTTGCAGGTTCTCCCAGCTGTTTTTGTTTTGAATGTATTTTTGTCTTAAATTATGTAATCAGTTTGTGAGGGTTTACCCCACTAGTAATTACAGTGTTTTTAGGAAGTCTGATAGTAAAGAACTCCAGGGAATAGACTTTAAAAATCTCTGCAATTTTCCTGCATTAGACGCAGAGAACTGGATTTTGCCAATGTACTGAATGGTTGTGCATAGCCTTTGTTAATACAACCTCTTTACCTGTTTCTGTTTAAAAAAAAAAAAAGTTTTATATTCATAAGCTCGCTCTTCTTTGATATATATTATATAAAAAAAATTTAATTGAATAACAGTAGTATGTTTTTTCGTGGGAAAAAAATATATTATATAAAAAATAGTCTAACATAGAAGAAGAAAATCATAAGAGAGTTTATGGAGGAGAGTTTATTATAATAAAGGTGACATTTTTTCAAACCTCTTGGTGTCAAGAAGATGACAAATTCGTTCATCCCTTGACATGTTAGTTGTTAAGTGTCCTATTAGGAATTCGTAAGAGTTTGTTCTTATTTTAGCAATGTTGATTTTCTTCTAAATACCTTTAATCTTCTATATTATAGTCGATCACATCCTTATAATCTCTTAACTTTATGTTGTCCTCTAACTCTTTATCACACCACATCTCCTCAAATTTAAGATGTAATAATACTTTCTAAAAAGAAACATCTTCCTCCTCTCCCCCATGATTTAGCCAAGTCTTGACTTTTTCACGCCAACATTTCTTAAGACCAAGGTGGCTTTGACTAGTGTATGAAGCAATCTTAGGAAACCTCTTGTCTCCCATGTTGTTTATCATGTTTTTGTACATTAGGTAACTATTCATAGTCATTCTCTCACCCAAGGAGAATAGGATAGGCTGTATTTCCTTTAATTTCCTCTATCCTTCTCCATGACTCTCTAGATATGTTACAACCCCAAAATTCATATCCATATAAGATAACAAGACTGACAAGAGTCTCAAAGAGGAGTTTCTTTCTATCAAAAAAATTACTACCCTCCATTAGCCTTTTTCTCAAGGCTATAGTTCAAGTTAATATTTTGATAAAGATCAATTCTAGATATGTATATAAAGTCAGTTCCTCTAGGTTGTTGTTGCCATACTTGAAATTATCATAAGTGATATTTTGGGATTTGATTATCACAATATTTGTTGTGTCAGTGTTAGCGTTCATACTCATACTAGAGAAAAAATACTCAATATCATAGGGAATCATTTCTATTAGAAAAATATCATCAACATGGCGAAGAAGAATGATGACTACACTAGCCAAAGATGTGCCCCCACCTCTTTGAAAAAACCCTCTATATGGTTTATGTAAATACAAAAAATGGTAAGGAATATGGAACAACCTTGCCACCATTTTTATTTTGACTAACATTCAAAGTTCTTAAGATTGGTAATAACCTTCTCATGCAACCTTATAACAGAAAGAATAACACATACAATTACTTTTAATAATAAATATACATTACATACAACAATTATGAGATAAGAAAACAAAAAATATATCTAGTATACACCTTAAGATTAAGATTTTAACATTGCAGATGGGTAATTAGAGTATTATTTTTATTTAAAAAGATACAAATAAAAAATAATACAAGAGTCCAATACATACGATTAATATTTAGACACCAAATTGGTGTATTAGACCCCCTTGTTTACATATCTTACACCCCTCCGGATTTGAACCCATGACCTCTTAGGAAGAAACATATGTTCTTAACCATTAGGCCCATTGAGGCTATTATAATTATATAGATATTATTTACAATTATATCAACAAGGATATATATATATATATATATATATATATCTAATTAATTTGATGTTTAATTTTATTTGTAAAACATACCAATATTATTGCAATTTCCTATATATTTGTATAGTAAAAACATTTAAAATAAATAAAAGTATTACATTTTTAACACGTCTTTTAATAATAAATAAATAATATAAACAACACTTTTATTTATAGATAAATAGTACTTCAAATCCATTAAGGCGGGAAGAGGGAGGAAATTAAAATCTAGCCATGTTAAGGGTTGGTTTTCTTTGAAAAGTATGTTACATTAAAGACAGAGTATGCTATGGATGAAACATTATCTCATCATTTATATGTTCACATGATAGATAAGAACATATGTTTCTTCCTATAAGGTTATATGTTCAAATCATAAGGGGGTACGGTATGTAAACTTCCTTAAAAGTTAAGGGTCAATTCCCAAGTCTTATGAGATAAGAACATGTGTTTCCTCTCATGAAATCACATGTTAAAAATACAAAGGAGGGTAGAGTATGTACACCTCTCTAAACTTAAAATTAGATTATTATTATTGTTGTTGTTGTTGTTTAACATCATATAAATCAAGAATCAAATAAATGTGATTAACATGTAAATAAACTATTTACAAATATATTATAAAGAATGAAATTACTTTCCATGTTTTTTTTAATAAAATTAAATTTGATGTTTACTTTTATTGTAACAAAATTCAAAACATACCTATGTTATTACACTTTCAAATCTATTATTTCAATGAACTGGGACACTTGAAGAATGAATGCAAATCATCTAGACCTTACTCTTTTGCACATAATAAGAATTGCGTTAAAAAAAGTCAGTTACGTAGGGGAGAATTGTCAGAGAGATTCAAGGTCTTGGAGAATGTCGGATTCATTTTGAACTAGTTTGAAGCTTCAGATAATTTCACAACACCAAAATCCTTGAACAATGACCTACATAGTTCTTCCACCTCATTGAAGGCCTCGATTTCAAAAGGTATGCATATCTTAGACCCATTATTGAATAATCCTAAAGCAATTAGTGTCCTCAATAAATTAAGGTTGCTTTCTAATTCTATCTTGAGGACACAAAGGGGTGACCCTAGACTACATGGAAAAAACCCTAGTAAAATGGGGGTTTAAGGAGGTTCTAGTCCTAGAAAGACAATTGTTTAGGAATATTTTTTTGGGCATGAAACAAACTCTAAGGCTAGTGGAATCCCCCTAAAATATCTGTCTCGCCATTGAAAAACCAAGATTTGGAGATTGAAACCAAGCCTTCTATATCAGAAGGCGACCTTGCTCCACAGACCCTAAAGTATCCAAAAGCCACAAGTAAATACCAAAAGAAGAAGCTAGCAAAACCCAATATAATGTCCTCTTATTCATTAAGTTCCATAAAATACTTGAGAAATGATCTTGTTGGGATGGAAGGAGGACTTCATTTGGACGAGGACAATCCATCCATAATTAGGAGTAAATCTCATAGGCCAGTAGCTAAAAATATGGGCAAGAAAGAAGTTAGAGAGGGTAGATAAATAACCATCAATTCGACGCTCATATAAAAGAAGACTAAGAAATTGGTTCTAAAATTATCCTTATATCTCTAAATGCTATAGGGTTAGGGAGCTCCCACAAACAATTAAGCCTCAAATTCTTGTTCAATGTACACCAACTTGATATTATTATGTTACAAGAAATGATGTGTGATAGATATAAATCATGGGATTTCATATTCATTGATTTAAAATATTAGGACATTTGCACTATAGATGTTGTAGCGTTATTCGGAGGTTTGATAACCAGATGGAATTCAACTTTTCATTTTCTTTAATCTTCAGTTGTGAATGTAGGAATAATGGTAGAACCTAAGGAAAAATCACTTGGGAAGGTTATGAAAGTAATAAACATTTATGGGACCTATGGAGATCATAATAAATTTTGGGAAGACCTAATTGTGATTGACATACTTACTGGAGTTAATATTCTCCTAGGGGGAGACCTTAATTTAACTCATGCCAGGGATATGTGGGGGAAGATGGTTAGAAAGGATCACATGGTTGGGGATTATTTATCCATTCTATTTGAAACACACACACCACCTAGTAGATATTGAACTTGTAAATTTGGCTCCCACTTGGAGAAATGGAAGAAGAGGAATAGATCACGGGATATCGAAAAGACTGGATATATTCCTCATGATAGGATCCTTAAAAATGGATGATTATAGGATCGAGAATTTCACGGGAACTATAGGCCTATCTAACCATTTACCTATCCTACTGAAATTAGACTAAAAAACTAAGAAGCCATCTAGACCTCTAAAATTTAATCTCACATGGATGTCAGAGGAAGACTTCAAAGAACTCATAATTACACAATGGAATCCATATGATAATGAGACATCTAGAAGGGAACTTGAAAAGGGTAAAAGAGGTAATGAAAGTGTGGTCCAACGAACTTTATATAAAGTCTAAAAATATGTTAAAAGAAGTGGAGGATAGGAGCACTTCACTTTTCAAAAGCAATGAGGTTGGATTTTTTAACAAAGAAGAAGGTTTGGCTTTGAAGGAATTTGAAAGGAACAAGAAGATATTATTAGATAAGAAGGTTGAATGAAGAGTCACAAGTAGATTTTTTTGGCTAAATGAAGGAGACAAAAACACCAAATACTTTCATAATTTTGTTAACCTTAGTAAACACATGAACACCATTTGGGATATTAGACATACTAATGGACAGAAGGTCGCTACTTCTTGTTAGATTTTCATATAATTATAGCAATATAATTTAATTGCATATAAACAATAGGATCACTAGAAGAAAGACAAATCACATAAACAATGAACACGAGAATTTATCCCGGGAAACCCAACAGGGAGAAAACACAGCAACCTTCATATAGAGATGATCAATTCTGAGAACAATGTACAAGAATAAGAGAGAGAAAATGGAAAAATATCTCCATGTGAAAACCCCAAAAATAGTTCTCCTTGCTGCAGATGCAAACTTATCCTCTACTAGTGTGAACTATCTTGCGATTAGTGAATGAACAAATGAGGCACTTTCCCTATCTATTTATACACTTGCAAAACTGGCTATTTTTGTAATTGGGCCGACTTTTCTAACTGACAGGGCCGACTTGAATTGGGGACAAATAAAATAATTTTTCACTAATTATTTTCTTTGTGCAATTTATCCCCAAGGTTTAGATTGATTCTTTCAAGGGTTTTACATGATTAATTACATCAATATATTCTCCCGTAGGAGGTACAATAAAATACAATAAGAATGACTTTCGAAGTTGAACTAATTCCAACACTCCCTCTCACCAAGTAAGGTATTATTGGACATGGTCATCATCAACATCATGATCATCTACATCTCATATGTACATCACATTTGTCTCGATCATCTCTTTACATACTGAAGGTTTTCAACAAAGTCTCAGTTCTTCGAGACGTGTCATCATGCATCTGCTCCACGCAGTCCATCGGTGGATCATCAACTCAAAAAATTTACATAGTCCATCAGAGAGTACAATAAGCATCATCTCATCCCAGTCAATCGAGAATCAACACAGTGTGCATCCGCACATCCTAGTCCATCGTGGAACATGCACCAACTCAACTATTCCTTCAGTGAGTCCAAGAGTAGTGTGTGATAGTGTGCATTATCCTCTTCATCCCATCTCAGTATTTCCGAGAGATCTCCTAACTCTATCCGAGAGTGATTCGGAGAATGTAGTGGCCTCTCTATCCGACCTAGATGTATGATAGCTTCACACAACCATTTTCTACCTTCCCATCTCTACTGCCAATGGGATCCTCCCATACTTGGCTGAGAACCTAGACGAGCAGAGGTATAAGATTCACACGAACATCTACTACATGTATGTCTCTACTCCTAATGGGATCATCCCATTCCTGATTGAGAACCTGGACAGGTAGAGGTACATGTGTGGAAACAAGCTTTACACGACCATCTACTAACTATTTGTTTCTACTGCCGATGGGATCCTCCCATACCTGGATGAGAACTTGGAAGAGTAGAGGTACCTGTGTGAAAGCAAGGTAAACATATGTCTACATGTCATCTCTCCCTCTCAAGGAGGGACACGTTCTCTTCCACTCCAATTCTTCCATGAAAGTATTCAAACATTATCATGTGAAGAGGATTGGTAACAACATCTGCAGTCTGGTCATATGTCGGAACATACTATAACTCAACCGCACCTTTTTGCACCATATCACGAATGTAGTGATATCGAAACTCTATATGCTTCGACTTGTCATGGAATATAGGATTCACTAACATCTGTATACATCTCTGTTTATCATAATGAATCATAGTTGGCTCTGGAATCTAGCCAAATAATCCCGTAAGGAGTTTTTGAAGCCATACAACTTCCCTAGTTGTTGTACTAGTATCCATGTACTCGATCTCTGTAGTATTGAGTGCCACTAAGGTCTGCTTCTTCTTGCAAATCACTGCAGAAACCAAGCTGAAGCAACACCTAAAAGTACTATTCCTATCTGCAGCACATCCAACCCAATCTGAGTCTAAAAATCCATACAACCTCAAGTCACATTCTGAAGCATATATCAGGCCATATCCCACAATGCCACGCAAGTATCTGAGCACATGTTTTGCAGCAACCTAGTCAATCTGTCTCATTTCGCACATCAACTAGCGGAGAGCATTCACAACAAAACATATATCTGGTATAGTGTTCGTCAGGTACACTAGAGATCTAATCAGCTGACAATACATAGTGGGATCAATCAAATATGAATCTGAAGGAGAGTCCCTCAACTTCTTCATATTTTCATCCATTAGTGTTGCCCTGGACTTACAGTCCAACATTCCAAATCTCTTCAGAATATCAATGGTGAATTTTCCTTGACTTAGGAAAATTTCCTTATGCTTCAGGCTTCTTCCATACTTCTAATCCCAAGAAGTAATGCATCAATCCAAGACCCTTCTTTTCAAACTCGGAGGTAATCTTCTTGTTACACCATACAATTAGTTTCTCATTCCCTATGAGAAACAGATCATCGACATAAAGCACCAAAATCAGTGGCTCATCATCCACAACCTTGTAATAAAGGTTGAGATCTACATTGCTCTTTGTGAATCCCAATCTCACCAAGGATATGTCTATCCTTCCATACCAAGAACAAGGTGCTTGCTTGAGTCCATATAGGGCCTTTTTCATCCTACACACGTGAGACTCCTTTCCATGGACAACAAACCCTTTTGGTTGTTCAATATATACTTATTCCTCAATAAACACCATTGAGGAAGGTAGTCTTGACATCCATCCGATGCAACTTCCATCTCATAGTTGAAGCTATAGCAATGATTGTCCTGATGGAAGTATATCGAGCCACAGGAGCAATTGTCTCATCATAATCAACTCCCTCTTTCTGAGAGAATCCTCTAGCAACAAATCTAGCCTTGTGTTTTACAACACCTCCATCTGCTCCATGCTTGATTTTGTAAATCTACTTGGAAGTTACTATTTACTTCCCCTTAAGTATCAATACAACCTCCCACACATCATTCTTCATGATGGATTGGTATTCTTCCATCATGGAATCCTTCCAAACTTGGTGTCTAGATGATTCTTCATAGGTGGTAGGTTCTGAGTCAATGATGTGACTCATCAATGCTACATAACTCGAGAACCTATGAGGTCTCTTAATTTCTCAAAAAGTACCATGTGGATCTCCATGCCCCTCTGGATCCTACAATGTTTGTTGTGCCCATATAGGCCTCTTCTGGCCTATCACAATATCTGTGGGAGCATCAACTGGCTTAACTAGATCAATGAGATCGATCAGTTCATCCTTCTCTACTAGATCCCTCTAAACTACTAGAGGGGGAGATGATCTCATCTCTTTTAGTTCTAATGTATCCTCATCATCGATCTCCATGTCAGATCCTCTGCCTTTCCTGATAGCCATCTCTTCTTCAAAGGACACATCCATGCTGAATTCAATCTGCCTTGATCCTAGAATATAAATTATGTAGGCCTTTGAAGACTCACTCTATCCTACGAAGGTTCCCTTCTTTCCTGAAGGTTCTAACTTCATCCTCTTCTCCTTGTGCACATGAATGTATACTAGACAGCCAAAGATACAAAGGTGGCCCACTTCTAGTTTCACTCTTGTGAAAGCTTCTTCTAGAGTCATGTTCTTCAATATTTTATGAGGGAATTTTTTTTATATATAGACAGTTTTTCTGGATGCTTTTGCCCATAGGAACATCAGTAGACTATGGTCATGTATCATGGATTTGGATTCCTCCACAATTGTTGTATTCTTTCTTTCTGCAACCCCATTTTTTTTAGGGTTGTAGGGAACTGTTATCTCCCAATTAATTCCCACTTCCTTGCAAAAATCATTGAAATATGTAGAGATATATTCTCCACCATTATTTGATCTCAAGATCTTAATCCTCTTTCTCAAAATATTCTCAACTTGTGCTTTGAATTCTTTGAATTTGTTGAGCACTTCCTCGGATTCCTTGGTCTCGAGGAACTATATCCAATTATTTCATGAGTAATCATCAATAAATGTCACATAGTAATAATAGCCACTCAGTGAAGCAACAATCATGGGTCTGAACAAGTCAGATTGCACTAGATCCAAAATTCCTTTATATCTATTCTCACTATTCAGGAAGGATCCCTTGGCATTCTTTCCAAGTGCACATCCTCTACATATTCCATCATGGTCTACATGAAGCACTAGTAGACTTATAAATATATTTATTAATGATGAAAGAGATTTATAATGTAGATGAGCTAATATTTTGTGCCATAGCTCACCCATGTTGGTAGAATAATGAACTAGAGCTTGAGGTGGTGGAGTACTCAATCAGTACAAGTTCTCCTCTCTTACACCAGTTATCTTTACTGTATTCATGCTTGAGTCCTTCCACCAAGAAAAGACTTTCCCATCTAAAAATGAAACTTTATATCCCTTGTCCTCCAAAGCAGATATGGAGACAAGATTTCTTTTCATGGCAGGTACATAAATCACATCACTCAAGTGTAATGTGTCACTACACTCTAACTGAACGGATGTATCCGCAGATCCCTTCACAATGTAATTTGCATAATTCCCAAGTACAACATGGATATGGGATTCTTTCTCAACTATTTCTAATAAATTTTCTTTATAACTTGTCATATGCCTAGAAGCATCACTGTCTATTATCCATGTATCACTAGTGGTGGGAATAGTACCTGATAAAGCTAATATGAATAAGAATTATATTCGATCTTCATTCATTTTTTCTTATGATGATGGTCTTCTTCTACATCAGTAGTTGATGCTTCATGCTTCCTTTTGTTTGAGCTTGGACAATTGTTGGCATAATGGCCATAGGTTTTGCACCTGAAGCATTGTATATTCGAGAGATCCTTTTTATTTTTCTTCTGATCTGGAGGAGGGCTTGATCTCCTACCATGATTCTTTTGATTGTGAAACTTTATTCATTTTCCCTTTCATTTATTTGCATGGGCCACGAATGCTTGATTCTCTTCAAGTTGAGTACCATGAAGTTTTTGTCTTGCTGCAATCCTCGTCTCTTCCTATGTGTAATCTTCCCATAACCTGTCAAACTTGGGAAACTTTGTTCGACCACTTAAGCTTTGAATGAATGACTCCCAAGATGGTGGAAGACCATTTATAGTAGTAATGACAAGCTCCTTATCATCAATATGTTCTCCACTATAACTTAGCTTGTCCCTTATTTCTTTGATCCTCATGAAATATGAAGCAGTTGATTCTAACTTGGACATCATCATATTCTATAGTTAGTTCCTCAATCTGAGAGTCACATTGATGATACTATGCTCAAATCGCTTCTTCATGGATTTGAACATTTTCCTAGTTGTCTTCTTCTAAGATATTTGAGGAACCAAATTCCCTTTGATTGAGTCCACCAATATTCTTCTTGCTCTGGCATCATTCTTCCTCTAATGTGATGTAACATCACTAAATTTTAAAAAAAATTGAAGTAGCATTTAATTACTAAGAATGCTAATTGCGGAAATAAATGTTTGTTAACTACTTAACTAAAAGCAGTTTAACACAATTGACAAATTGAAATTCTTAAACATGATTAGACAACAGTTTATTTGAAATAGAATATAATTCTATAAACAATACTCGAATTCTCATGAGATATAGTTCTGGTGATAAATACTGACAACTTGTTTGAATGTTGATGAAGGGGTTCCTATGGGGTGCCCTGAGGTTTACTTAGCTTGATAGCTAAAGCATTGTACCCGTTTCTTCGCAGATTCGCAGGTAAGGTATTAAGTCAATTCAAGATCTTCAAGTAATTTAATATTTGTTTCTGTTAGCCGTTAATGCAACAAGATAGCGAAAGTATTTTCTATACAAGAAAGATGTTAAAGGTATGGACCTTCAGTTTCTTCCTTCAGCTTAACAAGTGTTATCTTAACTATTTATACCATTGCGGAAGTTACTGTCATCATTACCTATTCAGATATATGGACGTTTCTACATTTAATTGTTTTGCGTCAAGAAACATAGGTCATATTTTTATATCGATACCTGCAAGGGTTAGATAATTATTATATTTCAAAGTACCAGTATTATTGTAAAACCATTTCGACATGATACTTCCATATTTGGTTGGTATTACCAAAGAAAATGGAAAAATTATAGAAATCTATGCTAGTCCCTTGGTATGCAAATTAAGATTTTAATGGATATCAACTCACTCCTATGTGCATAGAAATGATCCTCTACCTATATGTCCCATCCCACATTATGTAATATATGTTCTAATATTTAAATGGAATTCCTAAAAATAGATTGACCCTTGATTTACATCTATACTAAATGAGATTGAAATGTTAAAATGTATTACTATCATAACACTAGATGCCTTGTAGTGAACTAAACACTTCATTGTTGTTATCGATACTAGTCATCAAAACTATATATCAATATATTGGGGTTAGAACTATTTATAATGGTGTGATGCTCATTGTAATGAATTCCAATACTAAAGTAAATACTATATGTTACCATAGTAAAGCGGTCTATGCGTTGTGAGAACAAGTTATACGTTGTGCAATATACATTGGAACTTGGTGATTTAAAGCATTGCGTAACCCTAGATACAACGATATGTGAATATATGTGATAACATTTCAATAATATGCAATATTAATATGGTGATAATCATGTCAATGCAGCGTTAATGGGATACGAGGGTTCTTTACTGCTCTGCAGTCCTATGATGGTTGTGATTTAACGTGTCTGAGCTAAGCTTTTAATGCTCCCAACCACTCCTTATAAGTATAGTTCCTCAACAAGGTATATTTTACCCCCATTCTACCCTTTGCAAGTTAAGTTTATGTTGACTAGACACATAAATTATAGCAAAAATTCTTTTAGACTTCACCACCCAAGCCCTATTTTCCATCAGTGAGATAAAGCGATGTCCTCTAAGCATGTATACATAAACCCTGTATGTACCTATCTCACTTATTCCTTAGGATCGATACATTGTGCAACTCGAGAGGTAATTAAAATGATTAACAAGACCATTATTTCCAAATTTTGGGGTTGCATCCCACCAAGAATGGAGGGGTGAACAAAAGGCCAGCAAATCAAACATATTTCGCTAGGTGATCTCCACGAAGCTCGTAGGGAAGACAAAAAATAATAATAACACACATACTTGACTGCAAAGACAGACATTTTATTTAATTATACATAAATAAATAATCCTTATATTTTTAACTGTGACCTCAAAAGTCTAAGTCCACTCATTTAAAAACCACAACTTTGACTCGCATTAAATAGATGACTGAGAGTTTAAAGGTGGAAAAGGTGCATTAAACCCTATTAATGTGGGCTAGAGTCTATGGTATCCTATAATTTTTTTTGTCATTTCTTATAGTTTAGGCAAAGGTTGGAATATTTCTTTTATAACTTCAAATTTTTAAAATGATTGTTCTTAAATTTTATTGGTTGCAGAACATACGTCGTCCTCATTTTTTGGTGCCCATAAGGGGGTGGCAAGATGACATCGGGTTTCGCAGAGGAAGGACATGACTGACTACCATAATTTCTCAAAAAAAGGTGTGCCCTGGTTGTCATTTAATGTTTCATCGCTCAATGTGCCCTGGCAATATCTCTTTTTAGGTAGAAAGCAGGCTTTCATTAGTGGAATCCATTATGAAAGCATGAATTAGGAGCTGGAAAGCAGTCTCCAGTGTGGAGATACGGTTGCCAGTGCCAATGTCGGCTGAGGTGACACCAAGTGGCATTTGTAGGTAGAGTGTTATTAATTACAAATGCAATGCTTTTGGTACATATGATGCCTTTGATAACTCCCCTCTTTTTGGCTATCAATTGCCTTTTGTTTGGTTTAATGTTTGGAATCTATATTACAAAGTATTGGCTTATACTGTTAGGGCGTCGTGTAGAACAAGTCTGCTATGCATTAATGCAGTTTTTGTTTCCCAGCATGATCACACGATCAAATGCACATGAGAATACACATGCTAAAACTGTCTCCAATGAAAATGCAGAATTATTGCATGGCATTGGCCATGATTTGAATTAACTTATTATAGTTCTGAAGATGTTCCCAAATCTGTTTTCTCACAAATGAATTAATCCGCACGGCGTTGGTTTATCATGTCCTTCATAATGAATTGATTACATCCATATCCTTTAGCATCTACCCAATGCCCTTAAAATAACTTATGAGCACATATTAGAGTGTGTTTGCAGAGAAAAGCAACTGAGAAAACTTTAAATCCTTTCTGATGCGATCTTCTTCTTCGGGAGTCTTATATGTAAACGGTAGCAACTATCCTACTAATCAATTCATCACAATGGATCGAAGATTACATTTTATTATTGTTGGCTAGAATCTGTATATGTGCTTCTGCTATCTAGTTGTGGAAAAAAGAAAAAACAGAAATTAAGTGGACAACACATTTGATCATGAACAATTTGACACACAGATTTACCCTAGAGAAATTCACTCTGGGAAACTCCAGCAATGGAATGGTTTTGTCTGTTCTCTATTGACTCTTTTGAAAATAAGATAATTACCGATTACAATGACTCTAATGAGAAGAGAACACTTTGAATGTGTCTCTGACTACGACAACAGTTCCTTCCTCTACCTCTCTTTGTGATCTTCATCCAAAGTGAGAATTGGGTATTGGACTCCGAACTAGCTTCAATCTCTTGGTTCTGTCATTGTTGTGAAGAACTCATTTGAAACACGATCCAAGCTTCGGTATGAACACTCCAATGTTGAATTAGATTATTTCTTCCAATTCTAACCCCCCATTTGTTTTGCTATTGAAAGGGAAATTTATAAGGTAATGACTGTTTGAATTCCCATTGGGACTCTTTGAATTCTATTTAGTTTGGCCTTCCATATTTCAAATGATTCATCAACCCATAATTCGGTTGTTTGTCTTCCACGCATTCACACCATTTAGCATGAAGAAATTATCACCCATTCATAGCAAAATGAGCGAGTGGTGTCAAGTTACAGCATACCTGCGTAAGGATTGTTACCATCACATTCTTTTAAGTGACCCAACATTTGTTGCCTCATTTATATTGGTGCGATATACCTTCATTCCAAGTGTTGCAACCTTGCTTCAACCAAAGGACCACAATATTCCTATTCAAATAGTATGATCTGTCCTCGTGTCACCCTGTTGAGTTACCTACATGGCATTGCTTGTGACATATCTTCATTTTCATGGGTGCAGTATCATTCATTTGTAGTGGTGCAATTGATTTCAAGTAAATGGTTGTGATTTGTCCTTCATTTTAGAGGTTGCGGTTTGTTTACCAGTGTGAGTTCTCCTTTCACCCAAAGATTGCGATTGGTCTTCCATCCAAAGACTACGATTGGTCTTCATGGAGTGGTGGTGAGTTCCCTTCATTTTTATAATTGGTATTCACTGCTTCAAAATGAAGGTAGCAACACATTAACGCATGCTTGTAAGTAATATGAGAATAGTTTATTTCACTCTTGAACTTGGTTGTAGGCTAGACGTTGACTGAAACTCCTTAGCTTGGAAAAATAAAGTTCCGTTAGGTAGGTTTTTTGCTCGCTGTTCAAAGGAAGGCTAATGTTTCATGGTATTTAAACTCCAATAGCATACTATAACCTCTCTAACACTTAGTTATGTTTGCTCCTTCTAAGTATAGTCCCAGTGAGTTAGGCATTTCCCCAAAGCTGGAGTTCACACTCTTGTGTGCCCAGGCCTTCAGCATGATTAGGCCGAACATGGTAAGGGAGAGGAATTTATTGCGAGACCAAGGCGGTGAACCATTGGTCCCAAAAGGTGGGACATGCTCACTCATCATATGGGAACGGGGATGGGAACAGGAACAAGGGAGAAACAACAGCTTCCTCATTGTGTTGATCATTTAAGGACGAAACATTTATGATTTCTTCTTTTTCCATAATCAAACTCCTACCATTAAAAAAATAAAAATAAAAAATAAATAAATCCTTTTAACTTGATACACGTCAATCGTTATTAGAATATGTAACAAATCCTATCAGGGTCTATCAAAGAAGATATAATTTAGAATCATATGCATTCTAAAAATAAGATCATTTAAACTCCTAGGAATACTACTTGTTATTCCATATAGTAATACACCCTTAAGCTTATACTTGTAATTCTGAAAAATACAAAATAAACTCTTAACGTTTTAACAAAATGACAATTTTTTTTTATAACCAAAACACATTAGTTATCTCATCACATAAAATTGTTCATGTTTTTTAAACATATCTTTTAACCTAGTATGTTAAACTAATCCTCGCCATCAATACTCAAGATTAATACTTACTCAAGCGATGGACTTCATACTATCGCATCCATGAAAGGAAATGTCAAAGAGTCAACATATGATTTGCAATAGGAATACTACCAACACCTAAAATGAATAGACAACCATTCTATCATAGATACTTGAGGATCAACTTTTAATTCAAGGATTGCACTTATAGTTACAACATCATTATTTATCCATAATATTTTCCTGCTATATAATTCCATGATAAATGTCAAAAGAGTGTATAACAACCATTAAATAAAACGTAACTATTATAATTTTGAAGATATTTTAGGAGAATTACTTTAATTTCCTTAACTAAAAGAGAACGTTAGTTGTATTGATCCTTAGAAGTTAGCATATATATATACGGCAAATCGAAGGACCATTATGCTAAAATCCGAAAAGATGGCGAATTTTTCAACAATGAAGGATCATTCAATTTATGCCCTAATTAATGAAGTATAACCATCATAGCACATTTTAATAATTTAAATTTGATTGGTATTTGAACAATAGAGGATTAGCATGGAACATTGGGAGTACTAATGACTTCTACATAGGCTTTGAACAATAAGTACATGCCTATAAATCATAACTGAATACATGCAAATCACCAAACCTGAATACGCAGAAGCACCATTAGAATGTCCAATCAGACCAATTAAAGTTAATTTCCTTAATTCATAACTATAACTTTAATCTTTCACTCCGAGGATGACTTATTGCTATGCATTTACTCCACTGTGCAAGATTAAGACAATGTCATACAATATAGTAAACTTTTCATTTTTAGCATGCAACCTAGCACAAAATAGTAAATAACATGAAGTATAACATGTATACTTACAGTTTAACCCAATGAGTGATGAAATCCCATATTGTGAAATCCAATAATGTACTCTCGTCCATGAGGCATTCAAAACAACAATTTGTTAGTTGGTTTCAAATCCTTCATACTTATTTACCTTATGTTGAGCCCCTATAGGGCCGAGTGCTGAAACCTCAACTCTGATACCATCTGTGACAACCCCAGACAACCAACTCAGTAATTAGTGAAAATGTTTCTTCTGTTTGTAACTAAATACTTTCACAGTGATTTAAAAGGACTTCATACATATAAGATGTCCTAAACCATTTTACCAACTGATACCATACGTAAAATAAATAGTAAATACAATTGTATTATCGTCACCT
Organism: Larix kaempferi; assembly: GCA_027924585.1. Classification (NCBI taxonomy): domain Eukaryota; kingdom Viridiplantae; phylum Streptophyta; class Pinopsida; order Pinales; family Pinaceae; genus Larix; species Larix kaempferi. The sequence goes on from BSBM01000343.1 coordinate 5,066,138, forward strand.
GAGCACATGCCTAACAAGGAATTATCTCTTACCATAACAAAACACTTGATAAAGTATACATCAACATAAACAACAAAGTCACACATAAGATGTGCATACAATAGAGACTGATATAGGTGGTTCACCTGCATCTTGGGCTATGTCCACAAGGAAGGTCATATCATATATTATCATTTATCAATATTCAAGGGGTACAATCTGCAGTACAATGATTGCTTTCCACTTGGTAAGGTCTCTCTCTCATATTGAGAATATTCAAAATAATCAAACGTATATAAGCGTACCCTACTCAACAAACTACATTAAGGAGCATTTCCTACTGAAATAATTAATGTTATAGAGATCGACTATACAACTTTACTACAATGTTACAAGAGAGCTATCTATCAGGCTCCATCTCATATATACCGTGTATCACTCATACCCCAAGTACATGATAGATATTAACAAAAAACATTCCTTTCTTTAGACATACTTAAAAGTGAATATTATATTCTCTTTTCTTTTATATTTCTTTTGGAACTTCTATTGAAGACAACATCAATCTTGCATGACATATATATCTATATGTATTATATAAATATGGAATCTATTTCCATATAGAAAGCATCCTTTCTGCCTTAACCTAAATGTAGAGCTGATTATGCAGATCTATGTATTTAGCACAAATAAAATATAAATAACTTCACGACTTCTGTACATGGGATTCGTATGATCCCAGCTTAAACATAAGCTATCCTCATACGAAAAGATGCAGATTTAGGGGCAGTAGAAAATATAACTGTTATATCCTAAATAGTTTCTTAGTGCTATTCAAGAATGGCCAAGTATATTTATATAATAAGTAACCCACCTTACTGTAACGCTTACAAATACCAAATCCAAGGTCGGCGTCCCTGCTATCCCTGAGTATGAGGTAATGTATTTACCAGAAGATTATATAAGTACAGTGATTTTCTTACCTAAAAAGGATCCTCCTAAAAGTAAGTAAGCAGAGATTGCTTAACTCTGTAAACCAAGTCTGCGAAGATCGCATAACATATAAAAACTGTCCATTATGTGTGTACAAGGATCACTTTCTAAGAAGGTTGATTAAAGAATAAATTTGTTTCTTGAGTGTGTGTATACCGCTTATCATTCCTTTTATTTGAACTCTGATCATTTGGGGTGAAGAACCCTTCTTACATGTATACTATGTATTTGAACACAAGGACCTATTCCTTACACAATATTACAACCCTTCCAACAAAGGTGTGTAGATCGCAGTTGTAAGTTTTCGACTTTAAAAGTGTACTGAAGTATAACACCAAATCAAAGAAAGCATATAGGGATTGCTTCCGATCCGATCGAGTGACTAAATCTCTATAACAGTAGTCAATACAAATTATGTAACTAGATTAGCTCAATGTAAGCATCATAAATAAGTAGGCGCTACCAGCTATGTAAACGACAAGCAACTATATCATCCGGAACTAAAGGATCGCTTCCAATCGAGTGACTACAAAACTCTGTGCATACAAAGGTCTAGATAATCAAGAAAGACAGAGACATAAGGCACCTATATGATGCAGAGTACCATCCGGTAATGGCTCTATAAAAGCATCCATTAGAAAATTAGTGTTCCATGCAGTAATGAAGCAGAGCTTCAAGCAATGAAAAATATTGCCAACTCGACAAAGGAAACTCTCTGTCAGGAAGAAATAAAATCAAAACTCCACAAAGAAATCATACCTCTGTCCAATCGCTAGGAATAGATCTAAAGGTGAGAAATTGTATCTCTCCATCCATGCATAACACGCTTAGTTCTGTCAGAAGAACTATATGGTGAACATCCCAAACGTATATTTCCTTACTATTGGGATGGCAAAGCTAGCATTCCATTCCCCACGCAGATATCAAGAAGAAGTCGATCTCCATGCTTATCGCAGAGGTCCACATTCAATGCTTATCATAGAGATTGAATGAGGGAGAAGAGATACCAAGACACGTTCTTCCAATCCAAAGATTTAACGACAAATGGCATCTCGTTCCTCGAAGGGTTAAGCAGCAGACAGCCTCCAGCGGAACTCCCTCCCATACTCCAAAATACCCCTTTTTCTTATACTCTAGGTCTCGCTCTTTGAAGAGTCCGCCCAAGTTTGAGAAGGATTTCCTTCTTCCACTTGGTGTTTTGTGTTCCCTCAAAATGGAAAGTGGTCACTCAAAGAGTGCTCTTTATGGGGACAAATCCCCAAGAGGATCGCAGCATCCACTACGAGTTTTGTTTTTTAATAATAAACCGTATAATAAAATTCCGCTAGGCTGAAGCAGATATCATCATCACTTATAGTAGGCATATAGTTATGTAACCCTTTCTATTTGTATGCGAAGAGAGACTCAAAGGTTTTAGCCTTCGTCATCTTCTAAAACCTCAACTCTCTCTCTCTCTCTCTCTCTCTGTCTCTCTCTCTATATATATATTATAAAGAGATAGTTATATCCATATTTAATTATGAGCATTTTGAGTGTGTAATTATATATATTTATACCAATTTCTTTATAGCATAAATAGTTCCTAAAGATAACCTTTAAATAGAATATTTCTTCTATCTTATACTTGGCATCCTCTTGTCGGTCTTAAGATGATAAATGTTTAGTTTTCATAGGATCATGTTTTAGCTTATGCTTACAACTAGATAGTAGGATTTAAAAGATGTAATACCGTGACATCCTCTGCCAGAACTAGGATGTCAGAGATATCCTTAGCAATACCTTATTATAGTTCATAGTAATGGTTATCCCAATGTCAACCATTAGGATTAGGATTTCATAGTTATTTACTACCTTTCGATGGGGAAGGTATTTTCGGTATCATTCTCCCGGGCTAGCCGATAATTAAAACTTAAGTGAACCCTTTTTGTGAATATCCACATTCACGTAAGTGCTTGTGACACGATGATTGCAGTTGTCATCAACTCATGGCATACTAGCCATTTAGACTTCCCTGCCCTGTCGTTTAGTTGTGTTAGAAGCTTCAGTCTTCTAGGTCTATAGTCTCCTAACTTTACAACTTTTAGGAAATACATACAATACTATCAGGTTCCACTGGTGGGGCCTTGGCCTTGAGCTCCTCACCATGGCCATTTACATAGATTCAATCACAACAATTTATTTTACATTAAGTCACTAAAGGAGTGGTGTTACATAGAAGTACTAATGGCTTGAGAAAACCAAAAGTACATAATTGAAAAAGTCACTTTACTACCTATTATGGAAAGAATACATGAGGTAAATCTTACTTTTGAACATACTCAATTTACTTTTGTTAATTGTGAATTTAATGTTAAATCATACGAAGTTTGTAAATATGTGTTAGTGAAGAGTACCTTCACTAAACAATTTTTTTAGAAGGGAAAGTCTTCATTTTAAAGATGAAATAAAGAACTTTTTATTAATACTTACATGATGGCAAGAGGTGGTATACTTTATGAAATATAACACTTATTCATGAAATATATATTCAATTTTACTCTCTAAAATATCAATAAAATTAAAAAAAAACTTGTTTATAAAAGATATATTCAATTTTAATCTGTAAAATATCAATAAAATTAAGAAAAAACTATTTATAAATATATAAATGATTTAAAATGTATTATAAAGTTCAAAATTATTAAAATTAAGAGAATGAAATCTGATTTTTATTTGTATTTATTAAAATAAGAAGAATAATAATTACTTTAAAAAAATTATTTTTATTTTTATTTGTAATAATAAGTAAATACTATATAAGATCGTTCGCTAAGTAAGAATAGCTGAAATCACAATTTGGAGTGCTCAAATCGCAATTTCAGCGATCTGGATAGTTTAAAAGTAGGGTATTTAGTGTAGTATAGGGAATTAAGATTGCCGGAATTGTAAAATTGTGGAAATAGCAATTTCCAATTCCCCCGTTTTAGGTGTCTTTTATCCTATTCTCTAGGTCATGGTTACTTAGACCCAATACCACTCCTACCAGTCAAAGAGATTCTAACAAACAAAAATATAATAATAAGTAAACACTAAATACTGTATTTAATAACAATAAAACTAAAAGTGCTCAAATCCCAATTTCAATGATATGGGTAGTTTTAAAATAAGATATTTAGTGTAGTATAGGGAATTAAGATTGCTAAAATTATAAAATTATGAAAATAGCAATTTCCAATTCCTCCTAACAATGAGGCGTTTTAGGTGTTTTTTATCCTATTCTCTCATCATGGTTTGTTTAAACCCAATGCCACTCCTACCAATCAAAGAAATTCTAACAAACAATAAATAATAATAAGTGGGAGATTCTAACGAACAAAAAAAATAATAATAAGTAAACACTGTACTTAATAAGAATAGAACGTTGTAGGTCAAATACCCACCGTTTCCATTAAAATAAATATTAATTAAAAATCCCATACAACAGACAAACAAACTTGACAAATCTTCAAACAACAACAAAACCCTTATTTGAAAAATCAGCAACAATAGGGAACTTCGGGACGGAGTACCCTATGGATCGAACATGATCTCGTCATTTCTGTGTTCAAATCTTCGATGGGAGGGCAACGCATCTACCGATTTCATTTTCAAATATTTGCATGACCACTGAGGGCAAGCTGACGGAAACCGATATTCCTTCCAAGCCGTTGGTATTTCGGTGAGCAAAAAAGATGCAGAACATGGCCGCAAGGGCTCCTAGTCTGCTTCCTTCAATCCCTCCGTAGACTGCTTCTCCCCAACCGAAGTCTAAATCCCGGTAATCGATTTTGGAAACGTCGGAAGCGAAAAGGGCGTCCACCACTGTGATGTTAGGACGCCCTTTCATTTCCATGAAGTCTATAACCGACCGCATGTACTCGTCGTTCACACCCATTTTTGCTTGTTTTATCAATTTCACAGCGAAAGACAGCGGCATGTTTGCTACCTCTCTTGCTCTTGTCTTCGCGCATGCGTAGCCAATCGCATTGCCGTAGAAGCCCTCGGGAAGCTGTGGCTTCAGTATTGTGCGGACGTCTATGGGAAATATGAAGCGAATTTCCTTCTCCGGGGGCACCTGGAGAGCCCTGGTTCTTGAACGCCACAAACACGCCGATAGAACTTCAAAGGTTGCACACTTGCCTAGCTCTCCTGCTACTTGTCTCCTCAGCGATTCGATCTCCTTAGGTCCAAAAAAGAATGAAGTGTGCCTCAAATCCTTCTCGGGAACCATCTGACCATCCTTCTCTTCTATTTGATCGTATGCGTAGAGAGGGAATTTAACTTCGGGATTTGTGCGAGGTCGCAGGATTTCTCTTTTCCACACCGGAAGAACAGAAGGCCTTGCCGCCCCCTTTGCCATTTGGCATAGAGCGTTCATGAACTGAAATATGCCACGGCCGTCGCTCATGGTATGATTCCACAGCAGGGCGAATACGAACCCTCCACATCTCAAACGTGTTACCTGAAAGTTTCAATGCGATGTTGATGAATATTGAATGCATGTAGATAAATCTGAACTGAGTTCAATATCTAACAAGAAAATTCCAACCTGAATGAGTATGAGAGGAGAATTGGTAACAGTTTGAGAGACTAGATCGTGGCGGAGGAGATCCTCCCAGCAGGGAATAGGTGGACGTAGGTCTCCAAATTCATCCAGAGCAACATCCGCGTCGGCTTCCACAAACAGTACGCCTTCGCCGGTGCAGTCCACAATGAGCTTACCGGCAGGCGCGTCTCTCAATCTGCCGGCAAAAGGATAGTAGTGTACCAAAACCTTGGCGAGCCCTTCCCTAATAACTCTTGCGGGATCCTTGTCAGCCTTCTTCGATGGGTTGGAGCGATAGAAGTGAAGAACAGGAGTATGACATCTTAGAGCCGCTTGATCATCAATATTGGAAAGGTATAAAAACTCTTTTGGAGTAGGAAGGGAAGGAGCGACCAGAACAGCTGGTTTTCTTGTCACCTTGAATCTCAGATCAGATGCCATGTAAACAAATTAGTGAACACAGACAACTGGAACCTGCAAACGGAACACTATATCAGTTCTTGACAGAAACATATACACAACAGAAGATGTATACAAAGAGATCACAAATATAATAAACCTACGAGGGAGGACATACAGGACCCTAGAATATACGATACAGCAAGGAAGAATGGCATCAGAAGTGACTGAGATGTAAAATTAGGTTCGTTTTATAAACTGATCAGACTAACCGTAGGAAAATGGTCAGCGTTGACCGCGTCTTTCGTTTCATAATATAATGATATATAAAATAACTGTCTTAGTTAGTCAGTTATAGGAAAGATAATCAATTCCACTACCTCGCCTTTCAGGACCTTTAAGATCATTATTATTTAATTAATGTAATAACTTTCAACTTAATTTTTAATTTTTTGGGGGATGGAGGCACCTATTTTTGGAGGTTCCAACCGAATAAGTTGAAATCCTTACCATCATTATTATTTAAATTTAAATGTAATAATTTTTAATTTAATTTATAATTTTAATTAATTTTTTTTGTGGAGGTACTCACACAATATTACAATGGTAAATTTTTATGAAGATGTGTATATCTTATTTTTTTAAATATTAGGCTTATTATTTATATATATTTATATAAAATAAATTCGAACATATACCGATTTATTTTAAATCTATATCTATTAAGTATAGAAATTAACCTTTCTTGAAGTATAAATTCCTTTTATCTTAAATTTTTTACACATTAAAAGAAAATTTACACCTCAAGATATTTGATCTCTCCTTGATATATCTAGGTTTAAGATCAAAATAATATAATATTTGCATTTTTTATGGGTCATGTTACATAACTTTACACAACATTATCTGTTACAACATCTCCCCCATAATGTAAGCACCTCGTTACTCTCATTGCGTGAAACAAACCACTTGACATAATCATATCAACACTTTGTTCATTTATATAATAATGGAGGATTCTAATATTATAATTAAGTATAAATGTGTAAATTTTGGCTAATATTATGATAAAAAAACATATTTTATGTAAATATAGGCGAGACTAAAAATGACCAAATAGCGAATTTAGTTTTTTATAAAACCCCCAAAAATAGCCAATTTCACCCCTAAAAATTATCCTAGAGATGACATTCACATAAAAAAAAAATTACACCTCTAGAGATTGGATCCCTTTCCCTATAGACAAGGGTTTAAAATAGTTCTATGCCTATTAATTTTCAAGTTCAATTTCTTCTATCATGATCACCATATTTAATAAAAGTTTTCTAAAAATTCAAGGAGAATGTCATTTTTAGCAGGATTCCGGCATTTTTTTTTTATTTTGCAAAATCTAAATTTAAGAGGGTTTTATTGGGATTTTGATGGTAGAATGGATTGAGCAACCTCAAAAAATCTTGGGACACCCAAAATTCTAGAATTTAACAACTCTAACCTTGATTTTGAAAATTTACGTGCTATTTTTTCAAAATAATACCCTAAAAATTTATCTAGATTCCAACTTAAATAGTAAAATTTTTAGGCTACACATCTTAAATATTAAAATATATTTAAGACATTAATTATAAAGAAATATATTATCAATTTTACATTAAAATTAAACACTAACAATCTCATTTATTATTGGCATACTCTTAGATAAACATTCCATTTGTATGGGGGGATGTATTTTTGGACAATCCTTACAATGATTCAGTGGATCTCTCCTTAACAATTATTAATGAAATAAAAATATTGATTGGAAATTTGTGTTATTGTATATATAAATGGAATCTCATGGAGTATTATTCTCTATTAATATTCCTTTCCCCTTGTTGTTAAACCTAACCATATTGTAAGTAATAATATTCCTTTCCCCTTGTTGTTAAACCTAACCATAGTGTAAGTAAAAGGTAAGGGTGTTGTAATTATACGCATACTCTTATATAAGCATTGCATTTGTATGGTGGCATTAACATTCCTTTCCCCTTGTTGTTAAACCTAACCATATTATATGTAAAAGCTAAGGGTGTTGTAGTGATTGATTATGTAATTTTGGACTTCATTAAAATTATGTGTAAGGGTGTTGTAGTGATTGATTGTGTAATTTTTTACTTTATTAGGATTATTGTGAAGCGAGATGATGAACACATAAATTTAGAATTTAATCGTTGAAGGAATAATTAAGGGTTGGTGTAAGGTAATGTTACTTAGTTATGATATGTTAATTGTAATAGAAACCTTGAAAAATAGAAATCTAAGAATTAAAAATAAATATTAGAGGTACATGCATAAGAATTTAGAACATAATGTAAAAGATGAAACGTAAATAATCTAGTTGCTTTCTAGAATATATAACATTTTTTTTAGAAAATTAGTATAAGTCCAAGAAAATGGTGTTCTCCTAAGATTGGTTTATTATTTTTTTCTAAAATATAATGCATACATTCGTGTTAGGCCCCAAGTTTGGTATGTAAACAATACAAATTTTCAAAAAAATATTTGTGGAGTTGCACATAACATGCGATTCTTCTGCTGCACTATTGTTCCAAAATTTTTAATGTTGATTTTATTTTATTTTTAAACTAAGAAAGTCAATGTAGCTCTGAAATGAGTAGGTGGAGCATTAGGCCCACTATGAGGGTCTTAACACAATTAATGGACTTTTTTCTATAGTGTGTAGCTCTTCATTTGTATTTGTGTAGAATCCTTTTCATTTAGGTGTCAAACCATTAAAAAGCTACAAAGAGAATAAGTGACCAATGTTTTTTGAAAATTTGAGACATGACCTAAATAAAAATGAATAAAAAATATATCCAGGAGTGGATTATGAATGCTCTAAAATCATTGAATATTATCCAAAGATCCGCTGAAAAGTGACATAGAAGAGGTTATGTGAGATCTAGATCATCTTCAAGGAGAGATCATCATTCAGAGAGGAGGAAGAGGTATGCATCAAGTAGTACAGAGAGTAGTCTTGAAAGATCTATGGTGATATACAAGAAGAGAAGGTCTTCCAATGATGAACTAATAGGAGAGATGAGAATAATCAAACCCCCAACTTTTGATGGAGAAGGAAAGCATGGAGAATATTTTGATGCATGGTTGTTAGGACTCAGTAAGTTCTTCTAGTTGCATCAATACACACCTAATATGGAAGCACAAGTAACCATATACCATTTGCAGGGTAAGGCATCTATTTGGTGGGATCATCTAGTTAAGTTAAAAGACATCGATGAAGCATAATCTCTTGGAAGAAATTTAAATAGTACTTCCATAAGGAATACCTCTCTAAGCATTACTATGAAAAAAATATGGTAGAGTTCTTTGAGATCAAATTGGGAAGCATGACGATGAAGGCCTATGAAAAGAAGTTTTTGGAACTTTTGAAGTATGTGGACTTCATCAAACAAAAACAAGGCAACGAAACTCATATCAATTTATGTACCTTTATAATCATAATTTCTAGAAACAAATTACATATCTGAATTCCTCTAAAAAAAATACATGATTTGAAAAAAAAATCAGTCAAAACCGATTCCGAGAATCAAATATATCTTCGTTTCAAATCTTCTTTTTCAGTAATTTTCCGCGCGGATGAAAATACTACAGAGAGGATATCGTTTTACATGATTATTAGATTTCGACCAAACAAGCGCCATTGGATAGGAAATTTCCGACGATTTGATTTGATATATTATATGTCATATTTATGGTGAGTACCATGAATGCTATAGCTGTTACAAAACCACCCTCAAACTCCCAGAAAAATGAAGATCGCAATCCCAGATCTAAAATTAGATTTAGATCCAAATCGGATCAGAGAGATCTAGCAGATACCACTGCTTAGATGTCTAGAGAGAATGCAAACAAACACATATTAAGACCCAATCTTAAGCAAAGAACAAAAATAAGCCAAGAAAATCATATAACAAAGAATCATCCCTAGTATGGTTGCCAATTTTGTTATGGAGAAATATTCCCTACGGATAGGTAAGACCTCCCTTGGGTGTGCCCAATACCCAAGACAGTCAGTAGGATTATATGCCAATATTTTCTCCTAAATATATCATGCATTCAATACAATAAAGGGATGGTGATAAGGTACCTTAAACCTGATGGTCGTCCTTCGTAGATCTGAGCTGGTGTAGTTCCTAGAGATCTTATGCTCCAGCCTATATACACCTATTATCATGCGCACAAAGGAACAAAGGAAACGCCATTCTCCAACCTATCAAATATGCATGACATAAAATAGATCCAATTCAATCACAACTAGATCTATGATGTGCAATTGAGAAAAACACCATGAATGAGGGAAACCATCAACATGTATATATATAGCATCATAATCAATACATCACAATTTTTATCTTGACTTAATGATGAGGGAATTTACTTGGCTCCTTAATCCAAGATCCTCGTAACCTATATCACCAAAGGTTGGGCTTTCAAAATCATGATGGATGAAGGAAGGAAGAGGGTCTCACTGAAATTGGGCAGCAATTGTTTGCTATCTTCTCTTCTCTTTTTTCTTATCCCTTGGAAGATCTTCATTATATAGGTGGATGGTGAAGGTAGAGGGGATGAATGTGGACACCTAGAGTTTAGCAATGTTATCTCATAACATGTAGGATCCAACTCATGAAGCTAATCTCCTCACAACTCACCAATGGTTCTAGAAAGTGTATTTCTCCAATGGAGAAAATAATGAAATTATCAATAACTTAATAAATTATTATTATTATTGAATAATAATAATTTATGAGAAAATAAAAGTGTCTCAACAACTTAAAGTTGGTAAAGGTTCCTAGTGACCCCAAGGGGGTGATAAATCATGGTATAACACTCAATCATTTTTGTGTCTTGTCCTGCATGTTAAATGACATGGAAGGCTCGGGTCCACCCATGCCTAGTTCAAATAAACGCTCGAGTGTTTTGGTTTCACTAAACTTTTGCGCGTTTTTTGAAACTACGATTGCATCTAAAAGGTCCCTCAACTTCGTGTGAGGGCCCAATGTTTTTTAATTATATGATTCGATTAAATTGAATTTTTGTTATAATGTAATGTTTTTGGATTTTTTTTACTGTATTTATAATGTTAAATCCAACATAGAAAATGACACGTTTGAAACCTTGGTGGAGATTGTAAATCCAACAAATTTTTTACTAGTGTACTTGACCTCTACAATGACTTAATTTATGGCCTTGATAACAATGAAATTTATAACAACAAAATTCAATGTGCTCTCTAATTTCTACATGATGAATATTTGAATGTTTGTATTTCATGATGTTTTTTATCGTAAATACTGCTAAGCATTATAATTGCAAATGTTTGCAATTGTTTTTTAAATGAGAATAAGAGATAAACAATGGCTTAAAGATCATCAAATCAACTTAATGATTAATAATAATAATATATTTTGAGAATGCAAGTTGTGGCTTTACATTAGTTGAGAGAAAAATGGTGTTCTTTTAATTAACTATTTGTTTTTATTCCTATTAAAGATTTGATATTTGTCATTGTAAATTGAGCTATTGTCAACAACTTAAAAAGATTGAATGATACATTGATAGGTCATATTCATGTTCATATAATTTAGATTTTTTTTTTAATGTTCATAAACATGATACTATGAGAAATTATACAACCATTAACATAAATCATATAGCTAGTTGTCACAACTTCATCCATTATCAATACAAAATTCATAAACATATTTAATTTAATGATATTTTTGCAATTATATTATGTAAACATAAACATATAATCATTAATATCATTGTCACCATCTAAAAAACATAAAAATAAACACCATCATACATTCATTAACATAAAACTAATAAAAGTAAGCATGAACACACCATCATAAACATTACATTACTGCATATTAATCTAACATATACATGTTATAGATTTAAACATAATCTAACACACATATGATCTAACAATAACATGTAACAAAACACAAGTTCTAGTTTCTAACATAATGAACATAATTGAAACTGACCTTACATAACATCATGACCATCAACATATAAATAAACATGAACATCTGCAAAATGGAAAATGACGTAGATATATACAATAACATAAAAATGATGATAAATGTTAGATATACATGTATATCCCTGCCCCTGAACCATATCATCATCACCAGTATCTGTCGACCCACAAGATGTATCAACACCTCAAACGGTAGAGCTAGAGGCATGATCAGTACCTTTTCTAGGAAATAATCTATCATATCAATCAGTGGGAAAGACATGATCTCTAGGAATCTGGATCATCCCACCCAATCTGAGCATCCTCTCCACAATTGAGGGAACTAGTGGATCTATTGAAGGAGGGGGAGGTGGAGGAAATTATGAAGGAGGTGATGGATCAATATAGGTTGGTTGGTCGGAAAGGTATAAAAAATCAGATGCTGGATCCATCGAAGGAAGGGGAGGTGGAGGAGATGATGAAGGAGGTAACAAAGGTTGCCGACTTGGTGGAGGAGGGGGTGGATGAGATGTCAAAAGTGGAGGAGTAGGAGGTGGAGATTGAGGAGGATGTGTAGTGTATGTGGAGGCTCCCCCACTAGTCGAAGCAGTTGATGGATAAGCAGGTGGAATAGGGGGGGCAAGGATCTCTGCCCTCATCAGACGATGAACTACCATGAGTGGTGGCATCCAAAAGAATGCGAGCGCCAATAATGTCCTTATCTCAACGTATCGGTCCCTCCTCTAAATCTCCCTGACAGAAATAGGTCGAACCCCTCGACCCACTAATAATATAGCCAGCCTATCTGCGAAGTCCTATCTGAACGTCTGGTCAGCCCTACATCAAAGGTTAGGTCTATCTAAATGAGGCACCTCTAGGTGATCCCGCATCAGTATGTCCTCATCCTCATCATCTTGTGGTGGAGGAGGCCCCACATCACCATCAAAAGTGCCAATATCTATAAAATATATAGTACACAATAATAATTAGACAATTTCATTAAACATGAATTTAATATAACAATTTAAAACACATTTCATTTGCAATAAGTATAACAAGAATAAAATGGAAATGGAATAAATTAAACATAATGCTAAATTTACCTCTATGATAAGGTGGCTCGTCCCGAGTGAAGAAGATGTTGGTACCTCTCCAATCCAACCTCGCATATGGAGATGCAACCATATCTAATCGAGGCTGGTCTTCGGCACTTAGAATGTCAAGCACATCGACAGTGATCCTCACACGAAACTCTGGCTATCCACTCTTAGGCGTCATCTTCCCCCACATACGAATACACACATCTATCATCAACGTAGGAGGGCTCCAGTCAAAATATGGCCTAGTCGACAAAAATCATAGACAAAAGAACTCTAAATAGAAGGGGAATTTTTCCCTCCCACCAATACATGCACGGCATCAAATGAGAGCATAAAAAAATGTCGTAAAAAAATAGCATACCACCTAATGCATCTAGGTGCCTACGCTAAAGAATCAACATAATATAATAAAGGGAATCTAATGTGCTTCCCATCAGTGGTGTAGTGTGCGATAGTCATCACCAACAAAGAAAGGCACCTCACATCCTCTCTACCAAAATCATTAATGGAAAGCTTCCCACTGCACACCTGAAACTGAGAAGGATCAAGGATGTTTTCATCAACATATCTCTGAACATATACCAGCTGAGTCGCTCATATAGCTCTAGCTTGAACCTTAGGGAATTGAGGAAGGTCATCACCTCTCATGGAGAGCCCAATGATAAACTAAATGTACTCCTTTGTGGGATGGAACCACTCATCAGGACCAACTCGAAAGGCCTACCTAAAATGATCCCAACATGCGATCAATTAGGTCAACAACATACTGTTCCCCTTGAGTGATGTCACCTCCTCATGGAACTTGAGGAGGCCGACAACTCTCAAGAGGTGTGTAGTGTGAGGCGTAATGAGACGACGGTATAAATTTCTCTCCCTCTCCCTGGCCTCCTACTCTCCACCGAAGTTGTGCAAATCTACCTCTGCCTCGTGATGATGTGTTCCTCACGACGATCACATCTCTGTTTCAAATATAATATAAATCAATCTCATAAGCATACATATAAAAGAATTATAACAATATTATATATACCAAAATAAAATATTAAAAGCTTTTCCAAAAAAAGAAAACTGGTGTGCCATAAATATTAGAAACGCACCGCCAATAGTGTGTTTATATATTGGAAGCACCGAGAAGCGGTGCACTACAATATCTATGACGCATTGCTTATATATCAAAAATTATAAAATTGATTTCGGCGGTGTGCCTTAATGCTATTAGTACATCGTTACTCAAACGCATCGAATTTAAACAACAATAAATTATTTGAAAGATATCCACGGTGCGCCCATGCCACATCAGTGCACCATGAACCAGTGCCACGTGACATAGGAGAACTGATAGTTGTGTGGTCACGGGTCTGTAAGCAATGCGCTTATATATTGGAGGAATCAATGAGAGATGCGCTACAATATATATTTTCCACCACAGGTTATATATCAAAAAAATTTAATTGAATTTGACGGTGCACCTAGGTCTTATTAACGCACTGTTATGCAAATGCATTGAATTTAAAAAGTTTAAAAATTATTTTAAATATATTTACAATGTGCATATGCCACGTTAGCACACCATACCACCTGTTCCTTGACGTGACATAGGAGCATCGCTAATTGTGTTTTCACATGTTTATCAAAAGTGTCACCGGTGCGCCTATTTCACGTAATTGCACAGTTCTCGGTGCAATGACGTGACATATGCGCATCATACAAATGATTAAGGTTTTATTGTACCAATACTGGTGCGCTGTACAATAACAAGAACCAGATCTCTAGTGTCCTTCAATGTACTAAATGCACTAGTGTCTGTGAGGATTTAGTGTTTTAGGAGGTGTATCAATGGTGCTCTTATGCCACATCATTACACCGACATCCGGTGCGCATGAGTAGCATAAGCGCACCGTTAAACGTTTATTTGTTTTTGTAAATGGTGTGGTTACTAGTGCGTGTATTACATTTAAGGGCACTAGAAGACTGGTTCTCTTAAATATGTAATGCATCGGTGACCATTTGTGGGTTTATTTTTTTTCTTGCTTAGCAGTGCATTCAAGTTGTTTGGGCCGCACAACTTGTGGTGTGCCTTGTAAAATTTTACAAGGAACACCGTTTAGTGGTGCAAGACAAATGTTTCAAACGCATCACGCAATTTTTTTTTTTTTTTTCAAATGTAAATTTAAGGGTGAATTTAAAAAACTAAACCACTAAAAAATTATTTTTTGAAGTAATAAACATCTTACCTATTGAACGATGCATCGAGGAGGCATATTGGTGATGTATGGTAAATTTGAATTTTTCCAAAACGGTTTGGAAAAATTAAAATGAACCGAACCACCATTAAAATACAACAATGCATCCACATGGACCACGTATATCAGGGAATCCAGGTAGGTGAATGGAAACACCGATGCAGAGGGGCTCAGATGCACTCAAGTGCAGTAAAAATATTTTTTCGTCAGTGGTAATTTTTTTTATTAAACCCTGCACCAGTGCGCTCAACATTAGGACACACCAGTGTGATCCAAACTCACATGCACCATAATTAGACGACGTTAAAATAAAATAATTTTTTTTAATAAAATGCTTACCAGTGCAATCCATGTTGAGCATTGGTTGTCATTAATTTCAAGTGTTTGACTGAAGAGGATGTTAAGTGTTTGACTATCGTTCAATGTGAGGAGATTGTTGAGCATTGGTTGTCATTAATGTCAACTAAAGAAGATGTCAAGTGTTTGACTGTCATCCAATGTCAAAGAGGATGTCAACAGATTCAGTATGAGTCATTGATGTTAGCCTAAGTCAAAGTGGATACAACATTCTAGTAGAAGTATGTAGAAGCCACTTTGAGGTAGTCTATGTGCATGATAAAGAAATCATGAACACCAGATGTATATGCGCAAATGGTGAAGGTGACATATATGCATGCAAATTTGGAGTATATCTAAGAGTGCATTATGTGTGAATATGCATATCAAGGATACAACACTCAAGGAACTTTGGAGTATATCTAAGAGTGCATCAAGGATACATCTTGCAGGTCAAGTTTGAAGAAGTACATAAGATGATACATCATGTAGATCTAGAAGATACTTCATGAAGATCCAGTTCAAGAAGAAACACAAGTAATGGATCCTACATCATGTGGACCTTGTGTAGAAATCAAGTCCACCAATTCATACTCTCTCATGCCATCAAATTTAAGGAGTTGGTTGGATCATAGTAAATATGATCAAACAACCAAGAAGTTGGTTGAACAATGGTGCAAATATGCAAGCAATCCTAAGCATTGCTTGGTTGATGGTTGGGAGTGCATAGGAAGAAAGGAAAAATAGATGGTAGGACAATCTTGAAAGTGCACAAGCATATCCAATTCTTTCAATAAGTGGAAGGCGCATGAACTCCTAGAATGGTACAACATTCAAAGTTAATATATGCGCAAATTCCATAACCGACGAACAACAAGTGCACAAGTCCCACAAGTGATAACAAGGTAGAAGTCAAAGTCCTACCAAATAGAATTCGGAGTATGTGCGGGTTCTATAAAGTATCTATACACCAAGGGTGCATCACCCAAATGCAATGATGAAGCACGAGTCACAATATCATTAAGCAAAAGCTGGAGAATGTGCATATTACACAAATTATTGATATCACAAGGGCGCATTACCCACAACGGATGGTATAGCACAAGTCATGGTCACACCAAGACAAAGTTGAAGATTGAGCACACACCATAAGGCAATGATACATCAAGAGCGCAATAAATGTGTAGTGTTCCATTTAGTTGTGGACCTTGAGGGCGTTTGATACATCTAATATGACACATCAATAGCGCAGATGTTGACATGTGGCATATGCACAATCCATGAAGTATGGAAGACGAGATGCCATGACCAACTTGTGAACATACAATCCATGTAGGACATGTATAAATAGAGATGAAAGTTTAAGATTTGAAGTAATCTTGAAAGCAGGAGCACAAGGGTTTTTGCATAAAAGCTTCAATTTTTTGGGGGGTCATCAAGGGGCTTGTGGACAGAACAAATGATCTAGAGAAGAGCCAAATGTGCACATGCAACACAACGAAGTTTTGATGGTGTGCAGAATGATGTCGTAGATCTGCCACAATTGCACAAACATTGAAAGGAAGACATATTGAAGAATGTGCAAGTGTTGGATATCTCAAAGGATAGTAATGCAATCGTCGATAGTCATAGATGTTGTAAAGACAAAAGCACAAAGATAGAACAGATGTTTATCAGATATTGCGTATATGTCTAGCTGATGTATAAGAACAAAAGTGAAAGTGTGCAAAGTTGAATATTTCATTCGATGCGCATGTAACAACATAACAACAATAGAACTCGGCAGACACATCATGATGCAGATGCTCTGAGACAATGTAATATCCCAACTTTTTGACTAACTATGTTATGAGGTTATATAAGGTCATGACCCCAGTATGTGTGATTTATTATGTTTGACATAGCATTAGTTTGTTTTGATTTATTCCTTCGTGAGTTGATATATTGGGCATGGACCTTGATCTATTTTCATTATTGATATATGCGGGGTAGGAAAGCCCAAATGAATAAACTATGTTGCATTATGAGAATTGGTTACAAATTATGATATATTGAGATTATTCCTTTTTTTACATTACTGTGCAGAGCATGATTTACATGGTTGATTATTTAGTGTGTTGAGCGTGGACTCAGAAACACACGAATGACCTATATACTGGGCTTAATCCCCGATGTATTTAGAGGATTGTACTTTGTACTGGGCCTAAGCCTCGATGTACGTTGAGTGTTGGGCATGAACCCTGGAGCATTCCAAGCTTGAAAGAAATGATTACCGGATCCGAGGCCACTTAAATATCCTATATGTGCCCCACAACCACATTCTAGCTCTGGAATTGCACTAGCGTAATGCCCATGTGAGAGTGTTGAGTTAGACGGCTCTGAAGAGCACTCAGGGTTACTAATCTCAAGTGTTGAGTCAAGAGGACTCTGAATAGCACTTACGTGTCTTATCACAACTATTTCGACTTGATTAAATAAATCTTATTATCATCACTTACTGCGGGAACTACCATGCTAAAACGAGCGAATCTGACATGCAAAAGGAGAGACTAGAGCTACCCTACCAGCTACCGAAGCCGTCCACAGAAGTGGACCCCCTTTCATTAAAAAGAATTAAAAGAAGCATTATGTGAAATAGTCTTTCCCTTGTTAAATTTTGATTACTCACACAAGTCATAATCTTTCCCATAGCAAGTTAGTAGAAACATTTTATAATTTAAATATAACTTTAATCACATAAAGTGTTCTTTGTTCATAATGCCTCGCATCATACATAGGTCCAAGTCTCCTGACTTATTTAAAACATAATCAAATCCAAATCCTCTGACTTATTAAATAGGGGTAAAACCTTAGGATGCTACATATGTTTTCTCTATTATCTACCCCACCCTAACTTCATATGTGGGGAAATAATAGAAGAACCATGTTATGTATGTTATGTTTCCTCTATTATCTTCCTCGATATGAAGGTGGGGGTGTGAGAGGTAATAGAAGAAACATAACATATGTTTCCCACCACATCCCCATATGAAAGTGAAGGTGAGGGTGGAGCGAGACAACACAAAAAACATGTTGAGAGATAATAAAGGAAACATGTTGTGGGATAAGGATGGAGTAAATAATAAGGAAAACATATGAGGATGGGATGGGCGTGGGAAAGATAACACATGAAACATAAGGGGGTGGGGCGAGACAATAGGAGAAATGTGTCCATCTTATTCTCATATATTTCCCCTATTATCTTCCCCAGTCTCATATGGTTTCCCTATTACCCACCTCCACTTCCACTTCCAACATATTTCTCCTATTTTCACCCCCATATATGTATATAAGCTCTTTTAACAAATCACACAAACGTTGACATTAAGTTTCTTCCATGCGCGTTAAGGACAAACGAATCCATTAATTAGTCAAACATTAAACGTTTTGATCATGTGGAATCCGATATATTAAAATAGATATATGTAATACATCGCGCGGATTTTATATATAGGTCTGTTAAGTATCCATGGAGATCTATATGGTTCCAAAATTATTGCTCTATCAACTATGTACGCATAACTCGTAAAAAGGTTGACTTTATTATTAAATTTCATTTTAGAACTATCGTTTATTATATCGAATACCATCCTCCAGGAATATGAATTTTTTATATTTATAATAAAATAAATTAATGATATATAGTTTATTTTAAAACTAAATTTAAAAAATAAGATAATATTATATTTTTATAATAATAAATTAATTAAAACTCATATAAAGAATATGTTATTAATTAACTTAATTTTAAATATTAAAAAATAATATAATATTTATCTAGATAAAAAAATTAACATAAAAAAATTTACAAACTAAAAATCTTATAAATAAAATATAGTTTATTAATGATAAATGAAATTATCAAGAATTATTAAAATTTAATTTTTAAAATTATGGAATAGAAAACCTTCTTTAATAAAAATTATTAAAATTTAATTTTTTAAATTATAAAATAAAAAAAATCAAATTGAAAGTATTTTCATGTTAATATTAATAATTTAATTTATTTTAATTATATTGTGTAGAATTAAAGTTGACATAAATCCACTTAACATACCACTTCAAATTGGCATAAATCCACGTAACACACCACTTGTTTGGAGAACTTTACCAATTTGTTAAATAACAATATATAACCATTTTCATTGCATCACTATGATCAACGTTATTGTAAAATAATGTTATTTTTTTATGTTTGTTTTAAAATGTGATAAGAATTTTTAATTATTTTTTTTATTTTTTTTAATTTAATAAGGAGAAGTGGGAAATAAATCTATAATATATTTATATAAATAGTATTAATATTAAAAACATGTTGTAAATAAAATAGTTTAATCAGTAGATATTGCAATTATTGTATCATTAATTTTCCACTTGTATTTTCTAATTTTAAAAATTATTTATTATTATTATTAATAATAGATAATTATTTAGGAATTGATTTTTTAAAATATTTTTAAAGAAATAGATATTTGTAGTTATTTTTTACTTTTTATTTATTTTAAAAGAAATGATAAATATAAAATTTGAAATTATATATAATAAATATATAGATTGAAAATAAAAATAAATGCATTATCATTAAATTATAAAATAGAATTGTTGGATATCACATTTAAAACGAGCCATATTGTTTTTTAAATTTAAAATTATTTTGATAAACAAATAAAATTATGATAAATTTATACATAGTTTATTTAACTTAGCAAAAGTGTTTTAATTATAGTAACAAAATTTTTTATAAATAAAAAAAAATATATATTTATTATAAAATTGTTATAAAAAAATTCAATAGAAATCCAAATACTTTAATTATAATACAATATTATTATATAAAATTCTTTATTATTTTAGATAATATGATAATTTATTGTATTCACTAAAAAAATATAAAAAATATATCAAAATAATATTCACCAAAACAAATATAAAATTATATCAATTCAAGTGATGCAACACTAGCCCTCATGTGTGGACCTCAAAAAAATTATATGCAACACGAACACTCTTTTTGATAGGATATAATGAATATTTTGAAGTGGTGATTTTTAATTGTATGATTTAGTTAACTAGAGTAAGAATTAATTTTAAACTTGTTATTGGAATATAATGAGAATTGTTATTGGAATATAATAATTTAGCAAATCAACAAATTTGGTGAAGTGGGTAAAATGAAGTTCTTTTTCTAAACTCTCATTATTTCTATTATTTTGTACCGTTGTGAAGTTTGGGGATGTAGCATCTCTTGAGAATCTTAGAGAAAGATCGAGCAAATTCAAAAATATTTTATCACATATAATCTCAAAATTAAGTGCAACACGCCCTATCCTATTCTCCTTATGAAAGTGGGTCTCTCCCATTGAAAGCATAGCTATGTATAGATACTTGATATATACAAAATTAAGGTAAATGCCATGCCATGACTCCCTAAGATTGCTCTAAATTCTAGTCAAGGCCATCTTTGACTCAAGAGAGGTTGGTACAAAGATGCCATGGCTTTGTTAAGTCATTGGGGGATTGATGAAAACATCGCTTTGCAAGATATCTACAACCTCAAAAAAACTATCACATATAAGTTCAAAGCGAGAATGTGGAACGCGAAAGAGTTAGAGGGTAAAAGAAAGTTAAGATATTACAAGGAAGTCATTAATCCTAATGTGGAGGACCAAACATACATCTCTATCTTAATAAGTTGAAAGAAGAAGATTAATATAGCCAAGATAAGAATGAACTCCCATGAGCTTCATAGCGAAATAAGACGATGTACAATTCCTAAAACACCATGGGAGGAAAGGGTCTTCAAGCTCTCTGAGTCCATGAGCATTGAGTACGAATCTCACTTTCTTTCAGAGTGCCCTTTGTACACCCACATTCGATTACAGTTTCCTAATCTTTGCTACAACTCTAATCTCCATGATCTTCTAACTTATCAAAATTATGGGAACCTAAGAATGCTTATTTCTAAGCTTTTCCTGCATAGGAATCAAATTTTACAAAAATACAAGTAATTCATTTATCTTCTCTTAAGGTCCGATAGACCAAAGGATCTCAGTGGACATTAATCATCATCATTATCATCATAACCATTTTGCTTTTAAAATATAGTAAAATTATAAAATGTTGATTTTTTCTTTTTTTAAATAGTTATAATTTTTTTTGTTGGGGTTAAGTGTGGTTTTATGAGATAGGTATACAGATCATTCGAATTTGATCTCCACATTGTTAGAGTTTTATCATCTTACTTAAAATTATATTATATTATTTTTTTTAATTAATTATTTGTTATTAATATTATTAAATTAAAGTGTTAAATTATTAAATTAAAATATTAGTAGTTGGTTAGAAAGCAATATTCCACTAATACCAAATGCATTTGAGTTTTTGATAATTAACATATTTCTTTACATTTTAGAAAGATATTTCATTCTTAACTAATAAAAAAAACATTATCAAAAATCTAATTTTATTTATCAAAGAAAAAAATATAAAAAATTTAACATAATTATTTTGTTTCTTAACTTACCACCTTTTATTTTAAAAACAAAATACTCCAATTCACTACCCTTGAGAAGGAGAAATGAATTACAAAGATCTTGCGCTCCATGCTCGAAACCACATGCTAATATTATTAGAATCTTATTATAAATTATGATTAAATTGTTTATATAGCAAGGAAAAGTTAAATATAAATTAATGGTTGGTCTCTTAGTTCTAAAAATATTTAAGGATTTGCTAATTACTACAAAATAATATAATATTTTTATTAAAAAATTTAATATAATTAAAAGCTACAAGTTAAATTATACATTTAAGAGGAATTAGTTTAATATAGATAGGTGTTCAATAATTTGGAATGCTTTTTGAATAAAGAAATTATACTTCATGGAGATGATTAGACATGTCTTTGAAAATTAGTGTTTACTAATTTAGCGATCCAAGTTATAGAAGAGGATGCTAGTCCCTGTATATTTTGGTGCCAACCAAATTTAAGAATAGTGACAGAGGAAAAAGTTATTTTAATACAAATTTTAACTTATGTCTTTGTTAATAGTTAGATTGGTTGTTATTGGTTTTAGTATTTTAAGTATTAAAAGAATTAGAAAATGACCTCCAACACATAAAATTGTAATAGACTATTACTTAAAAATCAGATTTTGGAGTAAACATTTGATATATAATTATTATTATTTTATTTATTTTTTCCATAAAAAAAATCACATATAGAAAAATATCATTTCATATTCTTAAAACATGATACAAATAAAAATTAAATAGTAAATTTACAATATATATTTACAAGATTAGAATTTCATATTACAAGATTAAAGAACATTAATAATTTGAAAGATATCTACCACCATTTTCCTTAACCAAAATGACAATTAATAAATTAAAATAGTCAAATTAATATAAAAATTGAAATATTTAAAACTACTATGTTTATATATAAATAAATATATAAATAAATAAATTAAATAAAATTATATATATATATGGAGGAAGGTACATGAAAAAAAACTAATTTGGACTTCCGGTTTAGGTGAATATGAAGTATCATAAAATATTTTATTTTCAAGTAAATTAATGAAATATTTAATTTTTATTTTATATATAAATAATATAATGAACTTTTGCTTTTTAAAGAGAAAGAAAAAAATGTATTGATATAAAAAATATTGATAAATAAATATGATAAACAATATAAAAACATATATATTAATTTTATTAATTTATCATTAAACACATGTGCTAACCACTCATTCAATTCGATCATCTCTTATTAATTTGAACCAAGAGATTACACTTAAATCATTACATATTTGAGTCTAAAACAATTATTAACAATCAAAGATTCTAACATATCTTATTTACATGAAATAATAAGTTGCATGATCATCTCTTATTTACATGAAATAATTAGGTGTATAATCATAATAAAGTTGCTAAGTAATGAGAAATTACATTTAAATTATCATATATTTGAGTATCTAACAATTATTAATAATTAAAGAATAAATGTATTTCTAAATTAATTTAAATAATATAGTTAAAGAATAATTGTATTTCTCAATTAATTTAAATAATGTAGTTTTCATTGAATAATAATAATAACAACAATAACAACAATAATTCTTCATTATCAACTCATAACTAAATTGTAATAAATTTTATAATCTTCTAAAAAATAAAATAAAAATTTACATCAATAAATTTAGGAAAAACACTTTAATGTTAATTTTTAAAATTATTTTAAAACTCAAGATTAAGCTATCTAAAACCACGTGTAATATTAATTTAAAATTATTTGCAAAGTCAACAATACGATGGAACACTTTAAGATGAAGGTATTAAAGCTTGCATGTAAACATAATTTATAAATATTAAGTAAGCTATTCAAAGTTGCATGTAAACATAATTTAAGATTATTGGCAAATTAAACAATACATTGAAAACAGGAATAAAGAATAAGTAACCCTAAAATAAGGTACCAAGATTATTTAATATTTTGTTTACCGATATCTCTCAATATATTGTCAATATAAAAAGGTGAAATAAACCTTCAAAATGCCTCTTCAGCCATTCAACTTGTCGACATGTATGCTATTTATGAAAAGGTTTGGCGAAAACCGTAAACGGAGATCCAGATCCACCGCAAACACACATCTGCAGCAGTTCGTGTTTTCTCTGTGAACTTCCTTCTAATCTCTTTCTAACTAAAGGAAATTTCGTTTAAATTAAAGAAATAGAATTGCCTATAGATTATATTTTAGAATTTGAGGTAATTTATTATTTGTGATTTTTCTAGATTGAAGAAGAATAGGATAAGTGCACTGTTGATATAAGTAATTATAAACATATATAAAATAAATGATAGTTGATTATAATTGATCTATGGATAATTATAGCTCATGCATGGATAAAATAGCGATAACCATTTTAACTAAATAAAATAACATGTAATTACAATTAAGAATGAAGAACAAGTAATAAATAACTTGTTCATGACACTTAACCTGTAACCTATATTCAATATCACTTATCACAAATTATAACTGACTATACTAATTTTATATATATATATATATTTCTATGAATAACTAATAGAGCTATTTAAGGGAAGTTTTCTCTGGATCAATACAAAAATAAATCCCCACGTTTTAAGTAAGGAGCTTCACATACTTTCGATGGACGGAACTTCTTTGTATGCATCTGCTATTCTATATATAGGATTCTCTCCATACCTTATACACTGCTCCGCTTCTATTCTATATATATTTCTCTCTACACAACTGATAGAGCGCTCAGTTTGTAGAATCCGGTTGTTTATATTCAGCAATTTGTATACATGGCGTCTTTGAGATTCAAAGTGAGTAGAAAGGCAGCAGTTCTGGTCCCTCCTTCCCTGCCTACTCCAAAGGGCTTTCTCTACCTTTCCAATATCGATGATCAAGCGGCTCTTAGATGTTATATTCCCGTCCTTCACTTCTATCGGTCCAATCCGTCAAAGAAAGGTGACAAGGATCCGGCCAGAGTTATCAGAGAAGGGCTGGCGAAAGTTTTGGTGCACTACTATCCTTTTGCCGGCAGATTGATAGACGCTCCCGCCGGTAAGCTCATGGTCGACTGCACCGGTGAAGGCGTACTGTTTGTCGAAGCCGACGCAGATGTTGATCTGAAGGAATTTGGAGACATACGTCCACCTATTACCCGCTGGGATGATTTCCTGCACGACGATCTCCTGTCGCAAAATGTTACCAATTCTCCTCTCATACTTATTCAGGTTAACATTTTCTTCTTCTATGAACTATACTCAGATTTATCTGCATGCATTGAATATTCATCATCACCATTGTAACTTTCAGGTAACGCGTTTGAGATGTGGAGGGTTCGTATTCGCCATTCTGTTTAATCATGTCATGAGCGACGGCCGTGGCATAGTTCAGTTCATGAGCGCTCTATCTGAAATGGCAAAGGGGGCGGCAAGACCTTCGGTTCTGCCGGTGTGGAAAAGAGAAATCCTCCGGCCTCGCGCAATTCCGGAAGTTAAATTCCCCCTCCACGCATACGATCAAATAGAAGAAAACGATGGTCAGATGGTTCCCGAGAAGGATTTGAATCTCAATTCATTCTTCTTCGGGCCGAATGAGATAGAGTTGCTCAAGAGACAAGCAGTCGGGAAGGGAACGAGGGCTCTGCAAGTGCCCGCGGAGCAGGAAGTTCGCTTCATCTTTCCAGTCGACGCCCGCACAATATTCAATCCACCGCTTCCCGAGGGCTTCTACGGAAATGCGATTGCTTTGGCATGCGCGAAGACAACAGCAGGAGAGCTCACAAACACATCGCTGTCTTGCGCTGTGAAATGGATCAACGAAGCGAAAATGGGTGTGAACTCTGAGTACATGAGATCAGTTATAGACTTCATGGAATTGAAAGAGCGTCCTCACTTCACAATGTTGGGTTCCTTTGTGGTTTCTCAGGTTTCCAAAATGGGTTTGCGGGATGTAGACTTCGGTTGGGGAAACGCAGTCTACGGAGGGCCTTGGAGCCTTTGACGGCACGTTCTGCCTCATTTTCGCGCATCAAAATTCCGACGGGTCAGAAGGAATAATGGTTGAGCTCGGCTTGCCCTCCGATGCCATGCGACGATTTGAAAATGAAATTAGTAGATCTGTTGCTCTCCAATCAAAGCTCTCAACACGGAAACCACGAGAGATCGTTGCATGAAAATAGTGATGGAGATGAAAATAAGGAACCTTGCTACTCTCTGTGTGTTACTACGTAGGTTCGTTGTCATGGAACCTTGCCATACGTAGGTTCGTTGTCATGGAATCTTGCCACTCTCTATGTGCGTTAGAATCGTTATACTGTTGTTATATTGTGCTTTGGTATTCTTCTGTGCTTGATATTGATTTTTTTCGGAGGAAAAAAAAAACATATTATTGTTATTTGGTTGAATCAAATAGTACAAAGATAGGTCTGAATTTATCACAAAATCCAGAATGCGATATCAAAAACTGTGTCAATACTACCTCCCACAAAAATCATAGAAACAAAACTGCACAGAGCAGCTATCACTGAGAACTGAAATCAAGAACTGCTACATATCAGTCTTTACAAAATAAAATCACATAAAAGTGAGCTATAGATACTTTCAGTTCAGATGAGCTACAAAGAAAACCCCTGACACATTTTGTGCCGCACCATAAAAAAATAGAATAGGCTGATTGATATCAAAAGAGAACAGCCCAACTCTATCAATCCTCAGAATAGACTTCTCAATCTGATATTGCTGAACCAGTTTCAAAATACTTACTGCAGGTTTTTTCTCCTAAAACTACACAAGGTTTTTTCTCCTAAAACTGCACAATTTCGAGTATGCCAAATTACCCAAGCAATAAAGATGAGCAGAAAGAGGAAATTCTTATAGGATTTGTACCAGTTCAGCAAACATTGCTCAAAATTACCAACATTCCAAGAAAAGTCAAAGTTCAAGTTTGCACCACATATATTCCAAACATCCTTTACAAACCTGAAGCTCACAAAAAGATGATTAACAAATTCGGATGAGAGCCTACACAGGATGTACCAGTTAGGTCCGATCCTCTGGAGAATGTCCCAAGTTTTAAGGCTACCCTGAAGAGCATGCCAAAGAAAACATTTAACTTTAAGAAGAATCTTCTAGCTCCAAATCCTTTTGTACCATCAATACTGGGGTAAATACATCTTTCTTCGATAATTCTAGTATAAGTAGCAGTAATAATACCTTTGTTATCATTACCAATCCACACAAGCTTGTCATTATCCCTGCTTAAGAGACACCCATCAGAGTAATATGCAAAACTTGTTTTTTCCATGTAATTTTTAATTGTGCTTTTAATGAAAATGCTCTTGATTAAAAAAACTCTTAAATGAGCACTTACGAACATTCATGGTACATAGTATGTTGAAGTTTCTTGAAATAGAGCTGGTTTTAAAATCGTTGATTTTTGCACCAAGTGGATGTACCGTTACATCTAATAAAACTTAAAAATGTAGCGTTACATCTAATAAAACCGTAAAAGGTGATTGCGCGTAAAAATAAGTAAAAAGAAGTAAGTAAAGTAAAGTAAGGTAAAATGAAGTAAATAAAAAGAAGCAAGTAAAGTAAAGTACAGTAAAAAGAAATAACTTAAAGTAAAGTAAGTATGGGGAGATGTTGTAACGTTTGTGATGTAATGTTTGTTACAAACAAAATAATTAAAAAAATTCATGTCCACTCATAAAAAAATTATGGAAAGTATTTAAAAAAATTCCACTTTGGTCCAAAAATAAAATATTATGAAAAGTAATTAAAAAATAGATGTTCGTTTATAAAATAAAAACTTAAAACTTAAACAAGATCTATCAATCAAGAGAGATCAAATGTTTTGAGTTTAAATTTAAAAAAAGAAATACACCTCAAGAAATTGAATCCCTCTTGGTGCTTGATAGATACGGGTTAAAGATGGATCTATGCTGGTATAATTTTAGTTTTATATTAAAATAAAAATATATGAAATCAAATAATGTTTATAAACTCTATTTACATGTTACATAATCAATATTTTAAAATAACTATATATATTCAAAATAATTATAAATATATTTTAAAATAATTATATATATTAAAAATAATTTTTTATATATTTTATGATTTACGTAATGTTTTAGTTAATTATATCAATAGGTGTTTATATAGTAGAATTTGGGGTGGACTACTATCTATGTTTTTTATAAATTGAAGGAGAATGAGATAAGTGTTCAAAATTATAAATAAACAATTATATAAAAAATATAAAATATAACTCGTAGTTGAGTAGCTCATGCATGGATAACAAGTTGTGACAACCCATTTAACTAAAGAAGAAGGTAACATGTAGCTCAGGCATATACAACAAATAGATACAACTAAGCAACTTGTGACCTATGTGGTTGTGCTAGTAGTAGTAGTCGACAATTTTTTTCTATTTTTACACGGGTATAGTTGTTTATATCCTAGAATTTTTTGTGGACTAGAATTTATGCTTTTCCTAGATTGCACGAGGATGAGATGAGACAAGTGTACTCTCTAGATTGATTTTATGGTAGTTATTAAAATTTGAAATAAACAATTATAAAAGAAAAAAGAATATCAAATAGCAATAGTAGTTTATGCTTTGATAATACTTAACTTATGACCTATTGGTTTATTTACTGACCACAACTTAAGTGATTGTACTAGATAAAAATGAAAGTAATCTTGAAAATCTTATGATTCAATTTGTACAAATATTATTATTTAAATATTACAATGGGTAGGATTTTTATTTTTATTTAAAAAAAAAAATTATTAAAAAGATTAATCTTCAAAGTCTCAACTCATCCAAAATATGTTATTAAAATTCAAAATGATTAAAATCTCAAATTTTAACTTATAATAAATTAAAATTTAACTATACCATAATGCGATTTTATTTAGATAAGAATAATTTTATTTAAAAGATTTTGTTGTATGGTTTTATTGTACTACATTACATATTAGTATAGATATATATTAAACCTAATGTTCTAAGATGATGGAATGCTATCATGTAGGGATACAAATTTATATGATTGAGAATAAATAAATTAATAATATAAATTTTATTTTAAAATTAAATTATTATATATATATATATATATATCATTTTAAATATTAAAATAAAATATTAGATAAAAAATTAATATAAAAGAAATTCATAAAACTAAAAATTTATAGTTTTTTAATCATAATGAAACTTAATAAAAGAATATAATTATTATCATTGTTTTTTTAAATATATTTTTTCGTTTGAAAAATATAGATTAATATTATTAAGGAAGAATCAACACTCAATCTCCTCCCAAAGACTCTATCTACACTTCATTATTATAAAGATTTATTAAAAATTATTTTTTTAAAATTATAAAATAGGAAAAACATCTTCAAGTTATTTTTATGTTAAGTTAACTAATTCTAATTATGTTTTCTAGAATTCAAGTTGACAGAAATTCATTTAACACACTATTTGTTTTCAAAACTTCACAATTATTTATTTTTATAATATACAATGCATCACAATTATTTATTTTTACAATATACAATCATTTTCATTTCAAAACTTCAGAGTTATTTATTTTTATAATATACAATCATGTTCAATACATCACAATTATTTATTTTTACAATATACAATCATTTTCATTGCATCATGATGAACAAGTTTATTGCATTACATCATTTTAAAATCTTTAATTATGTTATTTCTACTTATGTTTGTTATAAAATGTAGTATGGAATTTTGATTGTCTTACTTCTATGTGTAAAATCTTTGTATTACTTGATTGTAATGATTTTCACTAATTTGTAAAATTGATAAAATTTCTTATATATATTAACAACACAAAATTGTGTTTACCTCTATAGTTATTAATAACATGGACACTTCAAAATTTGTCTTTGCTATCAATGATATAAGACGATAAGAAGCCTTTATTTGCTATATTAAAAGTAAGATGATGATCCAGGTGGATATTGGTGGCCACCCACCTTTCCAACTGGATCAAAACAGTTTTATGGCAATTTTGGTATTGTACTATTTTTAGCAGTTTTTCGGGTCCTGAACTTCCGGGGACATTTTGAGGCCCTAAACGACCTTTTTTGGCAATTTGGGGGGCCAAATGGTTGCCCCCGACATACATTTGGCCCTAGTCGAAAGTTGTAAATCTCGTATAGACCTTTCCAACGGGCTACCGAGCGCCCCAAACGGAGATCGTATGCAAAAGTTACGACCCCGAGAAGTTGATGTACTAACTTACCCAAACGGGGCCCACATGACTTTTGGCGCTTCATCTCCTAGGGTTAGGTTTTTGGATGTCTAGGGTTTTTGACATTCCTGTTTACTGTAAAAGGCCTTGAGAGCCTCATTGTAACCATCTTCTTGCGAAATGAGAGCAGTCGTCACATCTCTTCTCAGAGATAAGCCGCCACCATTCCAGAAAGCTTGTTTTCCGCTGCATTTTATAGTTCTAGCTTATTTCCTTATTGAATAGAAAACCAGTTTTAATGTATCTCTGTTATTTTGTGTTAAGCATCTGATAATAATCTGTATTCATTTCGTTCTGCTCATAAAATCCGGATCAGTGGTATCAGAGCGGTCTGCTCCTTGTCGTCTTAATGCATGTCCCCAACGAGGTCAGGGTACAAAGAATTGGGTCTCGAGCTTGTTTCTCTTGAGGACAAAAGCTCTCGCACGCCCAAGCGACCTCTCATGGCAGGAGAAAAGAAAGATGACGGGACAGGAGATCCTATCAAAATGTTGCTTGAGGAAGCCCTCGCGCAGCAGAGGAACGAGATGATGGATAATTTCGCGCAAATCCTTCGGCGACTACCAACAAGCGACGCATCTTCCTCAAGCGGAGGCGCCGCCCCCTTCAAGGTACAAATCAACTTTGATATCCCTATATTTGAAGGACAGATAGACGCAGATGCTGTAGATAAGTGGTTGAATCTACTAGAAGGGTATTTTTCTGTCCATAACTTTTCGAATAAAGAAAAGATTACTTTTGCGCTCCTCAAAGCCGTTCCCCATGTCAAAGATTGGTGGGAAACATTCTGCGAGCAAAAGGACACAGAAGAAGGCTCCTTATTTTCTGTCACGGCCACCTGGGAATCCTTCAGGGATTCTATTAAGGAACAATACTACCCTGTTGGAAGTTATGGCGATTTGTATACCAAATGGACCACACTGCGACAAGAAAGAGACCAAGCAGTGCCAGAGTTCACAAATATCTTCCATACCTTGCGCACCAAGCTGGGTATCACAGATTCAGAGCGACATCTGGTGCTCAAGTATCACGGCGGTTTGCATAGATACATCCAGACCGAAATGGAATTTCTGGACATCTCTTCCTTGGGCGCGGCCTACCGATATGCTGTCAAAATCGAGCAGAAGCTCAAACAGAAGACACGGCAATTTGGGCCTGGGAACCCTTCACAGCAAAAGACAGGAAAGGGCAGCCCCAACCCACAGAATAAAGGACAGAGCAAAGATGGACAGCATCAGGACAACCAGTCCAAGCCGCAAGCAAAGAAGGACACCGGAAAAACAAAGAAAGATACCGGGAAGTGGTGCGACTTCCATAAGAGCCCTTGGCATAACACTGCTGATTGCCGCTCAAAGCAGTCGCTGGTGGCCGAATTGAAAGCATCTGAATCAGATGCGGGTTCTGACTCTGAGTCCGAACCAGAAAGGGGAAGACGGATCATTGATGCGGAACCCAGTGCCACTGTTGCCACCACCAAGCTCTGTCCTGATGAACCAGACGAGCCAGAAGAAGGAGAACGCCTCTTCCATTCACAGATGTGGGTAAAAGGCACCCCGCTGCATTTCATCGTTGATAGCGGTAGCCAGAAGAATCTCATCTCAGCAGAGGTCGTCAAGCGCCTGGCCCTACCGACAACGCCGCACCCAAAACCCTACACCATTGGATGGCTCCGCAAAGGAAGCGATCTCCGTGTCAGCCAACAGTGCCGACTGCCATACGGCATCAAGCCCTTCAAGGACGAGGTATTGTGTGATGTTGCTCCTCTCGAAGTTTCAGATGTTCTTTTGGGCCAACCTTATTTATGGAAACGGCATGCTGTATATGAGTCTAGGCCTCGTAGTGTTATTATTTCTTTGAACAGGAAATTGTACAGGATACCCGAGGCAGTCCCTCCTACTGCTATTTCCTTGATCTCTGCCAAGCAATGCAGGAAGGTCATCTCTCAGACCGGGAAATTTGTCTTCTCCGTGATTCGCTCTCAGAGTGAAAGAAAGATCGCAGCCACATCCCGGGCCTCCGCGACCGATCTATCCACACAACAGAAGCAAGTGGATAAGGTGGTGGAAGGATACTCAGATATCTTCTCCTCTCCGACCGGGGTACCTCTGCACTGCCAGGTCAAGCATCCCATCGATCTGACCCCAGGCGCACCGCTACCCAATGGGCCAGTCTATCGCCGCTCTCTATTGGAAAACGAGGAGATCAAGAGGCAGATCCAAGAATTGCTCCACAAGGGGCACATCCGTCCCAGTTCATCACCTTGTGGGAGCCCAATCGTGCTGGTACAGAAGAAAGATGGGACCTGGCGACTCTGCATTGATTATCGGGCCCTGAATAAAATCACAGTCCGTAACCGGTACCCGATTCCCCGAATCGTCGACCTCCTTGATCAGCTAACGGGGGCCAAATACTTCAGTAAGATTGATCTGAAGTCGGGCTACCACCAGGTCCCAATAGAACAGACAGATGTATGGAAGACTGCCTTCAAGTCAAAAGAAGGTCTTTTTGAATGGCTGGTCATGCCTTTTGGTTTGACAAATGATCCAGCAACTTTTATGAGGATGATGGATGATATCCTACGACCTTTCACCAACAATTTTGTAGTGGTGTATCTGGATGACATCCTCATCTATAGCAAGACTTGGGAGGAACACTTGCAGCATATTCAGCAGGTTCTGTACACCCTGCGGAAGCACAAACTATATGCAAATTTGGAAAAATGCTCCTTCGGCATGGACAGGGTCCATTACTTAGGCTACATCGTTGATCGACATGGTGTGCATGTGGATCCAGCCAAGATCCAGGTCATCCGTGACTGGCCCGCCCCAACCACACTCACTGAACTTCGGAGCTTCTTGGGCCTCACCAATTTCTATCGCCGGTTCGTGCTGGGATTCTCTCATATCACATGGGCCCTCAGCCAAGTGACCAGGGGTGGTGGTAAGGCAAAATTTGTGTGGGGCCTGTCCCAACAACAAGCCTTCGATGACTTGAAGAAGCGTTTGTGCTCATCGCCGGTACTCTCATTACCGAACCTGCAACATCCCTTTGAGATCGAGACAGATGCTTCAGATTATGCTGTGGGTGTCGTTCTCACTCAACACGGCCACCCCGTGGCATATCATAGTGAGACACTATCAGATGATGTTCGCAAGTACCCTACCTATGACAAAGAAATGTACTCCATTGTACAAGCCTGCTGCCAGTGGAGACATTACATTCTTGGGAAGGAGACAGTCACACACTGATCACAAGCCACTACAGTTCATGCAGACCCAAGGAAAGTTGCAGAATGACCGCCATCAGAAGTGGTCAACATATTTACAGCAGTTCCACCTCAACATCAAATATAAAACAGGGAGTACCAACCGAGTTGCTGACTGCCTCAGTCGACCTCCAGTCGCGACACTTACCACGGTGCTAGACTCTTGTGGCCACGAGACCTCCGGATGGCCTCACCTCTACGAGACAGACCCTGACTTCTCCGCCACCTATCAAATGTTGGGCACCAACTCAGTGGTTGCTAATTTCCATCTTCAGGACGGGTTGTTGTGTCATCTGGGCCATCTCTGCGTTCCATCAAGCGAGCGTGCGAAGCTGATTTGGGAAGCTCACTATAGTCGGGTGGCAGGACACTTTGGCGTCGAAAAGACAGTGGCAGTGTTGCAGAAACATTTCTACTGGTCGAAACTTCGACAGGATGTCGGCAAGTATATCAGGTCCTGCACCGCTTGCGCTATTGCCAAACCGACCACTAAGAAACAGGGCCTATACACCCCTCTGCCTACTCCTGACAGGCCATGGGAATCCATCTCAATGGACTACATGTCGGGCCTCCTGTCCACCAAGAGGGGAAACGACTGTGTTTTCGTGGTTGTTGATCGCTTTTCCAAGATGGCGATTCTAGCCGCTTGCAAGAAGAACATCACAGCAGAAGCCACTGCCAAGCTCTTCTTTGAACGAGTATGGGTACATTTTGGGATCCCATAGACCATTATCTCAGACCGTGATAGTCGATTCCTCAGCTCATTCTGGTCAAGCCTCTGGTCACTGCTGGATACCAAGCTCACCAAATCCACTGCCTTCCACCCCCAGACCGATGGACAAACGGAGGTCGTCAACCGGATGGTCGTACATATCCTGCGCATGTACAATTCAACACACCCCCGCACATGGGATGAGAGTCTCCCCTATGTCCAACATAGCTACAACCGAGCCTTGCATAGCTCAACTGGCCACAGCCCCTTTCAGGTGGGGTTGGGATTCCAACCATTGGGCCCCATGGATGTTGCACTTCCCCTTGCGACCAACTCGGCCGACTCGTCCCCAGAAGCTGACAAGGCCGCCCGGTTCATTGAACGGATCCAGCATATCCGCCAACAGGTTCAGGATATTCTACAGAAGTCTAATGCCAAGTACAAGCAGCGCCATGATCAACATCGGGTGCCACATAAGTTTCAGGTGGGCGACAAAGTTTGGTTGCATTTGCAGAAAGAACGCCTTACAGGGCCCCATCGAAAGCTTCGCCCACTCCGTTATGGGCCGTACACCATCACCAAGGCGGTGGGTGACAATGCTTTTGAGCTCAACATTCCCCCATTCCTGGGTCTGCATCTAGTCTTCAACGTGGCTCTCCTTCGGCCATATTTCCCACCACTATTAGACACCTCAGAGATAGCAGAGAAGTTGACACCAACAGAGCTCAACCCTGACTGCCTACAACAAGCATCCAGTGATCATATTGCAGACACACAGATCAAGGGCACTCGACATCAAAGGATCCAGCTTTATCGAGTTGTCAAAGCAGGGCAGCTCCTGCACCAAGGCAAGTGGCTCACCCAAGGCCAAATTCAGTAGAAATTTCCTCATCTGATGGGGGAACTCAATGCAGTGGAGACCATTGCTTCCTAAGGAGGGAGGATTGATCCAGGTGGATATTGGTGGCCACCCACCTTTCCAACTGGCTCAAAACAGTTTTATGGCAATTTTGGTATTGTACTATTTTTAGCCGTTTTTCGGGTCCTGAACTTCCGGGGCCATTTTGAGGCCCTAAACGACCTTTTTTGGCAATTTGGGGGGCCAAATGGTTGCCCTCGGCATACATTTGGCCCCAGTCGAAAGTTGTAAATCTCGTATAGACCTTTCCAACGGGCTACCGAGCGCCCCAAACGGAGATCGTATGCAAAAGTTACGACCCCGGGAAGTTGATGTACTAACTTACCCAAACGGGGCCCACATGACTTTTGGCGCTTCATCTCCTAGGGTTAGGTTTTTGGATGTCTAGGGTTTTTGACATTCCTGTTTATTGTAAAAGGCCTTGAGAGCCTCATTGTAACCATCTTCTTGCGAAATGAGAGCAGCCGTCACATCTCTTCTCAGAGATAAGCCGCCACCATTCCAGCAAGCTTGTTTTCCGCTGCATTTTACAGTTCTAGCTTATTTCCTTATTGAATAGAAAACCAGTTTTACTGTATCTCTGTTATTTTGTGTTAAGCATCTGATAATAATCTGTATTCATTTCGTTCTGCTCATAAAATCCGGATTAGATGAGTACACCAAATGGTTTTTCAGTGTGCCACTTGTTTGATGATCTCCTTCTATTTTTATCCAAGATGAAAGAAATAGATCACATTTTTTGCATGTTTGTGAAAGAGAGGTCGGTAGAAAGCTTCGACAAGAATGGTTGCAATGCTAGAGGGGTCGCCATGTCACAGTTGATCTAAATTGGTTCTCCATGTGCCATAAATCTGGTTGCAAATTTGAATATTGACATATATTAATAAGATATAAGTATGTGTAAATTACTTTTGAATATTTTCTTTAATAATACCTTTTACAATATTCTGTTGATTATAATAAGTATATTTAATGAATAAGTTTTTACTACTACATTG
Organism: Larix kaempferi; assembly: GCA_027924585.1. NCBI lineage: Eukaryota > Viridiplantae > Streptophyta > Pinopsida > Pinales > Pinaceae > Larix > Larix kaempferi. The sequence goes on from BSBM01000343.1 coordinate 5,102,554, forward strand.
TTTTCTGCATGCAGATTCGCTGAAAATATATCTTCTAATTTCGTTGGGATTCCTATGAGCTGAGCATACATGAACAATTTATTCTCCATATACATCAAATGGTCTCTACCTTGATTGAAGATGAATGTCACATTTTCTGCTATACACTTCAATTTGTTTCTACGATGAGGGCATCGCTCTTTCAAATTGAACATATTTGTCAAAACCATGGGGTTGATGTAAATTACTCTTGCATATGTCATGGATGTAGCATATAGATATTTCTTAGAATTTTGTTATAAATCAATTTGATACAATTGAATATATATTCTATATTTTCAATAAGAAATTGCATGATTTGCATATTCATACTGTATACTCCTATTATAAGTTTAATATATTTCTATTGTACATTGAAGGGACTTATCTATATATATATTATATTTCTAAAGTCAAGTAATAATTTGAAATATGTTAGATTTAAGTAATGATGTTATATTTGAAATAAGAATGTTTAATTTAAAATCCCTAATAATGATGTTAACATATTTCAAAGTGACATTCTTAATTTCACCATTCCAACTTATGTTCTTACTCATGCTTTATAATTTGAATTAAAGATTTATTAAATAGATATTGTCACGGTGATGTCTTAGTTAGTGCCATTGTCTCAATACTAATTTTCAATACTTGACATATGGTGATGTTAAATTTTATGTAAGGATGCTAAAATCATTATTTGTTTACTTTAAAATTGTGCCTAGGATACTATCAAGCTCAAAATTAATTTGCAATATTATTATTGGAATGCCATAATGCCATAATATGACATTACACTCAACTCATTCAATTTATTCCTTTTGTGTAACATCAAAAGATGACATAATATTAAAGTGATCCATTTACATTACTAAAGTGATCAAAGAACAACATAATATGACAGAATATAATACTAAAGTTATCAAAAAGCAACATAACACATATCTAATACTACTATTTGAACATACAAGTACTTTAAATAATTCAAGTACCTTTCTTCTACTTACTTTTTCTTTACAAGTACCTTAATAATTCATGTATCCTTCTTGATCTTTACAATATAAATAAATTTACTTTGCGATCCACACCCTTTTAGTAAAATTGAATTAAAAAAAATACTAACATATCCTTCACATAATGTCACATAAATTTGCAAACAACTGAACTTCCATGTGACATAATCTCTTCGTAAAATTCAATAAAAGAATTCAACTAGCATAACCATCTCCTTCCATTCGTATTTAAACAATATATATCCTTCCATGTGACGTAACCTTTTAGTAAAATTCTATAAACATTAAACATTATCCAATCATCAACCTCAGAACCTCAATGTGATCCTTCAACAAACTAAACACTATCCAATCATCCAAGTACACTTCTAGAAATTATCCAGGTTGATATTAGTGGAGACCCACCTTTTCCAACGGGCTGAAAATAGTTCTCTGGCAATTTTGGCAATTGACTATTTTTAGCAGTTTTTCGGGTCCTGAACTTCAGGAGCCGTTTTGAGGCCCTAAACGACATTATTTGGGGTACACACCACCAACACCTTTCTTAATAATAAATTTTCTAGTAGTTGTATTTCTCGGATATATCTTTCCAACGAGCTATTGTGCGCCCCAAATGGAGATCGTATGCCAAAGTTACACCCCTGGGAAGTTGATACACCAAACTACCCAAAACGGGGCCCACAAAAGTGTTGGATTCTCATCTTTCGGGGTTAGGGTTTTGGATTTTGGATATTGTAAAAAGGCCCTTAGAGCCTCATTGTAATTATCTTCTTACGAATGAGCGCAACCGACACATCTCTTCTCAGAGATAAGCCGCCACCATTCCAGCAAGCTTATTTTTTGCTGCATTTTACAGTTTCAGCTTATTTCCTTATTGAATAGAAAATCATTTTTACTGTATCTTTGATATTTTGTGTTAAGCATCTTTTAATAATCTGTATTCATTTCCTTATGCTCATAAAATCTGGATCAGTGGTATTAGAGTGGTCTGCTCCTTGTCATCTTAATGCATGTCCCCAACGAGGTCGGGGTACAAAGAATAGGGTCTCGAGCTTGTTTCTCTTGAGGACAAAAGCTCTCGCATGCCCAAGCAACCTCTCATGGTGGGAGAAAAGAAAGATGACGGGACAGGAGATCCTTTCAAAATGTTGCTTGAAGCATCCCTCACACAACAAAGGAACGAGATGATGGATAGTTTCACGCAAATCCTTTTGCGGCTACCAATAGGTGACACGTCTTCCTCAAGCGGAAGCACCGCCCCCTTCAATCTACAAATTAACTTCGATATTCCTATATTTGAAGGTCAAATAGACACAGATGTTGTAGACAAGTGGTTGAATCTACTAGAAGGGTATTTTTCTGTCCATAACTTTTCGAATAGAGAAAAGATTACTTTTGCGCTCCTCAAAGCCATTCCCCATGTCAAATATTGGTGGGAAACTTTCTGTGAGCAAAAGGAAACATAGGAACCCTCATTATTTACAGTCAAGACCACCTGGGAATCCTTTCGAGATACTATTAAGGAACAATACTGCCTTGTTGGAAGTTATGATGACTTGTATACCAAATGGACCACACTGTGACAAGAAAGAGACCATGCAGTACCAGAGTTCACAAATATCTTCCATACCTTACACACCAAGCCGGGTATCAAAGATTCAGAGCGACATATGGTGCTAAAGTATCGCGGTGCTCTGCATAGATACATCTAGACCTAAATGGAATTTCTGGACATCTCCTCCTTGGGAACAGCCTACCGATATGCCATCAAAATCAAGTAGAAGCTCAAACAAAAGACGCGGCAATTTGGGCCTGGGAACCCCTCACAACAAAAGATAGGAAAGGGAGGCCCGAATTCACAGAATAAAGGATAGAGCAAAGATGGAAAGTACCAGGACAACCAGTCCAAGCCGCAAGCAAAGAAGGACACCGGAAAGACAAAGAAAGATACCGGGAAGTGGTGCGACTTCCATAAGAGCCCTTGGCATAACACTGTTGACTTCCACTCAAAGCAGTTGCTGGTGGCCGAAGTGAAAGCATATGAATCGGATGCAGGTTATGAATCTAATTTAGAACCATAAAGGGGAAGACAAATCATTGACGCGGAACCCAGTGCCATAGTGGCTACCACCAAGCTCTAGCCTGATGAACCAGACGAGCCAAAAGAAGGAGAGCGCCTCTTCCATTCACAGATGTGGATAAAAGGCACCTCGCTACACTTCATCATTGATAGTGGTATCCAGAAGAACCTCATCTCAGCAGAGGTCGTCAAGCGACTCGCCCTGCCAACAACGCCACACCCACAACCCTACTCCATTGGATGGCTCCGCCAAGGAAGCAATCTCCGCATCAGCCAATAGTGCCGACTGTCGTACGACATCAAGCCCTTCAAGGAAAAGGTATTGTGTGATATTGCTCCTCTCAAAGTTTGTAATGTTCTTTTGGGCCAACCTTATTTATGGAAATGTCATGTTGTATATGAGTTTAGGCCTTGCAGTGTTATTATTAATTTGAATAGGAAATTGTACAGGATACCTGAGGCAGTCCCTCTTAGTGCTATGTTAGAAAAATAGGATCGCACAGCAATAATAATAAACAAGATGCAAATACAATCACACAAACATATTACAAGAGAGACACCAATATATCGTGGTTCACCCAACATGGGCTATGTCCACACTGAAATTACCAGTACTTATTATTATACCATCTAGCAAATGAAGGGATACAACCTGTAGCACATCTGATGCACTCCCTCCTGATTGTCTCATAGTCTCTCGTTTCGATCTCAGAAACCTTTACAATGCATAATACCTAATACATCAACCCTAGCCGTACTACAATGTATTTCTTATAAAGGGGAATACCATGGGTTACCTAAAACGATGGGCCTTTAAAACAGCCCCAAAAATTTCCTTCAGGGGTAATTACCCCCGGACCCTAGTGGGGGGAGGCTTCAGCCTCCCCACACCCCCCCCCTCTAGGGTGACTGTATAGTCCTTTTGCATATCATATAAATCTGGGGTACAAACATGACTGAATAATAATATCTGTGAATCTGGGAGATCAGGCTCCACAACCAACAATCTCCCACTTGGACACTAATCACAACAACTCCATCGATGTTCCAGTTGCTGGACCTTGGACTTGGAAAATTTCGCATCTTCACCTTCACGCTAGAATGCCAACTGAAACCGTGCAGGAACTCAGTTTCTCTTTGGTCACTACCTTTGTGAACATGTCTGTAGGATTCTTGCTAGTATGTATCTTTTCCAGCTTCAACAATTCATCTTCCATAACAGAGCGTATGAAATGGTACTTGAGCTGTATATGTTTAGTCTTGGAATGGAATGTTGAATTCTTTGCAAGATGAATGGCACTCTGGCTGTCACTATACAACCTACTATCCTTCTACTTCTTACCCAATTCCTCCATAAACCTCTACAACCAAATCATCTCTTTACTAGCCTCTGTAACAGAAACATACTCTGCTTCCATTGTTGAAAGTGCAACAACCTTTTGCAGTTTCAAAATCCAACTTATTGTTGTTCCACCTATAGTAAACACATACCCTGTGGTGCTCCTCCTACTATCCTTATCACCTACCATATTTGCATCAACATATCCCTGTAGAACAGTGTCTGAACCTCCAAAACATAATTCCTGAGTGGTATTACCTCTCAAATACCTGAGAATCCACTGTACTACCTTCCAATGTTCTTTACCTGGATTGTTCATATATCTGCTCACAATTCCCACTGTATATGCAATATCTAGTCTTCTGCACACCATGGCATACATCAAGATGCCAATTGCTGATGAATAGGGAATCTTGTACATGTAATCTATCTCTTCATGTGTCTTGGGACACATTTACTTACTTAGATTGAAATGGATGGCCAAAGGTGTACTAACTAGTTTTGCATTCTGCATTCTAAACCTCTCCAACACATTTTGTATGTATTCACCCTGAGACAATGCCAATTTGTGATTTTTCCTGTCTCTTGTTATTCTCATACCAAGGATTTGCTTTGCAGCACCCAAATCCTTCATCACAAATGAATTAGCTAACTTCCTTTTGAGCACATTTATATCTTGCATGTTAGACCCTGCAATGAGCATGTCATCCACATACAATAACAAGATAATATATCTTCCATTTATAGCTTCTTGAAATAAACACAGTGGTCAGAATGACATCTACTATAACCCTGTTTTGCCATAAACATGTCAAATTTTAAATACCACTTCCTTGGAGCTTGCTTCAAGCCATACAATCTCTTCTTCAACTTACATACCAGATCCTCCCTCCCTTTGACCTCATACCCTTGTGGTTGCTGCATATATATCTCTTCCTCCAAATCCCCATGGAGAAAAGTTGTTTTTACATCTAACTATTCAAGATGCAAATCTTATACTGCCACTAGACTTAAAATAGTCCCAATTGAAGTCATCTTAAGTACATGAGAAAATATTTCATCAAAATCTATACCTTTCTTTTGTGCAGACCCCTTTACAACAAGTTTGGCCTTATACCGCTTCTTGCCTCCTTCTTCTTCCTTCAACCTATAAACCCACTTGTTCTGCAATACTCTTTTACCAGTAGGCAACTTAACCAAATCCCAAGTCTGGTTTCCTACCAATGAGTCCATCTCCTCATTCATGCCTTTCTCCCACTTCTTTTTAGTTTCCACCTGCATTACTTCTTCATAACATTCTGGTACACCAGCATTAGTCATCAATAAATAATACATTGAAGGAGAGTATCCTTCAGGGAGTCTGCATAACCTGCTAGATATTCTTACACTTGCAGGAGTTTCAGTTACTTGTTGTTGTTCTTGATTTTCTAGCACCTTTGGAACCTCATCTTCTTTAATTTCATTAAGTATTGTGTACTCTGCGTTTTCCTTTTCCTGTTTCTTTGCCTATAACTGATCTTTATACATGACCTTTTCATTGAATATCACATCTCTACTCCTAATGATTTTTTTATTTTCATAATACCATAAGCAATAACCAAAATCATCAACCCCATATCCAATAAAGGTACATTTCTTGGATTTAGCTTCAAGCTTTGTTCTATTTTCTTTATCAATATGTACAAATGCTTCATAACCAAACGTTCTTAGAAATGAGTAGTTTACCTTTTTACTTGTCCATGCCTCCTCTGGAATACCACCATCCAAAGCACTTGAAGGCCCTCTGTTTATTAAATAAACAACAGTATTTACAGCATTTGCCCAAAACTGTAAGGGTAGTCCTGCATGCAATCTCATAGACCTTGCACGCTCCATGATTGTTCTATTCATCCTTTCTGACGCACCATTTTTGGTATGAACAAAAACTATCAAACTACTTGCCACAGTACTCACCTCCATTATCAGATCTGAGACACTTCAACCTATTTTTTGTCTCATTCTCAACCAAATCTTTCCACTTCTTAAAAGTAGCAAACACATCATATTTATGTCTAATGCAATAAACCCAAGTTTTTCTAGTTGCATCATCAATAAATGTAACATAATAATGAGATCCACCAAGAGATTGTACCTGAACCGCTCCCCATACATCTGTATGCACAAGCTCTAACTTTTCATTCTTCTTTTGTTTCCCAACCCTGAGAAATCTGACTCTCTTTTTTTTCATAAACATAGTTCTCATAGAATTCCAAACTTACCTGCTTCAAATCTGGCAGCAACTTCCTTGAGTGGAGAATATACATCCCCTTCTCACTCATGTACTATCCAAGCATATGATGCCACAATGTTGTATTTGTTCCTGTGGAAGCTAAAGAGATAGAATGGTCAGTATTATGAGGACATAAATACAATGTACCTACCCTGTCTCCTTTTTCTATCACCATTAATCGTTTAGTGATCTTCCACCACATTTCTCCAAACGTAGATAGACAGCCGCCATGTCCCAACTGCCCTATTGAGATCAGATTTCTTTTCATAGTAGGAATATGCCTAACATCTTTCAGCAGCCATTCAGTTCCATTCTTAAATTTTATCCATACCTTACCCATTCCAACAATTTTACATGGGTCATCATCAACCAATAAGACATGTCCACAATCACCTGGAACATAATCATGAAAATATTTTCGATGGGGTGTAGCATGATATGAAACCCCTGAAACTACTACCCAGTAATCACTAGTATTATCCAAAGCAAGAATCAAAGCATCTTGTAACACATCACCTGCTACATTTGCTTCTTGAGTAGTCTCCTGCTGTCCATCTCCTTTCTTCTTTAGAGATTTGCAGTCTTTCTTCAGATGTCCTTTATTTCCATAGTTCCAACAATCTATTTTTCCCATTCTAGACTTGGATCTGCCCATTTTAGACTTGCTGCAATTACCTTTGCTCTTTCCTTTCTCCCTTTGTCTTCCCCTACTCTCCATGGTCAACGCATTACCTGATGTCTCACCTGTGCTTTTTCTTCACATTTCCTCGCTAAGAATACCACCAATAACATCATCAAATTTTCTAGTATTTGCATTTTTTATGGGTCATGTTACATAACTTTACACAACATTACTTGTTACAACATCTCCCCCATAATGTAAGCACCTCGTTACTCTCATTGCGTGAAACAAACCACTTGACATAATCATATCAACACTTTGTTCATTTATATAATAACGAAGGATTCTAATATTATAATTAAGTATAAATGTGTAAATTTTGGCTAATGTTATGATAAAAAAACATATTTTATGTAAATATAGGCGAGACTAAAAATGACCAAATAGCGAATTTATTTTTTTATAAAACCCCAAAAATAGCCAATTTCACCCCTAAAAATTACCCTAGAGATGACATTCACATAAAAAAAAAATTACACCTCTAGAGATTGGATCCCTTTCCCTATAGACAAGGGTTTAAAATATTTCTATGCCTATTAATTTTCAAGTTCAATTTCTTCTATCATGATCACCATATTTAATAAAAGTTGTCTAAAAATTCAAGGAGAATGTCATTTTTAGCCGGATTCCCGACATTTTTTTTTTATTTTGCAAAATCTGAATTTAAGAGGGTTTTATTCGGATTTTGATGGTAGAATGGATTGAGCAACCTCAAAAACTCTTGGGGCACCCAAAATTCTAGAATTTAACAACTCTAACCTTGATTTTGAAAATTTACGTGTTATTTTTTCAAAATCATACCCTAAAAATTTATCTAGATTCCAACTTAAATAGTAAAATTTTTAGGCTACACATCTTAAATATTAAAATATATTTAAAAGATTAATTATAAAGAAATATATTATCAATTTTACATTAAAGGTCAATCTGATATGGAATTGTAACAGATCTTATTCAATGGATCTCTCCTTAACAATTATTAATGAAATAAAAATATTGATTGGAAATTTGTGTTATTGTATATATAAATGGAATCTCATGGAGTATTATTCTCTATTAATATTCCTTTCCCCTTGTTGTTAAACCTAACCATATTGTAAGTAAAAGGTAAGGGTGTTGTAATTATACGCATACTCTTATATAAGCATTGCATTTGTATGGTGGCATTAACATTCCTTTCCCCTTGTTGTTAAACCTAACCATATTATAAGTAAAAGCTAAGGGTGTTGTAGTGATAGATTATGTAATTTTGGACTTCATTAAAATTATGTATAAGGGTGCTGTAGTGATTGATTGTGTAACTTTTTACTTTATTAGGATTATTGTGGAGCGAGATGATGAACACATAAATTTAGAATTTAATCGTTGAAGGAATAATTAAGGGTTGGTGTAAGGTAATGTTACTTAGTTATGATATATTAATTGTAATAGAAATCTAATAACTAAAAATAAATATTAGAGGTACATGCATAAGAATTTAGAACATAATGTAAAAGATGAAACGTAAATAATCTAGTTGCTTTCTAGAATATATAACATTTTTTTTGGAAAATTGGTATAAGTCCAAGAAAATGGTGTTCTCCTAAGATTGGTTTATTATTTTTTTCTAAAATATAATGCATACGTTCATGTTAGGTCCCAAGTTTGGTATGTAAACAATAGAATTTTTCAAAAAAATATTTGTGGAGTTGCACATAACATGTGATTCTTCTGCTGCATTATTGTTCCAAAATTTTTAATGTTGATTTTATTTTATTTTTAAATTAAGAAAGTCAATGTAGCTCTGAAATGTGTAGGTGGAGCATAAGGCCCCACTATGAGGGTCTTAACACAATTAATGGACTTTTTTTTATAGTGTGTAGCTCTTCATTTGTATCTGTGTAGAATCCTTTTCATTTAGGTGTCAAACCAATAAAAAGCTACAAAGAGAATAAGTGACCAATGTTTTTTGAAAATTTGAGACATGGCCCAAATAAAAATGAATAAAAAATATATCTAGGAGTGGATTATGAATGCTCTAAAATCATTGAATATTATCCAAAGATCTGCTGAAAAGTGACATAGAAGATGTTATGTGAGATCTAGATCATCTTCCAGGAGAGATCATCATTCAGAGAGGAGGAAGAGGTATGCATCAAGTAGTACAGAGAGTAGTCTTAAAAGATCTATGGTGATATACAAGAAGAGAAGGTCTTCCAGTGATGAACTAATAGGAGAGATGAGAATAATCAAACCCCCAACTTTTGATGGAGAAGGAAAGCATGGAGAATATTTTGATGCATGGTTGTTAGTGTTGATTTTTCTGAGCAGCATCGAGTGCCATTCTCTGGGAGAATGGAGGCACCTGGTCAGTTACCAGGATATTGACCCAGTCTGGGACTGGGAACTCAGTCTGGGGCTGAGAGCCATTCTCCGGGAGAATGGAGGCACCTGGTCAGTTACCAGGATATTAATCCAGTCTGGGACTGGAAGCTCAGCCTGGGGCTGAGAGCCATTCTCTAGGAGAATGGAGGCACCTGGTCAGTTACCAGGATTTCACTGTAAGCCCCAGACCGGGTCTGGGCAAGTGGTGTACTTCTCCACTTGGACTTGTTGACCACAGATGGGTGAAGTAAAGAAATTAAATATCTTCCTATGATGATGTACTTGGAGTGGACATGAAGACCCTGAAGGACACCTGGATGATTTATTCTAGAACCCAAGCACCACTTGGCTTGGTCCATGAACCCACCCGCTAGAAGAAGGAGAAGGAAAATTAAATATGTATTTATTTATGTATTTTTGGGTCAACTTATTATTGGAGGAAAGGCAAATTAAAATGGTGAATGATATGAAGAAATAAATATATATGTTATACATATATTTATTGGAAGGTTGGCCTCAATGGTTAAAACAAAATTTAATGGCAAATGAAGCAAGTCGGCCTCATTGATTAACTTGGATTTAATGCCCATTTATTGGAAGGTCGGCCTCATTTTTTTAAGAGAAAAGGAAAAATAAATAATAAATATATATATATATATAAATAAGGACAGGTCGGCCCCAAATAAAAACTGGAATTTATTCCACTATAAATACAAAAGTAAACTCATCATTATATCAAAAAAAAAAAAATTCGTATGCTTTAAAAGACAGCTCTGAGAACAGTTCAGTGGCACCAATAAGACAGTCTGGTGGTGTTAAAAAGACAGTACAGTGGTGTCATTTGATGTCTGGGTTCTCTTAATTGTTTGCTGGGTTATATATTGCTGGTTATCTTCACGATTTGCTGGGTTCTTTACAGTGTAATACTGGGTTATATTACTGCTGGCTGCTATATTACTGTTGGCTGCTATCTTACTGTTGGCTGCTACTCGAGCCCTGTCAAGGGTGTTCTTACTGCTGGGTTATCTTTATGCTGCTAAGTTCTCTCCATTCTTTCGCTGGGTTCTCTTCATTGTTACTGTTGGGTTCTATTGCTGGCAGAGTTATCATTCTGGGTCTGTCCTAAACTTTTGGCATCCATTACACACATCTACGAGCCACTACAGCTCCTGGAAAAGGCCATAACAGAAATCAGACATCAGTGAACAAGTGACAGGTGCAGGTTTGGTCAAACAAGGTTGAAACAGCTTCAGCTACAGTTTCAACAGGGTTCTTCTTTGTAAATAAAACAATTCTATCTGTTGGACAGGCTGGTTTAGCCTGCTGTTGTAAAACTCAGACATCTCATAAGGAAGATATTTTGCTGGGGTTTTTATACCTTAAAAGGTTTTCCCCAGGGTAAACAGCTGTGTTCTTGTGGTTTCATTTTGTCCTATGTTTATTTAGCTATTTCTGCACTTTTGTTATTTACAGTCTGTTACTGCTATCAGTTTTTTATTTTTAACATGGTATCAGAGCACTGCTTGTAAAACACACAGTGTTTGGGCAACTGACTGTGTCTTACATATACCTTGGGACAGTACAGAAAGATCAGAGATGGCTGCTTCTACCTCTTTCAGACCAGAGGACAGGCTTGAAGGCTCAGCAAACTTTAATTCATGGAAAGCAAGGATTATGGCCACCTTGGAAGAAAATGACCTTGATGACTTGGTCATCAATGTTGTAGAAGAACCCACGTCAAACACAGGAAGGGAAGCATTCAAAAAGAAGCAAGCCAAGGCTAGGAGGATTATATATGACTCAGTCAAGGAAAATATAATGCCTGCCATAACACCACTAAAGACAGCCAAGGAGTATTTTGACACTTTGACAAATTTGTACAAGAAGAAAGCACCCAGTCAAAAGAGAGTCTTGAAAAATAGACTTCGTACATTGAAGATAGAAAAGGATGAAGGAGTGGCCTCCTTCTTCACAAAGATTGCTCAGGTAAGAGATCAACTTTCTGCTATTGGGGTTACAGTAGATGATGATGATCTTGTACAAACAGTTTTTGATGGTCTTCCAAGTTCTTGGGAAACCTTCTTAGCTTCTGTTAGTGGGCGTGAGACTCAGCCAGATTTTGAGAGACTTTAGCATGACTGTTTAGAAGAAGAAGGCAGAGTACAGAGCAGAACTAAGGGTCCTAAAGAAGGGAACCTTGCACTAGCAACTAAAACTAAGAAGCAATTCAAGAAGCCCTTCCATCCCAAGAAGAAAGAGAACAAGCCACAAGGTAGGCAATTTGACATGTCACAAGTTAAATGTTTTAATTGTTTTAAAATGGGACATTATGATAGGGACTGTAGGCTGCCAAAGAGAAGGCCCAAAAGAAAATTTGAAGCATCTACAACTGAAGAAGAAGAACCAAAGAAGAAGAAAAATGCAAAGTCTTCCAAGCAAGAAGATTCAAGGAAAGAATACTATTTGATTTTTGCCCTAGCAGGGTCCAGCACCAACAACTCAAATTCTTGGTTGGTGGACAGTGGAGCCTCAAAACATATGACAGGTTCCTGTGAAGCTCTTACAAGCTACAGAAAGAAGAAGTTTGACACTCAAGTAGAACTTGGAGATGACTCCACCTACAAAATAGAGGGAGTGGGTTCAGTCTCATTTCAATTTGATTCAGGGACCATGTTGCACATTGAAGACATACTATATGTTCCATGTTTGAAGAAAAATCTTCTTTCTGTTGCTAGTTTAGAAGACAAAGGCTACAGGGTTATATTCATGGACAAAAAGGTTTTGCTTTGGTCAAAGAATGAAAGGTTAAGTGCAGCAGAATTGATTGGGGTTCGAGAGGGAGGCCTTTACAAGGCCTCTGGACATTCTACTCAAGCATTGGTTCACAACACCATCAACCCTTGTGAACTTTGGCATTGCAGGTTTGGGCACCTTCACTATGCAGCTCTCCCTGGTCTTCAAAAGATGGTTACAGGTATGCCTGAGTTTTCTAATGAACATAGTGGTATTTGCAAAGGTTGTGCCCTTGGTAAAAATACCAAGAAATCTTTTTCCAAAAGTCACAGCAGATCAAAAGGTATTCTGGATTTGATTAACTCTGACATTTGTGGACCTATGTCTTCACCTTCCTTAAGTGGTTGCTTATACTATGTACTGTTCATTGATGATTACTCTCGTAAATCTTGGATTTACTTTCTAAAGGCTAAGAGTGAAACTTTTGATAAGTTCAAGGAGTTCAAGGCACTGATTGAAAATCAGACAGGAAGACACATTCGCATCTTGAGGTTAGACAATGGAGGTGAGTTTGAATCAAATGATTTTGATGATTTTTGCCAAGAAGCAGGGATCAAGAGGGAGTTAACTGTACCTTACAACCCCCAACAGAATGGGGTGTCAGAAAGGAAGAACAGAACAGTTTGTGAGGCTGCTAAAGCCATGTTGTGTGATCTAGACCTTCCTTTGTCTCTATGGGCTGAGGCTACTAGTAAAGCTGTCTATATTCAAAACAGAAGTCCTCATGCCATTTTGGGAGAAAAGACTCCAAAGGAAGTCTTTACAGGAAGGAAACCTGCAGTTGACGACATGAGGATCTTTGGCACTCCAGTCTACATCCATGTGCCAAAGGAAAAGAGATTAAAGCTGGAGCCTTCCGGAAAGAAAGGCACATTTGTTGGGTACGGTGAAAATTCAAAAGCTTACCATATCTATGTTCCTGGTCAAAGGTACATTGAAATCAGCAGAGATGTGATATTTCATGAGGAAGCTGTTTTCCGCCACTCCAAAGAGCTTCCAAAAGATCCAGAAGATCTCTTTCTGACATTCCAGACTCTCCTCATTCAGAGAATCAGAGGGAGGAAGAAGATGAACCTCATGCTTACTCAGAACCAAAAAGACCAACTGAAGAACTACTTGAAGCTCCTCCTTCCAAGAGAAGACCTACTTGGGCAAGAGAAATATTGCAAGAAGCAGAGAAGCATAAAGCTCCATCTGGGACATTCAGAGAAAGCAAGAAGCCCCAGAAATACTCAAGTCTTATGAGTAAGCTCATTGATGCGGAACCTTCTACATTCAAAGAAGCAGAGTCTCATCAGGTATGGATTGATGCCATGACAGAAGAATATAATTCCATTATGAAAAATGATGTGTGGGAAATTGTTCCTCGACCAAAAGGGAAGTCTGTGGTAACTTCCAAATGGCTCTATAAAATCAAGCATGCTGCTGATGGCAGCATTGAGAAATATAAAGCAAGATCTGTGGCACGAGGTTTCTCACAGAAGGAAGGCATAGACTATAATGAAACATTTGCCCCTGTTGCCAGGTATACCACCATCAGAACTATTATCTCCCTCGCTGCTGTCTTTGGATGGAAACTCCATCAAATGGATGTAAAGACAACTTTTCTTAATGGAGAAGTTGAAGAAGAGGTCTACATTGAGAAACCTGAAGGTTTTGTGACACATGAAATGCAGTCTCATGTGTGCAAGCTAAAGAAAGCTTTGTATGGACTCAAACAGGCCCCAAGGGTCTGGTATGCCAGGATTGATGGTTACCTTCACAGTTTGGGATTCTCCAAGAGCACTGTTGATCCCAACCTCTACTTTAAGGTTGTTCAGAACCATGTCTTGATCCTAGTCTTATATGTGGATGATCTGTTCCTCACTGGAGAGGAGCAATTGATAGCTCAGTGCAAGAGGGAGCTTACTTCAGAATTTGAAATGAAAGATCTGGGACTCATGCACTATTTCCTTGGTTTAGAGGTCTAGCAGAAGCCCGATGAGATCTTTCTATCTCAAGGAAAGTATACAGTTGATATCTTGCAGAGGTTTGGGATGCATGATTGCAAACCCATGAGTGTACCTATGACATCAAATATGAAGAAGTTACGTGACTCAGCTATTTCTTCACAGGCAGTGGATCCTACTCAGTATCGCCAACTTATTGGATGTTTGTTGTATCTAGTGCATACGAGACCAGATATCTGTTATACTGTAAATGCATTGAGTCAATTCATGTCCGAGCCAAAGCACATACACTGGATATCTACCAAACATGTGCTTAGATATTTGCGAGGTACTATTACATATGGGCTCAAATATACCTCCAACAGTGGGGTAATGCTACTTGGATATGCTGACTTCGATTGGGATGGCAGTGATGTGGACCAGAAAAGAAAATCAGGGTATTGTTTCAGTTTGGGATCAGCCATGATCTCATGGTCCAGCAGAAAACAGGGTTCCATAGCTCAGAGCACAGCTGAAGCTGAGTATATTGCTGCCAGTGATGCCTGCAGAGAAGCAGTTCGGCCTAGAAAGCTTCTCTCTGACCTGTTTGGTGGAAAGCTTGAACCAACTGTTATCCATTGCGATAATCAGAGTTGCATTAAGATTTCAGAGAACCCTGTATTTCATGACAGGTCAAAACACATTGAGATGAAGTACCACTTCATCATAGATATGGTACAGTGAGGTGCCATGAAGCTCCAGTACATTCGTACAGATGAGCAGATTGCTGATATATTGACCAAGCCCCTGTCATTGACAAAGCTTGTGCACTTTCGAGACAAGCTTGGTATTGCAGAGAATGACCCTCTCGCTGAGAGGGAGTGTTGATTTTTCTGAGCAGCATCGAGTGCCATTCTCTGGGAGAATGGAGGCACCTGGTCAGTTACCAGGATATTGATCCAGTCTGGGACTGGGAACTCAGCCTGGGGCTGAGAGCCATTCTCCGGGAGAATGGAGGCACCTGGTCAGTTACCAGGATATTAATCCAGTCTGGGACTGGAAGCTCATCCTGGGGCTGAGAGCCATTCTTTGGGAGAATGGAGGCACCTGGTCAGTTACCAAGATTTCACTGTAAGCCCTAGACCGGGTCTGGGCAAGTGGTGTACTTCTCCACTTGGACTTGTTGACCACATATGGGTGAAGTAAAGAAATTAAATATCTTCCTATGATGATGTACTTGGAGTGGACATGAAGACCCTGAAGGACACCTGGATGATTTATTATAGAACCCAAGCACCACTTGGCTTGGTCCATGAACCCACCCGCTAGAAGAAGGAGAAGGAAAAATAAATATGTATTTATTTATGTATTTTTGGGTCAACTTATTAATGGAGGAAAGGCAAATTAAAATGGTGAATGATATGAAGAAATAAATATATATGTTATACATATATTTATTGGAAGGTTGGCCTCAATGGTTAAAACAAAATTTAATGGCAAATGAAGCAAGTCGGCCTCATTGATTAACTTGGATTTAATGCCCATTTATTGGAAGGTCGGCCTCATTTTTTTAAGAGAAAAGGAAAAATAAATAATAAATATATATATATATATATAAATAAGGACAGGTCGGCCCCAAATAAAAAGTGGAATTTATTCCACTATAAATACAAAAGTAAGCTCATCATTATATCAAAAAAAAAAATTCGTATGCTTTAAAAGACAGCTCTGAGAACAGTTCAGTGGCACCAATAAGACAGTCTGGTGGTGTTAAAAAGACAGTACAGTGGTGTCATTTGATGTCTGGGTTCTCTTCATTGTTTGCTGGGTTATATATTGCTGGTTATCTCCACAATTTGTTGGGTTCTCTACAGTGTAATACTGGGTTATATTACTGTTGGCTGCTATATTACTGCTGGCTGCTATCTTACTGCTGGCTGCTACTCGAGCCCTGTCAAGGGTGTTCTTACTGCTGGGTTATCTTTATGCTGCTAAGTTCTCTCCATTCTTTCACTGGGTTCTCTTCATTGTTACTGCTGGGTTCTATTGCTGGCAGAGTTATCATTCTGGGTCTGTCCTAAACTTTTGGCAGCCATTACACACATCTACGAGCCACTACAGCTCCTGGAAAAGGCCATAACAGAAATCAGACATCAGTGAAGTGACAGGTGCAGGTTTGGTCAAACAAGGTTGAAACAACTTCAGCTACAGTTTCAACAGGGTTCTTCTTTGTAAATAAAACAATTCTAACTGTTGGACAGGCTGGTTTAGCCTGCTGTTGTAAAACTCAGACATCTCATAAGGAAGATATTTTGCTGGGGTTTTTATACCTTAAAAGGTTTTCCCCAGGGTAAACAGCTGTGTTCTTGTGGCTGCATTTTGTCCTATGTTTATTTAGCTATTTCTGCACTTTTGTTATTTACAGTCTGTTACTGCTATCAGTTTTTTATTTTTAATAGTTAGGACTCGGTAAGTTCTTCCAGTTGCATCAATACACACCTAATATGGAAGCACAAGTAACCATATACCATTTGCAGGGTAAGGAATCTATTTGGTGGGATCATCTAGTTAAGTTAAAAGACATCGATGAAGACATAATCTCTTGGAAGAAATTTAAATAGTACTTCCCTAAGGAATACCTCTCTAAGCATTACTATGAAAAAAATATGGCAGAGTTCTTTGAGATCAAATTGGGAAGCATGACGATGAAGGCCTATGAGAAGAAGTTTTTGGAACTTTTGAAGTATGTGGACTTCATCAAAGAAAAACAAGGCAACAAAACTCAGATCAATTTATGTACCTTTATAATCATAATTTCTAGAAACAAATTACATATCTGAATTCCTCTAAAAAAATACATGATTTGAAAAAAAAATCAGTCAAAACCGATTCCGAGAATCAAATATATCTTCGTTTCAAATCTTCTTTTTTTTCAGTAATTTTCCGCGTGGATGAAAATACTACATAGAGGATATCGTTTTACATGATTATTAGATTTCGACCAAACGAGTGCCATTGGATAGGAAATTTCCGATGATTTGATTTGATATATTATATGTCATATTTATGGTGAGTACCATGAATGCTATAGCCTTTACAAAACCACCCTCAAACTCCCAGAAAAATAAAGATCGCAATCCCAGATCTAAAATTAGATTTAGATCCGAATCGGATCAGAGAGATCTAGCAAATACCACTGCTTATATGTCTAGAGAGAATGCAAACAAAGACATATTAAGACCCAATCTTAAGCAAAGAACAAAAATAAACCAAGAAAATCATATAACAAAGAATCGTCCCTAGTATGGTTGCCAATTCTGTTATGGAGAAATATTTCCTACGGATAGGTAAGACCTCCCTTGGGTGTGCCCAATACCCAAGACAGTCAGTAGGATTATATGCCAATAGTTTCTCCTAAATATATCATGCATTCAATACAAGAAAGGGATGGTGATAAGGTACCTTAAACCTGATGGTCGTCCTTCGTAGATCTGAGCTAGTGTAGTTCCTAGAGATCTTATGCTCTAGCCTATATACACCTGTTATCATGCACACAAAGGAACAAAGGAAACACCATTCTCCAACCTATCAAATATGCATGACATAAAATAGATCCAATTCAATCACAACTAGATCTATGATGTGCAATTGAGAAAAACACCATGAATGAGGGAAACCATCAACATGTATATATATAGCATCATAATCAATACATCACAATTTTTATCTTGACTTAATGATGAGGGAATTTACTTGGCTCCTTGATCCAAGATCCTCGTAACCTATATCACCAAAGGTTGGGCTTTCACAATCATGATGGATGAAGGAAGGAAGAGGGTCTCACTGAAATTGGGCAGCAATTGTTTGCTATCTTCTCTTCTCTTTTTTCTTATCCCTTGGAAGATCTTCATTATATAGGTGGATGGTGAAGGTAGAGGGGATGAATGTGGACACCTAGAGTTTAGCAATGTTATCTTATAACATGTAGGATCCAACTCATGAAGCTAATCTCCTCACAACTCACCAATGGTTCTAGAAAGTGTATTTCTCCAATGGAGAAAATAATTAAATTTATTAATAACTTAATAAATTATTTTTATTATTGAATAATAATAATTTATGAGAAAATAAAAGTGTCTCAACAACTTAAAGTTGGTAAAGGTTCCTAGTGACCCCAAGGGGGTGGTAAATAATGGTATAACACTCAAGAATTTGTGTGTCTTGTCCTGCATGTTAAATGACATGGAAGGCTCGGGTCCACCCATGCCTAGTTCAAATAAACGCTCGAGTGTTTTGGTTTCACTAAAATTTTGTGCGTTTTTTGAAACTAAGATTGCATCTAAAAGGTCCCTCAACTTCGTGTGAGGGCCCAATGTTTTTTAATTATATGATTCGATTAAATTGAATTTTTGTTATAATGTAATGTTTTTGGATTTTTTTTATTGTATTTATAATGTTAAATCCAACATAGAAAATGATACGTTTGAAACCTTGGTGGAGATTGTAAATCCAACAAATTTTTTACTAGTGTACTTGACCTCTACAATGACTTAATTTATGGCCTTGATAACAATGAAATTTATAACAACAAAATTCAATGTGCTCTCTAATTTCTACATGATGAATATTTGAATGTTTGTATTTCATGATGTTTTTTATCGTAAATACTGCTAAGCATTATAATTGCAAATGTTTGCAATTGTTTTTTAAATGAGAATAAGAGATAAACAATGGCTTAAAGATCATCAAATCAACTTAATGATTAATAATAATAATATGTTTTGAGAATGCAAGTTGTGGCTTTACATTAGTTGAGAGAAAAATGGTGTTCTTTTAATTAACTATTTGTTTTTCTTCCTATTAAAGATTTGATATTTGTCATTGTAAATTAAGCTATTGTCAACAAATTAAAAAGATTGAATGATACATTGATAGGTCATATTCATGTTCATATAATTTAGATTTTGTTTTTTTTATGTTCATAAACATGATACTATGAGAAATTATACAACCATTAACATAAATCATATAGCTAGTTGTCACAACTTCATCCATTATCAATACAAAATTCATAAACATATTTAATTCAATGATATTTTTGCAATTATATTATGTAAACATAAACATATCATCATTAATATCATTGTCACCATCTAACAAACATAAAAATAAACACCATCATACATTCATTAACATAAAACTAATAAAAATAAGCATGAACACACCATCATAAACATTACATTAATGCATATTAATCTAACATATACATGTTATAGATTTAAACATAATCTAACACACATATGATCTAACAATAACATGTAACAAAACACAAGTTCTAGTTTCTAACATAATGAACATAATCGAAACTGACCTAACATAACATCATGACCATCAACATATAAATAAACATGAACATCTGCAAAATGGAAAATGATGTAGATATATACAATAACATCAAAATGATGATAAATGTCAGATATACATGTATATCCCTGCCCCTGAACCATAACATCATCACCAGTATCTGTCGACCCACCAGATGTATCAACACCTCAAACGGTAGAGCTAGAAGCATGATCAGTACCTTTTCTAGGAAATAATCTATCATATCAATCAGTAGGAAAGACATGATCTCTAGGAATCTGGATCATCCCACCCGATCTGAGCATCCTCTCCACAATTGAGGGAACTAGTGGATCTATTGAAGGAGGGGGAGGTGGAGGAAATGATGAAGGAGGTGATGGATCAATATAGGTTGGTTGGTCGGAAAGGTATAAAACATCAGATGCTGGATCCATCGAAGGAGGGGGAGGTGGATGAGATGATGAAGGAGGTAACAAAGGTTGACGACTTGGTGGAGGAGGGGGTGGATGAGATGTCAAAAGTGGAGGAGTAGGAGGTGGAGATTGAGGAGGATGTGTAGTGTATGTGGAGGCTCCCCCACTAGTCGAAGCAGTTGATGGATAAGGAGGTGGAATAGGGGGGGCAAGGATCTCTGCCCTCATCAGACGATGAACTACCATGAGGGGTGGCATCCAAAAGAATGCGAGAGCCTAATGTGTTGCATCAAGCTCCTCATTTCAACAGGAATCATCCTCCTTATCTCAACATATCAGTCCCTCCTCTGAATCTCCCTGACAGAAATAGGTCGAACCCCTCGACCCACTTATAATATAGCCAGCCTATCTGCGAAGTCCTATCTGAACCTCTAGTCAGCCCTACATCAAAGGATAGGTCTGTCTAAATGAGGCACCTCTAGGTGATTCCGCATCAATATGTGCTCATCCTCATCATCTTGTGGTGGAGGAGGCCCCACATCACCATCAAAAGTGCCAATATCTATAAAATATATAGTACACAATAATAATTAGACAATTTCACTAAACATGAATTTAATATAACAATTTAAAACACATTTCATTTGCAATAAGTATAACAAGAATAAAATGGAAATGGAATAAATTAAACATAATGCTAAATTTACCTCTATGATCAGGTGGCTCATCCCGGGTGAAGAAGATGTTGGTACCTCTCCAATCCAACCTCGCATATGGAGATGCAACCATATCTAATCGAGGCTGGTCTTCGGCACTTAGAATGTCAAGCACATCGGCAGTGATCCTCACACGAAACTCTGGCCGTCCACTCTTAGGCATCATCTTCCCCCACATACAAATACACACATCTGTCATCAACGTAGGAGGGCTCTAGTCAAAATATGGCCTAGTCGACGAAAATCATAGACAAAAGAACTCTAAATAGAAGGGGAATTTTTCCCTCCCGCCAATACACGCACGACATCAAATGAGAGCATAAAAAAATGTCGTAAAAAAATAGCATACCACCTAATGCATCTAGGTGCCTACACAAAAGAATCAACATAATATAATAAAGGGAATCTAATGTGCTTCCCATCAGTGGTGTAGTGTGCGATAGTCATCACCAACAAAGAAAGGCACCTCACATCCTCTCTACCAAAATCATTAATGGAAAGCTTCCCACTGCGCACCTAAAACAAAGAAGGATCAAGGATGTTTTCATCAACATATCTCTGAACATATACCAGCTGAGTCGCTCATATAGCTCTAGCTTGAACCTTAGGGAATTGAGGAAGGTCATCACCTCTCATGGAGAGCCCAATGATAAACTAAATGTACTCCTTTGTGGGATGGAACCACTCATTATGACGAACTCGAAAGGCCTACCTAAAATGATCCCAGCATGCGATCAATTAGGTCAACAACATACTGTTCCCCTTGAGTGATGTCACCTCCTCATGGAACTTGAGGAGGCCGACAACTCTCAAGAGGTGTGTAGTGTGAGGCATAATGAGACGATAGTATAAATTTCTCTCCCTCTCACTGGCCTCCCACTCTCCACGGAAGTTGTGCAAATCTACCTCTTCCTCGTGATGTTGTGTTCCTCATGACGATCACATCTCTGTTTCACATATAATATAAATCAATCTCATAAGCATACATATAAAAGAATTATAACAATATTATATATACCAAAATAAAATATTAAAAGCTTTTCCAAAAAAAGAAAACTGGTGCGCCATAAATATTAGAAACGCACCGCCAATAGTGTGTTTATATATTGAAAGCACCGAGAAGCGGTGCACTACAATATCTATGACGTATTGCTTATATATCAAAAATTATAAAATTGATTTCGGTGGTGTGCCTTAATGCTATTAGCACATCGTTACTCAAACGCATCGAATTTAAACAACAATAAATTATTTGAAAGATATCCACGGTGCGCCCATGCCACGTCAGTGCACCATGAACCAGTGCCACGTGACATAGGAGAACTGACAGTTGTGTGGTCACGGGTCTGTAAGCAATGCGCTTATATATTGGAGGAATCAATGAGAGATGTGCTACAATATATATTTTGCACCACAGGTTATATATCAAAAACTTTTAATTGAATTTGATGGTGCGCCTAGGTCTTATTAACGCACTATTATGCAAATGCATTGAATTTAAAAAGTTTAAAAATTATTTTAAATATATTTACAGTGTGCATATGCCACGTTAGCACACCATACCACCTGTTCCTTGACGTGACATAGGAGCATCGCTAATTGTGTTTTCACATGTTTATCAAAAGTGTCACCGGTGCGCCTATTTCACGTAATTGCATAGTTCTCGGTGCAATGACGTGACATATGCGCATCATACAAATGATTAAGGTTTTATTGTACCAATACCAGTGCGTTGTACAATAACAAGAACCAGATCTCTAGTGTCCTTCATTGTACTAAATGAACCAGTGTCTGTGAGGATTTAGTGTTTTAGGAGGTGTATCAACGGTGCTCTTACACCACATCATTACACCGGCATCCGGTGCGCATGAGTAGCATAAGTGCACCGTTAAACGTTTATTTGTTTTTATAAATGGTGTGGTTACCCGTGCGTGTATTACATTTAAGGGCACTAGAAGACTGATGCTCTTAAATATGTAATGCATCGCTGACCATTTGTGGGTTTATTTTTTTTCTTGCTTAGCGGTGCATTCAAGTTGTTCGGGCCGCACAAGTTGTGGTGTGCCTTGTAAAATTTTACAAGGAACACCATTTAGCGGTGCGAGACAAATGTTTCAAACGCACCACGCAAATTTTTTTTATTTTTTTTCAAATGTAAATTTAAGGGTGAATTTAAAAAACTAAACCACTAAAAAATTATTTTTTGAAGTAATAAACATCTTACCTATTGAACGACGCATCGAGGAGGCATATTGGCGATGTATGGTAAATTTGAATTTTTCCAAAACGGTTTGGAAAAATTAAAACGAACCGAACCACCATTAAAATACAACAATGCATCCACATGGACCACAATGTCAGGGAATCCAGGTAGGTGAATGGAAACACCGATGCAGAGGGGCTCAGACACACTCAAGTGCAGTAAAAATATTTTTTCGTCAGCGGTAATTTTTTTATTAAACCCTGCACCAGTGCGCTCAACATTAGGACACACCAGTGTGATCCAAAGTCACATGCACCATAATTAGATGACGTTAAAATAAAATAATTTTTTTTAATAAAATGCTTACCGGTGCAATCCATGTTGAGCATTGGTTGTCATTAATTTCAAGTGTTTGACTGAAGAGGATGTCAAGTGTTTGACTGTCGCTCAATGTGGGGAGATTGTTGAGCATTGGTTGTCATTAATGTCAACTAAAGAAGATGTCAAGTGTTTGACTGTCATCCAATGTCAAAGAGGATGTCAACGGATTCAGTATGAGTCATTGATGTTAGCCTAAGTCAAAGTGGATACAACATTCCAGTAGAAGTATGTAGAAGCCACTTTGAGGTAGTCTATGTGCATGATAAAGAAATCATGAACACCAGATGTATATGCGCAAATGGTGAAGGTGACATATATGCATGCAAATTTGGAGTATATCTAAGAGTGCATTATGTGTGAATATGCATATCAAGGATACAACACTCAAGGAACTTTGGAGTATATCTAAGAGTGCATCAAGGATACATCTTGCAGCTCAAGTTTGAAGAAGTACATAAGATGATACATCATGTAGATCTAGAAGATACTTCATGAAGATCCAGTTCAAGAAGAAACACAAGTAATGGATCCTACATCATGTGGACCTTGTGTAGAAATCAAGTCCACCAATTCATACTCTCTCATGCCATCAAATTTAAGGAGTTGGTTGGATCATAGTAAATATGCTCAAACAACCAAGAAGTTGGTTGAACAATGGTGCAAATATGCAAGCAATCCTAAGCATTGCTTGGTTGATGGTTGGGAGTGCATAGGAAGAAAGGAAAAATAGATGGTAGGACAATATTGAAAGTGCACAAGCATATCCAATTCTTTCAATAAGTGGAAGGCGCATGAACTCCTAGAATGGTACAACATTCAAAGTTAATATATGCGCAAATTCCATAACCGACGAACAACAAGTGCACAAGTCCCACAAGTGATGACAAGGTAGAAGTCAAAGTCCTACCAAATAGAATTCGGAGTATGCGCGGGTTCTATAAAGTATCTATACACCAAGGGCACATCACCCAAATGCAATGATGAAGCATGAGTCATAATATCATTAAGCAAAAGCTGGAGAATGTGCATATTACACAAATTATTGATATCACAAGGGCGCATTACCCACAACGGATGGTATAGCACAAGTCATGGTCACACCAAGACAAAGTTGAATATTGAGCACACACCATAAGGCAATAATACATCAAGAGCGCAATAAATGTGTAGTGTTCCATTTAGTTGTGGACCTTGAGGGCGTTTGATACATCTAATATGACACATCAATAGCGCAGATGTTGACACGTGGCATATGCACAATCCATGAAGTATGGAAGACGAGATGCCACGACCAACTTGTGAACATACAATCCATGTAGGACATGTATAAATAGAGATGCAAGTTTAAGATTTGAAGTAATATTGAAAGCAAGAGCACAAGGGTTTTTGCATAAAAGCTTCAATTTTTTGGGGGGTCATCAAGGGGCTTGTTGACAGAACAAATGATCTAGCGAAGAGCCAAATGTGCACATGCAACACAACAAAGTTTTGATGGTGTGCAGAATGATGTCGTAGATCTTCCACAATTGCACAAACATTGAAAGGAAGACATACTGAAGAATGTGCAAGTGTTGGATATCTCAAAGGATAGTAATGCAATCAACACGTCGATAGTCATAGATGTTGTAAAGACAGAAGTGCAGAGACAGAACAGATGTTTATCAGATATTGCGTATATGTCTAGCTGATGTATAAGAACAAAAGTGAAAGTGTGCAAAGTTGAATATGCAAAGTTGAATATTTCATTCGATGCGCATGTAACAACATAACAACAGTAGAACTCGGCAGACACATCATGATGCAGATGCTCTGAGACAATGTAATATCCGAACTTTTTGACTAAATATGTTATGAGGTTATATCGGGTCATGACCCCAGTATGTGTGATTTATTATGTTTGACATAGCATTACTTTGTTTTGATTTATTCCTTCGTGAGTTGATATATTGGGCATGGACCCTGATCTGTTTTCATTATTGATATATGCGGGGCAGGAAAGCCCAAATGAATAAACTATGTTGCATTATGAGAATTGGTTACAAATTATGATATACTGAGATTATTCCTTTTTTTACATTATACTGTGCAGAGCATGATTTACATGGTTGATTATTTAGTGTGTTGAGCATGGACTCAGAAACACACGAATGACCTATATACTGGGCTTAATCCCCGATGTATTTAGAGGATTGTACTTGGTACTGGGCCTAAGCCTCGATGTACGTTGAGTGTTGGGCATGAACCCTGGAGCACTCCAAGCTTGAAAGAAATGATTACCGGATCCGAGGCCACTTAAATATCCTAGATGTGCCTCATAACCACATTCTAGCTCTAGTGTTGAGCAGAGGCTATGGAATTGCACTAGCGTAATGCCCATGTGAGAGTGTTGAGTTAGACGGCTCTGAAGAGCACTCAGGGTTACTAATATCAAGTGTTGAGTCAAGAGGACTCTGAATAGCACTTACGTGTCTTATCACAACTATTTTGACTTGATTAAACAAATCTTATTATCATCACCTACTGCGGGAACTACCATGCTAAAACGAGGGAATCTGACATGCAAAAGGAGAGACTAGAGGTGCCCTACCAACTACCGAAGCCGTCCACAGAAGTGGACCCCCCTTTCATTAAAAAGAATTAAAAGATGCATTATGTGAAACAGTCTTTCCCTTGTTAAGTTTTGATTACTCACACAAGTCATAATCTTTCCTGGTCTCTCTTTTATACAAGTTGTCCCATAGCAAGTTAGTAGAAACATTTTATAATTTAAATATAACTTTAATCACATAAAGTATTCTTTATTCATAATGCCTCGCATCATACATAGGTCCAAGTCTCCTGACTTATTTAAAACATAATCAAATCCAAATCCTCTGACTTATTAAATAGGGGTCACACCTTAGGATGCTACATATGTTTTCTCTATTATCTACCCCACCCCAGCTTCATATGTCGAGAGATAATAAGAGAACCATGTTATGCATGTTATGTTTCCTCTATTATCTTCCTCGATATGAAGGTGGGGGTGTGAGAGGTAATAGAGGAAACATGACATATATTTCCCACCACATCCCCATATGAAAGCGAGGGTGAGGATGGAGCGAGACAACAGGAAAAACATGTTTGAGAGATAATCAGGGAAACATGTTGTGGGATGAGGATGGATTAAATAAAAAGGAAAACATATGAGGATGGGATGAGCGTGGGGAAGATAACACATGAAACATATGAGGATGGGATGGGCGAGACAATAGGAGAAATGTGTCCATCTTATTCTCATATATTTCCCCTATTATCTTCCCCAGTCTCATATGGTTTCCCTATTACCCACCTCCACTTCCACTTCCAACATATTTCTCCTATTTTCACCCCCATATATGTATATAAGCTCTTTTAACAAATCACACAAACGTTGACATTAAGTTTCTTCCATGCGCGTTAAGGACAAACGAATCCATTAATTAGTCAAATATTAAACGTTTTGATCATGTGGAATCCGATATATTAAAATAGATATATGTAATACATCGCGCGGATTTTATATATAGGTCTGTTAAGTATCCATGGAGATCTATATGGTTCCAAAATTATTGCTCTATCAACTATGTACGCATAACTCGTAAAAAGGTTGACTTTATTATTAAATTTCATTTTAGAACTATCTTTTATTATATCGAATACCATCCTTCAGGAATATGAATTTTTTATATTTATAAATAAATAAATTAATGATATATAGTTTATTTTAAAACTAAATTTAAAAAATTGGATAATATTATATTTTTATATTATAAATTAATAAATTAATTAAAATTTATATAAAGAATATGTTATTAATTAGCTTAATTAGCTTATTAATTAGCTTAATTAGCTTAATTTTTAAAATTATGAAATAAAAAACCTTCTTTAATAAAAATTATTAAAATTTAATTTTTTAAATTATAAAATAAAAAAATCAAATTAAAATTATTTTTATGTTAATATTAATAATTTAATTTATTTTAATTATATTATGTAGAATTAAAGTTGACATAAATCCACTTAATATACCACTTCAAATTGGCATAAATCCACGTAACACACCACTTGTTTGGAGAACTTTACCAATTTCTTAAATAACAATATATAACCATTTTCATTGCATCACTATTATCAACGTTATTGTAAAATAATGTTATTTTTATTTATGTTTGTTTTAAAATGTGATAAGAATTTTTAATTATTTTTTTTATATTTTTTTTAATTTAATAAAGAGAAGTTGGAAATAAGCCTATAATATATTTATATAAATAGTATTAATATTAAAAACATGTTGTAAATAAAAGAGTTTAATCAGTAGATATTGCAATCTACTATATTATTAATTCTTCACTTGTATTTTCTAATTTTAGAAATTATTTATTATTATTACTATTAATAGATAATTATTTAGGAATTGATTTTTTTAAATATTTTTAAAGAAATAAATATTTGTAGTTATTTTTTAATTTTTATTTATTTTAAAAGAAATGATAAATATAAAATTTGAAATTATATATAATATATATAGATTGAAAATAAAAATAAATGCATTATCATTAAATTATAAAATAGAATTGTTGGATATCACATTTAAAACGAGCCATATTGTCTTTTAAATTTAAAATTATTTTGATAAACAAATAAAATTATGATAAAGTTATACATAGTTTATTTAACTTAACAAAAGTGTTTTAATTATAATAACAAAAGTTTATATATATATATATATATATATTTATTTACTATAAAGTTATAAAAAAATTCAATAAAAATCGAAATACTTTAATTATAATACAATATTATTATATAAAATTCTTTATTATTTTAGATAATATGATAATTTATTATATTCACTAAAAAAATATAAAAAATATATCAAAATAATATTCACCAAAACAAATATAAAAATATATCAATTCAAGTGATGCAACACTAGCCCTCATGTGTGGACCTCAAAAAAATTATATGCAACACGAACACTCCTTTTGACACTCTTTTTGATAGGATATAATGAATACTTTGAAGTGGTGCTTTTTTTATATCAATTCAAGTGATGCAACACTAGCCTTCATGTGTGGACCTCAAAAAAATTATATGCAACACGAACACTCTTTTTGATAGGATATAATGAATACTTTGAAGTGGTGCTTTTTAATTGTATGATTTAGTTAAATAGAGTAAGAATTAATTTTAAACTTGTTATTGGAATATAATGAGAATTGTTATTGGAATATAATAATTTAGCAAATCAACAAATTTGGTGATGTGGGTAAAAAGAAGTTTTTTTTCAAATTTTCATCATTTCTATTATTTTGTACGGTTGTGAAGTTTGGGGATGTAGCATCTCTTGAGAGTCTTAGAGAAAGATCTAGCAAATTCAAAAATGTTTTATCACGTATAAGCTCAAAATTAAGTGCAACACGCCCTATCCTATTCTCCTTATGAAAGTGGGTCTCTCTCATTGAAAGCATAACTATGTATAGATACTTGATATATACAAAATTAAGATAAATGACATGCCACAACTCCCTAAGATTGCTCTAAATTCTAGTCAAGGCCATCTTTGACTCAAGAGAGGTTGGTACAAAGACGCCATGGCTTTGTTAAGTCATTGGGGGATTGATGAAAACATCGTTTTGCAAGATATCTACAAACTCAAAAAAACTGTCACATATAAGTTCAAAGCGAGAATGTGGAATGAGAAAGAGTTAGAGGGTAAAAGAAAGTTAAGATATTACAAGGAAGTCATTAATCCTAATGTGGAAGACCAAACATACATCTCTATCTTAATAAGTTCAAAGAAGAAGATTAATATCGCCAAGATAAGAATGAACTCCCATGAGCTTCATAGCAAAATAAGACGATGTACAATTCCTAAAACACCATGGGAGGAAAGGGTCTTCAAGCTCTGTGAGTCCATGAGCATTGAGTACGAATCTCACTTTCTTTTAGAGTGCCCTTTGTACACTCACATTCGATCACAGTTTCCTAATCTTTGCTACAACTCTAATCTCCATGATCTTCTAACTTATCAAAATTATGGGAACCTGGGAACGCTTCTTTCTAAGCTTTTCCTGCATAGGAATCAAATTTTACAAAAATCCAAGTAATTCATTTATCTTCTCTTAAGGTCCGATAGACCAAAGGATCTCAGTAGACATTAATCATCATCATTATCATCATAACGATTTTGCTTTTATATAGATAGTTGTTTATATTTTAGAATTTGGGGTGATTTATCATTTATGATTTTTCTAGATTGAAGGAGGATAGGACAAGTGCACTCTTGATATAAGTAATTATAAACATATATAAAATAAATGATAGTTGATTATAGTTGATGTATGGATAATCATAACTCATGCATGGATAAAATAGTGATAAGCATTTTAACTAAATAAAATAACATGTGATTACAATTAAGAATGAAGAACAAGTAATAAATAATTTGTTCATGACTCTTAACATGTAACCTATATTCAATATCACTTATCACAAATTATAACTGACTATACTAATTATATATATATATATATATATATATATTTCTATGTATTCAATATCACAAGTTAAATTCCCCCTCGATGCATACGATCAAATAGAAGAAAACGATGGTCAGATGGCTCCCGAGAAGGATTTGAATCTCAATTCATTCTTCTTCGGGCCGAATGAGATAGAGTCGCTCAAGAGACAAGCAGTCGGGAAGGGAGGCAAGGGCGCCGCAACCTTTGAACTTCTATCGGCGTGTCTGTGGCGTTCCAGAACGAGGGCTCTGCAAGTGCCCGCGGAGCAGGAAGTTCGCTTCATCTTTCCCGTCGATGCCCGCACGATATTCAATCCACCGCTTCCCGAGGGCTTCTACGGAAATGCGATTGCTTTGGCATGCGCGAAGACAACAACAGGAGAGCTCACAAACACATCGCTGTCTTTCGCTGTGAAATTGATCAACGAAGCGAAAATGGGTGTGAACTCTGAGTACATGAGATCAGTTATAGACTTCATGGAATTGAAAGAGCGTCCTCACTTTACAATGTTGGGTTCCTTTGTGGTTTCTCAGGTTTCCAAAATGGGTTTGCGGGATGTAGACTTCGGTTGGGGAAACGCAGTATACGGAGGGCCTGCAGGAGGGGGCCTTGGAGCCTTCGACGGCACGTTCTGCCTCATTTTCGCGCATCAAAATTCCGACGGGTCGGAAGGAATAATGGTTGAGCTCGGCTTGCCCTCCGATGCCATGCGAAGATTTGAAAATGAAATTAGTAGATCTGTTGCTCTCCAATCAAAGCTCTGAACACGGAAACCACGAGAGATCGTTGCATGAAAATAGTGATGGAGATGAAAATAAGGAACCTTGCTACTCTCTGTGCGTTACTACGTAGGTTCGTTGTCATGGAATCTTGCCATACGTAGGTTCATGGAATCTTGCCACTCTCTTGTTGTATCAGAGCCTAAGAATATTGTTGTACGTCTTTCAGACGGAATTTAATTTCAGTTTCTGTTTTGGACAAATCAGGTTATTGTTGTTCATTTGGAAACAATAAATTTACATTATCTATTAATTCAAATGCTGTTGGAACCGGTTTACTTAATGTTTATGATAATATATATTTGTTGGAAACTGTTCCGTCCTATAATGAAACCTTGCATGTGGAATCACGAGGTACAAAGCATAAATTGAATAAAGATAATTGGGCTTCATTGTGGCACAAACGCCTAGGTCATATCTCTAAATCTAGAGTTGAGCGACTTGTGTCCGATGGGATTTTGGAATCACTTGACTTTTCAGATTTTGATATTTGTGTTGAGTGTATTAAAGGAAAACAGACCAAAACAAAGAAATTAGGCGCCAATAGAGCTACAGACGTCTTAGAATTAATTCATACAGATATCTGTGGACCATACCCTATGGCATCTTGGAATGGTCAACAGTACTTTATAACATTCATAGACGACTATTCAAGATATGGCTACCTATTTCTTATACATGAGAAATCACAATCATTGGACGTGTTCAAAACATTTAAAGCAGAAGTTGAGTTACAACTCAACAAAAGAATAAAGAGCGTCAGATCTGACCGTGGTGGTGAATACTATGGTAGATATGATCCTAGAGGAATGTGGGATCGTCCCTCAATACACCATGCCAGGATCACCTAGCATGAATGGTGTAGCAGAAAGACGAAACCGAACTCTTAAGGACATGGTAAGGAGCATGATTAGTCATTCTACTTTACCCGAAAAACTCTGGGGTGAAGCACTCAAAACGGCAGCTTATATCCTAAATCGGGTGCCAACTAAAGCGGCTGCTAAAACGCCTTATGAGCTTTGGACGGGTCGAAAGCCCAGTTTAAAGCATTTTCATATTTGGGGATGTCCAGCTGAAGCGAGACCTTATAAGCCTCATGAAAAGAAACTGGACTCTAAAACAGTTAGCAGCTACTTTATTGGCTATGCAGAGCGATCAAGGGGTTTTAAATTTTATGATCCTGCTATTAGGTCAATTTTTGAGACGGGAACTGCAACATTTTTTGAGGATGTTGAGTTTGGGGCGAGAAATCAAGCTAGGAATATTGTCCTTGAGGAGGAAGAGGGATCTACTATTGCTTTTGATAATGTACAGGTTTCACTACCTATCATTGATCAAGAAGTAAACTTGGATCCTCAACCAACAGACAATATTGTTCAACCCTTAATTGCAAATGAGGACATTGCTCCTGAAGAACAAACTCAACAACCTCAAGAAAATATGCCATTAAGGAGATCCACTAGAGAGAGGAAAAATGCAATTTCGGACGATTATATCGTATATCTCCAGGAACGTGAGGTAGAAAGTGGAATGATGGAAGATGATCCAATCAACTTCCAGCAAGCCATGAAAAGTTCCAACTCTCAGAAATGGATTGAAGCCATGAATGAAGAGTACAAATCTATGCAAGACAATAAATTTTGGGAACTTGTCCCATTACCAGTTGGTACGAAGCCCATTGGTTGTAAATGGATATTTAAAACCAAGCGGGATTCAAATGGTAATGTAGAAAGATATAAAGCACGTCTTGTAGCTAAAGGCTTTACTCAAAAAGAAGGAATTGACTTCAAAGAGACCTTCTCTCCAGTTTCTACGAAGGACTCTTTCAGGATAATCATGGCACTAGTTGCACATTATGATCTTGAGTTACATCAAATGGATGTTAAAACAACGTTTCTCAATGGTGACATTGATGAAACAATTTATATGGTACAACCAGAAAATTTTGTGTCTGAAGACTCAAAGAATATGGTTTGTAAATTAACTAAATCCATTTATGGGCTCAAGCAAGCTTCTCGTCAGTGGTACTTCAAGTTTCATCAAATTATTGTCTCATGTGGTTTTGAGGCAAATCTTATGGATGAATGTGTGTATCACAAATTCAGTGGGAGTAAGTATATTTTCCTGGTTTTATATGTCGATGACATATTGCTAGCCACAAATGATATTAGCATATTGCACGACACCAAGAGATTTTTATCAAAACATTTTGAGATGAAAGATCTTGGTGATGCCTCCTTTGTCTTAGGAATCCAGATACATCGAGATCGTTCTAGGGGTATTTTAGGATTGTCACAAAGGACCTATATTGATAAAGTCCTCCAAAGGTATGGCATGCAAAATAGCAAACCAGGTGATACCCCTATCGCTAAAGGAGACAAATTCAGTCTTAATCAATGCCCTAAAAATAGTTTAGAAAGTCAAGAAATGCAGAAGATTCCTTACGCTTCGGCTGTGGGGAGTCTAATGTATGCTCAGGTATGTACACGTCCGGATATTGCGTACATTGTTGGCATGTTAGGCAGATATCTAAGTAACCCTGGAATGGATCATTGGAGAGCAGCCAAGAGGGTTATGAGATATTTACAGAGAACAAAAGAGTACATGCTTACATATAGGAGATCAGATCAGTTAGAGATCATTGGGTATTCCGACTCCGATTTTGCTGGATGCCAAGACAACAGAAGATCCACATCAGGCTATATTTATCTGTTGGCTGGTGGAGCAATTTCATGGAGGTCTGCCAAACAGACAGTCATAACTTCATCCACCATGGAAGCAGAGTTTGTAGCATGTTTTGGGGCATCCAATCAAGGAATATGGCTACGAAATTTTGTCACTGGGCTACGTGTTCTGG
Organism: Larix kaempferi; assembly: GCA_027924585.1. NCBI lineage: Eukaryota > Viridiplantae > Streptophyta > Pinopsida > Pinales > Pinaceae > Larix > Larix kaempferi. The sequence continues at coordinate 5,136,298 of BSBM01000343.1, forward strand.
ATGGTATTGAAAGACCACTGAAGATATTTTGTGACAATAAATCAGCAGTTTTATATTCCAATAACAACAGGAGTTCTACAAAATCAAAATACATTGATATCAAGTTCCTAGTTGTAAAAGAAAAAGTACAGAGTGGACAGATATCCATAGAGCATATTGGAGCAAACTCCATGATAGCGGATCCGCTTACAAAGGGATTACCACCCAAGGTCTTTCATGAGCACACTGCTCATATGGGTGTTGTCTCATTTGAGGATATCCAAATTTAGTGGGAGTTTATATTATTCATTGTATATTGCTCTATGTTATGTTTAGATTTTATCTATACATTTGGATTGTGTTCTGCAGAAATAAAGTATTCATTTTATTGCACTCTGTTAAATTATGCTAAAGATTTGATCTTAATAAAGTTAAGTACGACCAGTTGGAAATAGACATGAATAGATCACATTGCATGTAATTTCCATCCTATGCACTCATGATTGATCTATGTCATTTAGCTGTGCAGATATATGTGACCATTGATTGGTCTAGTAACGATTGATGTAACAAAGGCCACCTTGATCCTATGTTAGTATAGTTAATGGACCAGATTGTTCGGATATACCCTAAGGACATGATAGCAAATTTTGAGCTCATAAGGTTAAGCATATTTTTTTTTTTTTTATTACATATGCATGTGGCCCACTGGGAGATTGTTAGATTAATTTTTGTAATTAATCTATAATTTGGGCCACACATGTAAATAATTAAAATGTGTGTGCTATCATTTAATTAAGCCTAAATATAGTGATCTAATTAATAATTGATTAATTGGCTTAAGGGTATAATTGTCATGAGATTATTGTGTAGATACCATTAGATAATTATTATTTCTATGAGGGGCGGAAATATAATTGTGATAAAATTAAAACTGCCCTAGCGGTTATTGTGATAAAACTGCCTAGTGGTTTATAAATAGGGTTATGGTCCCCATTCTACCATGACGCATTCCAATTTCTGAAAATCCTCTCAGAGAGAAGTTGACACGGAATCTAGTGGCTAGAATTGGAAGACCATCTCAAAGGGTTCTCTTCCTGTAAGGTTTCTCCTTCAATCGATTCAGGTATGCTTCCACTATTAATTTTCTACTCATTGTTTTAATCAGGAGATTCCAGTATATATAAATTAGGGTTTTCATTTTGTTTCATTTTTAACACTGAGAACTGAAATCAAGAGCTGCTACATTTCAGTCCTTACAAAATAAAATCACATAAAAGTGAGCTATAGATACTTTCAGTTCAGATGAGCTACAACGAAAACCCCTGACAAAATAAGAGTAAAGAGTAAAAAAAGAGAGTAAACCCCCATCTCTAGAGGGTTGGAATTCCACCATTCTTCCCACACTAGATGACCTTCAATGCCTTCAAGACCCTGTTTGGACAGCTTATCCGCCATGGAATTATACTCTCTGTAGATATGTTCAAATGTAATGAAACCATGCATATCAATCTCCTTTCTTGTACGTTGACACCAATGACACCAATGACGAAGAGCTGTTACATTAAGTTGAAAGTCTCCAGCATCCCATTTAATCGTCACACAGGAATCTCCAAACACTTTAAGATTAACCAACCCAAAAATATTTGCTACCCTCAGAACACACCAGAGCGCCAATAGCTTAGCCTTCATGTTTGTTCCCTTACCACAGTTTAAATGCAGAGAGAAATAATGGTCATCATTTAAATAAATTACTCCTCAGATTGCACAAATACCATTTTGTGCCGCACCATTAAAAAATAGAATAGGCTGATTAATATCAAAAGAGAAGAGCCCAACTCTATCAATCCTCAGAATAGACTTCTCAATCTGATATTGCTGAACCAGTTTCAAAATACTTACTGCACAGACCATCACCTCAGTTTTTTTCTCCTAAAACTGCACAATTTCGAGTATGCCAAATTACCCAAGCAATAAAGATAGGCAGAAAGAGGAAATTCTTATAGGATTTGTACCACTTCAGCAAACATTGCTCAAAATTACCAACATTCCAAGAAAAGTCAAAGTTCAAGTTTGCACCGCATATATTTCAAACATCCTTTACAAACCTGCAGCTCACAAAAAGATGATTAATAGATTTGGATGAGAGCCTACACAGGATGCACCAATTAGGTCCGATCCAACTTCTTCTTTGGAGAATGTCCCAAATTTTAAGGCTACCCTGAAGAACATGCCAAAGAAAACATTTAACTTTAAGAAGAATCTTCCAACTCCAAATCCTTTTGTACCATCAATGCTAGGGTAAATACATCTTTCTTCAATAATTCCAGTGTAAGCAGTCTTAGCAGTAATAATACCTTTCTTATCATTACCAATCCACACAAGCTTGTCATTATATCTGCTTAAGAGACACCCATCAGAGTAATATGCAAAACTTGTTTAAGAGACACCCATCAGAGTAATATGCAAAACTTGTTTTTTCCATGTAATTTTTAATTGTGCTTTTAATGAAAATGATCTTGATTAAGAAAACTCTTAAATGAGCACTTACGAACATTCATGGTACATAGTATGTTGAAGTTTCTTGTAATAGAGCTGGTTTTAAAATCGCTGATTTTATAATTTTAGTTTTATATTAAAATAAAAATATATGAAATCTAATAATATTCATAAACTCTGTTTACATGTTACATAATCAATATTTTAAAATAACTATATATATTCAAAATAATTATTTATATATTTTAAAATAATTATATATATTAAAAATAATTTTTTATATATTTTATGATTTACGTAATGTTTTAGTTAATTATATCAATAGGTATTTATATAGTAGAATTTGGGGTGGATTACTATCTATGTTTTTCCTAAATTGAAGAAGAATGAGATAAGTGTTCAAAATTCGAAATAAATAATTATAAAAAAATATAAAATATAACTGGTAGTTGAGTAGCTCATGCATGGATAACAAGTTGTGACAACCCATTTAACTAAAGAAGAAGGTAACATGTAGCTCCGGCCACAAGTTAAGTGGTTGTGCTAGTAGTAGTAGTCGACAATTTTTTTCTATTTTTACACGGGTATAGTTGTTTATATCCTAGAATTTTTGGTGGACTATCATTTATGCTTTTCCTAGATTGCACAAGGATGAGATGAGACAAGTGTACTCTCTAGATTGATTTTATGACAGTTATTAAAATTTGAAATAAACAATTATAAAAAAAAAGAATATCAAATAACAATATTAATTTATGCTTTGATAATACTTAACTTATGACCTATTGATTTATTTACCGACCACAACTTAAGTGATTGTACTAGATAAAAATGAAAATAATCTTGAAAATCTTATAATTCAATTTGTACGAAATATTATTATTTAAATATTACAATGGGTAGGATTTTTATTTTTATTTTATTTTTAAAATATTAATGTTGAAAGTCTCAACTCATAAAAAATATGTTATTAAAATTCAAAATGATTAAAATCCCAAATTTTAACTTATAATAAATTAAAATTTAACTATACCATAATGCGATTTTATTTAGATAAGAATAATTTTATTTAAAAGATTTTGTTGTATGGTTTTATTGTACTACATTACATATTAGTATAGATATATATTAAACCTAATGTTCTAAGATGATGGAATGCTATCATGTAGGGATATACAAATTTATATGATTGAGAATAAATTAATTAATAATATAAATTTTATTTTAAAATTAAATTATAATATATATATATATATATATATATATATATATATATATATATATATATAATTTTAAATATTAAAATAAAATATTAGATAAAAAATTAATATAAAAGAAATTCATAAAGCAAAAAATTTATAGTTTTCTAATCATAAATAAAACTTAATAAAAGAATATAATTATTATCATTGTTTTTTCAAATATATTTTTTCATTTGAAAAATATAGATTAATGTTATTAAGGAAGAATCAACACTCAATCTCCTCCTAAAGATTCTATCTACACTTCATTATCATTATTATAAAGATTTATTAAAAATTATTTTTTTAAATTATAAAATAGGAAAAACATCTTCAAGTTATTTTTATGTTAAGTTAACTAATTCTAATTATGTTTCCTAAAATTCAAGTTGATCATGTTCAATGCATCATAATTATTTATTTTTACAATATACAATCATTTTCATTGCATCACGATGAACAAGTTTATTGCATTACATGATTGTAAAATCTTTAATTATGTTATTTCTACTTATGTTTGTTATCAAATGTGGTATGGAATTTTGATTGTCTTACTTCTATGTGTAAAATCTTTGTATTACTTGATTGTAATGATTTTCACTACTTATTTGTAAAAATGATAAATTTTCTTATATGTATTAACAACACAAAATTGTGTTTACCTCTATAGTTATCGATAACATGGACACTTCAAAATTTGTTTTTGCTATCAATGATATAAGACGAGAAGAAGCCTTATTTTCTATATTAAAAGTAAGATGAGTACACCAAATGGTTTTTCAGTGTGCCACTTGTTTGATGATCTCCTTCTATTTTTATCCAAGATGAAGGAAATAGATCACATTTTTTGCATGTTTGTGAAAGAGAGGTCGGTAGAAAGCTTCGATGAGAATGGTTGCAATGCTAGAGGGGTCGCCATGTCACAGTTGATATAAATTGGTGCTCCATGTGCCATAAATTTGGTTGCAAATTTGAATATTGACAGATATTAATAAGATATAAGTATGTGTAAATTACTTTTGAATATTTTCTTTAATAATACCTTTTACAATATTCTGTTGATTATAATAAGTATATTTAATGAATAAGTTTTTACTACTACATTGTTTTCTGCATGCAGATTCACTAAAAATATATCTTCTAATTTCGTTGGGATTCCTATGAGCTGAGCATACATGAACAATTTATTCTCCATATACATCAAATGTTCTCTACCTTGATTGAAGATGAATGTCACATTTTCCGCTATACACTTCAATTTGTTTCTACGATGAGGGCATCGCTCTTTCAAATTGAACATATTTGTCGAAACCATGGGGTTGATGTAAATTTTTCTCGCATATGTCATGGATGTAGCATATAAATATTTCTTAAAATTTTGTTGTAAATCAATTTGATACAATTGAATATATATTCTATATTTTCAATAAGAAATTGCGTGATTTGCATATTCATACTGTATACTCCTATTATAAGTTTAATATATTTCTATTGTACATTGAAGGGACTTATCTATATATATATATTATATTTCTAAAGTCAAGTAATAATTTGAAATATGTTAGATTTAAGTAATGATGTTATATTTGAAATAAGAATGTTTAATTTAAAATCCCTAATAATGATGTTAACATATTTCAAAGTGACATTCTTAATTTCACCATTCCAACTTATGTTCTTACTCATGCTTTATAATTTGAATTAAAGATTTAATAAATAGATATTGTCACGGTGATGTCTTAGTTAGTGCCATTGTCTCAATACTAATTTTCAATACTTGAAATATGGTGATGTTAAATTTTATGTAAGGATGCTAAAATCATTATTTGCTTACTTTAAAATTGTGCCTAGGATACTATCAAGCTCAAAATTAATTTGCAATATTATTATTGGAATGCCATAACGCCATAATATGACATTACACTCAACTCATTCAATTTATTCCTTTTTTGTAACATCAAAAGATGACATAATATTAAAGTGATCCATTTACATTACTAAAGTGATAAAAGAACAACATAATATGACACAATATAATATTAAAGTTATCAAAAATCAACATAACACATATCTAATACTACTATTCGAACATACAAGTACTTTAAATAATTCAAGTACTTTTCTTCTACTTACTTTTTCTTTATAAGTACCTTAATAATTCATGTATCTTTCTTGTTCTTTACAATATAAATAAATTTACTTTGCGATCCACACCCTTTTAGTAAAATTGATTTAAAAAAATACTAACATATCCTTCACATAATGTCACATAAATTTGCAAACAACCAAACTTCCATGTGACATAATCTCTTCGTAAAATTCAATAAAGGAATTCAACTAGCATAACCAGATTTAAACAAGATCTCTGTCCATTCATATTTAAACAACATGTCGTTACATGTGACATAACCATATTAAATAATTCATAGTAAATATTTCAACTAGCATAACCATCTCCTTCCATTCATATTTAAACAATATATATCCTTCCATGTGACATAACCTTTTAGTAAAATTCTATAAACATTAAACACTATCCAATCATCAACCTCAGAACCTCAATGTGATCCTTCAACAAACTAAACACTATCCAATCATCCAAGTACACTTCTAGAAATTATCCAAGTGGATATCGGTGACGACCCACCTTTTCCAACTGGCTCAAAATAGTTTTCTGGCAATTTTGGCAATTTACTATTTTTAGCAGTTTTTCGGGTCTTGAACTTCACGAGCCGTTTTGAGGCCCTAAACGACATTTTTTGGGGTACACACCACCAACAAATTTCTTAATAAAATTTTTCCTAGTATTTGTATTTCTCGGATAGATCTTTCCAACGAGCTATCATGAGCGCCAAATGGAGATCGTATGCCAAAGTTACACCCCTGGGAAGTTGATAGACCAAACTACCCAAAATGGGGCGCACAAAATTGTTGGATTCTCATCTTTCGGGGTTAGGGTTTTGGATTTTGGGTATTGTAAAAAGGCCTTCAGAGCTTCATTGTAATGATCTTCTTGCAAATGAGCACAACCGACACATCTCTTCTCAAAGATAAGCCACCACCATTCCAGCAAGCTTATTTTCCACTGCATTTTACAGTTTCAGCTTATTTCCTTACTGAATAGAAAATCATTTTTACTATATCTCTGATATTTTGTGTTAAGCATATTTTAATAATATGTATTCATTTCGTTATGCTCATAAAATCCGAATCAGTGGTATTTGAGCAGTTTGCTCCTTGTCTTCGTAATGCATGTCCCCAACAAGGTCAAGGTACAAAGAATAGGGTCTCGAGCTTGTTTCTATTGAGGACAAAAGCTCTCGCACGCCCAAGCAACCTCTCATGGCAAGAGAAAAGAAAGATGACGGGACAGGAGATCCTTTCAAAATGTTGCTTGAAGAAGCCCTCATGCAACAGAGAAACGAGATGATGGATAGTTTTGCGCAAATCCTTCGGCGGCTACCAATAGGTGACACGTCTTCCTCGAGCGGAAGCACCGCCCCCTTCAATGTACAAATTAACTTCGATATTCCTATATTTGAAGGTCAAATAGACGCAGATGCTGTAGACAAGTGGTTGAATCTACTAGAAGGGTATTTTTCTGTCCATAACTTTTCGAATAGAGAGAAGATTACTTTTGCACTCCTCAAAGCTGTTCCCCATGTAAAATATTGGTGGGAAACTTTCTGTGAGTAAAAGGAAACAGAGGAACCCTCATTATTTACAGTCACAACCACCTGGGAATCCTTTCGAGATGCTATTAAGGAACAATACTACCATGTTGGAAGTTATGACAACTTGTATACCAAATGGACCACACTGCGACAAGAAAGAGACTAAGTAGTGCCAAAGTTCACAAATATCTTCCATACCTTGCGCACCAAGCTGGGTATCAAAGATTCAAAGCGACATCTGCTGCTAAAGTATCACGGTGCTCTACATAGATACATCCAGACCTAAATGGAATTTCTGGACATCTCCTCCTTGGGCGTAGCCTACCAATATGCTGTCAAAATCGAGCAGAAGCTCAAACAAAAGACGTGGCAATTTGGGCCTGGGAACCCCTCACAGCAAAAGACAGGAAAGGGAGGCCCCAACTTACAGAATAAAGGATAGAGCAAAGATGGAAAGTACCAAGACAACCAGTCCAAGCCGCAAGCAAAGAAGGACACCGAAAAGACAAAGAAAGATACCGCGAAGTGGTGTGACTTCCATAAGATCCCTTGGCATAACACTGCTGACTTCCGCTCAAAGCAGTCGCTAGTGACCGAAGTGAAAGCGTATGAATCAGATGCAGGTTCTGAATCTAATTCAGAACCATAAAGGGGAAGACAAATCATTGATGCGGAACCTAGTGCCATTGTGGCTACCACCAAGCTCCATCCTGATGAACCAGACGAGCAAAAAGTAGGAGAGCGCCTCTTCCATTCACATATGTGGATAAAAGGCACCCCGCTGCACTTCATCGTTGATAGTGGTATCCAGAAGAACCTCATCTCAGTAAAGGTCGTCAACCGACTGGCCCAGCCAATAATGCCACACCCACAACCCTACACCATTGGATGGCTCCGCTAAGGAAGCGATCTCCGTGTCAGCCAACAGTGCCGACTATCATACGACATCAAGCCCTTCAAGGACGAGGTATTGTGTGATATTGCTCCTCTCAAAGTTTGTAATGTTCTTTTGGGCCAACCTTATTTATGGAAACGTCATACTGTATATGAGTCTAGGCCTCGTAGTGTTATTATTACTTTGAATAGGAAATTGTACAGGATACCCGAGGCAGTCCCTCTTAGTGCTATGTTAGAAAAGCAGGATCGCAGAGCAATAACAATAAACAAGATGCAAATACAATCACACAAACATATTACAAGAGAGACACCAATATATCGTGGTTCACCCAACATGGGCTATGTCCACACTGAAATTGCCAGTCCTTATTATTATACCATCCAGTAAATGAAGGGATACAACCTGCAGCACATCTGATGCACTCCCTCCTGATTGTCTCATAGTCTCTCGTTTCGATCTCAGAGGTTTTTACAATGCATAATACCTAATACATCAACCCTAGCCATATTACAATGTCTTTCTTATAAAGGAGAATACCATGGGAAAATACCACAGGTTCCCCAAAACCATGGGCCTATAAAACAACCCCAAAAATTTTCTTCGGGGGTAATTACCCACGGACACGGGGGGTTCACTCAGTGAACTTGTTACATAGCACGACCGTTCATAGGATATTAAAGAATATCCCTAATTTCACTAAATATTGGAAAACTCCTCCTAAAATTTTATTGTTGAACCCCCCTCCTAATATACCTTTCCAATTAAGAAAACCCCAACTTTCACCAAATATTGCACGTATCTATTTTTATCAACCCATTTTTAATATCCCCTTTATATCATATTATCAAGTTGTAACAAAAAGGAGCCCTTACGCATCTTACTATAAGCAAACAACATAATGGGGAGGCCTCCTCTGACGCAAAAACAAAATCTTATACATCTGAAACAATGGACATGGATGAGCAAGGAATGAAAAGCTCGTGCGATATTTCAAATTGGAATGACAGTAATGATAAATGGATAGGCTAGAAAGTTCTTAACACTCATTAAAAATTGATGCCTCTTTTGAATGAGCTACATATAGCCTTGGACGGTTGTGCTCCCAGTAACAAAAGAGAGGATACAATTCATAACTACAAAATCTTCCTCTTCCTCGGAATTCCAGGATGTGGAAGTATGTGTGGAATCCAAACGGCATTTCCAAAGTTAATATAATCAATTCCATATTCTAGTGCATGACAAACTATTAACTACTAATATTTATAGCAGAGAGGACTTTTGAGCCCTTCTAGAATATCGAACACAAAGGAAATTTTCAAATAAAACCTCTTCTTAAAAGAGTTTGGAATATTCTCCCCAAGTATCTTTGCTCGAATGTGTGGTTATCTAGGAATGACACTATTTTTCAAGAGCAGTGTGACAACCCTCGAAGAATAGCCATAAAAGCTCGCATGCTATGAAAAGATTACCTTCAAACTAAGAAGGCTTTAAATCAGAATATTCAACAGTTAGATAAAAATGAAAGGGACTGGTTAAGGGATATGTTGGAACCACCCTCTTTGCAAAAAAAAAGTCATCATCTCTCAAGTAGACAAGAAATAGAAATTGAAGCTGTTCAATGATGATTTCCAAAATGGGAAAATTATGTAAATAAAAAGCATCATGTTCTTTGATGGAGCCTCAAAGGGATACCCAGGGGCTATAGGTGCAAGAGGGGTACTTTTGGATCCCAGTAGGAAATAAGAACTACACTACGAATGAGAACTAGGAAAAAACACAAACAATCAAGCATAAGCTATTGCTCTTTCTAGTATTAGAATGCCTCGAAGTGTTTGGAGACTCATAAATTATAATCAATTTGGTTCATGGTGTCACCTCTCTCAAATACATCACTCTCACTAGATGGATTGAAAGAATAAATTATGAGATCAAGAACCTCAACACCCTCAATTTCTTCCATGTTCTTCATCATCAAAACCATAAAGGTGATGAAAGGGAAAACAATGCCACTCGAAGTAATGAAGGGTATCTCAAAATAAATGAGACCATCTCATTAAGCCATATACCGTGATCCTTCTTTGAATAAAACATCCAACAATCAAATTGACATGTACAAATGGATAAGAGGCAGAGCACAATATATTTAGCATAAGTAGGAGTCTTGAAGCCTAAATTCTTGATCTGAAGGTAATAATGTTAGTCCATATTATTCACCACACCTTTGGGAATCATTCAGAGTTAAATGTAAAGGTAAGCTCCATCACTTCATGGCACATTAAACACAAGTTGGAACGAGGATTAATAAAGAGTAATATTAATAAATAATTATAATTATGATGTTGTCAATTTCCGGTAGCTCGTTTGGTTAAGGTGTGGGTCTCATCATGGTTTCTTAAGCTAAAGGCCAAATTAGAGAAATTCTAGCAAACAAATAACTATAATGTTAAAACCATCAATTTTATTTTATAATAAACATTTATTAATTATAATTAACATATATTAATTTTAAAATTGTTTTATTTAATTTTATTGTTTATAATTAAAAATTTTGTTTATATTTAACAGATTTTATTTAATTTTATATTATTGTGGAATTCAATGTTGCATCCGAATTTAAAACTTTAATTGAGTTTTAGATAATTTTGATATATTTAAAATTAAACAAAATTCCTTATCAAATTTTAAACAAACGAAATAAATTCAAATTTAAACAAAATAATACGATTAATCCCCAAGTGATCTCAACCCTTGAAGGTGTTGAAAAGAAACCTAAGGTCCAAACTTCGAAATATTTGACTCTACAATGTTTGTGATAAAGCTTCCACTGCTAATGAATGTTGATAATGACAATATGGACTTTTCTACTACCACTTTCCAATGAAGGTAACACAACGGAATGTCAAGGGTTGGGGTCAAAGTATTGAAATAAATTTACAGTTTTTAATTCAGAATTTATTTAAAATTAATTTAGATTAAAACAATGAAATACAATATTGAAGATAGAATAGCAACACCACACCAGATATAAAGATAATATATGAAAAACAATACATAGCAGTGTTGCAGGACAATAGATACTCGTGGATTTTTTCAAACATACCTCCCCAAAAATCTGACGAAGAGCAAGCAGCTTTCCTTCCTCATTTCCAACAAACTTCAATTTCTGTTGTATCAACTATGATGCTTTTTACAGAAGAAGATATACCCCCTGGTTAAAATAGTGCAGATACTTGGAAATCTGTGTAATACATAGAGTATTAAATGCATTCAAAAGTTGCTTTTGTCATGACATTAAGAATCCTAGTAAATATCAAAATATAGAAATGAAAGGTATAGCGTAGGAAAAAATGAATTTTATGTAACTCACTTTCTACCAACAATTATTCGTACTGCATCATGCATGATGGTGCGAGAAAGCTCCTCAATGGAATCATGCAACGTAGCACTAAATAATGAACGTACAAATGAGGGACTCGAGAAAACATTTTCTACTGAATCAATTTGCTCAATAAATCCAAGTTCAAATAGCTTATTTGACTCATATAGAATGAGATACTCAACCCTGCATCAAGAGCCAATCAAAAACCCCGAACATGATTATACGCAAATGATTTCACAATTACCCACACATCTATATGAAAGAATCACATTAACATAATTAGTAAAGTTTTTCCACTAATATCAAATACCCATATATATATGGACATAAAAATATGTTAAATATCATGGAAGATTAAAATTTAACCAAACAAAAAAAGCCTTCGTGAAGTAAGTGGATTAAATAACAATATTTGAATAACTAAAACTCCAGTAATATACAACCATATGAAATTTTGATGACCAAAGTACTGGAAATGAATATTACAAGTGAAAGTAAGTCACTAAAGAAATGCTAATCTATTTGCAACAAGCTTTCCAATCAATGATACTAACCTTTGCCAAGATCATCCGGATCAATGTATAACAACAACTCGTCCTACTATAGAATGTGGCCAAGAAAGAAGAATCTACAAATATAGGACTCTGGTCAAACAATCTCCAAGAATCACAAAATTATAATGAATGTCAAACTAGATGAGCAAACAATGGCAATATACAGATAGTATTAAGAGGAGGAATATACCTGTTCGTCAGTGATTGAAAATTCAACAGTACCTAAAGAGACACAATACACATTACACATCAGTGCAGATCTAATTCTGAACATCTCCATATTTTCATAAGCACTGCATGAATGTGCCTGAATACAGTAAAAAATGAAGGGAAGACCCAAGACTATATATTGCCTTTTATTTGAACTTAATGATCTTGTATGCTACTCCCAATTGTAACCAGAAAAACCTTCCCTAGAATGTTTCCAAAGCAAAATGGTGCTTTTGCAATTATAGAAGATAAAAAAATAAAAAATTACAATTGAGAATATCACACAATAATGCAAAAACTACAAACATGGCAGTCAAGAAGCTCATTGAATTTTTTATGCTCTACTTTAAATTAAAATTTAAACAAAACAAAGAAAAAATGAAGCGCAGAGGTTTGCTAAGCATGATCATAACATTATACCAGGAATCAGTAGCCAAGTAATCCCCTGGACAATAACTACTTTGTATAGGTTCTTCTACAAACCCCAAAGTATAGACTTGTTATTCTATGTATCTTCCACAAGTTGAAGAATATAATGTGATTAGTAACTATACCTTGGATTGTAGAAAATGTGGAACATACTTTTCGTGGCAACTGCATGAGCTACAACAGCTAGCGCACTTGAGTATATGTCATGGCTGGAGAGCATTGAACAAGGTACATTGCTTTGTTGCTGGGAATCTCTTTGAATTCCTAAACTCAATTCTCCATTTTCATCCATGTTTGTGACAAAAAGTACAATGTTAAAATATAGAAAAATTCTATGTGAGATAGCCCTAGTAATAAGTAACAGTAGGTCTTTCAACATGAACAATGAATTCCCAAAAGATTGGGGCATACCATAGAAAGAGTACATCATCTCCAGCAACAAGCCTTTTGTAACTAACAAAGGGACTCCATCCAGTAGTCAACAAATGCTTGTGTGGATGAACTGCAAAATGATCCCAGGTATGACATGAAATTATCGATTCTAATCAATGATTGGATACAATCTAAGTCTAATATTGTTTACATGAAAACTACAGTTGAAAAATTTAAGATCTTATATCACTAATCCATGCTTCCTCAACATGGAAAAGCTTTGCGGAAACTACTCCATCACAAAAAAATATGAAAATAAACATTATAACCTTTGATGATGTTACAATCCAATCACAAGGATTTCAAACAGAATTAACAACCATGTTTGATGCATGGTGGTGGTGGTCATTATGTATTGTCCCCTTAGGCCATCACATATAACGAACTTGAGAAGGATGGAATTGGGCCTTCTAATATTCAAAATAAGCACAAACTTTTAAATAAGGCAATGGAAGGGAAAAGGTTTCAGCCTTTGATATTCAGTCTTTTAGAACATTTCAAAGTTGCACTAATAGGGAAGAGTATTGGGTCACCAAATTACTCTGTTGGAAGGGCTCAAACACAAAATAGAAACATGTGAACTACAATGACTACTTACATACCCCTTAATATGTGTCGGAATCTCCATTCTCTTGCATGCAAATCCTTTGCAAGTTCTTGAGAAGGCCTTTGTTGACTATAAATCTGTAGCATGTCATTTTTATATAATAGTTAATGCATTGGAAACCTTCGAAATAGTCTTATTTGCTATGAAGGCTTTGCAGATTCCTAGTATGATACCATATGTGCAGATTGTTACAGTCACACCAACAAAACCTATATCAAAACTTACCAAGGGCAAAAAGCAGTCCTCTGCAGCACTTCAAGGAACTGAAAACCCCATGGGTACTTGTATCATAATCCATTAGCGTCTTACATAACATATGAGGAGTGTTGGATGGAGATATCAGCGGTTTCTCTAAACAACACATTTAAGGAAGACTACAATATATGAAGTACATTATCGAATAACTAGCATTCCTCTGATTCTCTCTCTGTGTCTTATCATTGGTTGCATCTAAAATTCATGCAGATAAAGACTTAGTTGATGGAATAAAGAAATTCAGGAAACAACTCCAAATTGATATTCAGCACACGACAGAGAATTTGGGGAGGGAGTTTATATGAAAGCATCTGTTGGTCCACAGCCTAACTCACAAATCTATAAGAGAGGAAAAAGATGCACATAACTTGAACTTTTATGATTACAATTTTAATTATGCAAACGAAGTAACAAAAAAATAGCATTCTCCAGCTTATGTTTCAACGAGAAAAATATCTCAGGCTGATTGTATATAGCCAAACTTCAGGTTGTTAAAAAAGTTGCAAGCAAGGAAAAATTACTCAGGGTTCACAAACTTACATCCTTATTCAATCTTCGTAAACTGCAATCATTCGGAAAAATGACATTGGGTTGATTGTTGTATTGTCAAAAACTCTTGAGTGGTAGTTTCACAACATGGACAGCAGACTTATCACCATTACTTCTTAGTTTTCTTCATTCTAAAGGGAACCTTTTTGTATTCTATTAGCTTTGATAGGGGGATAATAATTGTCACTTCCTTGTCTTCATCTTCATCGGCTTCATCTTGCTCTGCCCCTTCATCTCCATCTTCATAAAATTCATCTTCATCTTCCCATGCGTCTTCATATTCAGCTTCATATTCCCCTGCACCATCTTCGACCGATACTAGATCTTATCTTTGGCATGCTTTCGCCTTCTACCTTGCAACATTAAACCCATCATCTTTCTACCCATCCCTGCAACCTTTGGGAAAACCCAACAACTCATCCTCGACATCAAAATCTGGCTTCTCCAAGTAATCCACGTCATGCCCCTAAAACTTCTCATCTGGATATTCGGCCCCATAGTACTCATCCCCAAATTCCTCCCTCATCTTCTTCCATAGGATCGAAGTCCTTGTCATCCACAACATTCCCCTAATCACCTCCGACCCCTGCTACAACGTTGATATTCTCAAGCATTTCCAAAAATCTCCCTCTTGTTAACATTCTTCAAGTGTTTCAACTACTTCCTCTCATACTCAACCAAAGCCAGTCTCTCCTGCTTGTTCTTCCTTTGAAGCTTCCTCGCATTTGGATTCTTCCTCACAGAACCCTCGGCAAACCTCAGATGACCCAACACCTGATCCCCAACACCCTCCTTGAACCTAAAACTACAATCCACCTATCTTGCTCCTCCAATTCGTTCTCATCCTCAGAAACCCCAACGACATCCCCATAATCAAAACCCTTGCTTTCCCTTTCAATCCACCCTTTATTCATCAAATAATTCTTCACAAAACTATCATTCTCATCCAAATCATCGACCTTACCAAAATACATGTTCAATTTCCCGGCAATGGTGACATCTTTGGCCTGCTGCTTGGCCTTGGCAACAACCTCTCTTCCTCTTTCTTCTCATGGCGGAGCTCCTCTATCGGCTTCTTCTTCATAGTAAGAAAACCCCCGCCATCTTCATCATCACTGTCACCAGCCTCGAGAACGCCCACTTCAGCTTATCTTGCTCCTCTGAATAGCTCTTTGATACATTTCTAGCCCTTTTTTCTTCAAAATCGGGGCCATTTTCAAGCAAATGTTGAGCCATAGCATCCTTGAGATACAAATCTGTTTTCTTCTTCGGCTGCTCTGCAACTTCCTCTTATTTCCTGTCTTCATTATAGAGTGTAGCGTCTTTCTGATAAATCAAAGGTCCTTCTTCTTGATCTTGGCTAGGGTTTCATAAATCTAAATCTCTGTGCTTTTCGGGATAAGGCCATCTTTGTCTTCGTCTTCGTTGGAGGAGTCGGAATAGGAGTGGGAACCACCGACTTCGTCATGTTTCTTGAGCTCCTGCAAGCGGTGGACGGCCTGTGGCGGCTTGTTGTGAGTGAAACACTTGGCAAAGGATTCATTGATCTTAATGCCTACCAAATCTTCATTAATTTGCAGCAGGCGCCATTC
The DNA here is from genome assembly GCA_027924585.1 of Larix kaempferi. Classification (NCBI taxonomy): domain Eukaryota; kingdom Viridiplantae; phylum Streptophyta; class Pinopsida; order Pinales; family Pinaceae; genus Larix; species Larix kaempferi. The sequence continues at coordinate 5,152,596 of BSBM01000343.1, forward strand.
TTCGACACAACAAGGGTTTTTGCGGGGTTCTATTTGATACACTAGAGCGCCTTTTTCCACTATTTTCTTCAACCTATGGTCTTTTGCCTTCCCGCCCGTAATATGTCTCCCTTGAGACGAAAAAAGTCCTGAAAAAGCAATTGAAAATATAAAAAAAAAAAAAAGTGGGTAGGTTTGAGACAATAGGTGATTATTGTCTCAAACATACGTCTCAAAACCACCCTTTCTGTAGTAGTGTGCATACAACTCATGGAAATGCCAATGATCCTCCTGGGCCTTATCCTGCAGCTAATTTCTAATTTGGGTTTTTACAGTACTGGTACTACTACTGCTTGTCATATAACTCTTTTGATCAAGGCCTACACTTTAGTTAAGTTATTCCTCTTCTTTTTATGAAGTATTTTCATTGATGGTGATGAGGTCAGGGAGTCATTGGATCTAAAATTACATGAAAGATGAGAATAACTAGAAGAGTATCAGTAGTTACATCCACTAATCTAACATTTTCCAGTGCAGGGATGTAAATGACTTGTATTTACAACGAATTCAGGTATCATTTTTTTTTTTTTTTTTCATATAGATCTTACAGGCTATGGAAAATGCATGCAACTCTTCACATATGCGTGGCACTTAGAATATGAAGGTACTTGTACGAAGCATTTTACCTCTATCTATTCAATTGTTTCTTCAGCAGGTAGGTTGTTGCAAACCACCAATCTCATGCTATGATTGCACGTCTTGCAAGGTGATTGTGGAGGCAATTGCAAGGCATATTTGGCACAGGGCGGTTTTCTTTGATGTCAAGATTATCATTTCCTTCCTTCTTGTGGCCTTCTCTCTCGCATGCTCGTGGGCTGACACGAGCAGACCAGTGCACAATCCAAAGGACTAATTTCATGTTGAAGATGAAGTATGCTAGCAAAGGGATCTCCTTCTAGTTATAAATTTTATAAGAGTTCGGTAGAAATAACTCTGTTCAAATTTAAAGCATTATCAGAGTTTGATAATGCTTTAAATCTGATAATGCTTGAAATCTAGATTTTGATTGAAATAACTCTGTTCAAAGGAAACCTAAAGACCCTATTATATATTATATAAATCCTAGTGGAACTATATAACAACCCTACAGCTGAATTTTTAAGAGCAGACTACAATTTTTCATATAGAACAGAGAAAAAAAGAATTCACTTTCCCGATGAACCCGAGACTTACCAGGACGGCGGAGTCCTCGACGTTCATTTGTCCAACAAGCTTGGATGTTAGACCTTTGATTGACCCTGCAAGTGAAACATACATCTAAATAAATTAGAATGAATCAAAATAAAGGATTTATGAAAACTCAAATTTCAATGATGGAACATAGAGACTTATTACCTTGAGTGGAAAGGCCAAAGATCCAACCCCAGCACTATAAAAATAGACTTTCACCCTGAAATAGAAACCACACCAAGGTCGTGGTATCAACCATTGAGCATTCACTTACAGGTCTGCAAAACACCATTAAAATAACGCAGAGGTCGCGGGTTCCAAACTCCAAGCAAACTTGCTAACCCTAAGTTTTAGTAGCGTGTCGGCCTCACACTCTAACTCCAAAACGTGAAAGTGAAGACTGAGAAACGCTCCAGCATTACTTACAATGAGAATTTAGGGTTTATCATTCAACGACCCAGATCTATTGTGATCGACGAGCGAGAAGGTGACAGCCTGATGCTTTGAGAATCGGGCAACCATAACATAAATACCTCATTTATTGTAACAGCTACGACAATGCCAACGCTGCATGCCAAGGATTCAATCCCATGTAGAGTTCGGAGGAGAGCTTCTTGTTCACTACGCATAGTTCGATTTTGTGAGTCACATTTTAACCAGGCTTCACATGGTTTGACAATGTGGATAGACAGCATTACACTCCACTAAAGAGTTGGTTCAGAACCATTAATGTTTGGACGAGACACCATCAACCTGTCAGATCGATGCAACAGCGACATAAATAACCGTCACTTCCTTACCAGTGTCGTATTTAATGCTTGGTGTAATGTCGTTCATTATCAATACATAGAGTAAGGTCAGGATTGCATTGTATATCGCTTCATCGCTATGGTATTAACCATCGAATGCATGATTACATAAATCAAAAGTTTGTATTGGTAATAATCGCATGCATATAAGATTTAGATAGTTAGAACTTAGGTTAGAAAATAGTATCGGTACATTGTAATATTATTACAATAAACCATATAAAAGTTGTTTATTATAAAATGCACCAATATCACATTAGAATGGTTCACCCTATAGTTAAAAAGGGTCCACACTTATATTGTATTATGTTCTTAAATAAAATATGATTTTGACTTTATAAATATCAAGACTATATCCATATATATATAAATTATAAATGGAGAAAGTAGAAGCTACCATAGTTATCTTAAATAAAATACCAAGCATTGAAATAGTAAGTGAAACTTGATGTTATAATAAAGGAATAAAGTTCAAATTGAATTTGTCCATCAATCGTTTCACCTGGTAGTAAAAGGTTTCATGAATTGGAAAATATTGGCTGAATCATATTAGCAATTCATTCTTCAAATCTAGTAATTAATCTTAAGATTTTTAAGCATAGATATTTCTACCTAGATAATGTACTTTTGAACCCTGTTTAAATATTATTAACTTCTGCAACTTGTATTTTTTTTCAAAATAATACATTTAGAACTTGGATAGAATTCCATACCTGAAACAAGGAGGTACTTATAATTTCTTTAACCAAATAAGACGACTAATTGGAAAATATAAATACTCTTAAACATTGTTTTGTCATTGTTATCCTTACCTGCGAATATTCACAAGAAGGACAGGTACAAATGCTTTAGCTAATTAGCTAAGTAAGTCTCGGGGCACCTCGTAGGAACCCTTTCATCACCATCCCGAAATTAAAACTGTTAGTACCTTGTCAAGGAGAACTCCGTCTTATATTGTTTTGAAATTTCAGTTATTACAACTACAAACAAATTAGTGTCGTAATCATTTTTATGGAGGTAAGACACATCACTGTCTTAAAGCATCATTAGTTAAAAGGACATAGTAGTTAAATTGTTATATGCATTAATGACTTTATTATTTAATACTGCCTAAACAAGAATTTATTACTTCCGCAATCACAATTTTAACATTTAATGCTGGTATAATTTTTTTTTAAAATTTTATGAAATTATCGGGATGTTACATTGCTCAAGGATAATAATCCAAAGAGACTTCCATCGATATTATCATTGGTACACTATTATCAAATTTATTCAAAACTTAGGATCATAAGCAATATCAAATAAAAATGGAAGGTCCTTAAGTCTTAGGTGGGTGTGAATTGAGCCCGTGATTTGGACGTATGAATCCATCCCACGATTTGGAGGTTATTCCTCAACACTCCCAAATAAAATAACCCCCAATATTTATATTACTATGTCAAATAAAAAAAACCCCTTGACCCCTTAATACGGGGCAATATATTTTTGAGGTTTTTAAGAGTATTCAACCCCCCAATATGAATGGACGTGATATGACATTGCCTCACTAGTGAACCCCCCATGCCCACGGACCCTAGTGGGGGGAGGCTTGACCCCACCCCCCCCACTGGGGTGAGTGTATAGTCCTTTTGCATATCATATAAAGTTGGGGTACAAACATGGCTGAATAATAATATCTATGAATCTGGGAGATCAGGCTCCACAACCAACAATCTCCCACTTGGAGACTGATCACAACAACTCCACCGATGTTGCACTTGTTGGACCTTGGGCTTGGAAAATTTTGCATCTTCACCTTCACGCTAGAAGGCCAACTGAAACCGAGCAAGAACTCAGTTTCTCTCTGGTCACTACCTTTGTGAAGATGTCTATAGGATTCTTTATAGTATGTATCTTTTCCAGCTTCAACAGTTCATCTTCCAGAACAGAGCATATAAAATGGTACTTGAGTTGTATATGTTTAGTACTGGAATGGAATGTTGAGTTCTTTGCAAGATGAATGGCACTCTGGCTGTCACTATACAACCTGCTATCCTTCTAATTCTTACCCAATTCCTCCATAAACCTCTGCAACCAAATCATCTCTTTACTAGCCTCTGTAACAACAACATACTCTGCTTCCATTGTTGAAAGTGCAATAACTTTTTGCAGTTTCAAAATCCAACTTATTGTTGTTGCACCTACAGTAAACACATACCCTGTGGCGCTCCTCCTGCTATCCTTATCACCTACCATATATGCATCAACATATCCCTGTAGAACAGTGTCTGAACCTCCAAAACATAATGCCTGAGTGGTATTACCTCTCAAATACCTGAGAATCCACTGTACTACCTTCCAATGTTCTTTACCTGGATTGTTCATATATGTGCTCACAATTCCCACTGCATGTGCAATATCTGGTCTTCTGCACACCATGGCATACATCAAGATGCCAATTGCTGATGAATAGGGAATCTTGTACATGTAATCTATCTCTTCATGTGTCTTGGGACACATTTACTTACTTAGATTGAAATGGATGGCCAAAGGTGTACTAACTGGTTTTGCATTCTGCATTCTGAACCTCTCCAACACATTTTGTATCTACTCACCCTGAGACAATGTCAATTTACGATTTTTCTTGTCTCTTGTTATTCTCATACCAAGGATTTTCTTTGCAGCACCCAAATCCTTCATCACAAATGAATTAGCTAACTTCCTTTTGAGCACATTTATACCTTGCATGTTAGACCCTGCAACAAGCATGTCATCCACATACAATAATAATATAATATATCTTCCATTATCTAGCTTCTTGAAATAAACACAGTGGTCAGAATGACATCTACTCTAACCCTGTTCTGTCATAAACCTGTCAAATTTTAAATACCACTGCCTTGGAGCTTGCTTCAAGCCATACAATCTCTTCCTCAACCTACATACCAGATCCTCCCTCCCTTTGACCCCATACCCTTGTGGCTGCTGCATATATATCTCTTCCTCCAAATCCCCATGGAGAAAAGTTGTTTTTACATCTAACTATTCAAGATGCAAATCTTCTATCGCCACTAGACTTAAAATAGTCCTAATTGAAGTCATCTTAAGTACATGAGAAAATGTTTCATCAAAATCTATACCTTTCTTTTGTGCAAACCCCTTTACAACAAGTCTGGTCTTGTACCGCTTCCTGCCTCCTTCTTCTTCCTTCAACCTGTAAACCCATTTGTTCTGCAATACTCTTTTACTAGTAGGCAACTTAACCAAATCCCAAGTCTGGTTTCCTTCCAATGAGTCCATCTCCTCATTCATGCCTTGCTCCAACTTCTTTTTAGTTTCCACCTACATTGCTTCTTCATAACATTCTAGTACACTAGCATCAGTCATCAATAAATAATACATTGAAGGAGAGTATCCTTCAGGGAGTCTACATAACCTGTTAGATATTCTTGCACTTGTAGGAGTTTTAGGTACTTGCTGCTGTTCTTGATTTTCTGGCACCTTTGGAACTTCATCTTCTTTAATTTCATCAAGTACTGTGTAGTCTGTGTTTTCCTTTTGCTGTTTCTTTGCCTATAATTCATCTTTATACATGACCTTTTCATTGAATATCACATCTCTACTCCTAATGATTTTTTTATTTTCATAATTCCATAAGCGATAACCAAAATCATCAACCCCATATCCAATAAAGGTACATTTCTTGGATTTAGCTTCAAGCTTTGTTCTATTTTCTTTATCAATATGGACAAATGCTTCACAACCAAATGTTCTCAGAAATGAGTAGTTTACCTTTTTACCTGTCCATGCCTCCTCTGGAATACCACCATCCAAAGCACTTGAAGGCCCTCTGTTTATTAAATAAACAATAGTATTTACAACATCTGCCCAAAACTGTAAGGGCAGCCTTGCATGCAGTCTCATACACCTTGCACGCTCCATGATCGTTCTATTCACCCTTTCTGACGCACCATTTTCTTGTGGTGTTCCTGGGACTATCTTCTCTCTATGAATCCCATGGTATGAACAATAACTATCAAACTCCTTGCCATTGTACTCACCTCCATTATCAGATCTGAGACACTTCAACCATTTTCCTATCTCATTCTCAACCAAATCTTTCCAACTTAAAAGTAGCAAACACATCATATTTATGTCTAATGCAATAAACCCAAGTTTTTCTAGTTGCATAATCAATAAATGTAACATAATAATGAGAGCCACCAAGAGATTGTTGATGTATATGTAACTTCGGAATGTATTTCACATATATGTATATTGTATTCCTATAGAGATGGTATTATTCCTCTATAAGGAAGTGTCGTCATTTATATTGTAAGTGTCGTAACTTATACTTGATGGGTTATTAGACCACCTTGTTTGGGGTCGGCCCTGTATAAGTCATGTGGATCAAAGGGTTATTAGACCACCCTATTGGGGGTCGGCCATGTGGGTCAAAGGGTTATTAGACCACCCTATTGGGGGTCGGCCCACTCAGCATTATGTTATGTGGTTAAGTTCGAGCCGACATGAGTTAGGTAAAAAGGCAAGTCAAGTCAAGTATAAATAGAGTGCGGGAGGCACTCTATTTACTCACTCACTTCACACACAGGCTCTCAAGGAGGAGAGGCGCACTTATCGAGGAGGAGGATTGCTGCTAGGTTATGGCTATCTCTATTGGTTGGTTGTATCATTTCTCTATCTATCTCTGAGGAAGTTATTGGGGTTTTTCACCTTTATGGTTTTCCCCAAGTAAATCTTTGTATCTCTTGTGTGTGCTTGCATTATTGTCTCCATGATTGATATGCTGTAGATATGCTGTACATGTTGTTCTCTCAGTTAAGATCCTAGATCAGATTGAAGTAAATTCTGAAAATCTAACATGGTATCAGAGCTAGCCTGAAAGAAGGCATGATATGGCATGTATGACACTTGTTGCACTTACGATGCTAGGGCTTGATATAGCAAAAACCAGTCATCGTAGAACTTTCGCTATAAATCCGTTTTGGCAAAGTTTTCAGATCTGAAATTGTTACAAGCCGAAGCTAAGATCTCCAGGTATCTTGTGTCCAAAGGACAACCTCTATGTCGTTGTACTTTGTGATTTATGATCTGTACAATATAGGGTTTCTGCCTCTTCCAGATCTGAGTCAAAATCAGGTGACCTTGGGAAAAAGGTCATATCTTGGGCTAGGAAGCTCCAAATGAAATTTCGTAAAAATTTACAGGTAGTACACAGTCTGCAATATCTCAGAAAACGTTTTTAGAGGCCGAAGTCGAACCAGTGACACGTGGCACACCGTACAAGTTCGCTCTCCTGTATTATCCCATAAACAGGTCACGTTGCGACATTTGGCATAACTCTCTCTCAGAGAGTCCAATTGAGGTCATACCTATCAGGATGGAAAGGTAACAGGCCGAGCTATCTCAGAAAACTTTTTCAGAGGCTGAAGTTAAAACAGTGACACGTGGCACGCCGTACAAGTTCGCTCTCCTGTTTTATCCCAAAACAGGTCACGTTGCGACATTTGGCATATCTCTCTCTCAGAGAATCCAATTGAGGTCAGACCTGTCAGGATGGAAAGATAACAGGTCAGGATATCTCAGGAAACGTTTTCAGACCCTGTGGATCAAAAATTTCGGAGTTACACCAGAAAGAATCAGGTACATATTTCTGTCAAAACAGAATTATTTTTTGGTACCTTCATTCATGGCTTCCGGAATTTAGGGCTTTGGAGAAAGTTGGAATTTTTGTAATCGGAGACCACGGATGGATGCTACTCATCAAAATAGAAATTTAGAGACCAAGATCAGAATTTTTGGTTGGGCAGAAGGCCGGGATTTATTAGACCCTAGTTCGGGACTTTGATCAGAAAAGTGGAAAATTAGGGCTTCTGTAAAAATGGGAATTTTTGAAATGTGTGACCACGGATGGAAGCTCCTCAGAAAAATAGAAGATTAGAGCTTTGGATCAAATGTTTTGATGGGGCGAAAGAGTGGGCTTCATCAAACCCCAGTTCAGGGTCACGTCCAGTGAATCTAGAAGTTTCAAAGGCAAAATTGAGGAGTGAAACTTTGCAGTTTTCAAATTCTGAATATACCAACTTGATCAGCTCATCAAGGCACATATTTCTATCCTATCAGAAGTTTGAAATTCAAAGTTTGAATTTTTGGGGTTTCTCTAACAAACCCATATCCAGCTCAAGGTCCAGTTCTTGCAAATCAAGTGGATTGGGTTAATCACTTGCATAAGTGAATAAGTTCCTGTTTCAGAGGGAGATGAGGCTAAGGCCTTACATAAGAAGATTACAAGTGATCTCGACAGGTATGACTCATCGAGGTATGTTTTGAGATTTGTTCATAATTAAGTTTATGGTATGCTTGTCTTCATATTATCACGGTTAGTACAATCTTGATTTTAGACTTGTCATATCACCTTAATAAAATTATGAATGCATGATAGAAGTCATTCATTTATTAGGAGTATGAAACTTATGTTTAACACATTGTGATGTTGTATGAGTTTTATGTTGTCTACTAACATGAAAGGTACACCAAGAAGACAAATCATGTTCTAGTTCAAGAACATATGATCATGAGGACAAATATTCATCCATTGCCATGGATCTCATAGAAGATCCATTCTCGAGGTATGTATAACTTAGTTTTATAATGGTTAACTTATGAGACATGCAGGTTACTAGCACAAGTCACTAAAGAGAACCAGAAGACATTATGCGGGTATGTTAGACATAAATAGCTAGCATGCTAATCCAGGTATGTTTTTCCTATATCAAGCTAAAATCCTACCTTGTGTTAGGATCTTATACTGTTGTTGATAATAATTATTCATGAAGTCATAGGTTTGAATAATCATGGTTGGATGTATATTATTATAATTGATGATATGACTAACCAGAAGAATCATGAAAGTATAGGGTTGAATAATCACAGGTTTTATGCATTTTATATCTTGATTGATGATTCAACTAACCTGAAGAGTCATAGGCTTGAGTAATTACAGGTTTAGACATGTTATGTTTCTTATGATTTGACTAACCATAAGAATCCTTGAATGCTCATGTTTATTATTTCTGTTTGAAATGATCATGACTATACATGCTTGAGATTATTGTGTTTTAATAGCATACTAATGAATGTATGATTTTATATGAGATCACAAGGATAACACATTCATGATACTAATAAGCATGCATAGGGACCAAGGATGAATATGAGTTCAAGAACAGGTAATTCAGGAAGCAAAGATCAAGAGGGAGCACACTCCAGTTGCTCTTGCCAGAAAGCAAAGGAGCACACTCCAGTTGTTCCTGCAATAAAGAAAAGGAGCACACTCCAGTGGTTTATGCAAGGATGTAGATATTCAGAGGGAGTTGTTCATCTCTTTACATTCCACAACAGAAAGGTGTAGAAGAAGCTACTTCAGATTAGGACTCCAGCAGCTCCTGTAAGGAATCAAAGACTCAGAGGGAGTCCACCCAACGAACAAACAAAGATAAGTATTTTAATTATCATTTCTTGCATATGTGTTTGTTTAAGTAAAATTGTTCAATGATGTATATGCTCATGTTCCTAGACTTAGGATATGTATTGTGCATATTAGAATAGTTGCATTGATGAATAGTATACTACTAATATACATGGGTAAGTGGCCTATGGCACTGTACAACATTCCATTGCTACTTATCTAGAATGAAACCTCTTTGCTGACATGTTGGGAGTTGTGCACACTCTTAACAATGTTCTGGTAGAGATTGGAAGGCATCTAGAAAGTTACGGGATATGGATAAATGTTGTATTGAAGCATTGGCTAAGATAATTGCATGACTGTATGGCATATTTCTTTATGTGTAAGAATTTGTTCTGAAAACTATAAGATGTTTTCTAATCATGCAATTTAACTTGTTGTGTAGGAAAGATCATATGCCATCTCCTACAAAAGGACTACAACATTTGTTCCAGCAAGAAAGATATCTATTGAAGATATTGAAGTTCCCAGGATCTGGGATGAAGAAATGGAATGCCATGATCCGTAGATCATGAAGAAGATGTTTGGGATGCAGTCCCAAGACCTGACAGGGAGTCATATGTATGCAGATTGAAGAAAGCCTTGTATGGCTTGAAGCAAGCTCCCAGAACTTGGTATGGTGAAGATAGATTGATTTCCGACACGCAGCGGAAGCTTACTACCGAGTTCGAGATGAAGAACTTGGGGATGATGCACTATTTTTTTTTGACATGGAGGTGTGGCAGAGTGCAGATAGAATCTTCCTTAGACAAGGGAAGTATGCAGTAGAGATCCTGAAGAGGTTCGGGATGATGGACTGCAAGGCCATGGCCACACCTATGACATCGAATCTGAAGCTTATATGTGATGCTTCATCTGAGTCAGTTGATGTCTCTATGTATCGTCAGATGATTGGGTCCTTGATGTACCTGACGAACACGAGACCAGACATTTGCTTTGCTGTGAACACATTGAGCCAGTTCCTGACGGATCCGAGAAGTGTTCACCTGGTTACTGTAAAGCATGTTCTGAGGTACCTGAAGGGTACAGTGGATTATGGGATCAGGTATGAGGCGAATCAAAAGTTTAACCTGGAAGGTTATGTTGATTCAGATTGGGATGGCAGTGCTGCTTCAGTATGGGATCAGGTGTGATCTCTTGGTTTAGCAGGAAGCAGTCCTGCGTAGCACTGAGTACAGCTGAGGCAGAGTATGTTGTAGCCTGTTCAGCTAGTTGTGAGGCAGTATGGCTACGGAAGCTACTGTCTGAGTTATTTGATCTCCCGTTGGAGGCTACTGGTATCTTCTGTGATAACCAGAGTTGTGTGAAGCTGTCCGAGAACCCAGTGTTTCATGACAGGTCGAAACACATAGAGATCAAATATCACTATATCAGGGATATGGTGCATAGAGGAGCTGTGAAGCTCCTGTATGTTGCGACGGACGAGCAGATTGCAGATGTGCTGATGAAGCCACTAGCCAGGGTGAAGTTCGAGTACTTCAGAGAGAGGCTTGGCGTGCTTCAGATCAAGGATACTTCGAGGAAGAAGTGATGGACACATTTGCTGAAGCCATCCAAGCATGTTGGAAGGAGGATCCTTCACATGGCTGTGGATGTAAGCGCTGGATGATGAGCATCAGGATGATGTTCTGGTTTCTGCTTGGATATGATCAGTTGGATCATTTTATGTATGTATGTATGCATCATGTTGGATGCTTGGACCATGTATCTATATATGTATCAGGTGGATACATTGTATGATCAGGTGGATCATGTATGGTGATATGTATCATGTATTTGTATTTGTATCAGGTGGATACATTGATGATCAGGAGGATCATGTATGATGATATGTATCAGGTAGATACTTGGTATGCATCAGGTAGATGCATTGATGATCAGGAGGATCATGTATGATGATATGTATCATGTATTTGTATCAGGTGGATACATTGATGATCAGGAGGATCATGTATGATACTTGGTATGCATCAGGTAGATGCATTGATGATCAGGAGGATCATGTATGATGATATGTATCATGTATTTGTATCAGGTGGATACATTGATGATCAGGAGGATCATGTATGATACTTGGTATGCATCAGGTAGATGCATTGATGATCAGGAGGATCATGTATGATGATATGTATCATGTATTTGTATCAGGTGGATACATTGATGATAAGGAGGATCATGTATGATACTTGGTATGCATCAGGTAGATGCATTGATGATCAGGTGGATCATGCAGCAGGATGTTGCAGTGATGATCAGGATGATCATAGATGACGAGCTTCAGGATGTTGCTCCAGATGACATGCAGCAGGACGTTGCAGTGATGATGATCAGGATGATCATGGATACATCAGGATGATGTATGGTGAGTATCAGGTTGATACTCTATGGCCGTGGATCAGGTTGTGCAGATGAGCATGTAATTCGTTGCCCTGGGAGATTTGCAGATGGTCTTTCGAGGTTTTGCCTATGGCATGTAATTCGGTGCCCTGGGACATCTGGAAAATGCTCTTTCGAGGTTTTGCTCTGGGAGGACATGTAATTCGTTGCCCTGGGAGATCTGCAGATAGTCTTTTGAGGTTTTGCCTATGGCATATAATAGCGCCCTGGGATATCTGGCAGATGCTCTTGCGAGGTTTTGTCCTATGGCATGTAATTCGTTTCCCTGGGAGATCCGATAGGTTGGGCTGTGTGCCCGTAATCAGTCCTGGGATGCTCTTGCGAGGTTTTTCCATGACCACATGTAATTCGTTGCCCTGGGAGATTTCAGGTCGGAGTTGTGTACCCGTAACATCCTGAGATGCTCTTGCGAGGTTTTGTGGTGGACCACATGTAATTTGTGCCCTGGGAGATTTCAGGTCGGAGTTGTGTACCCGTAACATCCTGAGATGCTCTTGCGAGGTTTTGTGGTGGGGTCACATGTAATAGCGCCCTGGGAGATCCTACAGGTCGGAGTTGTGTACCCGTAACATCCTGGGATGCTCTTTCAAGGTTTTGTGACGCACGTAATAAGTCCTGAGGATTCCACAGTATGGCCAGTGATGACGAAGACCTGCAGGTGGTGGGCCTACATCCAGTATGAAAAAGGACTGGCTCTGTAGAACTTCCTATGACGAGTAGATTCAGAGATTGATTGAGATAGCAGCAGCAGTGACGATGATGATGACTCGATGACGATTATCCAGTGACGATGATCCAGAGAAGATGACTTGTGCTAGAAGAACTGTGCTGAGAAATACCTTCCTAGTTAAGAGGGAGTGTTGATGTATATGTAACTTCGGAATGTATTTCACATATATGTATATTGTATTCCTATAGAGATGGTATTATTCCTCTATAAGGAAGTGTCGTCATTTATATTGTAAGTGTCGTAACTTATACTTGATGGGTTATTAGACCACCTTGTTTGGGGTCGGCCCTGTATAAGTCATGTGGATCAAAGGGTTATTAGACCACCCTATTGGGGGTCGGCCATGTGGGTCAAAGGGTTATTAGACCACCCTATTGGGGGTCGACCCACTCAGCATTATGTTATGTGGTTAAGTTCGAGCCGACATGAGTTAGGTAAAAAGGCAAGTCAAGTCAAGTATAAATAGAGTGCGGGAGGCACTCTATTTACTCACTCACTTCACACACAGGCTCTCAAGGAGGAGAGGCGCACTTATCGAGGAGGAGGATTGCTGCTAGGTTATGGCTATCTCTATTGGTTGGTTGTATCATTTCTCTATCTATCTCTGAGGAAGTTATTGGGGTTTTTCACCTTTATGGTTTTCCCCAAGTAAATCTTTGTGTCTCTTGTGTGTGCTTGCATTATTGTCTCCATGATTGATATGCTGTAGATATGCTGTACATGTTGTTCTCTCAGTTAAGATCCTAGATCAGATTGAAGTAAATTCTGAAAATCTAACAGAGATTGTACCTGAGCCGGTCGCCATACATCTGTATGCACAAGCTCTAACTTTTCATTCTTCTTTTGCTTCCCAACCCTGAGAAATATGACTCTCTTTTGTTTTCCAGAAACACAGTTCTCATAGAATTCCAAACTTACCTGCTTCAAATCTGGTAGCAACTTCCTTGAGTGGAGAATCTACATCCCCTTCTCACTCATGTACTTGCCAAGCCTATGATGCCACAATGTTGTATTTGTTCATGTGGAAGCTAAAGAGATAGAATGGTCAGTATTATGAGGACATAAATACAATGTACCTACCCTGTCTCCTTTTTCTATCACCATTGATCCTTTAGTGATATTCCACCACATTTCTCCAAACGTAGATAGACAGCCGCCATCTCCCAACTGCCCTGTTGAGATCAAATTTCTTTTCATAGTAGGAATATGCCTAACATCTTTCAGCAGCCATTCAATTCCATTCTTAAATTTTATCCATACCTTACCCATTCCAACAATTTTACATGAGTCATCATCACCCAATAAGACATGTCCAAAATCACCTGGAACATAATCATGAAAATATTTCCTTTGGGGTGTAGCATGACATGAAACCCCTAAAACTACTACCCAGTAATCACTAGTATTATCTAAAGCAAGAATCAAAGCATCTTTTAACACATCACCTGCTACATTTGCTTCTTGAGTAGTCTCCTGCTGTCCATCTCCTTTCTTCTTTAGAGATCTGCAGTCTTTCTTCAGATGTCCTTTCCTTCCATAGTTCCAACACTCTATTTTTCCCATTCTAGACTTGGATCTGCCCGTTTTAGACTTGCTGCAATTACCTTGGCTCTTTCCTTTCTCCCTTTGTCTTCCCCTAATCTCCATGGTCAACGCATTACCTGATGTCTCACCTGTGTTTTTTCTTCGCATTTCCTCGCTAAGAATACCACCAATAACATCATCAAATTTCAAGGTGTTTGAACCAGAGACAGAGTTACTTACAGCCATGACCAAGCTATTCTAGCTTTCTGGCAATGAACACAATCTTATAAGATCCCTAACCTCATCATCAAAGTTCACACTTACAGAACTCAGTTGATTTGCAACTGTATTAAATTCATTTAAATGATCAACAACATATCCACCTTCTGACATCTTCATATTAAATAAATGCTTCATTAGAAATACCTTGTTGGAGGCCGAGGGTTTTTCATACAGCTTACCCAATCCGCTCATCAAACCCTCCATTTTCTTTTCTTTTGGGATATTGAAAGCCACCGACAAAGCCAGGGAAAGCCGTATTGTTCCCAGTGCCTTTCTATCAAGAACCTCCCATTCTTCGTCCTTCATAGTCACCGACTGTTTTGCTCTTCCTCCAAACAGTAGCAATAGATCCTTCTGGTACAGATAGTCCTCCATTTGCATCTTCCATAACTGGTATTTTTGGCCATTAAATTTCTCAACCTTAAAATTTCCTTCTTCCACCATTGCTCCCACTCAAACCAGAAACCCTAGTTTCCCGTGGGTTTATCTGCCAAATAGACCTTTGGCTTTGATAGCAATTGTTAGAAAAAATGGATCACAAAGCAATAACAATAAACAAGATGAAAATACAATCACACAAACATATTACAAGAGAGACAACAATATATCGTGGTTCACCCAATATGGGCTACGTCCACACTGAAATTTTTAGTCATTATTATACCATCTAGAAAATGAAGGGATACAACCTGCAGCACATCCCCTGCACTTCCTCTTCACTGTCTCACAGTCTCTCGTTTCGATCTCAGAGATCTTTACAATGCATAATACCTAATACATCAACCCTAGCCGTATTACAATGTCTTTCTTATAAAGGGGAATAACATGGGAAAATACCACAAGTTACCCAAAACCATGGGCCCGTAAAACAACCCCAAAAATTTCATTCGGGAGTAATTACCCCCAGAACCCAATGGGGGGAGGTTTTTCCCCCCCCAAACCCTCCCCGCTGGGGTGAGTGTACAGTCCTTTTGCATATCATATAAAGTTCGGGTACAAACATGTCTGAATAATAATATCTCTGAATTTGGGAGATCAGGCTACATAACCAACATGTTATTTCCTTGATCTCTGCCAATCAATGCAGGAAGGTCATCTCTTAGACCGGGAAATTTTTCTTCTTCGTGATTCGCTCTTAGAGTGAGAGAAAGATCGTAGCCACATCCAAGGCCTCCAAGGCCGATCTCTCCAAACAACAGAAGCAAGTGGATAAGGTTGTGGAAGAATACTCAGATCTCTTCTCCTCTCCTACCGGGGTACCTCTGCACTGCAAGGTCAAGCATCCCATCGATCTAACCTCGGGCGCACTGCTACCCAATGGTCTAGTCTATCGCTGCTTGCTATTAGAGAACAAGGAGATTAAGAGGAAGATCCAATAATTTCTCCACAAGGGGCACATCCATCCCAGATCATCGCCTTGTGGGAGCCCAATCATGTTGGTGAAGAAGAAAGATGGGATCTAGCGGCTCTGCATTGATTGTCGGGCCCTGAATAAAATCATAGTTCAGAACCGGTACCCAATTCCTTGAATCGACGACCTCCTTGATCAGCTCATGGGGGCCAAATACTTTAGTAAGATTGATCTGAAGTATGGCTACCACTAGGTCCCAATAGAACAAAGGAGTTGTTTACTGCTTGAATCTATTGTGAGGCTTAGCTACTGGTAGTAAAAAGTTGAGGGGTGTAGATTTCATATCTATTTGATTAAGGAAGTAAGAAGATTCTTTATAGCATATATTTATTGATTGAGGGTGCATGAGGGGTTGGTTTGGAGGATAGCAGTCCCCCACATGTGGTTTTCCTAGTTTCTACTAGCTATGGTCAAACTTGTCATCTTGTTAGTTCATGACTTGGTTTCATGGTTCACATTTAGATCAGTTTTATTTTTATTGATATTAATTTTATCTTAATTGATAAATTGATAATTTACTTGTAATTATTATTTGCATGTGTTGTTATTTTCTTGTTAAATGGTTTCTATGCAAACCCCAATTACAAACTATAATTTAGTTGTGTACTTATGATATTATTTGGATATGGATACAAATTGTTAATTTAGTAAAGAATTTACCTCATTATCATGAAACTATGGAATATGAACAGATGGATGCATGGGTGCTTCTATAAATTAAAAAAAAATGGTTGGAATTCCTCTTTTAGCTTTAAAATTACAAACATTGTGGTTTGGATTGCATAAAGAAAAACAAATCCGTTTTCCATCTCCTTATTATTAAGATTGTTTTTAACCACAATTTTTTTTTTCAAATTATAGAAAAAAATCTAGTTAACTTGCTATTCATTCAAAAAGGAGAATCAAAGGTAACCAAACCTTATACAAATTTCCATATGTAATGTCCAATACAGTATTTCCTATCAGTTATTCCAAAATAGCTTATATAGAAAGAACAAAATTCCAATCTAATCTACAAACCCATCAAATGTACTCTTTTAAAGTACTTCATTTTCAAAATTACATAGAAACATTGTCAAACGGGAAGAGGTTCACAAAACCATTAGAAACCATATTGTTTTCCAAGTATTATTCATATTTTAGAGATCCATCCATTAGGCCCACTGCTCTCTTTGAAAGTATGTTAGCTATCATATTGAGTTCCTGGAATACATGAGAGAAAGTGATGAAATTAAACCGCTTCTTTAATATCAAAATTCTATTGCATCACTGATCCAACTTCAAAACCTGTATCGTGTAATTTTTAGAAACCCAATCCATGATCACCCTTGAATCACCAGCCACCTGTAAATGTTCAATTCCAATGTACCTTGCAAATGAGAGAAGATCCCATAATGCAAGAAGCTTAGCTTGTGTGTTGTTACCCCTTCCACAACCCATCTGAAGATGGAAAGGATGAATGTTATTTAATTTCAATAGAATCGCAACACCATAATTACCTAAATAAGTAACACCATTAAAATAAGTTGTAGATATATTATCTGCAAACCTTGACATAATACAATTTCTAATTTTTATGTGCTTATCTTCCCTATAATAATAAAGAAAGAGACCAACAATCCTATAGTTGACAAAGTATATTAAAAGTTTCAAGTCTTCAAAAATGGCTAAATTCCCTGCTTTCCAAATAGTCCACACTATAAAGAGAGGGATATCCTTATATTTTCCTACCTTATTGAACTAGTTTTCCATAAATGTTCCAAAGGAGTCACCTTCCCATAATCCTTTGGAGTTTAGGATCCTACAAAATTCTTCCCTGACTTTCTTGAAATAACAATAGTGAAAAAATAGATTGGAAAGAGTTTCATTTTCACATCCGCATAAGCTACATACACCTGAACCAAAACCTCTCTTTAAGAGATTTTCCCATGTCAAAATTTTATTTTCAAAAGATATAAAAAACCACTTTAGTTTAAGTGGGACATGCCACTTCCATATATAATTGTACCACCATTTTCCAGGAGTCTCCACAAAACCCTTAGATATTTCATTATAGTCCTTCTTAGTAGTGATGTTACCATTGGATTTATTCCAAGCCCATATTAGGATATCTTCCCCGTCAACCAGTTGAATAGTTGATTGATACAAACCTATGATATGCATGTTCCATTCTTCATCCATGTTCCCTATCAACCGCAGATCATTTGCAAGTAGCCAATAGGAATAGGACAATCCAAAATAGTATTTTCTTTTAATCTGAGCTAAAAAAAAAAAATTCTTGTAGAAATACCAAAAGTTTCTCAGAAAGTTTGTAGAAAATCCCCCTCCCCCTCCCAAAAAAAATGGGTTGATTCCAACATATACCTGCCTACCATTCCCAACCTTCCATGAAATCCAATTACCCATCCAAGGATAGGATCTAATGAAACCCCTCCATATAATTACAGAAAGTTTTCTTTGGATCCCTAACCCACTCTACAATGAATATTTTCTTCATATATTTGTCCTTTAGAACCTCACTTCAAATCCCTTTGTCAAAGAGACCCCTCTATAAGATTTTTAAGCTCATGGATGAGCTAAACCAATCCATATTTTCAATTCCCCAACCTCCATATTCTTTGGAATAGAGATACTTTCACAACTCACCAAGTGAAATGTATTCCCATTAGAGTTCTTATCCCATAAGAAATGCATCATTCTTTTATGGATACCTTGTAAGATAAAAAGAATAAATTTTGCAAGATACATCCAATATAATGGAATGATCTCCAAAACAATCTTAACCAATATGTATCTCCTCCCTAGTGAGATCCACCTAAAATCCCACTTACTTATCATTTTCTTCAATTTCCTAAGTAACTAGATCCAGTCATTTTTCCTATAAAAATTACGCTTCAAGTAATATCCAAGGTATTTGAATTGTGTCTCAATACTTTCCACATTGAAAAGGAATAGATTAAGTACCTGATGAGAATTTCTTGATCAATATTATTCTACAAAAACATGGATTTCCGAGCACTGACATCCATTCCCGAGCCTTCATGTTATAAATAAAATAATAATAAAATAAACATCAATATATATATAAATATAAATAATAATAAAATAAACATCAATATATATATAAATATAAATAATAATAATAATAACAACGAACAAGAATAATATAATAATATAATTAATTAGTGAAATGGTGTAACTCTTTATGAAGAGTTGCATTAGACATCCTTTAAACAATTATAAATACAGAAAGCCAATCTTGTAAAAGACCATATCTATTTTATCAACTTTTATATATATTTATGGATTATTTGTATTTTCCAAAGTGGAAGTTCAAGAAGTTACAATAAACGGATTCTTACCGTTATAGTGGTATCAGAGCTAAGTTAAAAAAAAGAAAAAAAAAAAGAAAGAAGAAGTAAAACCACACATGGTTTTAAAGTGCACGTGGTTTTGTGAGAAGTGGGTTTGGTTTTATTCCCTAACAAGAAACCAAAAGTGAGATTTGAACTTGGGTGGGCAAGGTTACAATCATTCCTCCGAACCAACCATTCTACACCATTTTAAAAAACTTAAGGGGAAATTAAATTAGAAGAGCATCAACACAAATAATTTTTACAAGAAGAATCATATTAAACATTGTTATTAAAAAAAATAAAAAAATCAAGGAGGATTCTTTCCAAAATTCGAAAGGGAAGAAGACAAAATCAAGGAAGACCCCCTTATCAAAGAAGACCAAGTCAAAGAAGAACTTGAAGCAAAGACGAAGTCACAAATTATGGCGAATTCAAAATCGGAAATGACATCGCAGTCACAAGCAGCATTGAATGAATTAAAGAAATCTAAAACCAATATTGATTTTCAATTGGAAATTATAAAGCTATAAATGCGAAATCGTTTAGTAGAAGATTAGAATCAAAGATTAACAAATAAAAAAAGAGATCTCTAGAATAGGTTATTAGATAAGGATAAGGAAATTTCATATCTAAGAAGCCACAATCGAAACCTGGAAGATAAAATCAGAAACTTCAAAAATGTTGAAGAATCTTCATATGGAAGTAGTAACGATTTAGAAGATGACATAAAGTGCTTAAACAAGCTTGTCATGGATAAAAATGCGGAATTAATGCAAACCCAGAAAAAGCTAGAAAATCAAGAATCAGAGAGATGTCAACATCAACAACAGAGGGAAAAACTTCAGCAAGAGTATGACGACATTAAGAAGACATATAAGTTGGAAATTAAGAAAATTAAGGATGAATTAGCAAGCAATACCAAAGAACTATTTCGACTAAGAAGTCATAACAGAACATTACTTACGAAAATCAAGAAGCTGAAGCATAGTCGGAAGACGCAGCATTCAAATGAAGACCTTGAAGGAAGAATACTAGAAAAGAAAGAAGAAAACCAACACCTCAAAAAGTTTAAACAAGAACTAGAGGAACAAGTCAAGAAGTTAAAAGAGAACAAAAAGTCATAAGATGAAAGGTTCGAGAAAATTCAAAGTAATAACAATCTACTGGAGAACAAAGTAGCACAAATACAGAAGGAAGCATCCAGACTCTCTAGAAAACAAAATCAAGTTGAGGAAGAAGAAATAAATTCAAATTCAGTCTTCGCCGCAATTCAAAAGAATTCAAACCAACAGAAGAACAAACAACAATAACTCCCTATCGACACCCCAACCATATAAACCAGTATCCTAAAGAGAGAGAATTGTCGAAAGATAATGGTACTAATGTGCTCAAATCTCCTAATGACAGATCAATAGAGAATCCCAATAGTCATCAACAAATCAATTTTGGCTGGATTGATCCGTCAACATATCGGAAGTTATGTTCTACACTTAGAAGTTTGTACTGACATGTTCGTTAGCTACGATGTCACAAGGAACGGTGCGACAACGTTATAATGCTTTGAGGACAAAGCCTTTCTAAGAGAGAGGCAAGGTTATGAAAAAATAATAATAAAATAATCATCAATATATGTATAAATAGAAATAATAATAATAATAACAACAAACAAGAATAATATAATAATATAATTAATTAGTGAAATGGTGTAACTCTTTATGAAGAGTTGCATTAGACATCCTTTAAACAATTATAAATACAGGAAAGTCTATCTTGTAAAAGACCATATCTATTTTATCAACTTTTATATATATTCATGGATTATTTGTATTTTCAAAAGTGGAAGTTCGAGAAGTTCCAGTAAATGTATTTTTACCGTTGCACTTCACAAAATATTATGATGATATTGAGATAAACCAACCATTCTACATAAGTCCTCGTACCAAGCAACAATACATCATCAATGTATAACAAATTATTGATATAATTATTGGGTGATATTTTGACTACAGGAATATTTTTTTCCTTCTTTGCTTACTCAATGAGTCTGTTGAGTCCTTCAATAACCAACAAAAATAAGAGAGGAGATAGGGGGAAACCATGTCTCATCCCATTCACAAGGATAACAAATTTTGTTGAGGAAATACAAGCCATAATCCAATCAACAACTTCAATGGGAAGCACAATATGAATGAGGACCAGTCTCAAAATGTTTCGGTCAACCCTTTCATAAGCTTTGACTAGATCCATTTTTAAGATTAGAGCCTATAGTCCTTTAGTCTTAATATAATGTAGGATTTCTTGTGCAACCCCTATAGCATCTAAAATATTCCTATTGGGTAGCAATCCAAATTGTTCTTTAGTCATGTACTTTGCTATTATAGGTTTTATCCCATCTTTGATCACCTTTGTAATCACTTTATAGACCAGGTTGCATAATGATATAGGTCGAAAATCATTGAAAGTTTTGGGATTCTCTTTTTTTGCAATCAATGTAATAAAAGTAGAATTCATGCTACCAGAGACAAATGCTATGATCCTTCATTCTTCAATAAAACCCAATAAATCTTTCCCACCACATCAAAAAATTCTAGAAAAAATTCAACAGTCCATCCATTAGACCCATGACTTTTTGACTTGGAAAACTTCTTCAATCATCCCTTCGATGTCCTCCGAAGTGACAACTTCTCCAACCTTTAAACCTTCTTCATTACTAAAAAACCCTAGGAAAGTGTTGTAGGACATTCAACTGAGCCTCAACACAATTTGATTTTTTTTTTTTTAAATCTCCTTCAAATGTCTGATAGCAACCACCTCCAAGGACTTTTGATCATAAATTTGAGAACCATTGCAGTCTGTAACTTCCCATATATTGTTTTTCATCCTTCTCTAATTGGCTTCATTATGAAAAAAAAATGTATTATTATCTCCTAAAGAGAACCAAATCACCTTACTTTTCAGTCTCCAAGTCTCTTCCTCTTGCTTGAGCAACTTAATATTTTTGGATTCAACCAAGCCAACTTATAACTTCTTTGAACAAAGAAAATATCATCAGCCATATTAGAATTTATATGGTCAATATCAGCTTCTATTCCTAAATTCTCATGTCTCAAACTACCTTTCTTTTATTTCTCCCACCTAATGACATCATGTTTTAAAAGCTGTAGTTTTTGCATCAGTCCCTACATGGGAGAATCAAAATCATATTGATCAAATGAAAACCATCTATTTCTGATAAAACTAGTGAAATCCCTTTCTTGTATCCAAGAATGATTAAATTTGAAGGGATAATGTCGATCATAATTTTAAAATTCAAATTGTAGACAAATAGTTTTGTAATCAGACACACCAGAAGAGAGAGACCATGATCAAAATCTTCCTAGGATATTACATAGTTTTTCTGCCACTAGGAATCTATGCAACCTCTTAGCCATCCCATCATCCCATATTCTACTATTGTTCCATGATGGAGTTAATACCCCATGAACCACATCCACAATATTTGTTGCTTCTAAAATCGAACAAACATGTTCATCCATAGGATCCACCAAAATCTCATAACCCCAAACCTCTAAGGCTAATAAATTCAGGTTTAAGTCTCCACCAATAATGAGATCATTATTATTAATCAAGCTTAAAAATATAATCTTATCCCAAAAATACTTCCTATGGTGATAAGGACCATAACAATTTAGGATTTGAATAGCCTTATCCATCCCTCTAATTTTCCCCTCAATAAGAATACCTCGAAAGATTTAAAGGATCTAAAATCAGCATTTAAAGGGTTTCTAGCAGTCAATAAACCTCTTGAATTTCCCAAGGAATCTATGTTGCTACATTCCTAGCTATGAAAGAATTTTAGAAGCTATTAACAATATTTTCTACCTACATACATGGTCTCTTGAATCATAACTATGTTAGGATTTACCACTTCAAGGATATGTTTCAGGGAAGCATGTTTTGGGGAGATCCCAATCCCCCTAATATTGAAGGATAACAAGATCATGGGTCAACCACCTCTATGGGGCACTTTGCTCTAATATCCCCAAGTTCAAAGTTGAAGGAAGGAGACTAAAAATCAAGCATTAAGAGCAATTGAGATAAGGGAGGAAACATAAGGGTTGATAAATTTATCACTGGGCAAGTCAGGGTTACTTTTATTCACCTTCTCAGTCTTTTCCTTCATGCCTTTTTTTCTTTCTCGAAGTAACATTTGAACATCGAATATAATTAATAGGAATAATATTTTCTTTATCATAGGATTTTCCAAAAAAAATGGGGATAAGCTCCCTAATCAAGAGGGTTGAATCATAAATATTTGGAGGGGAAATCACTAAGGTATTTTCATAGTTATCTGGTACAGAGGAGTGATAAATATTAATGACTACGGAGGTTGAAACCGTAGACGAATCCAATACAGCTTGTATCTGAGAAGGACTGGAAAAATCTACTGGAGATCCTCCTTCCAATATATGACCAATTCCATCCCTTAGTTTATCTAAATTGTTAAAAAAACTTCCCCCATAGGACTGAAAGCCAGAGTATCATCTATCGAGGGAAAATTCTAGTACAATATTCAATTAGTCTCACTAGAGGGCCTTGAGACCACAAAATGTGAGGATGGCAAGGAGACCCTCTGAGGAAAGTCCGGAATCAAAAAAATATGGGAGTCCAAACCAATAGTCTCAACAACAATTTGGCATTCAACTACTGAAATTTTTCGAGCATTCCTGACTAGGGAGGAATGATAAGAAAAATCCCCATAACATGGACACAGCCCACAAGAAACGTTAGACTTCGCATAGTTCACAATATGTTCAGGCGAATAAACTTTTAATAACCGAGGAAGCATAGAAATGAGCTTACCCATAATATATGAGGCCAATAAAACATCCATCTACAACAGAGAACTGGGTCCATTGCATAAGTCTTCATCTTCAGACAAATCCTAAGGAGAGGAATGAAAGTACTCCAACTACTTCTTTGTGAAGGAAGTAGGACAAGAGGGACATTTATCGTGCAAATGACCAGTCTCACGACATATATGTAAACGAAAAGGCACACTCCAATAATCAAGATGCTAAATAATGGAACCCTCATTCAACACAATCTCCACTTTGGCCAGCAAATGATCCACAGCATCCATCTTAGTTAAAACCCTAGGCATACATTTCTCAGAAACGAGTCAAACCTCATCTTCAACTCTAATAAAATGCCCTATAGAGTTTGCTACACACATAAAACATTCCTTCAACCACAGATGAAAAGGGTATCCTAGAAATAGGACCCACATATGACAATTTGTAACCCATTCTTTCCACCGATTAAAACCCAAATCCCATGTATATAAAACTAGTGAGCCTGAGCTAATTGTCCATAACTTACTAAAGATAAAATCCCTCACCTCTTCCAATAAAAATTGGAAAAACACCCAGCCATTCATGAGCATAATAAGTTTTAGTGTGTAGTCAATGATGGGATTCCAATTCACCATCGTCTAGGATATCAGTTCTATATGATTCATTGATGTATACTCCAACCGTCCTAGGAGATCCCTTGACAAGAGAGCTTCCACTTGATCTATAGTGATATCCTTTCCTATAACACAAAGATATCTTCCATCCTTAACCTTTCGAGCCTTGATAGAAGGACAAAGTTTTGCATGGGAACCAGACAACCTATGCATCAAAGAGGAAACTTTTACCTTGTGGCTGACATGATCACCAATATCCAGAATAGTTTCAAAACAACCACCCTTCAGTACCAAAATACCTGAAAGATCAGAACCCTGTTTCACAATATTACTAACTACAAAATCCTATCCATCTTGAACTGAAGAAGCAAGGGAATATGAAACCCCATTACCACCAGGTAACGGTTTCAAAATTGGGTCATGTTGAGAACTCTCCACGAGAAAGCCATTTTCCTTCAATGCCTTAGCAATAGACTTTGTCACTTTTTTCTAAGAGGAAGACAAAACCCTTGATGAGATAGTGATTATAACCCCTTTTGACTCTGGTTTCAACATGGCACCCTCCTTAATGAATAATTGTTCGTCAGATATGACATATGATGTCATATAAGTCCCATCCAATAAATTATTAATTGAAGGCATAGCCATCCCAGCATGAGATGGAAAAATTGAGGGTTTACTGAGAAAATCGTTACACTGACCTTTTTTCAGGTCACCAGACCATTGGGCTTTCTTAGAATCCATATATAAAGCATAACCAATCACAATATGACGACAAACCCAACAAGTCCAAACAACATAATCAATACACTAGGGTTTGATTAACACAAAAAAACTCTGCAAACATATTGGAGTAACTAAAATAAATAAAGTAACTAGCATTTGAAGGTATATTCCTGTAACAACCCCAAGCTTACTATAAATGCATAATACATTTTTTCTTCCACTATATACAATGAGAATTGATAATTTGTAAAAAAAATTGATTACAATTAAATGCTAAACATATATCATTTCTACTATTTATATTGTTGGAAATTATTCTTCCCCTCCATTCTAAAGGTCATATTCCTACCTTATAACTCAACACACACACATATATAAATGATACTTTGTCCACACCTACCAAAATGTAATCCTACAAATTCTTAAGTAATATATATACTCTACGGATAAATATCCAAATATGACTTCCAACTTATATATTCTTATTTTAAATTGTCATAATCAATTTCCAACAATGATCTCCCTATTTTAGCATAGGCTATACAATCACCAACTACAACTATTACAATGGAGCATATTACAAAGGACCATTACTTCCTAAATGTTATGATCTCAAATGAGATCGCATTTCATATATCCATACATGAATAAATACAACAAAATAATATATTTTACTTTCCAATGTTCAATATATATATATATGTATAACTAAACACCATAAACACTACGTTTAACACATTATACGTATATACATATCTTAAGAATAATTACCTATTTGTTTTATATTCCTTTCAATTATTTCATATGTACTTATAAGTATAGTTCCTCAACAAGGTATATTTTACCCCATTCTCCCCTTTGTATCAATTATTTCATATGTACTTATAAGTATAGTTCCTCAACAAGGTATATTTTACCCCCATTCTACCCTTTGCAAGTTAAGTTTATGTTGACCAGACACATAAATTATAGCAAAAATTCTTTTAGACTTCACCACCCAAGCCCTATTTTCCATCAGTGAGATAAAGCGATGTCCTCTAAGCATGTATACATAAACCCTGTATGTACCTATCTCACTTATTCCTTAGGATCGATACATTGTGCAACCCGAGAGGTAATTAAAATGATTAACAAGACCATTATTTCCAAATTTTGGGGTTGCATCCCACCAAGAATGGAGGGGTGAACAAAAGGCCAGCAAATCAAACATATTTCGCTAGGTGATCTCCACGAAGCTCGTAGGGAAGACAAAAAAATAATAATAACACACATACTTGACTGCAAAGACAGACATTTTATTTAATTATACATAAATAAATAATCCTTATATTTTTAACTGTGACCTCAAAAGTCTAAGTCCACTCATTTAAAAACCACAACTTTGACTCGCATTAAATAGATGACTGAGAGTTTAAAGGTGGAAAAGGTGCATTAAACCCTATTAATGTGGGCTAGAGTCTATGGTATCCTATAATTTTTTTTGTCATTTCTTATAGTTTAGGCAAAGGTTGGAATATTTCTTTTATAACTTCAAATTTTTAAAATGATTGTTCTTAAATTTTATTGGTTGCAGAACATACGTCGTCCTCATTTTTTGGTGCCCATAAGGGGGGTGGCAAGATGACATCAGGTTTCATAGAGGAAGGACATGACTGACTACCATAATTTCTCAAAAAAAGGTGTGCCCTGGTTGTCATTTAATGTTTCATCGCTCAATGTGCCCTGGCAATATCTCTTTTTAGGTAGAAAGCAGGCTTTCATTAGTGGAATCCATTATGAAATCATGAATTAGGAGCTGGAAAGCAGTCTCCAGTGTGGAGATACGGTTGCCAGTGCCAATGTCGGCTGAGGTGACACCAAGTGGCATTTGTAGGTAGAGTGTTATTAATTACAAATGCAATGCTTTTGGTACATATGATGCCTTTGATAACTCCCCTCTTTTTGGCTATCAATTGCCTTTTGTTTGGTTTAATGTTTGGAATCTATATTACAAAGTATTGGCTTATACTGTTAGGGCGTCATGTAGAACAAGTCTGCTATGCATTAATGCAGTTTTTGTTTCCCAGCATGATCACACGATCAAATGCACATGAGAATACACATGCTAAAACTGTCTCCAATGAAAATGCAGAATTATTGCATGGCATTGGCCATGATTTGAATTAACTTATTATAGTTCTAAAGATGTTCCCAAATCTGTTTTCTCACAAATGAATTAATCCGCAGGGCATTGGTTTATCATGTCCTTCATAATGAATTGATTGCATCCATCTCCTTTAGCATCTACCCAATGCCCTTAAAATAACTTATGAGCACATATTAGAGTGTGTTTGCAGAGAAAAGTAACTGAGAAAACTTTAAATCCTTTCTGATGCGATCTTCTTCTTCGGGAGTCTTATCTGTAAACGGTAGCAAGTATCCTACTAATCAGTTAATCACAATGGATCGAAGATTACATTTTATTATTGTTGGCTAGAATCTATATATGTGCTTCTGCTATCTAGTTGTGGAAAAAAGAAAAAACAGAAATTAAGTGGACAACACATTTGATCATGAACAATTTGACACACAGATTTACCCTAGAGAAATTCACTCTAGGAAACTCCAGCAATGGAATGGTTTTGTCTGTGCTCTATTGACTCTTTTGAAAATAAGATAATTACCGATTACAATGACTCTAATGAGAAGAGAACACTTTGAATGTGTCTCTGACTACGACAACAGTTCCTTCCTCTACCTCTCTTTGTGATCTTCATCCAAAGTGAGAATTGGGTATTGGACTCCGAACTAGCTTCAATCTCTTGGTTCTGTCATTGTTGTGAAGAACTCATTTGAAACACGATCCAAGCTTCGGTATGAACACTCCAATGTTGAATTAGATTATTTCTTCCAATTCTAACCCCCCATTTGTTTTGCTATTGAAAGGGAAATTTATAAGGTAATGACTGTTTGAATTCCCATTGGGACTCTTTGAATGCTATTTAGTTTGGCCTTCCATATTTCAAATGATTCATCAACCCATAATTCGGTTGTTTGTCTTCCACGCATTCACACCATTTAGCATGAAGAAATTATCACCCATTCATAGCAAAATGAGCGAGTGGTGTCAAGTTACAGCATACCTGCGTAAGGATTGTTACCATCACATTCTTTTAAGTGACCCAACATTTGTTGCCTCATTTATATTGGTGCGATATACCTTCATTCCAAGTGTTGCAACCTTGCTTCAACCAAAGGACCACAATATTCCTATTCAAATAGTATGATCTGTCCTCGTGTCACCCTGTTGAGTTACCTACATGGCATTGCTTGTGACATATCTTCATTTTCATGGGTGCAGTATCATTCATTTGTAGTGGTGCAATTGATTTCAAGTAAATGGTTGTGATTTGTCCTTCATTTTAGAGGTTGCGGTTTGTTTACCAGTGTGAGTTCTCCTTTCACCCAAAGATTGCGATTGGTCTTCCATCCAAAGACTACGATTGGTCTTCATGGAGTGGTGGTGAGTTCCCTTCATTTTTATAATTGGTATTCACTGCTTCAAAATGAAGGTAGCAACACATTAATGCATGCTTGTAAGTAATATGAGAATAGTTTATTTCACTCTTGAACTTGGTTGTAGGCTAGACGTTGACTGAAACTCCTTAGCTTGGAAAAATAAAGTTCCGTTAGGTAGGTTTTTTGCTCGCTCTTCAAAGGAAGGCTAATGTTTCATGGTATTTAAACTCCAATAGCATACTATAACCTCTCTAACACTTAGTTATGTTTGCTCCTTCTAAGTATAGTCCCAGTGAGTTAGGCATTTCCCCAAAGCTGGAGTTCACACTCTTATGTGCCTAGGCCTTCAGCATGATTAGGCCGAACATGGTAAGGGAGAGGAATTTATTGCGAGACCAAGGCGGTGAACCATTGGTCCCAAAAGGTGGGACATGCTCACTCATCATATGGGAACGGGGATGGGAACAGGAACAAGGGAGAAACAACAGCTTCCTCATTGTGTTGATCATTTAAGGACGAAACATTGGGTTGTCCGTCGTGCCTAAGGGCCAAGACAAAGCTTCGTCAAAATATATGCATAATTATGGTGAAAAACTAAATACAACAAAGCATGAATTCTGATGCCTTAGCCAATTCGCTTTTTTGCATGATCCTTTTTGGATCATACCTCTCCACTTGGGATACATTTGGTTCCCAAAATCCATTGACAAAAAAGACGAGGGAACAATTTATTGACTTTCTCACTTTCATACCTTTTTTCCTTCCTCAGTAACTGGCCCTTGAGTCTAATCTGCCATATTTCATGTTGCCCCTGCATCTAATTCAAACATTTACTTCTAAAACTGAATCCTCATCCAACTCCTCAAGTGCAATTGGTGTGAAATCCTCCACTGATGGAAGACTTAGAAGTACTTTGCTTTCCCCCTCCCTGTCCATCATAGATGATTTGAATATGCATAGATTTTCCACATTGACAACCGAAAAAATCAGTATATACAAGAGTAAATGGAAAAGAATTGTTGTTGACTTGTTCGACAATGTCCAAAAGGTCCATACCTCAGTGACTTCAATTTCTTCATTGCTCCCTTCGATATTTCCTTTCCAAGATACAACTAGACACAATCTCCAAATTGTAACTTATGATCTATCCAATCCTAGTCATGATGAAGCTTATACTTCGCCTTTTAATTGCTCGAGTACCTGTCAATGAATTTGCCTGATTTTGTTAATGAAACTGCATGCTTTTCTTGTCTCCTTGTACATCTTTGGTGCCTTTTCCTCTTTCTCTCCATAAACAACATCAGAAGATGGCATTGACAAATAATCAAAAGAATCCTCAAAAGGGGATTTTTCGATGGAAGGATGTACTGCCCTGTTATAAACATTCTGGATAAACCAACTGCTCATCCCACGTCTACAAATGCTTTTGATTATAGCCACTCAATAGCTGCACCACGATTTTGTTCACCACGTATATCTTCTCATCTGTTTGGAAATCAAAAGTTGTAGAGTGCTTCAGTTTTGTGTCCATTCTTTCCCTTAACACTGTCCAAAAAATGCCCAAAAATATGGAGTCTCGATCAAATACAATTGATGAAGGTAGTCCAAAATGTACCCATACATTTAGAAAAAACAACTTTGTTGCTTCGTGACTATTAATGGTCTTCTTGGACTAGGTAACCACACACAGTTCGTTGAATCTACCCGCAACTATGAATAAGTAAGCATGTCCTCACCTTCTCATTGGCACTCCTCCAATGAATTCCATAGAGATAATATCCCATGGTATACCGGGAATGGTAGAGGCATATTAATTCAAGCTTTATATTGCTATATTTTCTTAGTATTACACAACACAAAATTATTTGGTATATTGTGGTTATATGTTGGAAAAATTATTTTATCTTAATATATTGTGGCTATATCTCAAAAGAAATTTATTTTGGTATATTGTGGTGATATCTCAAAAGAAAGACATGGTAAAGTATTTAAAAAGATTTTAGGTTAAAAGAAAGGATCTAGAAATTTTTAATGTGTTTAATTACCTTAATGTAGAGATAATTTTATGACATCTATTGATTATATTCAATAATGATTATAATAATTCATCATTACTATCAAGGATTGGAGAAATAACATCAATGATGAATGTTTTGAATCATCTTTCCGTTTGCGGCATTGTTTCTTTGACAAATGTCAACAATCTATTATGAACTGTGCATCAACTTTTTCTCTTTTATTTGGCACTGTTGTTTTCTGTCAATGAACTGTCAAGAAATTTTGAAACAACCTACAATGTTTTTGCTTTCATATTAAGCTTGATGATCATCTTTTTCTATATAGTCTATCGATATTGCGTATCAATATTTTGTATAGTCTATCAGTATGTTTTGGTTCATTAGCTTCACTTGTATGCATATAACTTAATTTTAGCAATAATGTGTGTCTAAGTGAAAATCGCTCATTAGCTTCACTTGTATACATATAACTTAATTTCAACATAAATGTGTGTCTAAGTGAAAATCGCTTCTGAATGCTTTTCTGCTTCAAATCATCTAAACAAAAGTATATCACTTGTGACACTTTTTCATTTCATACTAAACTTGATGGATTTTTTTTTACTACATAGTCTATCAATATTTCATATGGATCATGTTCTGTTTTGGTTCATTAGCTTCACTTGTATGGATATAACTTAGTTTCAACATAAATGCGTGTTTACCTGATTTTTTTTTTATGAATGCTCTCTTGTTTCAAATCATCTAACAAAACTATAGCGCTTGCAACACAAATTTTCACTTGCGACTACATCTTTGCTTATATCTGTTAACAAATTCTGGGACATTTCCCCCTCATGGCTCTTGCTAGATAGATTAACTGTGATTACAGGTATAGACAACCTTGCAATTAAATTCGAAAACAAGGCTATCAGATTGGTGGATCTTCCAAGGTTGCAAAACCGTAAGCAAGGACACATTTGGAAACATAGCAAAGTTTAGACGACTCAATCGAAAGAAAGAGAGTTCACATACCAATAAAAATTAGGATTTAATTGAGGATCCAACAACTAGATTGATTCCCAATAACACATTATGACTAAAAAATTGGCTACCACAAGGTCAAGTAAAAAAATGGGTTGTGACACAAATGGAAATTAGGAGCGTGACTGGTTGACTGGATTTTCATTGAATAAAAACAAATTACAAACACAACACCACCCAGTTCTTCTATGCACAACACGGTGTCCCGTGCTATATCAATGCACTATTATATAGTTTTTCCCAGGTCATGTGCCATCCCAATCAAATCTCCAATCAATCCATAAATCCCTATGATTTAGGATCTTGTCTTGTTGTTGAGCTTTAAATTGGATTTGATTGGTAAATATCTCTCTTGCTTGCTTGCTTACACGTGTTCTATGTGCCATGGTGGTGTCCCCTCATTTAGATGAACTCTCCAAGTGCCTTTTCTTTTATTTAATAATAAAAAAATAGTTTGTTGTGTCAAAGTGTCACTTTGTGTTTTTGAGTTTTAAATAACTCTTACATAAAAATAATTGTCACAAATAATAGTTTAAAAATAAATAATAATGTTTTGGGGTATCACAATTCCCAATTTTTTTGCATGGTTGGTTCT
Source organism: Larix kaempferi (assembly GCA_027924585.1). Classification (NCBI taxonomy): domain Eukaryota; kingdom Viridiplantae; phylum Streptophyta; class Pinopsida; order Pinales; family Pinaceae; genus Larix; species Larix kaempferi. The sequence goes on from BSBM01000343.1 coordinate 5,185,175, forward strand.
GGGCCTTCTCTGCCGAGCGGGCTTGACTCCATGATCAAAACCATCAAAAACCTCGTTTCGCATAACATAATCAAAACCATCAAAAACCTCGTTTCGCATAACATAAACCTTAGTTTGCACTCCCATCTAAACCTATCGTTTCCACGTTCCAACCACAATTTTAATTGTAAACCACATATTCATTACTAATGAAAATACACACTTATAAAACTTTGTATACAAATTTTAAATACAGATTTGTATACAAATTTTAAATACAGATTTGTATACAAATTTTAAATGCATATTTGTTAGGAAAAAATATTGCTTTTTATTTTTTGGACAATATTTTAAATATATACTTTTTAGGAAAAAAGTATCATTTTTATTTTGTACTAATTTTTATTGTACATATATCATATTTGGTGTATGTATGCCTATGTGTGATTAAGTCAAATAACCCTCAAAATGTGTCTTAATGCTCGACCCCATAACAACTTTAATTTATAAAACCTTAAAAATCAATTTATTCATTTATGATTATACAAATCTAATAATTCTTAACCCAAATACTTATTTGTTTTCTATCATTATATATCTTAATTTTAAAATAAAATAGATTTTATTATTTCTAAAAACCTATGTTTAACTCAAATACTTATTTTCCTATGGAAGATATTCCATCATTATATACCTTAATTTTAAAACGAAATTTGATAATCAAACCAACTTTTTTTTCAGAGATATACATGCTTAATTGATCTAGCAATATTTCCATTCATGGAAATTTTATGTGTTTTTTCAGTGTGATATTTTGTCCCTGTGATTAGTAAACCTTAACTTTATTTATTAAAATATTATTATTTCACTTAATTAAAATATCTTACAACTTATAACATCAAATCCTTTTAGAGCATAATTGATCCAGACAACACATATTTTGAAATGTTCCTTTCAGTCAATGGCCAGATTTTCTTTTAGTCAATGACCAGATTTACCGGGCCGCCTTTCCGCAAAACAAATGGTTGCAGAGTAACCGCAATTCCCTCCCTTTTAGGGTTGTTCGGCGGCTAAAATATCAATTGTTTGGTAGTAAAATAAATTAGGGAAAATGGATTTGTGGATTTGAACCTAAAAATACACATATTTATAATCATTAGGCTCACTAAACCTTATATCTCTAATACTTAAAAAAAAAAAATTTCTACTTGTCCACATAGTACTTTATAAATAAATTAATTTAAATGTGAAACTTTTAATTCAAATGGTCATGAGTCAATTGAAATCTTTCCTTATTACAAAGTTTTATATTCATAAGCTCGCTCTTCTTTGATATATATTATATAAAAAAATTTAATTGAATAATAGTAGTATGTTTTTTCCCGGGAAAAAAATATATTATATAAAAAATAGTCCAATATAGAAGAAGAAAATCATAAGAGAGTTTATCGAGGAGAGTTTATTAAACATTATGGGAGAAAATAGTATATAGGTGTTAGAATTTTATTTTCATTATGAAAAAGTTTTAATAAAAGTATTCCTAAATAATCATAGTTGTGATGAGTTGAAAGGTTAACAATGTTATTATTGTAGCAAATTATTTGAAATTGACTATAATAAAGGTGACATTTTTTCAAACCTCTTGGTGTCAAGAAGATGACAAATTCGTTCATCCCTTGACATGTTAGTTGTTAAGTGTCCTATTAGGAATTCGTGAGAGTTTGTTCTTATTTTAGCAATGTTGATTTTCTTCTAAATACCTTTAATCTTCTAGATTATAGTCGATCACATCCTTATAATCTCTTAATTTTATGTTGTCCTCTAACTCTTTATCACACCACATCTCCTCAAATTTAAGATGTAATAATACTTTTTAAAAAGAAACATCTTCCTCCTCTCCCCCATGATTTAGCCAAGACTTGACTTTTTCATGCCAACATTTCTTAAGACCAAGGTGGTTTTGACTAGTGTATGAAGCAATCTTAGGAAACCTCTTGTCTCCCATGTTGTTTATCATGTTTTTGTACATTAGGTAACTATTCATAGTCATTCTCTCACCCAAGGAGAATAGGATAGGTTGTATTTCCTTTAATTTCTTCTATCCTTCTCCATGACTCTCTAGATATGTTACAACCCCAAAATTCATATCCATATAAGATAACAAGACTGACAAGAGTCTCAAAGAGGAGTTTCTTGCTATCAAAAAAATTACTGCCCTCCATTAGCCTTTTTCTCAAGGCTATAGTTCAAGTTAATATTTTGATGAAGATCAATTCTAGATATGTATATAAAGTCACTTCCTCCAGGTTGTTGTTGTCATACTTGAAATTATCATAAGTGATATTTTGGGATTTGATTATCACAATATTTGTTGTGTCAATGTTAGCGTTCATACTCATACTAGAGAAAAAATACTCAATATCATAGGGAATCATTTCCATCAGAAAAATATCATCAACATGGCGAAGAAGAATGATGACTACACTAGCCAAAGATGTGCCCCCACCTCTTTGAAAAAACCCTCTATATGGTTTATGTAAATACAAAAAATGGTAACGAATATGGAACAACCTTGCCACCATTTTTATTTTGACTAACATTCAAAGTTCTTAAGATTGGTAATAACCTTCTCATGCAACCTTATAACAGAAAGAATAACACGTACAATTACTTTTAATAATAAATATACATTACATACAACAATTATGAGATAAGAAAACAAAAAATATATCTAGTATACACCTTAAGATTAAGATTTTAACATTGCAGATGGGTAATTAGAGTATTATTTTTATTTAAGAAGATACAAATAAAAATTAATACAAGAGTCCAATACATATGATTAACATTTAGACACCAATTTGGTGTATTAGACCCCCTTGTTTACATATCTTACACCCCTCCGGATTTGAACCCATGACCTCTTAGGAAGAAACATATGTTCTTAACCATTAGGCCCACTGAGGCTATTATAATTATATAGATATTATTTACAATTATATCAACAAGGATATATATATATATATATATATATATAATTAATTTGATGTTTAATTTTATTTGTAAAACATACCAATATTATTGCAATTTCCTATATATTTGTATAATAAAAACATTTAAAATAAATAAAAGTATTACATTTTTAACACGTCTTTTAATAATAAATAAATAATATAAACAACACTTTTATTTATAGATAAATAGTACTTCAAATCCATTAAGGCAGGAAGGGGGAGAAAATTAAAATCTAGCCATGTTAAGGGTTGGTTTTCTTTGAAAAGTATGTTACTTTAAAGACAGAGTATGCTATGGATGAAACATTATCTCATCATTTATATGTTCACATGATAGATAAGAACATGTGTTTCTTCCTATAAGGTTATATGTTCAAATCATAAGGGGGTACGGTATGTACACTTCCTTAAAAGGTAAGGGTCAATTCTCAAGTCTTATGAGATAAGAACATGTGTTTCCTCTCAAGAAATCACATGTTAAAAATACAAAGGAGGGTAGAGTATGTACACCTCTCTAAACTTAAAATTAGATTATTATTATTATTGTTGTTGTTGTTTAACATCATACAAATCAAGAATCAAATAAATGTGATTAACATGTAAATAAACTATTTACAAATATATTATAAAGAATGAAATTACTTTCCATGTTTTTTTTAATAAAATAAAATTTGATGTTTACTTTTATTGTAACAAAATTCAAAACATACCTATGTTATTACACTTTCAAATCTATTATTTCAATGAATTGGGACACTTGAAGAATGAATGCAAATCGTCCAGACCTTACTCTTTTGCACATACTAAGAATTGGGTTAAAAAAAGTCAGTTACGTAGGGGAGAATTGACAGACACATTCAAGGTCTTGGAGAATGTCGGATTCATTTTGAACTAGTTTGAAGCTTTAGATAATTTCACAACACCAAAATCCTTGAACAATGACCTGCATAGTTCTTCCGCCTCATTGAAGGCCTCGATTTCAAAAGGTATTCATATCTTAGACCCATTATTGAATAATCCTAAAGCAATTAGTGTCCTCAATAAATTAAGGTTGCTTTCTAATTCTATCTTGAGGACACTTAGGGGTGACCCTAGACTACATGGAAAAAACCCTAGTAAAATGGGGGTTTAGGGAGGTTCTAGTCCTAGAAAGACAATTGTTTAGGAATATTTTTTTGGGCATGAAACAAACTCTAAGGCTAGTGGAATCCCCCTAAAATATCTGTCTCGCCATTGAAAAACCAAGATTTGGAGATTGAAAGCAAACCTTCTATAGTAGAAGGCGACCTTGCTCCATAGACCCTAAAGTATCCAAAAGCCACAAGTAAATACCAAAAGAAGAAGCTAGCAAAGCCCAATATAATGTCCTCTTATTCATTAAGTTCCATAAAATACTTGAGAAAGGATCTTGTTGGGATGGAAGGAGGACTTCATTTGGACAAGGACAATCCATCCACAACTAGGAGTAAATCTCATAGGTCAGTAGCTAAATATATGGGCAAGAAAGAAGTTAGAGAGGGTAGATAAATAACCATCAATTCGACTCTCATATAAAAGAAGACTAAGAAATTGGTTCTAAAATTACTCTTCTATCTCTAAATGCTACAAGGTTAGGGAGCTCCCACAAACAATTAAGCCTCAAATGCTTGTTCGATGTACACCAACTTGGTATTATTATGTTACAAGAAATGATGTGTGCTAGATATAAATCATGGGATTTCATATTCATTGATTTAAAATATTAGTACATTTGCACTATAGATGTTGTAGCGTTATTTGGAGGTCTGATAACCAGATGGAATTCAACTTTTCATTTTATTTAATCTTCAGTTGTGAATGTAGGAATAATGGTAGAACCTAAGGAAAAATCACTTGGGAAGGTTATGAAAGTAATAAACATTTATGGGACCTATGGAGATCATAAGAAATTTTGGGAAGACCTAATTGTGATTGACATACTTATTGGAGTTAATATTCTCCTAGGGGGAGACCTTAATTTAACTCATGCCAATGATATTTGGGAGAAGATGGTTAGAAAGGATCACATGGTTGGGGATTATTTATCCATTCTATTTGAAACACACACACCACCTAGTAGATATTGAACTTGTAAATTTGGTTCCCACTTGGAGAAATGGAAGAAGAGGAATAGATCACGGGAGATTGAAAAGACTGGATATATTCCTCATGATAGGATCCTTAAAAATGGATGATTATAGGATCGAGAATTTCGTGGGAACTAGAGGCCTATCTAATCATTTACCTATCCTACTGAAATTAGACTAAAAAACTAAGAAGCCATCTAGACCTCTAAAATTTAATCTCACATGGATGTCAGAGGAAGACTTCAAAGAACTCATAATTACACAACGGAATTCGTATGACAATGAGACATCTAGAAGGGAACTTGAAAAGGGTAAAAGAGGTAATGAAAGTGTGGTCCAACGAACTTTTTATAAATTCTAAAAATATGTTAAAAGAAGTGGAGGATAGGAGCACTGCACTTTTCAAAAGCAATGAGGTTGGAATTTTTAACAAAGAAGAAGGTTTGGCTTTGAAGGAATTTGAAAGGAACAAGAAGATATTATTAGATAAGAAGGTTGAATGAAGAGTCACGAGTAGATTTTTTTGGCTAAATGAAGGAGACAAAAACACCAAATACTTTCATAATTTTGTTAACCTTAGTAAACACATGAATACCATTTGGGATATTAGACCTAATAATGGACAGAAGGTCGCTACTTCTTGTTAGATTTTCATATAATTATAGCAATATAATTTAATTGCATATAAACAATAGGATCACTAGAAGAAAGACAAATCACATAAACAATGAACACGAGAATTTATCCCGAGAAACCCAACAGGGACAAAACCCAGCAACCTTCGTATAGAGATGATCAATTTTGAGAACAAAGTACAAGAATAAGAGAGAGAAAATGGAAAATATCTCCATGTGAAAACCCCAAAAATAGTTCTCCTTGCTGCAAATGCAAACTTATCCTCTACTAGTGTGAACTATCTTGCGATTAGTGAATGAACAAATGAGGCACTTTCCCTATCTATTTATACACTTGCAAAATTGGTTATTTTGTTAACTGGGCTGACTTTTCTAACTGACAGGACCGACTTGAATTGGGGACAAATAAAATAATTTTTCACTAATTATTTTCTTTGTGCAATTTATCCCCAAGGTTTAGATTGATTCTTTCAAGGGTTTTACATGATTAATTACATCAATATATTCTCTTGTAGGAGGTAAAATAAAATACAATAAGAATGACTTCTGAAGTTGAACTAATTCCAACACTCCCTCTCACCAAGGAAGGTATTATTGGACATGGTCATCATCAACATCATGATCATCTGCATCTCATATGTACATCACATTTGTCTCGATCATCTCTTTACATACTGAAGGTTTTCAACACAGTCTTAGTTCTTCAAGACGTGTCATCATGCATCTGCTCCACACGGTCCATTGGTGGATCATCAACTCAAAAAATTTACATAGTCCATCAGAGAGTACAATAAGCATCATCTCATCCCAGTCCATCGAGAATCAACATAGTGGGAATCTGTACATCCCAGTCCATTGTGGAACATGCACCAACTCAACTAGTCCTTCAGTGAGTACAAGAGTAGTGTGTGATAGTGTGCATTAGCCTCTTCATCCCATCTCAGTATTTTCAAGAGATCTCCTAACTCTATCCGATAGTGATTCAGAGAATGTAGTGGCCTCTCTTTCCGACCTGGATGTATGATAGCTTCACAAAACCATTTTCTACCTTCCCATCTCTACTGCCAATGGGATCCTCCCATACTTGGCTGAGAACCTAGACGAGCAGAGGTATAAGATTCACATGATCATCTACCACATGTATGTCTCTACTCCTAATGGGATCATCCCATTCCTGATTGAGAACCTGGACAGGTAGAGGTACATGTGTGGAAACAAGCTTCACACGACCATCTACTACCTATCTGTTTCTACTGTCGATGGGATCCTCCCATACCTGGATGAGAACTTGGAAGAGTAGAGGTACCTATGTGAAAGCAAGGTAAACATATGTCTACATGTCATCTCTCCCTCTCAAGGAGGGACATGTTCTCTTCCACTCCAATTCTTCCATGAAAGTATTCAAACATTATCATGTGAAGAGGATTGGTAACTACATATGCATTCTGGTCATATGTCGGAACATACTGTAACTCAACCGCACCTTTTTCCACCATATCACGAATGTAGTGATATTGAAACTCTATATGCTTCGACTTGTCATGGAATATAGGATTCACTAACATCTGTATACAGCTCTGGTTATCATAATGAATCATAGTTGGCTCTGGAATTTGGCCAAATAATCCCGTAAGGAGTTTCCAGAGCCATATAGCTTCCCTAGTTGTTGTACTAGTATCCATATACTCGATCTCTGTAGTATTGAGTGCCACTGAGGTCTGCTTCTTGTTGCAACAGGAAATCACTACAGAACCCAAGTTGAAGCAACACCTAAAAGTACTATTCCTATCTGTAGCACATCCAACCCAATCTGAGTCTAAAAATCCATACAACCTCAAGTCACATTCTGAAGCATATCTCAGGCCATATCCCACAATGCCACGCAAGTACCTGAGCACATGTTTTGCAGCAACCTAGTGAATCTGTCTCGGTTCACACATCAACTTGCGGAGAGCATTCACAACAAAACATATATTTGCTATAGTTTTCGTCAGGTACATTAGAGATCTAATCAGCTGACAATACATAGTGGGATCAATCAAATATGAATCTGAAGGAGAGTCCCTCAACTTCTTCATATTTTCATCCATTAGTGTTGACATGGACTTACAGTCCAACATTCCAAATCTCTTTAGAATATCAATGGTGAATTTTCCTTGACTAAGGAAAATTTCCTTCTGCTTCAGGCTTCTTCCATACTTCTAATCCCAAGAAGTAATGCATCAATCCAAGATCCTTCATTTCAAACTCGGAGGTAATCTTCTTGTTACACCATACAATTAGTTTCTCATTCCCTATGAGAAACAGATCATCGACATAAAGCACCAAAATCAGTGGCTCATCATCCACAACCTTGTAATAAAGGTTGAGATTTGCATCGCTCTTTGTAAATCCCAATATCACCAAGTATATGTCTATCCTTCCATACCAAGCACGAGGTGCTTGCTTGAGTCCATATAGGGCCTTTTTCATCCTACATACATGAGGCTCCTTTCCATCGACAACAAACCCTTTTGGTTGTTCAATAAATACTTATTCCTCAATAAATACCATTGAGGAAGGCAGTCTTGACATCCATCCGATGCAACTTCCATCTCATAGTTGAAGCTATAGCAATGATTGTCCTGATGGAAGTATATCGAGCCACAGGAGCAAATGTATCATCATAATCAACTCCCTCTTTCTGAGAGAATCCTCTAGTAACAAATTTAGCCTTGTGTTTTACAATACCTCCATCTTCTCCATGCTTGATTTTGTAAATCCACTTGGAAGTTACTATTTACTTCCCCTTAAGTATCAATACAACCTCCCACACATCATTCTTCATGATGGATTGGTATTCTTCCATCATGGAATCCTTCCAAACTTGGTGTCTAGATGATTCTTCATAGGTGGTAGGTTATGAGTCAATGATGTGACTCATCAATGCTACATAACTCGAGAACCTATGAGGTCTCTTAATTTCTCAAAAAGTACCATGTGGATCTCCATGACCCTCTGCATCCTACAATGTTGTTATGCCCATATAGGCCTCTTCTGGCCTATCACAATATCTGTGGGAGCATCAACTGGCTTAACTAGATCAATGAGATCGATCAGTTCATCCTTCTCTACTAGATCCCTCTGAACTACTAGAGGGGAAGATGATCTCATCTCTTTCAGTTCTAATGTATCCTCATCATCGATCTCCATGTCAGATCCTCTACCTTTCCTAATAGCCATCTCTTCTTCAAAGGACACATCCATGCTGAATTCAATCCACCTTGATCCTAGAATATAAATTATGTAGGCATTTGAAGACTCACTCTATCCTACGAAAGTTCCCTTCTTTCCTGAAGGTTCTAACTTCATCCTCTTATCCTTGTGCACATGAATGTATACTGGACAGCCAAAGATACAAAGGTGGCCCATTTCTGGTTTCACTCCTGTGAAAGCTTCTTCCAGAGTCATGTTCTTCAATATTTTATGAGGGAATTTGTTTTATATATAGACAGTTTTTCTAGATGCTTTTTCCCATAGGAACATCGGTAGACTATGGTCATGTATCATGGATTTGGATTCCTCCACAATTGTTCTATTCTTTCTTTCTACAACCCCATTTTTTTTAGGGTTGTAGGGAACTATTATCTCCCAATTAATTCCCACTTCCTTGCAAAAATCATTGAAATATGTAGAGATATATTCTCCACCATTATCTGCTCTCAAGATCTTAATCCTCTTTCTCGAAATATTCTCAACTTGTGCTTTGAATTCTTTGAATTTGTTGAGCACTTCCTCGGATTCCTTGGTCTCGAGGAAGTATATCCAAGTATTTCGTGAGTAATCATCAATAAATGTCACATAGTAATAATAGCCACCCAGTGAGGCAACAATCATGGGTCTGAACAAGTCAAAGTGCACTAGATCCAAAATTCCTTTATATCTACTCTCACTATTTAGGAAGGATCCCTTGGCATTCTTTCCAAGTGCACATCCTCTACATATTCCATCATGGTCTACATGAAGCACTGGTAGACTTATAAATATATTTATTAATGATGAAAGAGATTTATAATGTAGATGAGCTAATATTTTGTGCCATAGCTCTGGAATTTGGCCAAATAATCCTGTAAGGAGTTTCCGAAGCGATACAGCTTCCCTAGTTGTTGCACTAGTATCCATATACTTGATCTCTGTAGTATTGAGTGCCAATGAGGTCTGCTTCTTGCTGCAATAGGAAATCACTGCAGAACCCAAGCTGAAGCAACACCTAAAAGTACTATTCCTATCTACAGCACATCCAACCCAATCTGAGTCTGAAAATCCATACAAACTCAAGTCACATTCTGAAGCATATCTCAGGCCATATCCCACAATGCCACGCAAGTACCTGAGCACATGTTTTGTAGCAACCTAGTGAATCTGTCTCGATTCGCACATCAACTGGTAGAGAGCATTCACAACAAAACATATATCTGGTATAGTTTTCGTCAGGTACATTAGAGATCTAATCAGCTGACAATACATAGTGGGATCAATCAAATATGAATCTGAAGGAGAGTCCCTCAACTTCTTCATATTTTCATCCATTAGTGTTGACATGGACTTACAGTCCAACATTCCAAATCTCTTTAGAATATCAATGGTGAATTTTCCTTGACTTAGGAAAATTTCCTTCTGCTTCAGGCTTCTTCCATACTTCTAATCCCAAGAAGTAATGCATCAATCCAATATTCTTCATTTCAAACTCGGAGGTAATCTTCTTGTTACACCATACAATTAGTTTCTCATTCCCTATGAGAAACAGATCATCGACATAAATCACCAAAATCAGTGGCTCATCATCCACAACCCTGTAATAAAGGTTGAGATCTGCATCGCTCTTTGTGAATCCCAATCTCACCAAGTATATGTCTATCCTTCCATACCAAGCACGATGTGCTTACTTGAGTCCATATAGGGCCTTTTTCATCCTACATACGTGAGACTCCTTTCCATGGACAACAAACTCTTTTGGTTGTTCAATATATACTTATTCCTCAATAAACACCATTGAGGAAGGCAGTCTTGACATCCATCCGATGCAACTTCCATCTCATAGTTGAAGCTATAGCAAGGATTGTCCTGATGGAAGTATATCGAGCCACAGGAGCAAATGTCTCATCATAATTAACTCCCTCTTTCTGAGAGAATCCTCTAGCAACAAATTTAGCCTTGTGTTTTACAACACCTCCATCTACTCCATGCTTGATTTTGTAAATCCACTTGGAAGTTACTATTTACTTCCCCTCAAGTATCAATACAATCTCCCACACATCATTCTTCATGATGGATTGGTATTCTTCCATCATGGAATCCTTCCAAACTTGGTGTCTAGATGATTCTTCATAGGTGGTAGGTTCTGAGTCAATGATGTGACTCATCAATGATACATAACTTGAGAACCTATGAGGTCTCTTAATTTCTCAAAAAGTACCATGTGGATCTCCATGCCCCTCTGCATCCTACAATGTTTGTTGTGCCCATATAGGCCTCTTATGGCCTATCACAATATCTATGGGAGCATCAACTGGCTTAACTAGATCAATGAGATCGACCAGTTCATCCTTCTCTACTAGATCCCTCTAAACTACTAGAGGGGGAGATGATCTCATCTCTTTCAGTTCTAATGTATCCTCATCATCGATCTCCATTTCAGATCCTCTGCCTTTCCTGATAGCCATCTCTTCTTCAAAGGACACATCCATGCTGAATTCAATCTACCTTGATCCTAGAATATAAATTATGTAGGCCTTTGAAGACTCACTCTATCCTACGAAAGTTCACTTCTCTCCTGAAGGTTCTAACTTCATCCTCTTCTCCTTGTGCACATGAATGTATACTGGACAACCAAAGATACAAAGGTGGCCCACTTCTGGTTTCACTCTTGTGAAAGCTTCTTCCAGAGTCATGTTCTTCAATATTTTATGAGGGAATTTGTTTTATATATAGACAGTTTTTTTGGATGCTTTTTCCCATAGGAACATCGGTAGACTATGGTCATGTATCATGGATTTGGATTCCTCCACAATTGTTCTATTCTTTCTTTCTGCAACCCCATTATTTTTAGGGTTGTAGGGAACTGTTATCTCCCAATTAATTTCCACTTCCTTGCAAAAATCATTGAAATATATAGAGATATATTCTCCACCATTATCTGATCTCAAGATCTTAATCCCCTTTCTCGAAATATTCTCAACTTGTGCTTTGAATTCTTTGATTTTGTTGAGCACTTCCTCGGATTCCTTGGTCTCGAGGAAGTAAATCCAAGTATTTCGTGAGTAATCATCAATAAATGTCACATAGTAATAGTAGCCACCCAGTGAAGCAACAATCATGGGTCTGAACAAGTCAGAGTGCAATAGATCCAAAATTCCTTTATATCTACTCTCACTATTCAGGATCCCTTGGCATTCTTTCCAAGTGCACATGGTCTACATATTCCATCATGGTCTACATGAAGCACTGGTAGACTTATAAATATATTTATTAATGATGAAAGAGATTTATAATGTAGATGAGCTAATATTTTGTGCCATAGCTCACCCATGTTGGTAGAATCATGAACTAGAGCTTGAGGTGGTGGAGTACTCAATCAGTACAAGTTCTCCTCTCTTACACCAATTATCTTTACTGTATTCATGCTTGAGTCCTTCCGCCAAGAAAAGACTTTCCCATCTGAAAATGAAACTTTATATCCCTTGTCCTCCAAAGCAGATATGGAGACAAGATTTCTTTTCATGGCAGGTACATAAATCACATCACTCAAGTGTAATGTGTCACTACACTCTAACTGAACGGATGTATCTGCAGATTCCTTCATATTGTAATTTGCATAATCCCCAAGTACAACACGGATATGGGATTCTTTCTCAACTATTTCTGATAAATTTTCTTTATAACTTGTCATATGCCTAGAAGCACCACTGTCTATTAGCCATGTATCACTAGTGGTGGGAATAGTACCTGATAAAGCTGGTATGAATAAGAATTATATTCGATCTTCATTCCTTTTTTTCTTATGATGATGGTCTTCTTCTACATCAGTAGTTGAGGCTTCATGCTTCCTTTTGTTTGAGCTTGGACAATTGTTGGCATAATGGCTATAGGTTTTGCACCTGAAGCGTTGTATATTTGAGAGATCCTTTTTATTTTTCTTTTGATCTGGAGGAGGGCTTGATCTCCTACCATGATTCTTTTGATTGTGAAACTTTATTCATTTTCCCTTTCATTTATTGGCATGGGCCATGAATTCTTGATTCTCTTCAAGTTGAGTACCATGAAGTTTTTGTCTTGTTGCAATCGTCGTCTCTTCCTATGTGCAATCTTCCCATAACCTGTCAAACTTGGGAAACTTTGTTCGACCACTTAAGCTTTGAATGAATGACTCCCAAGATGGTGGAAGACCATTTAGAGTAGTAATGACAAGATCCTTATCATCAAGATGTTCTCCACTATAACTTAGCTTGTCCCTTATTTCTTTGATCCTCATGAAATATGAAGCAGTTGATTCTAACTTGAACATCTTCATATTCTATAGTTAGTTCCTCAATCTGAGAGTCACATTGATGCTACTATGCTCAAATCGCTTCTTCATGGATTTGAACATTTTCCTAGTTATCTTCTTCTAAGATATTTGAGGAACCAAATTCCCTTTGATTGAGTCCACCAATATGCTTCTTGCTCTGGCATCATTCTTACTCTAATGTGATGTAACATCCCGAAATTTCACTAAATTTAAAAAAAAATTGAAGTAGCATTTAATTACTAAGAATGCTAATTGCCGAAATAAATGTTTGTTAACTACTTAACTAAAAGCAGTTTAACACAATTGACAAATTGAAATTCTTAAACATGATTAGACAACAGTTTATTTGAAATAGAATATAATTCTATAAACAATACTCGAATTCTCATGAGATATAGTTCTGGTGATAAATACTGACAGTTATGTTTGAATGTTGATGAAGGGGTTCCTACGGGGTGCCCTGAGGTTTACTTAGCTTGATAGTTAAAGCATTGTACCTGTTTCTTCGCAGATTCGCAGGTAAGGTATTAAGTCAATTCAAGATCTTCAAGTAATTTAATATTTGTTTATGTTAGCCGTTAATGCAATAAGATAGCGAAAGTATTTTCTGTACAAGAAAGATGTTAAAGGTATGGACCTTCAGTTTCTTCCTTCAACTTAACAAGTGTTATCTTAACTATTTATACCATTGTGGAAGTTACTGTTATCATTACCTGTTCAGATATATGGACGTTTCTACATTTAATTGTTTTGCATCAAGAAACATAGGCCATATTTTTATATCGATACCTGCAAGGGTTAGATAATTATTATATTTCAAAGTACTAGTATTATTGTAAAACCATGTCGACATGAGACTTCCATATTTGGGTGGTATTACCAAAGAAAATGGAAAAATTATAGAAATCTATGCTAGTCCCTTGGTATGCAAATTAAGATTTTAATGGGATATCAACTCACTCCTATGTGCATACAAATGATCCTCTACCTATATGTCCCATCCCACATTATGTAATATATGTTCTAATATTTAAATGGAATTCCTAAAAATAGATTGACTCTTGATTTACATTTATACTAAATGAGATTGAAATGTTAAAATGTATTACTATCATAACACTAGATGCCTTGTAGTGAACTAAACACTTCATTGTTGTTATCGATACTAGTCATCAAAACTATATATCAATATATTGGGGTTAGAACTATTTATAATGGTGTGATGCTCATTGTAATGAATTCCAATATTAAAGTAAATACTATATGTTACCATAGTAAAGCGGTCTATGCGTCATGAGAACAAGTTATACATTGTGCACTATACATTGGAACTTGGTGATTTAAAGCATTGCATAACCCTAGATACAACGTTATGTGAATATGTGTGATAACATTTCAATAATATGCAATATTAATATGGTGATAATCGTGTCAATGTAGCATTAATGGGATACAAGGGTTCTTTATTTCTCTGCAGTCCCGCGATGGTTGTGATTTAACGTGTCTGAGCTAAGCTTTTAATGCTCCCAACCACTCCTTCGGTGGAAGGTCTCATTGTAAAATTAGTCACAGCAGATCTAATGAACAAGTAAATCAATCACAACAGATGAACATAGAAAATATGGTGTAAAACTATGAAAAACATGCATCAGTGCTCAATATCCCAACGAGGGTGAATAATTACAATACAATACAGTCACAATGACTGAGCAATTTGAATTAGCCATGAAGGTCATTCGAATATACTACATGGCATAGCTTGGATCCAACTAGGAGTCCTCATCATCATCAGTGGTGGTCATCAATGCACAAGTAACTGTCAGAGAGGTGTCAAATTGAGTCTAACTGAGTGTAATAAGTGTAACTGATGGTAAGTGGCACTAATGTAGGGATGGAGGCTCAATGGAGGGTGCATGAGGACTTAACTGCACTAAGAACTGTCAGTCATGTCTCATCGGAGGTCAATCGGAGTGATAACATCAGTTATGAGTCAATTAGAGGTAAATCCGAGTGATAACTGAAGTGTAACTAGACTGGTAGGTGAGAAAGGAGACCTTCTTCAGTGGAAGGTGAGAACTTGGTGCATGACAGGCTAGGAGGGCTTAAACTGAGTGGAAAGTAGCTCTCGAGTGCTGGGAGACTAGGGACTAGGTGCTGGAGGTACCAAACTGATGACTGGGTAGCATGCAGATGCATGCAATGCATGCAAAGTACATACTAAATGATGAGATATCTTAACACTCGTTGGTTGTACAGGTGGTTTTTTTCCACGTGACTCTTGTGCAAATTATTGATAATAATCCGAGTTGTCTGATAGTAACTTGGTGAAATTCTTCTAAGCTGGACTTTGCGTTGGTTGAGCTATTAATGAGCTTTGTAATTGCCGGTGTTTCGAACTTTGTGATCCCCAGCTGGCTTAATCTCCTCCATTGATTTGGTTCTGTCCTCGGGCTTGGGTTTTGACCTAACTTCTCATACGATACTTACACTTTGTATCACTCCTTGGAATTCATTTGATGGGTCTAGGCTTGGAGAGAGGACGACAGGCCGCATAGTTGTAGGGTTTGATCTTTGGTTGTTTTGAAAACTTCATACTCGGATTAGATGGTGGGATCTCTGGTTGTAAAATTGATAGTTTTCAGGTTTTCTTTATGGAGTTGAGTGTTAAAAGCCTTGTGGCTTTCACCATGCATTTGGATAGAAGTTTTACAGGGTTTTAGATTCAGAAGTCTTGTCTTGGAATGAATGTTGAAGTCATAGAGTCTGCATGCTTTCTCTGTTGCGACTATTAGATGGATTTGAAACTAAATGCTATCGGCATTCCAGCTACTTGCTCCTGCAAATGGAGGTAATGTTTTGATTTCATGGTTATTGTTTGCAATATTTACTGTTTGACTTCGTGTAACTTCTTGTTTTAGATTTGTGTTTGACCTCGTAGTGATTTCTATGGCAGGTATTGCTTTCGTCTTGGAGGTTATAGCATTGAAAGCTCAATGGGAGTTGATTGCTCGCTTCACTCGGTAAGCCCCAGTGGCATAACCCTTCGTAGGTTCTCCTGGCATAGCTTGTTTATGACGCAACTCGTTCCAAAACTTGTTGCTAGATCCTGGCGTTGTTTTAGCAGTAACTTAATATCTTGAATGTAATATTTTAAATGACAGAGGGTGAATCATCGTCATGTTTTGAGAACCGGCCCGACCGAGTGTTTGTTTATCATTTTGACTTTTATGATTCTAACTAGGGAATGAAACCCTCTATATAACGAATATATGCAATTGTTACAATTTTGGAACCAATCGTGGTGTAGAAATAAACTTGGGTTAGAAAAGCTAAGCGTCTATGTTTGATGTAATTGGTTTACGGTCACGAGCTAAGGATTGATGCTTCAATTGTTTTCATTTCTTCACAGAACTATGAACTATAAGTTTTACCTTAAAAATCGATGTATAGAACTGTAAAATGTATGAATAAGGAATAGCCCTTGGCTTGACAGTTATTAAGTTTGAGTTTTTAAATAAATAGTTCCAGTTCTAAGAAAAAGGAATAATGTCTATATATATTTTCTTTGATTACTCGTGGAGAGATTTCGATTAGAGGGTATTGACCCTTGGTCATTTGACCATAAAACGAATGTGATTTCAATCTTTGATACTATTTAAAGAAATATTTGCTAGCTATGTCAAACGAAAGTTTGTGAAATGAATGTTAAAGGTTTAGGGTTTCTGTCGAGTCTTAAAACTTTTGACAAACTGTTATAGACCATGTTCCGAATGTTAGTAATTATAATTAAAAATGAAATAATTATTGTACAGGAATAGAGTAGAAAACATTGTAAAATTTGAGAAGAAAACATGGAAACATAAAACCCTAGTTTAATCTATGACTGTCAGCATAGAAATGTACAGTACTGTTATAAATGGAAACTTATTGATACTATTTAATTTTGCATCTGCTATAATTTCTTGAATACTGTGTAACGGAAATAAATTCAATAATTGGATATGAATACTGTTTATTTTCATGCTAAAAATATGCTTACTATCAGTAAGGGATAACAATACTGTACACTTAGGAAGTAAATGTTTTTTGCAGCTGTTAAATTCAAAACATCCTGATGAAAGGAATATAGTGAACCTGAAACATTTAACTAAATAAAATAATGATAAGAGAAAGACATATGATTATGTTATTTGATACAGAATATTAATGGTAGGAAAACTAACGAAATATAACAGGGTTTGATCTTCTCATTCAATTGGCAATATGCCTATCAAATCATCTTCATTAATTTCTTCTCTGTACTAGAGTACGATGCAGATCCATTAGCATCGGGAAAAATGCAAAGAATATTTATTCAATTTATCATTACTATTCATAATTCTAATTAGGTTTAGAAATTGAAAAATAAATGCATCTGAACATGAACACATTATGCAAATAAGAATTAAATACTTGTAAATAAGCAAATCTATCTACTTAATAACAGATAAGCAAATAGAACCTGTAGATCAAGATAGGGCCAACAAACACCTAAGGAGGCCTATTCCTCCCAACCTTGTCCAGAAGAAACAACCAAACTGCTGGCTTCCTATGGACCCCCGAGCCTGCTTACTGAACCACTAAGTAGATGGAATCTGTGTAGAAGCAAGGCACTAAGTAAAAATTTTGCACTCTGTAGTATAACTTCTGTACTCAAATATGCCTTCTGCAAACTCACAACATGATCAAAAACTTAGCATATCCCCTCATCAAATCTCTTGGGTGCAAGCACAGCAAAACCCCAAGGTAAATTTCCTCATCAAGAAAAATGATGAATCTTAGTTCATAATTTGATGGCTATTATATAGACTGCCTAGGTCTTTAGTGGTCAATTTGGAATAAATGAGCCTCAAGCTCTAGTCCCACCTTCCAGGGCACTATGATCACATTTCAAGGGAGTTGTCCCATACCAACAGCTAGTTAGTTGCATCATGATGCTGCCACTTGTCCATTTCCTTCTACCCCAGATTCCATTCCACTTAGTGGGTCAGTTACCACTCTTTCAACAGTCCCCTTAGGTGTTTGTCTCCTATTTTATTTATTAAATAATAAAATATTATGCAAATTACATTCATCCCCGGACACTTGTCCAACATAAAAACTTTACAATAAAAGTTAACATAATGTTTCCAAAATAAAATGTTCTTCAGCAAAAAGGGCATTTTACATGTGACTTGTCTTCCTTAGCTTCTGGTTCTAGAACTTTCTCATTTACAAAATTCAAGAGGTCATTCTCTTCCAATATGAGAATAATCCTAGACTTCCAAGAGATGAAATTGGAAGCCCTGTCCAAACAATCTTCAGCCTTCATACCAATCATCTTGACTGCAGATCTCGATAAAAAACCCTAGTAGGAGCTAGGTCAAAAATGAAGTTTGGATTCTTGAGAAATTGATTCCATAGATGGATGTGCCCTATCAAGGCAAGTTGATTGGAGGTAATATTAAACCAATTCTGTGGAATAAGTACCAAAAAACTTGAAACCCTAATTTCTGATGCAGCTATAGAATTAGGTAAAAAAATGAAACTTTTCATATTTGAAAAATTCCTTCACCAACAGATGCGCCTTCCCTAGAGTGAAGCTTTAAATGCTCTTTTCCATCCAAAGAGATGAGGGAAGGCCTCATAATGTAAAACCCTAGCTTCCGACAATGGCTTCTTCTAGTATTGCTCTGAAACCATGTTAGATTTTCATACAATTATAAAAGTATAATTTAATTGCATATAAACAATAGGATCACTAGAATAAAGACAAAGCAAAGAAACAATGAACACGAGAATTTATCTTGGGAAACCCAACAGGGAGAAAACCCAACAACCTTCATATAGAGATGATCAATTCCGAGAACGGAGTACAAAAATAAGACAGAGAAAATGGAAAAATCTCTCCAATCGAAAACCCCAAAAATAATTCTCCTTGCTGAAGATGCGAACTTCTCCTCTACTAGTGTGAACTAGCTTGTGATGAGTTAATAACCAAATGAGGCACTTGTCCTCTCTATTTATACACTTTCAAAATTGGATTTTTTTCTAATTGGGCCGACTTGTCTAACTGATAGGGCCGACTTGACTTGGGGACAAATAAAATAATGTTTTATTAATTATTTTCTTTTTGTAATTTATCCCCAAGGTTTACATTGATTCTTTCAAGGTTTTTAAAGGATTAATTGCATCAATATATTCTCTCATAGGAGGTACACTAAAATACAATAAGAATGACTTTTGAAGTTACACTAATTCCAACACTTCTAAGTACATTCTTGATGTAGGAAAAAAAACATTTCAATACAATCTTTAAAGACCCAAGATCTACCGATATTCATGAAATTATGAAAGTAATAAGATTCTTTCCTAGACTCATAATTGATGACATGAATATGGCTTTCTAGGCATTAATCATAGGAGAAATATTGAAGTCTATCATAGCCTCTTTTAAAAAAGGAAAAATCCCTATAATTGATGGATTATCTATAGAATTTTATGTTGGGTTCTTTTGATTTGTTGGAGTAGGTCATGTTAAGATATATTAAGAATTGCTCTGAACCTTTTTTTTGCTAATTAGATCATGGGATTCCTGGAGTTTGTGTCATTTATTGTATTGATAAATGGATCAAATTCGGGTTTCTTTATTGCTAAAAGAGATCTCAAACAATGTTGTTCTTTATCACATTTTGTGTTTTAATTGGTGGTAGAGGGTCTAAGTTTATTTATAAAAGAATATAGAAGAATTGGAGATTTAAAATGGATAAAAATATAAAACTATATATTCATGTCACATCTTCTATTCATAAATGGCATCTTGATCTTTGGATATGTCCCAATCCAAGCATTGGAAAAATTAAAGATCTTAGATAATTTTTGCAAAGTGATAGGCTTCAAGGTCAACTTGAAAAAATATACAATATTACCTAATGAGCTAGTAGATGATGTCTTAGCTCAAGATAAAATTACATTTCTTATGAATTTCTATAATTTTGATCAGAGGTTAAATACCTTGTGTTCTTCATCAAACCTAAAGACTATAAATATGAGGATTGGATCTAATTGTATAAAAAAAAATCCAAATAATAGTGTGGTGTAACAAATCGTTGTCACATGGTGGGAGACTAGTGTTGGTTAAGGAATTTCTTCAAAGTATTATGGTGTATTAGATCTCTTTAATACAAGTTCCCGAAGGTATCCTAAACAGAATTATATGGAAGTGTTATAGTTTATTGTAGTCTAGAAAACGTTTGAAAGAAGGTATACCAATGGTCAAATGGACAAAATTGGCCATTCAAAAACAAATGATAAATCTTGACAAGCATATACATTCTACCATAGTCCTCACACTGAAAAGCTTTTGGAGGTTAGTGTACAATGAGTGCATGTGGGGAAGAGTTATGAAATAAAAATATTTGAAACGTTGAGGATTGTGGATTGGCTCAAATTGGAAAGGAAAAAGGAACATGGAGTTTTATCATTTTAAACACCTTCGTAAAGGTTTGATTTAGTTGGAAATTGGGCTACAAGGAAAATAGGGAATGGAAAGAAAATAAGGATTGGGGAGGATCCTTCAATCGGTTGTAAGGGTAATTATAAAGTTTTAGAATAGTGTCTAGAGGATCTACATGATCTTGGATATATCATTTAAAGGAAGCATAGATTCATCATTTAAAAAAATGCTTGGAAACAATGAATGGGTTACACTATATTTCCTAAATCTTTAAGGAAATTTCTCTTAAGAGTGGAGAAAATATGTAATACTACTACTCCATAGTGAAATAAATCTGACATAAGAGGAAGATCATATCAAATGCTCAAACAATTTAAGTATTGGGGAATACATAGTCAAATTCCAATACAAAACAAAAACTAAAGAAAATCTAGTGGTTAGAAGGTTGTAGTGGTGGAAAACAATATGGAAATCAGAATGCCCTTTAAAGTCAAAGATATTTCTTTGCTTGGAACAAAAATAATATTGAATTAGGATAATGGACAAAAGAGAGGCTCAACAAGTCCATGAGGATGCACATCTTATGTAAAGCAAGTCAGAAGACTATATATTGCAATTACCTTGGGTAAGAATTTATGGTATAATCATAATTTGTTGTTATGTCTTTTGATAAATGATAAAACTATAAGAATACATAAATCATTACCTATTTTTTCATTTATAGTATTGGGCTAAAACTAGGAACCAAATGATTTTCCAAGACTTATTATTCACACTTACACAAGTGGCACACAAGGTAAAGGTACTGGTGACAATATAAAATGGTTGGATTCTTGAAAAATAAAAAATAACAAGTCTTATTAATGCCAATTATATATAATCAAGCAAATCTAAGACAATATGGAACCTAAGTAGTTCTATGTTTTAATTCAAATATATAGTTTTATATTTTAATTCAAATCTTTACATTTAAATATATAGTTTTATATTTTAATTCAAATCTTTACATATACTTGAAATATGCACATTTGGAAAAGGGACCAATCCACATGCTAAATTGTATGCTTTATAGTTGTTGCTCATCACAACAAAAAATTAAATCCATACAAGTCTTTTGAGAATGTGATAACCCCACACGACCAACTCAGTAATTAGTGAAAATTTGTCTTCTGTTTGTAACTAAATACTTTCACAGTGATTTAAAAGGACTTCATACATATAAGATGTCGTAAACCATTTTACCAACTGATACCATACATAAAATAAATAGTAAATACAATTGTATTATCGTCACTGGAGCACATGCCTAACAAGGAATTATCTTTTACCATAACAAAACACTTGATAAAGTATACATCAACATAAAAAACAAAGTCACACATAAGATGTGCATACAATAGAGACTGATATAGGTGGTTCACCCGCATCTTGGGATACGTCCACAAGGAAGGTCATATCATATATTATCATTGATCAAGATTCAAGGGGTACAATCTGCAATACAATGATTTCTTTCCACTTGGTAAGGTCTCTATCTCATATTGAGAATCTTAAAAATAATCAAAGGTATATAAGCGTACCTTACTCAAAAAACTACATTAAAGAGCATTTCCTACTGAAATAATTAATGTTACAAAGATCGACTATACAACTTTACTACAATGTTACAAGAGAGCTATCTATCTTGCTCCATCACTTATATACCATGTATCACTCATACCCCAAGTACATGATAGATATTAAAAAAAAAAACATTCCTTTCTTTAGACATACTTAAAAGTGAATATTATATTCTCTTTTCTTTTATATTTCCTTTGGAACTTCTATGGAAGACAACATCAATCTTGCATGATATATATATCTATATGTATTATATAAATATGGAATCTCTTTCCATACAGAAAGCATCCTTTCTGCCTTAACCTAAATGTAGAGATAATTATGAAGATCTATGTATTTAGCACAAATAAAATATAAATAACTTCATGACTTCTGTACATGGGATTCGTATGATCCCAGCTTAAACATAAGCTATCCTCATACGAAAAGATGCAGAGTTAGGGGCAGTAATAAATATAACGTGTATATCTTAAATAGTTTCTTAGTGCTATTCAGGAATGGCCAAGTACCTTTATATAATAAGTAACCCACCTTATTGTAACGCTTACAAATACCAAATCCAAGGTCGGCGTCCCTGCTATCCCTGAGTATGAGGTAATGTATTCACCAGAAGATTATATAAGTACATCGATTTTCTTAACTAAAAAGGGTCCTCCTAAAAGTAAGTAAGCAGAGATTGCTTAACTCTGTAAGCCAAGTTTGTGAAGATCTCATAACCTATAAAATTTGTCCATTATGTGTGTACAAGTATTACTTTCTAAGAAGGTCGATTAAAGAATAAATCTGTTTCTTGAGTCTGTGTATACTGCTTATCATTCCTTTTATCTGAACTCTGATAATTCGGGGTGAAGATCCCTTCTTACATGTATAATAAGTATTTGAACACAAGGACCTATTCCTTACACAATATTACAACCCTATCAACAAAGGCGTGTAGATCGCAGTTGTAAGTTTTCAACTTTAAAAGTTTATTGAAGTATAACACCGAATCAAAGAAAGCATATAGGGATTCCTTCCGATCCAATTGAGTGACTGAAGCTTTGTAATAGTAGTCGATACAGATTATGTAACTAGAACAACTAAATGTAAGCGTCATAACTAAGTAGGCGCTACCAGCTATGTAAACGACAAGCAACTATGTCATCTGGAACTAAAGGATCGCTTCCTATCGAGTGACTACAAAAATCTGTGCATACAGAGGTCTAGATAATCAAGAAAGACAGAGACATAATTCACCTATATGATGCAGATTCCCATCTGGTAATGGCTGTATAAAAGCATCCATTCGAAAAATAGTGTTCCATGCAGTAATGAAGCAAAGCTTCGAGCAATGAAAAATATTGCCAACTCAACAAAGGAAACTCTCTGTTAGGAAGAAATAAAATCAAAACTCCACAAAGAAATCATACCTCTGTCTAATCGCTAGGCATAGATCTTAAGGTGAGAAATTGTATCTCTCCATCCATGCGTAACACGCTTAGTTCTGTTAGAAGAACCCGACAGTGAGCAACCCAAACGTATCTTTCCTTACTATTGGGATGGTAGAGCTGGGACTCCATTCTCCTCGTAGATATCAAGAAGAAGTCTATCTCCATGCTTATCATAGAGGTACATATTCAATGCTTATTGCAGAGATCGAATGAGGGAGTAGAGATACCAAGACACGTTCTACTGATCTAGAGATTCAACGACGAATGGCATCTCACTCCTCGCAGGGTTAAGCAGCAGACGACCTCTAGCGGAACTCCCTCCCATACTCCAAAATCCCCCTTTTTCTTATACTCCAGGTCTCGCTCTTTGAAGAGTCTGCCCAAGTTCGAAAAGGATTTCCTTCTTCCACTTGGTGTTTTGCGTTCCCTCAAAATTCCAAGTGGCCACTCAAAGAGTGCTCTGTATGGGGACAAATCCCCAAGAGGATCGCAGCATCCACTACAAGTTTTTTTTTAATAATAAACCATATAATAAAATTCCGCCAAGCTGAAGCAGATATCATCATCACTTATAGTAGGAATATAGTTATGTAACCCTTGCTATTTGTATGCGAAGAGAGACTCAAAGGTTTTATCCTTCGTCATGTTCTAAAACCTCAACTTTCTCTTTATATATAAATATATATATATATATATATATATATATATATATATATATATATATTATAAAGAGATAGTTATATCCATATTTAATTATGAGCATTTTGAGTGTGTAATTATATATATTTATACCAAGTACTTTATAGCATAAATAGTTCCTAAAGATAACCTTTAAATAGAATATTTCTTCTATCTTATACTTGGCATCCTCTTGTCGGTCTTAAGATGATAAACGTTTAGTTTTCATAGGATCATGTTTTAGCTTATGCTTACTACTAGATAGTAGGATTTAAAAGATGTAATTCCCTAACATCCTATGCTAAAACTAGGATGTCAGAGATATCCTTAGCAATACCTTATTATAGTTCATAGTAATGGTTATCCCAGTGTCAACCATTAGGATTTCAGAGTTATTTACTGCCTTTTGATGGGGAAGGTATTTTCGATATCATTCTCCAAGGCTAGCCGATAATTAAAACTTAAGTGACCTCTTTTTGTGAATATCCACATTCACTTAAGTGCTCATGACACGATGATGGCATTTGTCATCAAGTCATGGCATACTAGCCATTTAGACTTCCCTGCCTCGTCGTTTAGTTGCGTTAGAACCTCCAGTCTTCTAGGTCTATAGTCTCCTAAATTTACAACTTTTAGGAAATATATACAATACTATTGGGTTCCATTGGTGGGGCCTTGGACCTGAGCTCGTCACCAGGGCCATTTACATAGATGCAATCACAAGAATTTATTTTACATTAGGTCACTAAAGGAGGGGTGTTACATAATCCTCCCCTTTAGAATAACACTGTCCTCGGTGTTCAAACTTCTTATCAAATCGTCTACTCTTCTGGATTCTTCTTTCTTTGTTCACTTGTCGTCTCTTCTTTGGTTTTCTTGTTCATCTTTGAATCTTCATGATCTTCACAAGTATTTATGGTTCACACTTCTTTCACAACCTGTACATTGTGTAGCTCCTACAAGATTCTTCAGCACAAAGAAATTATACCATTTGCAATTTTTAAATCATAAGGTAAGCACAAATCTTTTGGAACACCTTATCATTCACAGGTTAGCATCATACACTTCTCAATTTTTAAACAGTAAACGTTTTAATGTTTATCATTCATCCTCCTCCTTGAGGAAATGTTTTCTTACTCAAGCCTTCATAACATTCACACAAAAAGACATTCATTAGTCTACAATACAAATCATTAATATTGGTCATATCATAACACGATCTTTCAACAACACTTGGTTGCTTATCAAACTCTCCCATGAATTTGGATTTTTAGCAGCTCCTCTGCTATACAAAGAACTCTTCCTCAAGTTATGTCTTTTTGAAACTGAGCAAATCAAACTTTGCAAACAGAATACTCTCTGTAAACCCAACAGAATAATCAGACTGTCTTGTTCTTCAGCTCAGTAGTTAGCATCCACTCATCGAATCTTCTTGTGTGTTAATCACAAGGAAAATATAGTGAGCCTCCTGCCCCATTCGATGGATTAAATTTGCCTAGGTCTTTGGGGTCAATATAACATTCAACGAGCCGCTTGCTCTATTCCACTTCCATGGGGAACATGACCACATTTTTAAGGAACTTGCCTCCTGTAACTGCTAGTGAGTGAATGCAAGATGCAGCCATTCTGCTTGAGTCCAGAAAATATTATTTTCCCCTCAAACCGTCTCGTTTGAGTCCAGGAAATATTCTTTTCCCCTCAAACCTTCTCATTTGAGTCCAGGAAATATTATTTTCCCCTCAAACCTTCTCATTTGAGTCCAGGAAATTTATGTAGTAACAATCACTTTATATGCCACATGCATCATAATAACAACCAATACATTCACCTATTTGATTTTCAGATTCTATGCATTTTGATGATTACACATCATAAATCATAAGTTTTTATCATCAATCGCAATTCATAAAATCATATAATCCAATAAGATGTAAAGCAAGTCATTACTTACTCTTGAGCAATTTTTCCCAACTTATCTATCAGTGTTCCTCCTTAATCATGTCATCAGTTGTACTTAAGATCACTTCCTAAAATGTTAGTATAAAAGAAAAAAATTGTTTTTCTTCAATTGCTCAATGATTGAATACATTCATCCCATAGCATTACACCCATGCTCATTCAATAATGTGTACACCATTTTCAACTCACCGTGATATATGAATGTAAACTCTTCAATATCCTTTGGAGGTTAAGTCTGCTAACAACAAACATGTTAGTATCATAATTTAATATGGATACATTTCTATTTAATACTCATTATCTAAAGATTCTTTTAATCTTCCCATACTCTTTTAAAAGATACCTTGATTTAATTTAATCATAACAAGGTTTATGATTTCTTCTTTTTCCATAATCAAACTCCTACCATTAAAAAAATAAAAATAAAAAATAAATAAATCCTTTTAACTTGATACACGTCAATCGTTATTAGAATATGTAACAAATCCTATCAGGGTTTATTTAAGAAGAGAAAATTTAGAATCATATGCATTCTAAAAATAAGATCATTTAAACTCCTAGGAATACTACTTGTTATTCCATATAGTAATACACCCTTAAGCTTATACTTGTAATTCTGAAAAGTACAAAATAAACTCTTAACGTTTTAACAAAATGACAATATTTTTTTATAACCAAAACACATTAGTTATCTCATCACATAAAATTGTTCATGTTTTTTAAACATATCTTTTAACGTAGTATGTTAAACTAATCCTGGCCATCAATACTCAAGATTAATACTTACTCGAGTGATGGACTTCATACTATCGCATCCATGAAAGGAAATGTCAAAGAGTCAACATATAATTTGCAATAGGCATACTACCAACACCTAAAATGAATAGACAAACATTCTATCATAGATACTTGAGGATCAACTTTTAATTCAAGGATTGCACTTATAGTTACAACATCATTATTTATCCATAATATTTTCCTGCTATATAATTCCATGATAAATGTCAAAAGAGTGTATAACAACCATTAAATAAAACATAACTATTATAATTTTGAAGATATTTTAGGAGAATTACTTTAATTTCCTTAACTAAAAGAGAACGTTAGTTATATTGATCCTTAGAAGTTTAGCATATATATATACGGAAAATTGAAGGACCATTATGCTAAAATCCGAAAAGATGGCGAATTTTTCAACAATGAAGGATCATTCAATTTATGCCCTAATTAATGAAGTATCACCATCATAGCACATTTTAATAATTTAAATTTGATTGGTATTTGAACAATAGAGGATTAGCATGGAACATTGGGAGTACTAATGACTTCTACATAGGCTTTGAACAATAAGTACATGCCTATCAATCATAACTGAATACATGCAAATCACCAAACTTGAATGCGTAGAAGCACCATTAGAATGTCCAATCAGACCAATTAAAGTTAATTTCCTTAATTCATAACTATAACTTTAATTTTTCACTACGAGGATGACTTTTGGCTATGCATTTACTCCACAGTGCAATATTAAGACAGTGTCATACAATATAGTAAACTTTTCATTTTTAGCATGCAACCTAGCACAAAATACTAAATAACATGAAGTATAACATGTATACTTACACTTTAACCCGATGAGTGATGAAATCCCATATTGTGAAATCCGATAATGTACTCTCGTCCATGAGGCATTCAAAACAACAATTTGTTAGTTGGTTTCAAATCCTTCATACTTATTTACCTTATGTTGAGTCCCTATAGGGCCAAGTGCTGAAACCTCAGCTCTGATACCATTTGTGACAACCCCAGACGACCAACTCAGTAATTAGTGAAATTTTTTCTTTTTGTAACTAAATACTTTCCCAGTGATTTAAAAGGACTTCATACATATAAGATGTCATAAAACATTTTACCAACTGATACCATACGTAAAATAAATAGTAAATACAATTGTATTATCATCACTTGAGCACATGCCTAACAAGGAATTATCTCTTACCATATCAAAACACTTGATAAAGTATACATCAACATAAACAACAAAGTCACACATAAGATGCGCATACAATAGAGACTGATATAGATGGTTCACCTACATCTTGGGCTATGTCCACAAGGAAGGTCATATCATGTATTATCATTCATCAATATTCAAGGGGTACAATCTGCAATACAATGATTGCATTCCACTTGGTAAGGTCTCTCTCTCATATTGAGAATATTCAAAATAATCAAAGGTATATAAGCGTACCCTACTCAACAAACTACATTAACGAGCATTTCCTACTGAATTAATTAATGTTACAGAGATCGACTATACAACTTTACTACAATGTTACAAGAGAGCTATCTATCCGACTCCATCGCATATATACCATGTATCACTCATACCCCAAGTACATGATAGATATTAACAGAAAACATTCCTTTCTTTAGACATACTTAAAAGTGAATATTATATTCTCTTTTCTTTTATATTTCCTTTGGAACTTCTATCGAAGACAACATCAATCTTGCATGACATATATATCTATATATATTATATAAATATGGAATCTCTTTCCATACAGAAAGCATCCTTTCTGCCTTAACCTAAATGCAGAGCTAATTATGCAGATCTATGTATTTAGCACAAATAAAATATAAATAACTTCACGACTTCTGTACATGGGATTCGTATGATCCCAGATTAAACATAAGCTATCCTGATACGAAAAGATGCAGATTTAGGGGCAGTAAAAAATATAAATGTTATATCTTAAATAGTTTCTTAGTGCTATTCAAGAATGGCCAGGTATATTTATATAATAAGTAACCCACCTTACTGTAACGCTTACAAATACCAAAGCCAAGGTCGGCATCCCTACTATCCCTGAGTATGAGGTAATGTATTTACTAGAAGATTATATAAGTACATTGATTTTCTTACCTAAAAAGGATCCTCCTAAAAGTAAGTAACCAAAGATCACTTAACTCTGTAAACCAAGTCTGCGAAGATCACATAACTTATAAAAACTATCCATTACGTGTGTACAAGGATCACTTTCTAAGAAGGTCGATTAAAGAATAAATCTGTTTCTTGAGTGTGTGTATACTGCTTATCATTCCTTTTATCTGAACTCTGATCATTTGGAGTGAAGATCCCTTCTTACATGTATACTATGTATTTGAACACAAGGACCTATTCCTTACACAGTATTACAACCTTTCCAACAAAGGCGTGTAGATCACAGTTGTAAGTTTTCGACTTTAAAAGTGTATTGAAGTATAACACCAAATCAAAAAAAGCATATAGGGATTGCTTCCGATATGATCAAGCGACTAAAGCTCTATAACAGTAGTCGATACAAATTATGTAACTATATCAGCTCAATGTAAGCGTCATAAATAAGTAGGTGATACCAGCTATGTAAACGGCAAGCAACTATATCATCTGGAACTAAAGGATCGCTTCCTATCGAGTGACTACAAAACTCTATGCATATAGAGGTCTAGATAATCAAGAAAGACAGAGACATAACCCACCTATATGATGCAGAGTACCATCTGGTAGAGGCTGTATAAAAGCATCCATTAGAAAAATAGTGTTCCATGCAGTAATGAAGTAGAGCTTCGATCAATGAAAAGTATTGCCAACTCGACAAAGGAAACTCTCTATCAGGAAGAAATAAAATCAAAACTCCATAAAGAAATCATACCTCTGTCCAATCGCTAGGCATAGATCTAAAGGTGAGAAATTGTATCTCTCCATCCATGCATAACATGCTTAGTTCTGTCAGAAGAACTATATGGGTGAACATCCCAAACATATCTTTCCTTACTATTGGGATGGCAGAGCTGGGATTCCATTCCCCTTGCAGATATCAAGAAGAAGTCGATCTCCATGCTTATCGTAGAGGTCCACATTCAATGCTTATCGTAGAGATCGAATGAGGGAGCAGAGATACCAAGACACGTTCTGCCAATCTAGAGATTCAACAACAAACGACATCTCGTTCCTCATAGGGTTAAGCAACAGACGGCCTCCAGCAGAACTCCCTCCCATACTCCAAAATCCCCCTTTTTCTTATACTCCAGGTCTCGCTCCTTGAAGAGTCCGCCCAAGTTCGAAAAGGATTTCCTTCTTCCACTTGGTGTTTTGCGTTCCCTCAAAATGCCAAGTGGCCACTCAAAGAGTGCTCTGTATGGGGACAAATCCCCAAGAGGATCGCAGCATCCACTACGAGTTTTGTTTTTTAATAATAAACCGTATAATAAAATTCCGCCAAGCTGAAGTGGATATCATCATCACTTATAATAGGCGTATAGTTATGTAACCCTTGCTATTTGTATGTGGAGAGACTCAAAGGTTTTAGCCTTCGTCATCTTCTAAAACCTCAACTTTCTCTTTATATATATAT
This sequence comes from Larix kaempferi, assembly GCA_027924585.1. Lineage (NCBI taxonomy): Eukaryota > Viridiplantae > Streptophyta > Pinopsida > Pinales > Pinaceae > Larix > Larix kaempferi. The sequence goes on from BSBM01000343.1 coordinate 5,216,015, forward strand.
ATATATATATATATATATTAATATTATAAAGAGATAGTTATATCCATATTTAATTATGAGCATTTTGAGTGTGTAATTATATATATTTATACCAATTTCTTTATACCATAAATAGTTCCTAAAGATAACCTTTAAATATAATATTTCTTTTATCTTATTCTTGGCATCCTCTTGTCGGTCTTAAGATGATAAACGTTTAGTTTTCATAGGATCATGTTTAAGCTTATGCTTACAACTAGATAGTAGGATTTAAAAGATGTAATTCCATGACATCCTCTGCCAGAACTAGGATGTTAGAGATATCCTTAGAAATACCTTATTATAGTTCATAGTAATGGTTATCCCAGTGTCAACCACTAGGATTAGGATTTCAGAGTTATTTACTGCCTTTCGATGGGGAAGGTATTTTTGGTATCATTCTCGAGGGCTAGCCGATAAGTAAAACTTAAGTGAACCCTTTTTGTGAATATCCACATTCACTTAAGTGCTTGTGACATGATGATTTCATTTGTCATCAAGTCATGGCATACTAGCCATTTAGACTTCCCTGCCATGTCGTTTAGTTGCGTTAGAACCTTCAGTCTTCTAGGTCTATAGTCTCCTAACTTTACAACTTTTAGGAAATACATACAATACTGTCGGGTTCCACTAGTGGGGCCTTGGCCTTGAGCTCCTCACCATGGCCATTTACATAGATTCAATCACAACAATTTATTTTACATTAAGTCACTGAAGGAGGGGTGTTACAGAAAAGTACTAATTGCTTGAGCAAACCAAAAGTACATAACTGAAAAAAGTCAATTTACTACCTATTATGGAAAGAATACATGAGGTAAATCTTACTTTTGAACATACTCAATTTACTTATGTTAATTGTGAATTTAATGTTAAATCATATGAAGTTTATAAATATGTGCTACTGGAGAGTACCTTCACTAAACAATTTTTTTAGAAGGGAAAGTCTTCATTTTAAAGATGAAATAAAGAACTTTTTATTAATACTTACATGATGACAAGAGGTGGTATACTTTATGAAATATAACACTTATTCATGAAATATATATTTAATTTTACTCTCTAAAATATCAATAAAATTAAAAAAAACTTGTTTATAAAAGATATATTCAATTTTAATCTTTAAAATATCAATAAAATTAAGAAAAAACTATTTATAAATATATAAATGATTTAAAATGTATTATAAAGTTCAAAATTATTAAAATTAACAGAATAAAATCTGATTTTTATTTGTATTTATTAAAATTAGCAGAATAATAATTACTTTAAAAAAAATACTTTTATTTTTATTTGTAATAATAAGTAAATACTATATAAGATCGTTCGCTAAGTAAGAATAGCTGAAATCACAATTTGGAGTGCTCAAATCGCAATTTCAACGATCTGGGCAGTTTAAAAATAGGGTATTTAGTGTAGTTTAGGGAATTAAGATTGCTGAAATTGTAAAATTGTGGAAATAGCAATTTCCAATTCCCCAGTTTTAGGTATCTTTTATCCTATTCTCTAGATCATGGTTACTTAGACCCAATACCACTCCTACCAATCAAAAAGATTCTAACAAACAAAAAAATAATAATAAGTAAACACTAAATACTCTACTTAATAACAATAAAACAAAAAGTGCTCAAATCCCAATTTCAACGATGTAGGTAGTTTTAAAATAAGATATTTAATGTAGTATAGGAAATTAAGATTGCTGAAATTGTAAAATTATGGAAATAGCAATTTCCAATTCCTCCTAACAATGAGGCGTTTTAACTGTTTTTTATCCTATTCTCTCGATCATGGTTTGTTTAGACCCAATGCCACTCCTACCAATCAAATAAATTCTAACAAACAAAAAAATAATAAACAAAAAATAATAATAAGTGGGAGATTCTAACGAACAAAAAAATAATAATAAGTAAACACTGTACTAAGAATAGAAAGTTGTAGGTCAAATACCCACCGTTTCCATTAAAATAAATATTAATTAAAAATCCCATACAACAAACAAACAAACTTGACAAATCTTCAAACAACAACAAAACCCCTTATTTGAAAAATCAGCAACAATAAGGAACTTCGGGACGGAGTACCCTATGGATCGAACATGATCTCGTCATTTCTGTGTTCAAATCTTCGATGGGAGGGGCAACGCATCTACCGATTTCATTTTCAAATATTTGCATGACCACTGAGGGCAAGCTGACGGAAACCGATATTCCTTCCAAGCCGTCGGTATTTCGGTGAGCCAAAAAGATGCAGAACATAGCCGCAAGGGCTCCTAGCCTGCTTCCTTCAATCCCTCCGTAGACTGCTTCTCCCCAACCGAAGTCCAAATCCCGGTAATCGATTTTGGAAACGTCGGAAGCGAAAAGGGCGTCCACCACTGTGATGTTAGGATGCCCTTTCATTTCCATGAAGTCTATAACCGACCGCATGTACTCGTCGTTCACACCCATTTTTGCTTGTTTTATCAATTTCACAGCGAAAGACAGCGGCATGTTTGCTAGCTCTCTTGCTGTTGTCTTCGCGCATGCATAGCCAATCGCATTGCCGTAGAAGCCCTCGGGAAGCTGTGGCTTCAGTATCGTGCGGACGTCTACGGGAAATATGAAGCGAATTTCGTGCTCCGCGGGCACCTGGAGAGCCCTGGCTCTTGAACGCCACAAACACGCCGATAGAACTTCAAAGGTTGCACACTTGCCTAGCTCTCCTGCTACTTGTCTCCTCAGCGATTCGATCTCGTTAGGCCCAAAAAACAATGAAATGTGCCTCAAATCCTTCTCGGGAACCATCTGACCATCCTTCTCTTCTATTTGATCGTATGCGTAGAGGGGGAATTTAACTTCGGGATTTGTGCGAGGTTGCAGGATTTCTCTTTTCCACACCGGAAGAACAGAAGGCCTTGCTGCCCCCTTTGCCATTTCGCATAGAGCGTTCATGAACTGAAATATGCCACGGCCGTCGCTCATGGTGTGATTCCACAGCAGGGCGAACACGAACCCTCCACATCTCAAACGTGTTACCTGAAAGTTTCAATGCGATGTTGATGAATATTGAATGCATGCAGATAAATCTGAACTGAGTTCAATATCTAACAGGAAAATTCTAACCTGAATGAGTATGAGAGGAGAATTGGTAACAGTTTGAGAGACTAGATCGAGGCGGAGGAGATCCTCCCAGCAGGGAATAGGTGGACGTAGGTCTCCAAATTCATCCAGAGCAACATCCGCGTCGGCTTCCACAAACAGTACGCCTTCGCCGGTGCAGTCGACAATGAGCTTACCGGCAGGCGCGTCTCTCAATCTGCCGGCGAAGGGATAGTAGTGTACCAAAACCTTGGCGAGCCCTTCCCTGATAACTCTTGCCGGATCCTTGTCAGCCTTCTTCGATGGGTTGGAGCGATAGAAGTGAAGAACAGGAGTATGACATCTTAGAGCCGCTTGATCATCAATATTGGAAAGGTATAAAAACTCTTTTGGAGTAGGAAGGGAAGGAGCGACCAGAACAGCTGGTTTTCTTGTCACCTTGAATCTCAGATCAGATGCCATGTAAACAAATTAGTGAACACAGACAACTGGAACCTGCAAACGGAACACTATATCAGTTCTTGACAGAAACATATACACAATAGAAGATGTCTACAAAGAGATCACAATATATTACGTCTAATATAATAAACCTACGAGGGAGGTAGTATGTAGGAACATACAGGACCCTAGAATATAGGATACAGAATGGCATAAAAAATGACTCTGATGTAAAATTAGGTTCGTTTTATAAACTGAACAGACTAACGGTAGAAAATGGTCAACGTTGACCGCGTCTTTCGTTTCATAATATAATAATATATAAAATAACTGTCTTAGTTATAAGTTCCACTTCGATTAGTTATTCAGTTATAGGAAAGATAGTCAATTCTACTTCCTCGCCTTTCCAAACCTTTAGGATCATTATTATTTAATTTAATTTAATAACTTTCAACTAAGTTGAAATCCTTACCATCATTATTATTTAAATTTAAGTGTAATAATTTTTAATTTTTTTTCCTTCTCTAGAGATACTCACAAAATATTACAAGTGTAAAATTTTACCAATTAGGTTTTCTATCTATATAAAATAAATTGGAACATACAACTTATTATCATAGATTTATTTTAAATCTGCATCTATTAAGCATCAAAATTGATTTTTTTGAAGTATAAATTCTTTTTATCTTAAACTTTTTACATACTAAGAGAAAATTTACACCTCAAGGTATTTGATCTCTCCTTCATATATCTAGGTTTAAGATATTTGCATATTGGTCATGTGTTGCATAATTTTACAGGTGTTACACAAACCACTTGACATAATTATATCAACACTTTATTGATTTATATTATAATAAAGTATAAATGTGTAAAATTTGGCAAATATTATGATAAAAATATATATTTTATGATACACGCAAAACTAAAAATGACCAAATAGTCAATTTACATTTTTATGAAAAGACCCAAAAATAACCAATTTCACCCCTAAAAAATACCCTAGAGAGATGTTCTAAAGGCGTAACGTTATGTAACATGACATTCAATATTAAACTATTGAAAGGGATCAAATATGTTATGGTGTAATTTTTTTCTTAATATGTAAAAATTTAAGATAAACAAATTACACCTCTAGAGATTGGATCCCTCTCATACGGATTTAAAATAGTTCTATGCCAATTAATTTTCAAGTTCAATTTCTCCCATCATGATCACCATATTTAATAAAAGTTGTCTAAAAAATCAACGATTAACAGGGTTTTATTGGGATTTTGATGGTAGAATGGGTTCAACACCCTCAAAAACCCCTGGTGCATCCAAAATTCTAGAATTTGACACCTCGATTTTGAAAAATGACCGGTATTTTTTCAAAATCATGCCGTAGAAATTCATTAAAAAACCCCTAGTGCACCCATGACAACTATAACCTTGATTTTTAAACAAAATCATGCCCTATAAATTCATCGATTGTAGCTTAAATCGTATAATTTTTAAATTACAAATATTTAATATTTAAAGTGTTAATTATAAAGAAATAATATATTATCACTTTTACATTAAAATTAAACACTAACAATCTCATTTATTAGGTATTTTTCACTTTTTCCCATCTTCAAATGCTTCACACATTATTTGACCATTATTCATGAAATCGAATGGTTGGCATACTCTTAGATAAACATTCCATTTGTATGGGGGCATTAATATTCCTTTCCCTAGTTGTTAAACCTAACCATATTGTAAGTAAAAGGTAAGGGTGTTGTAATTATAGGCATACTCTTAGATAAACATTGCATTTGTGTGGTGGCATTAATATTCCTTTCCCCTTGTTGTTAAACCTAACCATATTATAAGTAAAAGCTAAGGGTGTTGTATTGATTGATTGTGTAATTTTTTACTTTAAAATTATATGTAAGGGTGTTGTAGTGATTGATTGTATAATTTTGGACTTTATTAGGATTATTGTGGAGTTAGATGGTGATCACATAAATTTAAAATTTAATCGTTGAAGAAATAATTAAGGGCTCGTCTAAGGTAATGTTACTTAGTTATGATATGTTAATTGCAATGGAAACTTTGAAAAATAGAAATATGATAATTAAAAATAAATATTAGAGGTACCTGCATAAGAATTTAGAACATAGTGTAAAAGATGAAATGTAGATAATCTAGTTTCCTTCCAGAATATATAACTTTTTTTTTGGAAAATTAGTATAAGTCCAAGAAAATGGTGTTCTCCTAAGTTTGGTTTATTATTTTTTTTCTAAAATATAATGCATATGTTCATGTTAGGCCCAAGTTTGGTATGTAAACACTGCAATTTTTTGAAAAATATTTGTGGAGTTGTAGATAACATGTGATTATATTGTTCCTTAATTTTTAATGTTGATTTTATTTTTTTTAAATTAAGAAAGTCAATGAAGCTTTGAAATGAGAAGGTGGAGCATTAGGCCCCACTATGAGGGCCTTAACACAATTAATGTATTTTTTCATAGTGTGTAGGTATTCATTTGTATATGTGTAGAATCATTTTCATTTTAGGTGTCAAACCAATAAAAAGTTACAAAGAGAATACGAGACCTATGTTTTTTTAAAATTTGAGATATGAACCAAATAAAAAATCTATCCAGGAGTAGATTATGAATGATCTAAAATCATTGAAGACCATCCAAAGATCCGTTGAAAAGTTCCATAGAAGAGGTTATGTGAGGTCTAGATCATCTTCAAGGAGACCTCATCCCTCAGAGAGGAGGAAGAGGTACGCATCAAACAATACAGTGAGTAGTCTTGAAAGATCTATGGTGAGATACAAGAAGAGAAGGTATTCTTGTGATGAATTAATAGGAGAGCTGAGAAGACTCAAGCCCCCAAATTTTGATGGAGAAGTAAATAACGGAGAAGATGTTGAAGCATGGTTGTTAGAATCACGAAGTTCTTCCAGTTGTACCAGTACACACCTAATATGAAAGCACAAGTAGTCATATATCATTTGCAGGGTAAGGCATCTATTTGGTGGGATCATCTAGTTAAGCTAAAAAAAATCGGCAAAGACATCATCTCTTGGAGGAAATTTAAGTAGTACTTCTAGAAGGAATACCTCTCTGAGTGTTACTATGACAAAAAGATGGTAGAGTTCTTTGAGATCAAATTGGGAAGCATGACGATGGAGACCTATGAGAAGAAGTTTTTGGAACTTTTGAAGTATGTGGACTTCATTGAAGCTGAGAAGGTAAATATGCAAAGGTTCCTAAGTGGTCTTCCTGAATCTTATAGAGACAAAATCCAGTATGATAGACCGAAGAACCTTAAGGATCCCATCTGGAAGGAAAAAAAATTATATGAAAAAAATAGGAGCAAGGACCCATACCAAAATAATTGGAAGGATATGAACAAGAACAAACAGGAGTAGAGAAAGAAAGGTTTCCAACCTTCAAAATTCAGAAACAATAATTCTAATCAACAAGGACATCCAAGGGAAGAGCCTTCAAGGAAAAGACCACCTGTGGAATGTTGGATATGCTAGGAAAATCACTTTTCCAGTCAATTCCCACGTAAGAAAAATAACCTTAACAACATTCAAGAGGATTCAATTGTTGGATATGTAGGTGGAAGTGTTCATAGGATCTATGTAGCCCTGGATGGGAGGAAAGCTAACCACCATTTTTGAATGATTGAGGTAGTAGGTAATATTGCTAATAAAACCATATCTATTTTGATTCATTATGGAGCTAGAAATAGTTACATTCCACCTTTAATATAGTTGAGAAATTCCATTTGAAGAAAAGTAAACTTGAAACAACAATCCTAGTACAGTTAGCTACAGGAGCCAAGAGGAAAGTCACAGAATTTGTAAAAGTGTGTCCTTTATAAATGAATGGATTGAAAACCTTTGCAGACTTAATCACCATACCCTTGGTGTCATATCATGCATTGATTGGTTGGATACACACCATGGCATACTAGATTTTCATAATAAAGATTATACTTGTTTGGATGAAGAAGGAAATTGAGTGACAATGAAAGGTATACCTAGACCCATATCCTTGAGGCAGGTCACAACTCTACAATTGAAGAAATGTCTCAGAAAGGGATGCCAGTTATATGCAATTCATGTGGGAGAGTCAAAAGAAGGAAAAGATCCAGAACTGCGAGATTATCCAGTACTACAAGAGTTTGCAGATATATTTCAGGAACTGCTAGAAATGCCTCCTAAGAGGGACATTGATTTTTCTATCGACTTGGTGCGAGGAAAAATACCTTCATCTAAAGCACCTTATAGAATTAGTATTCCAGAGAAAAGGAATTACAGATGCAGTTAGAGGAGTTACTAAAGAAATGTTACATAAGACCTAGTGCTTCACCTTGGGGAGCCCCTGTGTTATTTGTAAAGAATAAGGATGGAACACTAAGACTCTGCATAGATTATAGACTGTTGAAAAAAGCAATGGTTAAAAACAAGTACCCCTTACCAAGAATTGATGACTTGTTTGATTAGTTGAGAGGATCCAAGGTGTTTTCAAAAATAGATTTGAGGCCAGGATACCACCAAATTAAAATTAAGAATGAGGATATGTCACATACCCAAAATATAAACATTTTATGTTATGAGAAAAACATTATGTTATATGTTATTGTAATTTTTTTATTATTATTGACCAAGTGGGGTCAAGGATGACTGTAATTAATTTCTCAAATATTTTATTATTAATAAATTAAAGAGGAGACAAATATCCCAAGGAGGCTGTTGAAAGAGTGTTCACTGACCCACTAGGAGGAATGAAATGGGGTGGAGAGAAAATTGACACTTGGACGCATCATTAATGCACTTCTATCTATTGCAGGTGCAAACTTCCCTACATTTATGGTCATGTTCCCCAAGGAAGTGGAACAACGCAGGTGGCTAAATAATTGTAAAAACTGACTAGAGACCTAGGAAATCTATGTTGGGAACCCATGTCTTTACTTTGTTAGTATATTGTTGTTGGACGCATATGCTTTGTAAGTCGTCTCGTAGTATTTGTTGATCCATAGTTTATATTAACCCATAGTATTGGACGCATATGCTTTGTAAGTCGTCCCATAGTATTATATGTCCCATGGTTTTGACTCATAGTATTGGCGCCTAGACTTAGCCCATGGTTTGTATTGACACATAGTATTGACCCATGGTATTGGTGCCTAGACTTAGTATATAAGTGTGTGTTGAGGCTTATGAAGGCACTGTGAAGTTAATTGTATTGAGCTTGCACAAAGGAGGTTGCCGCCTCGAAGTGGCCCATGATCAATATAAAAGTGATTCTAAGTTCTATTATTTTTGATATCTCGTGTATTTGCATTAATTAATTATTGCAGGTTCTTCACATCTGGTATCAGAGCACTTTCTTGGGCTCGTTGGGTGGAATTTCTGCCAAATTTTTTTTTCGCATCTGTTGCAGCTTTGGATTTGGGAATAATCTCTATCTGCTTAACTGTGGGAAGTACTTGGGCATAATCCCTAAAACTCATTGTGAGGAGTACCACAGGAACCCCAAAGTAGCTGGCCCATTGAGAGGACCTGCCAGCGAAAAGGACAACGACCCCTACCTGATTGACTAGTTCCCACCCGTGAGGTAAACCAAGAGCTGTCGTTTGTGGCAAAGCGGTTATCATTTTTACCTGAGCCGTGGAGTGAGGGGTACTGCCCCAATACGCAAGCCGTTAGACAACATTGGTGGCCGAGTGAAACACCTGAACTGTTAGGAAGCCGTACATACCTAGGGTCCATATCTATTTTCAGTTGAACTATTGCCGATCACTTCCGCTCTAGATCCAGTCGTTTCAGATCTATTCTGAAAGTCGTTCCAGATCCAGTCGTCATTTCAGATCCAACCATTTTCGATCCCTTCCGCGCTGTTGCAGATCCATCTGTTGCGGATCCCTTCCGCGCCGCTGTTGCCGATCCATTTTTGGAAAAAGAAAAAAAAAAGGGGTATACAATTCTATTTTTTGGCCATATCTCCCTTATTTCCACTTTGTTTTCCTTGAAAATTCATTGACATCCCTGCAATCCCATTCTACATATTTCATTCCTGAAGACCCTATCCCAAATTCCACTTCCCAAGACTAGAAATCCCACATTTGTCTATTTTTAGGGTTTGCCATAACTTCTTCAATTTTCACCCGATTGCCCTCAAATTTTACCATAGAGTTCCCGCTTCTAAAATCCCCATTTTTTGCTTCCCTGTCCCTCAGAAAGTGTCAAAAACCTAGTCAAACCCCAATTACCCCTCTGAGTTTTTCCCAAATCCAAATTTCCCCTTACTAAATAAGCTTGTGTTTGTGTTTTTCTATCCATCCCCCCCCCCCCACAAAAAATAAAAATAAAAAAATTACTGGTTATGGTTGTCACTCGCACAGCAGCAAACACCATGGAGGAAGCACTGGTAGCCATCCAAACCAAACTCCAAGATATGGATGAAAAATTTCTCATCCTCCATCTTCAGCATTCAGCCATGAACAATAACCGACAGCCAAAATCTTTTGCAGCCACTGGGTTCTCTTCTTCCACCAACTTTCATGGGCCGAAGCTTGATTTTCCTCGCTTCAATGGTACTGATCCGACTGGATGGATATACTGAGCAGAACAATATTTCAGTCTGCATAATACTTTTGATGTTTAGAAAGTTCCACTTGCATCCTTTCATTTGGAACAGGAAGCCCTTCAATGGCACCATTGGTACATCAAAGCTCATCCCGAGCCAAACTAGACAGATTTTTGCCAACTCCTTTTGTCACGATTTGGTCCTAGTTCTTTTGACGACTTCACAGCACTAAACTTCACCAAACTGGCACAGTGCGAGAGTATCAGACGGAATTTGAGAAACTAGCCAATCACACAGAAGGATTGTCTGATGAATTCTACAGGAGTTGTTTTATCAGTGGTCTCAAGGATGAAATCCACTTAGAGGTCAAAATGTTTTGTCCCAACACAATGATGGAAGTCCTAGGGTTGGCTGAGGACAAGATCGCAGCTCAACAACGCTCCAAACCCACCAGAAATATGGGTTCCCAATGAACTCCCATCACGCCTACTCCTCAACCAACTCCTATCATGCAATTGTCTGAAACAGAGATGCAAGCACGTCGAGAAAATGGGCTTTGTTATAATTGTGATGAGAAATTCACTCGGGGACATAGATGTGTTCAACAAAAGCTCTATCTCTTGGATGTGGATTCTCTGCCTGCCTCAAAACTTGATGAAGAAGCTCCAGATACAGTAGATGATCAGGTCGACATTCAACACCCGCCTATTGACACCCCCATCTCAGGATGACCCACCCAAGATCTCTCTCCATGCTGTAACCGGCATCACCACCCCACAAACAATGCGAGTCAGGGGATACTTCAAGAAGCTCCCTCTTACCATACTCATTGATTCTGGTAGCACTCATAACTTCATTGATCCTCGGATTGCCAAACAGGATAATTGTTTTGTCCATCCTTGCTCCAACTTTGAAGTCATGGTTTCCAATGGGGGCACCTTACCTTGGAAGGGGAAGTGTCACAATGTGCGTATCTCTATGGAAGATTCTAACCTGCACTCTCACATGTTTTCCTTGTCCTTAGGTGGACGTGATGTGGTTTTGGGAGTTCAATGGTTACGCACACTTGGCCCCATCTTATGGGATTTTGCTGAACTTTGGATGTAGTTTCCAGTCAATGGGGCACAACACAAATTTATGGGCTTACAACCAGGGTCTCTCTGCATCATCAGTTCACATCGCCTGGAAAAAATACTTAAGAAGAATTCACATGGTGTCATTGCTCAGCTCCATTCCATTCATATGCACCCATCAACAGTCTCCACTACTTCCTTGGATAGATATGCAGGTGTCTTTGCTGAACCAATGAGCTTGTTTCCTTCAAGAGACCTTTCCGGTAAGAATTTAGCCGCATCTACCTCTAAGCAGGAAATGATGACTATTTTGCACACAGTCCAGAAGTGGCCGCCATCCCTATTGGGGACTTATTTCTGCATCAAGACTGATCTCCAGAGTCTGGAAACTTTCCTGGAACAACGGGTCTCCTCCCCAACACACCTGAAATGGGTTATCCAACTCATGGGTTATGACTATGCGACCGCTTACCAGAAGGGTAAGGACAATATGGTGGAAGATGCTCCTCCTCGCACATTTTATGACCCAGTTTCTCTTACAACTATTTCTTTGCTTGTTCCAAATTGGTTGCAATCTATTCAACGGGGCTATCTCTTCTATGAGCTCCATGCTTCTTCATCAGTAGGGTACTCTGGGTTCCTCAAAACGTATGACCAGGAACAATGTAACTTCTTTTGGAAGGGACTCAAAAGGACAATTCAACGGATGGTGGTTGACTGTGATACTTTCCAGGTCAACAAGGGTGAAACGACCCTCCTTTTAGAACTGCTCGAACCCTTACCCATCCCTCCACAGATTTGGACAACTATTTCTATGGATTTCCTAGAAGCACTCCAGTGGTATAGTACCACATCTCAAAGGACACCAAATGAAGCAGTCTTTGTACATGCACCACCAGTTCTTCTTCCATACACCTTCAGCAGCTCCCCAGTTCAGTAAATTGACTCAATTCTTCGAAACCGTGATCAGCTTCTTCTCATTCTGCAGGACAATTTTCACATGGCAAGAATTCGACTGAAACGACAAGCCGATCAGCACCGTTCTGAGCGCACTTTTCACATCGCTGATATGGTTCTTCTTCATCTACAACCTTCCATGCAATCCTCCCTGAAACTCCAAAGGCGCCAGTGGCTCGGAATGCAACCTAAGGATGCTACAGGGGACCTACTCCTTTAGATTCTGCATCAATTTCCACATCTAAAGCTTTGAGGACAAAGCTTTTTCTAAGGGAGAGGGGATGTTAGGAACCCATGTCTTTACTTTGTTAGTATATTGCTATTGGACGCATATGCTTTGTAATTCGTCCCGTAGTATTTGTTGATCCATAGTTTATATTAGCCCATAGTATTGACCCATAGTATTGGACGCATATGCTTTGTAAGTCGTCCCATAGTATTATATGTCCCATGGTTTTGACTCATAGTATTGGCGCCTAGACTTAGCCCATGGTTTGTATTGACACATAGTATTGACCCATGGTATTGGTGCCTAGACTTAGTATATAAGTGTGTGTTCAGGCCTATGAAGGCACCGTGAAGTTAATTGTATTGAGCTTGCTCAAGGGAGGTTGCCCCCTCGAAGTGGCCCGTGATCAATATTAAAGTGATTCTAAGTTCTATTATTTCTGATATCTCGTGTATTTGCATTAATTAATTATTGCAGGTTCTTCACAATCTATTTACACCGATCAAATTGGAGTAGGAGGCTAATCAAGTTTTACCTTGTGATAATTCTAAACACAAAAAGAAAGAGGAATGCACAAGCGCTTCGATGAGGGGAAGGATAGAGTGCTTGGTTGAGATAAGTTTGTTAATCTGATTTAGTATTGCTATATGCAGAACTCAATATTGCTGAAAAGCAGAAGTCTCATTCTGGAGTATTGTCAGCATCACTATTGAGTTGCAGAGGATAAAATTTGCTACCACACAACATCTTTGTCCTAGAGGTTTAGTGAACAGGCTCGGGGGTCCCAAGGAAAGTGACTTGGCTGTCTTTAGGAGAAGGTTGGGAGGAATGGGCTCCCTTGGGTGTTTGTTTCCCTCTTCAGTATCAGGTTCTTATTGTCTTATTGTCTTTACTCTTTATCTTTCTCTGAAGATGTTTAAATATATCATGAATTCCATATTTGCTTCAGTTAGTATAGAGGATAATTATTAGCCTGATTCTGTGATGTGAATTGAAGGAATAATTAGAAAGTATAGTAAGAATGAATGAAATAATTCTCTGTATTTTTCCACACACAGTTATGTGTCGTACTCTAGTACATAGAAGTTAATTTATAAATAGATCAGAATGATTGAGTATCACAAATAGAATCTCTTTTATATCAGTCACTCTATCCTATTTTAAGTACAGTAACATACTACTTGTTTATGAGACAGAACCTTTAAAACCCTAGAAGTTGCTTCCATAATCAAACATAGGAAATAATTATTATATAATTATTAAATTAAATTGAACCAGAGGGCTACTGTATAAACAAAGAATTAGGTAACTATAATTCTACTTATAATCTTTGTATTATAAGTCATCGAAAGAATAGTTCTGTTATATCATTTTATCACTATTTGTATAATCATTAACAAGATTACGAACTGAACTTATAGATATATATATTTTAATAAACTTCATATAGCTCCAGATAAAACCTACTAGTATCATATTCCATAAGCATTGTACAGACTTATAAAGTTTAAATATTCTTTTTCTTATGAACTTCCTAAGTAAACAACACTGTATAAATATAATTTTCTAAAAATAAGGACCTTACAATGCTGTCACAAATGCATCGTATTAATCACATTAACATACAGAATATCGATTTTAAGACATGCCAAAATCATTTAAGAATAGGGTAATTTTACTGACACTCATTAAAACAATCAAACAAATAGATTTTAATACATTCTGGAAATAATAGTAAAAGACTTAGATTTCAGACTTTCTTAAACTAATGCATGAGCAGTTTTAAAACTATAATTTAATTCATGTTGCAAACTCTAAACACCTTTGCAAATCCGTATTCAAGTACCAAATAAATTATTAAATACAAACCACCAATTTAAGCATACTATCATATGAAGAATACCGTTGATATTAATTATAAATCAAGGTAAGATTTTGGGTTAAGAGTAATCTCAAGATCCAAACCATAGGGTCTTTCCCAGTTCACCGAAACATGTATCCATTCTTTAAAACTCGATCCAAAAATTAGGGTTTTGAAACAGAGTTTAACTCTGCGTTTACAAATTTACAAAACATAATAAAATGCTTTTACGAGCCCAACTTAGACTTCAGTTAACTGATGCTCAAATAAACATTTGTTCGAGTTCTTCGACACGACCATGAACACCTTAAAACCAAATACTTTTATCACCACCGTAAAATAAGGAAGAGCGGAGCCATAAACCCACGCAGGCTCATACTTGTGGCTGGTGTAAAATTTATGTAACTTGGAATAAACAATATAATAACAAGAGCCGAGTTTTTAAGCTTGGGGGTTTATCCCAGTGATCCCAATACATGATTTTGTTTTATATAAAACATCAAATTATCTAATATACAATAGTTACTAAAACAACGTAGTAAACATAGAGATACTGTAGAATTCATCCATGTGAATCTAACTATTTTAAATCAAGAAAACAATAACAGAGCTTCCAAGCTCAAGGTATACACCCTTTATACACAAGCACCATCTTTTCAAAATTACAAACAAGACTGTACATTAAATCGAGAGCTTAAGGTTTTTCGTGAGGACTCACATTATGCCGAGAACAAAAACATAAACATTGTATTGCAGGATTCAACCCCGAAGGGTTTAATTTTAATACGTAAACATTTTAATAAACAAGCAAACAAATTTTCCATTACCAAATTATCTTCCAGAACAAGTTTTATAAGATTCGTAGCTCGAAGGTCTGAAACCCTACGATTTGATTACAAGTGTTGCCATATGGCATACATCTTACCGAACAAACATGAAACCAAATTTAATCCTGAATCCATATCACGGCGAGGTGAACATAGTTGGGAAACAATGCCATATCACCATCATTTACATAGTAGAGGTGGCCCAAGAGAACCACCGAGGCTTACAAGGGCCTTGCATGCGTATCATCACTTTAAACAAGCAGAATCTCTTCTCTCATAAGAGAAAGCTTCATCAAGAGGTGAATCCTGTCACTGAACACCAACAAAACCAGTAAAAGAACGCAGTTAGATATTGATGCAAGAAGGAATTAAAACCTAAAGAAACTAACATTGTAATTTATGGAATAGCTTACCTCTTGTAACAACTTTTCCAAGCCGTGAAACCATCTTTCGAAACCTGAGAATGCTTGAATATTCAAACCCTAAACTGTCGGGAGCTTGTCGGCCTCCCCTACCACTAACTTTGCAAAATTGAATGAGTGAAAAGGGTTTGATAGTCTTTTGATTTCATGATTATGGTTTAACCCAAAGCCCAAGACCATCACATGGTCCATGCCACGAGGATAGCTATTCTGAAATCCACTATGGTCACATTTATTTCAACATTAAATGTTAACCTGTCAAAACTGCCAATGAAGAGTTCCACTAAGTATTCGTACTTGATTCCTTGATTTGTATAGTTTAAAGTCTAATCGTAATGTATCCAACGCTAATCACTTGTTTATTATAAGCTTATAGCCATGGTTGTGGGATTTTAACCCTGCCACATTAAAAACCCTATACATAAGAGCTAAAGAATTTTGGGGTTTGGATTTATATAAATAAACCATGATCATAATATAAGGTCAAATTACATTTAGCATGCACTTATGTTAAAATGTAAGTTAAAATGTGAGTCATATATTTATATAATTTATTTATGTATGTCCACAAACTTAAACAAACTCATTTAAATGGCGAATATAGATGGGGTAGGTATTACCCTAGTTCTTTTTAAGTAAGCCTTCTACATGCATTCTCTTAACGTCGAAGTATAGGGTAATTACAGCAAGTCAAATGACGTACAATAATATAATCTTCAACTGGAGATCACTCTCACCTGTGATCTGTACAAAGTAGAATGAGCATTAGCTATGATATAGCTAACTAAGCCTCGGGGTGTTCATAGGACCCCCTTCAACAAGGAAAATAACAAGGTTAGTAAGCAAAAATTACATGTATCTCAAGTCGAAAATACATAGCTAAGTGATGATCCATTAATACGACGAGAGGGAACTGTTGTACGTAAATTAAACAAGGGCAAGAGACAATCATATATAAGTTAAAAAGCACCATATAAGTTAATACATGATTTCCAACAATAGTTACATGGACGTTTATGTCACTACAACTTTTAACAAATTATGACAATACATGAATATGTACAAGTCGAGATTATAAATATGAGTAAATAGATTTTAATGAGATAGTTGTCATTAAATGTATCTTTCGCATAACAAATAACTAGCATTTATATTGTGCATAATTTTTTTTAATTTTTGTGAAATTTGGGGTTGTTACATGTGGTATCAGAGCGCAGTTCAAATACTAGGCCTGAAGTGGATCAACTCGCGCAAATGAAATTTAAAAACAGAATTATAATTACTAATTTTATTTTAATTTGTTTTATGTTCAGCACTTTTTATATTTAGTTTGCGGGTATGGAAGGACCAGAAGATTCAACTGAGGACAGGTTCCCTCGTAATGATAAGAAAAATAATGAGTACGAACACATTAATGTAGAAAATATATTTGTTGAATTAAACGATAACTCATCTCAATTATTGAGAACAGTAAGAGATTTAAAAACAAAAATAAAAACTGTTAAGGAGGAGATCGCACGAATTCTAAAATATCAAGAGGATTTGAATCAAATCCTATTGGATAAATTCCATAATATTGATAAGAATGAAGGAACAAAAAATAATTCTGAATCTCGAACCGCCCTACCAACATAAAGTTAAAAAGTTAAAACTTATTGATTATGAAACTAGCCCTTCTTCTTAAATTAATGTTAAATCACACAGGAAGAAGCATAAATATTCCAGTGATAGTAGTGAAAGTGATTGGTATACTAAAAAGAAGAAGTACAGACCCTACGAAGAGATTTCAGGTAAATTTAAGAAGATAAAACTACCAACTTTTAATGGAGAATCAGAAAAGAGTGAGGAAGCTGAAGC
Organism: Larix kaempferi; assembly: GCA_027924585.1. Lineage (NCBI taxonomy): Eukaryota > Viridiplantae > Streptophyta > Pinopsida > Pinales > Pinaceae > Larix > Larix kaempferi. The sequence goes on from BSBM01000343.1 coordinate 5,233,358, forward strand.
ATGGCTGTCCGGTATGAATAAATATTTCCACATTTACAACTACTTAAGTCAGTTAAAAACTAAAATGGCAATTTATAATTTGTCAGGAAAAGCTGACATTTGTTGATTCCCCCTCCCCCCCCAAAAAAAAAATGGGTTGATTCCAACATATACCTACCTACCATTCCCAACCTTCCATGAAATCCAATTACCCATCCAAGGATAGGATCTAATCAAACCCCTCCATATAATTACAGGAAGTTTTCTTTGGATCCCTAACCCACACTACAACGAATATTTTCTTCATATATTTGTCCTTTAGAACCTCACTTCAAATCCCTTTGTCAAAGAGACCTCTCTATAAGATTTTTAAGCTCATGGATGAGCTAAACCAATCCATATTTTTAATTCCCCAACCTCCATATTCTTTGGAATAGAGATACTTTCACAACTCACCAAGTGAAATGTATTCCCATTAGGTTTCTTATCCCATAAGAAATGCATCATTCTTTTATGGATACCTTGTAAGATAAAAAGAATAAATTTTGCAAGATACATCCAATATAATGGAATGATCTCCAAAAAAATCTTAACCAATATGTATCTCCTCCCTAGTGAGATCCACCTAAAATCCCACTTACTTATCGTTTTCTTCAATTTCCTAAGTAACTAGATCTAGTCATTTTTCCTATAAAAATTACGCTTCAAGTAATATCCAAGGTATTTGAATTGTGTCTCAATACTTCCACATTGAAAGGGAATATATTAAGTACCTGATGAGAATTTATTGATCAATATTATTCTACAGAAACATGGATTTCCGAGCACTGACATCCATTCCTAAGCCTTCATGTTATGAATAAAATAATAATAAAATAAACATCAATATATATATAAATATAAATAATAGTAATAATAACAACAAACAAGAATAATATAAGAATATAATTAATTAGTGAAATGGTGTAACTCTTTATGAAGAGTTGCATTAGACATCCTTTAAACAATTATAAATACGGAAAGTCTATCTTGTAAAAGACCATATCTATTTTATCAACTTTTATATATATTTATGGATTATTTGTATTTTCCAAAGTGGAAGTTCGAGAAGTTACAGTAAACGGATTCTTACAGTTATAGTGGTATCAGAGCTAAGTTAAAAAAAGAAAGAAAATAAAATAAAGAAGAAGTAAAACCGCACATGGTTTTAAAGTGCACGTGGTTTTGTGAAAAGTGGGTTTGGTTTTATTCCCTAACAAGAAACCAAAAGTGAGATTTGAACTTGGGTGGGGAAGGTTACAATCATTCCTCCGAACCAACCATTCTACACCATTTAAAAAAACTTAAGGTGAAATTAAATTAGAAGAGCATCAACACAAATAATTTTTACAAGAAGAATCATATTAAACATTGTTATTAAAAAAAATAAAAAAAGCAAGGAGGATTCTTTCCAAAATTCGAAAGGGAAGAAGACAAAATCAAGGAAGACCCCATTATCAAAGAAGACCAAGTCAAAGAAGAACTTGAAGCAAAGACGAAGTCACGAATTATGGCAAATTCAAAATCGGAAATGACATCACAATCACAAGCAGCATTGAATGAATTAAAGAAATCTAAAACCAATATTGATTTTCAATTCAAATTATAAAGCTATAAATGCAAAATCGTTTAGCAGAACACGGGAATAAAAGATTAACAAATAAAAAAAAAGATCTCTAGAATAGGTTATTAGATAAGGATAAGGAAATTTCATATCTAAGAAGCCATAATCGAAACCTAGAAGATAAAATCAGAAACTTCAAAAATGTCGAAGAATCTTCATATGGAAGTAATAACGATTTAGAAGATGACATAAAGCGCTTAAACAAGCTTGTCATGGATAAAAATGCGGAATTAATGCAAACCTAGAGAAAGCTAGAAAGTCAAGAATCAGAGAGATGTCAACATCAACAACAGAGGGAAAAACTTCAGCAAGAGTATGACGACATTAAGAAGACACATAAGTTGGAAATTAAGAAAATTAAGGATGAATTAGCAAGCAATACCGAAAAACTATTTCGACTAAAAAGTCATAACAAGACATTACTTACTAAAATAAAGAAGCTGAAGCATAGTGGGAAGACGGAGCATTCAAATGAAGACCTTGAAGGAAGAATACTAGAAAAGCAAGAAGAAAACCAACACCTCAGAAAGTTTAAACAAGAACTAGAGGAACAAGTCAAGAAGTTAAAAGAGGACAAAAAGTCACAAGACGAAAGGTTTGAGAAAATTCAGAGAAATAACAATCTACTGGAGAACAAAGTAGCTCAAATACAAGAGGAAGCATCCAGACTCTCCAGAAAACAAAATCAAGTTGAGGAAGAAGAAATAAATTCAAATTCAGTCTTCGTCGCAATTCAAAAGGAATTCAAACCAACAAAAGAACAAACAACAATAAATCCCTATCGACACCCCAACCATATAAACCAGTATCCTAAAAAGAGGGAATTGTCGAAAGATAATGGTACTAATGTGCTCAAATCTCCTGACGACAGATCAATAGAGAATCCCAACAGTCATCAACAAATCAATTTTGGATGGATTGATCCGTCAACATATCGAAAGTTATGTTCTACACTTAGAAGTTCATACTGACATGTTCATCAGCTACAACATCACAAGGAACGGTGTGACAATGTTATAAGGCTTTGAGGACAAAGCCTTTCTAAGAGAGAGGCAATGTTATGAATAAAATAATAATAAAATAATCATCAATATATATATAAATAGAAATAATAATAATAATAACAACAAACAAGAATAATATAATAATATAATTAATTAGTGAAATGGTGTAACTCTTTATGAAGAGTTGCATTATACATCCTTTAAACAATTATAAATACAGGAAAGTCTATCTTGTAAAAGACCATATCTATTTTATCAACTTTTATATATATTCATGGATTATTTGTATTTTCGAAAGTGGAAGTTCGAGAAGTTCTAGTACACAGATTTTTACTGTTGCACTTCACAAAATATTATGATAAGATTGAGATAAACCAACCATTCTGCATAAGTCCTCGTACCAAGCAACAATACATCATCAATGTATAATAAATTATTGATATAATTATTGGGTGATATTTTGACTACAAGAATATTTTTTTCCTTCTTTGCTTACTCAATGAGTCTGTTGAGTCCTTCCATAACCAACAAAAATAAGAGAGGAGATAGGGGGAAACTGTGTCTCATCCCATTCACAAGGATAGCAAATTTTGTTGAGGAAATACAAGCCATAATCCAATCAACAACTTCAATGGGAAGCACAATATGAATAAGGACCAGTCTCAAAATGTTTCGGTCAACCCTGTCATAAGCTTTGACTAGATCCATTTTTAAGATTAGAGCCTGTAGTCCTTTAGTCTTAATATAATGTAGGATTTCTTGTGCAACCCCTATAGCATCTAAAATATTCCTATTGGATAGCAATCCAAATTGTTCTTTAGTCATGTACTTTTCTATTATAGGTTTTATCCCATCTGTGATCACCTTTGTAATCACTTTATAGACCAGGTTGCATAATGATATAGGTCGAAAATCATTGAAAGTTTTGGGATTCTCTTTTTTTGCAATCAATGTAATAAAAGTAGAATTCATGCTACCAGAGACAAATGCTATGATCCTTCATTCTTTAATAAAACCCAATAAATCTTTCCCACCACATCAAAAAATTCTAGAAAAAATTCAACAGTCCATCCATTAGACCCATTACTTTTTGACTTGGAAAATTTCTTCAATCATCCCTTCGATCTCCTCCGAAGTGACAACTTCTCCAACCTTTAAACCTTCTGAATTACTAAAAAACCCTAGGACAGTGTTGTAGGACACTCAACTGAGCCTCAACACAATTTGATTTTTTTTTTAAAATATCCTTCAAATGTCTGATAGCAACCACCTCCAAGGACTTTTGATCAGAAATTTGAGAACCATTGCAGTCTGTAACTTCCCATATATTGTTTTTCATCCTTCTCTAATTGGCATAATTATGAAAAAAAATGTATTATTATCTCCTAAAGATAACCAAATCACCTTACTTTTCAGTCTCCAAGTCTCTTCCTCTTGCTTGAGCAACTTAATATTTTTGGATTCAACCAAGCCAACTTATCTCTTCTTTGAACAGAGAAAATATCATCATCCATATTAGAATTTATATGGTCAATATCAGCTTCTATTCCTAAAATCTCATGTCTCAAACTACCTTTCTTTTATTTCTCCCACCTAATGACATCATGTTTTAAAAGCTTTAGTTTTTGCATCAGTCCCTACATGGGAGAATCAAAATCATATTGATCAAATGAAAACCATCTATTTCTGATAAAACTAGTGAAATCCCTTTCTTGTATCCAAGAATGATTAAATTTGAAGGGATAATGTCGATCAAAATTTTAAAATTCAAATTGTAGACAAATAGTTCTGTGATCAGACACACCAGAAGAGAGAGACCATGATCAACATCTTCCTAGGATATTACATAGTTTTTCTGCCACTAGGAATCTATACAACCTCTTAGCCACCCCATCATCCCATATTCTACTATTGTTCCATGATGGAGTTAATACCCCATGAACCACATCCACAATATTTGTTGCTTCTAAAATCGAACAAACATGTTCATCCATAGGATCCACCAAAATCTCATAACCCCAAACCTCTAAGGCTAATAAATTCAGTTTTAAGTCCCCACAATTAATGAGATCATTATTATTAATCAAGCTTAAAAATATAATCTTATCCCAAAAATACTTCCTATGGTGATAAGGACCATAACAATTTAGGATTTGTATAGCCTTATCCATCCCTCTAATTTTCCCCTCAATAAGAATACCTCGAAAGATTTAAAGGATCTAAAATCAACATTTAAAGGGTTTCTGGCAGTCAATAAACCTCTTGAATTTCCCAAGGAATCTATGTTCCTACATTCCTAGCGAGGAAAGAATTTTAGAAGCTATTAACAAGATTTTATACCTACATACACGGTCTCTTGAATCATAACTATGTCAGGATTTACCACTTCAAGGATATGTTTCAGGGAAGCATGTTTTGGGGAGATCCCAATCCCCCTAATATTGAAGGATAACAAGATCATGGGTCAACCACCTCTATGGGGCACTTTGCTCTAATATCCCCAAGTTCAAAGTTGAAGGAAGGAGACTAAACATCAAGCATTAAGAGCAATCGAGGTAAGGGAGGAAACATAAGGGTTGATAAATTTATCTCTGGGCAAGTCAGGGTTACTTTTATTCACCTTCTCAGTATTTTCCTTCATGCCTTTTTTTCTTTCTTGAAGTAACATTTGAACATCGAATATAATTAATAGGAATAATATTTTCTTTATCATAGGATTTTCCAAAAAAAATGGGGATAAGCTCCCTAATCAAGAGGGTTGAATCATAACAATTTGGAGGGGAAATCACTAAGGTATTTTCATAGTTATCTGGTAGAGAGGAGTGATAAATATTAATGACTACGGAGGATGAAACCGTAGATGAATCCAATACAGTTTGTATCTGAGAAGGACTGGAAAAATCTACTAGAGATCCTCCTTCCAATATATGACCAATTCCATCCCTTAGTTTATCTAAATTGTTAAAAAAACTTCCCACCGTCAGACTGAAAGCCAGAGTATCGTCTATCAAGGGAAAATTCTAGTACAATATTCGATTAGTCTCACTAGAGGGCCTTGAGACCACAAAATGTGAGGACGACAAGGAGACCCTCTGAGAAAAGTCCGGAATCGAAAAAATATGGGAGTCCAAACCAATAGTCTCAACAACAATTTGGCATTCAACTACTGAAATTTTTTGAGCATTCCTGACTAGGGAGGAATGATAAGAAAAACTCCCATAACATGGACACAGCCCACAAGAAACGTTAGACTTCACATAGTTCACAATATGTTCAGGCGAATAAACTTTTAAGAACCGAGGAAGCATAGAAATGAGCTTACCCATAATAGATGAGGCCAATAAAACATCCATCGACAACAGAGAACTGGGTCCATTGCATAAGTCTTCATCTTCAGACAAATCCTAAGGAGAGGAATGAAAGTACTCCAAGTACTTCTTCGTGAAGGAAGTAGGACAAGAGGGACATTTATCATGCAAAAGACCAGTCTCACGACATATATGTAAACGAAAAGGCACACTCCAATAATCAAGATGCTAAATAATGGAACCCTCATTCAACACAATCTCCACTTCGGCCAGCAAATGATCCACAACATCCATCTTAGTTAAAACCCTAGGCATCCATTTCTCAGAAACGAGTCAAACCTCATCTTCAAATCTAATAAAATGCCCTATAGAGTTTGCTACACACATAAAACCTTCCTTCGACCATAAATGAAAAGGGTATCCTAGAAATAGGACCCACATATGACAATTTGTAACCCATTCTTTCCATCGATTAAAACCCAAATCCCATGTATATAAAACTAGTGAGCCTGACCTAATTGTCCATAACTTACTAAAGATAAAATTCCTCACCTCTTCCAATAAAAATTGGAAAAACACCCAGCCATTCATGAGCATGATAAGTTTTCGTGTGTGGTCAATGATGGGTTTCCAATTCACCATCGTCTAGGATATCAGTTCTATATGATTCATTGATGTATACTCCAACCGTCCTAGGAGATCCCTTGACAAGAGAGCTTCCACTTGATCTATAGTGATATCCTTTCCTATAACACAAAGATATCTTCCATCCTTAACCTTTTGAGCCTTGATAAAAGGACAAAGTTTTGCATGGGAACCAGACAACCTATGCATCGAAGAGGAAACTTTTACCTTATGGCTGACATGATCACCAATATCCATAATAGTGTCAAAACGACCATCCTTCGGTACCGAAATACCCGAAAGATCAGAACCCTGTTTCACAATCTTACTAACTACAAAATCCTATCCATCTTGAACTGAAGAAACAAGGGAATATGAAACCCCATTACCACCAGGTAATGTTTTCAAAATTGGGTCATGTCGAGAACTCTCCACGAGAAAGCCATTTTCCTTCAATGCCTTAGCAATAGACTTTGTCACTTTTTTCTAAGAGGAAGACAAAACCCTTGATGAGATAGTGATTATAACCCCTTTTGACTCTGGTTTCAACATGGCACCCTCCTTAATGAATAATTGTTCGTCAGATATGACATATGATGTCATATAAGTCCCATCCAATAAATTATTAATTGAAGGCATGACCGTCCCAACATGAGATGGAAAAATTGAGGGTTTACTGAGAACATCGTTACACTAACCTTTTTTCAGGTCACTAGACCACTAGGCTTTCTTAGAATCCATATATAAAGAATAACCAATCACAATATGACGACAAACCCAACAAATCCAAACAACATAATCAATACACTAGGGTTTGATTAACACAAAAAAACTCTGCAAACAAATTAGAGTAACTAAAATAAATAAAGTAACTAACATTTGAAGGTATATTCCTGTAACAACCCCAAGCTTACTATAAATGCATAATACATTTTTTTTTCCACTATATACAATGAGAGTTGATAATTTGTAAAAAAATTTGATTACAATTAAATACTAAACATATATCATTTCTACTATTTATATTGTTGGAAATTATTCTTCCCCTCCATTCTAAAGGTCATATTCCTACCTTATAACTCAACACACACACATATATAAATGATACTTTGTCCACACCTACCAAAATGTAATCCTACAAATTCTTAAGCAATATATATACTCTACGGATAAATATCCAAATATGACTTCCAAATTATATATTCTTATTTTAAATTGTCACAATCAATTTCCAATAATGATCTCCCTATTTTAGCATAGGCCATACAATCACCAACTACAACTATTACAATGGAGCATATTACAAAGAACCATTACTTCCTAAATGTTATGATCTCAAATGAGATCGCATTTCATATATCCATACATGAATAAATACAACAAAATAATATATTTTACTTTCCAATGCTCAATATATATATATATAACTAAACACCATAAACACTACATTTAACACATCATATGTATATACATATCTTAAGAGTAATTACCTATTTGTTTTATATCCTTTTCAATAATTTCATATGTACTTATAAGTATAGTTCCTCAACAAGGTATATTTTACCCCATTCTCCCCTTTGCATCAATTATTTCATATGTACTTATAAGTATAGTTCCTCAACAAGGTATATTTTACCCCCATTCTACCCTTTGCAAGTTAAGTTTATGTTGACCAGCGACATAAATTATAGCAAAAATTCTTTTAGACTTCACCACCCAAGCCCTATTTTCTATCAGTGAGATAAAGCGACGTCCTCTAAGCATGTATACATAAACCCTGTATGTATACATTTCTTGCTTAAACATAAAAGACCGTGTCAAGTTTTAATGACATACCTATCTCACTTATTCCTTAGGATCGATACATTGTGCAACCCAAGAGGTAATTAAAATGATTAACAAGACCATTATTTCCAAATTTTGGGGTTGCATCCCACCAAGAATGGAGGGGTGAACAAAAGGCTAGCAAATCAAACATGTTTCTCTAGATGATCTCCACGAAGCTCGTAGAGAAGACAAAAAAATAATAATAACACACATACTTGACTGCAAAGAGAGACATTTTATTTAATTATACATAAATAAAGAATCCTTATATTTTTAAATGTGACCTCAAAAGTCTCAGTCCACTTATTTAAAAACCACAACTTCGACTTGCATTAAACAGATGACTGAGAATTTAAAGGTGGAAAAGAAATACTTGATCGAGAAACATACCTCATCCATCAACCAACATTTTTATGTCCCCAAAGGGGATCATATATGAATCGTTAAAACCTTATTAATGTGGGCTAGAGTCTATGGTAACCTATAATTTTTTTGTCATTTCCTATAGTTTAGACAAAGGTTGGAATATTTTTTTTATAACTTCAAAATTTTAAAATGATTGTTCTTAAATTTTATTCGTTGTAGAACATATGTCGTCCTCATTTTTTGATGCCCATAAGGAGGTGGCGAGATGACATCAGGTTTCACAGAGGACCGACATGACTGACTGCCATAATTTCTCAAAAAAAAGTGCACCCTGGTTGTCATTTAATGTTTCATTGCTCAATGTGCCCTGGCAATATCTATTTTTAGGTAGAAAGCAGGCTTTCATTAGTGGAACCCATTATGAAAGCATGAATTAGGAGCTGGAAAGCAGTCTCCAGTGTGGAGATACGGTTTCCAGTGCCAGTGTCGGCTGAGGTGACACCAAGTGGCATTTGTAGGTAGAGTGTTATTAATTACAAATGCAATGCTTTTGGTACATATGATGCCTTTGATAACTCCCCTCTTTTGGGCTATTAATTTCCTTTTGTTTGGTTTAATGTTTGGAATATATATTACACAGTTTTGGCTTATACTGTTAGGGCGTTGTGTAGAACAAGTTTGCTATGCATTAATGCAGTTTTTGTTTCCCACCATGTTCACACGATCAAATGCACAGGAGAATACACATGCTAAAACTGTCTCCAATGAAAATGCAGAATTATTGCATGGCATTGGCCATGATTTGAATTAACTTATTATAGTTCTGAAGTTGTGATGATGTTCCCAAATCTGTTTTCTCACAGATGAATTAATCTAAATTAATCTACAGGGCGCTGGTTTATCATGTCCTTCATAATTAATTGATTTCATCCATCTCCTTTAACATCTACCCAATGCCCTTAAAATAACTTATGAGCACATATTAGAGTGTGTTTGCAGAGAAAAGCAACTGAGAAAACTTTAAATACTTTCTGATGCGATCTTCTTCTTTGACAGTCTTATATGTAAACGGTAGCAGGTATCCTACTAATTAGTTCATCACAATGGATCCAAGATTATATTTTATTATTGTTGGCTAGAATATGGTATATGTGCTTCTGCTATCTAGTTGTGGGAAAAAGAAAAAACAGAAATTAAGTGGACAACACATTCGATCATGAACAATTTGACACATAGATTTACCCTAGAGAAATTCACTCTGGGAAAATCCAGCAATGGAATGGCTTTGTCTGTGCTCTATTGACTCTTTTGAAAATAAGAGAATTACCGATTATAATGACTCTAATGAGAAGAGAACACTTTGAATGTGCCTCTGACTACGACAACAGTTCCTTCCTCTGCCTTTGTTTGTGATCTTCATCCAAAGTGAGAATTGGGTATTGGACTCCGAACTAGCTTCAATCTCTTGGCTCTATCATTGTTGTGAAGAATTCATTTGAAACACGATCCAAACTTCGGTATGAACACTCCAATGTTGAATTAGATTATTTCTTCCAATTCTAACCCCCCATTTGTTTTTCTATTGAAAGGGAAATTTATAAGGTAATGACTGTTTGAATTCCCATTGGGACTCTTTGAATGCTATTTAGTTTGGCCTTCCATATTTCAAATGATACATCAACCCATAATTCGGTTGTTTGTCTTCCACGCATTCACACCGTTTAGCATGAAGAGCTTATCACCCATTCATAGCAAAATGAGCAAGTGGTGTCAAGTTACAGCATACCTGCGTAAGGATTGTTACCATCACATTATTTTAAGTGACCCAACATTTGTTGCCTCATTTATATTGGTGCGATATACCTTCATTTCAAGTGTTGCAACCTTGCTTCAACCAAAGGACCACAATATTCCGATCCAAATAGTATGATCTGTCCTCGTGTCACCCTGTTGAGTTTCCTACATGGCATTGCTTGTGACATATCTTCATTTCCATGGGTGCAGTCTCATTCATTTGTAGTGGTGCAATTGATTTCAAGTAAATGGTTGTCATTTGCCCTTCATTTTAGAGGTTGTGGTTTGTTTACCAGTGTGAGTTCTCCTTTCACCCAAAGATTGCGATTGGTCTTCCATCCAAAGACTACGATTGGTCTTCATGGAGTGGTGGGGAGTTCCCTTCATTTTTATAATTGGTATTCACTGCTTCAAAATGAAGGCAGCAACACATTAACGCATGCTCGTAAGTAATATGAGAATAGTTTATTTCACTCCTGAACTTGGTCGCAGGCTAGACGTTGACTTAAAATCCTTAGCTTGGAAAAATAAAGTTTCGTTAGGTAGGTTTTTTGCTCGCTATTCAAAGGAAGGCTAATGTTTTATGGTATTCAAACTCCAATAGCATACTATAACCTCTCTAACACTTAGTTATGTTCGCTCATTCTAAGTATAGTCCCAGTGAGTTAGGCATTTCCCCGAAGTTGGAGTTCACCCTCTTATGTGCCTAGGCCTTTAGCATGATTAGGCCGAACATGGTAAGGGAGAGGAATTTATTGCGAGACCAAGGCAGGGAACCATTGGTCCCAAAAGGTGGGACATGCTCACTCATCATATGGGAACGGGGATGGGAACAGGAACAAGGGAGAAACAACAGCTTCCTCATTGTGCTGATCATTTAAGGATGAAACATTGGGTTCTCGGTCGTGCACAAGGGCCAAGGCAAAGCTTCGTCAAGATATATGCATAATTATGGTGAAAAACTAAATACAACAAAGCATGAATTCTGATGCCTTAGCCAATTCGTTTTTTTGCATGATCCTTTTTGGATCATACCTCCCCACTTGGGATACATTTGGTTCCCAAAATCCATTGACAAAGAAGATGAGGGAACAATTTATTGACTTTCTCACTCTCATACCTTTTTTCCTTCCTCAGTAACTGACCCTTGAGTCCAATCTTCCATATTTCATGTTGCCCCTTGCATCTAATTCAAACCTTTAGTTCTAAAATTGAATTCTTGTCCAACTCCTCAAGTGCAGTTGGTGTGAAATCCTCCACTCATGGAAGACTTAGAAGTACTTTCATTTCCTCCTCCCCGTCCATCATAGATGGTTTGAAAATGCATAGATTTTCCACATTGACAACCGAAAAAATCCGTATATACAAGAGTCAATGGAAAATAATTTTTGTTGACTTGTTCAATAATGTCCAAAAGGTCCATACCTCAGTGACTTCAACTTCGTCATTGCTCCCTTCGATATTTCCTTTCCAAGATACAACTAGACACAATCTCCAAATTGTAACTTATGATCTATCTGATCCTAGTCATGATGAAGCTTATACTTCACCTTTTAATTGCTCGAGTACCTCTCGATGAATTTGCCTGATTTTGTTAATGAAATTGCATGCTTTTCTTGTCTCCTTGTACATCTTTGGTGCCTTTTCCTCTTGCTCTCCATAAACAACATCAGAAGATGGCATTGACAAATAATCGAAACAAGCCTCAAAAGGGGATTTTTCGATGGAAGGATGTATTGCCCTGTTATAAACATTCTGGGTAAACCAACTGCTCATCCCACGTCTACAAATGCTTTTGATTATAGCCGCTCAACAGCTACACCACGATTTTTTTCACCACTTATATCGTCTCATCTGTTTGGAAATCAAAAGTTGTAGAGTGCTTCAGTTTTGTGTCCATTCCTTCCCTTAATGTTGTCCAAAAAATGCCCAAAAATATGGAGTCTCGATCAAATACAATTGATGAAGGTAGTCCAAAATGTATCCATACATTTAGAAAAAACAACTTTGTTGCTTCGTGACTATTAATGGTCTTTTTGGACTAGGTAAGCACACACAGTTCGTTGAATCTACCCGCAACTATGAATAAGTAAGCATGTCCTCACCTTCTCATTGGCACTCCTCCAATGAAGTCCATAGAGATAATATCCCATGGTATATCAGGAATGGCAGAGGCATATTAATTCAAGCTTTATATTGCTATATTTTCTTAGTATTACACAACACAAAATTATTTGGTATATTGTGGTTATATGTTGGAAAAAATTATTTTATCTTAATATATTGTGGCTATATCTCAAAAGAAATTTATTTTGGTATATTGTGGTGATATCTCAAAAGAAAGACACGGTAAAGTATTTAAAAATATTTTAGGTTAAAATAAAGGATTTAGAAATTTTTAATGTGTTTAATTACCTTAATGTAGAGATAATTTTATGACATCTATTGATTATATTCAATAATGATTATAATAATTCATCATTACTATCAAGGATTGGAGTAATAACATCAATGATGAATGTTTTGAATCATCTTTCCGTTTGCGGCATTGTTTCTTTGACAAATGTCAACAATCTATTATGAACTATGCATCAACTTTTTCTCTTTTATTTGGCACTGTTGTTTTCTGTCAATGAACTGTCAAGAAATTTTGAAACAACCTACAATGTTTTTGCTTTCATATTAAGCTTGATGGTCATCTTTTGCTATATAGTCTATCGATATTGCGTATCAATATTTTGTATAGTCTATTAGTATGTTTTCGTTCATTAGCTTCACTTGTATGCATATAACTTAATTTCAGCATTAATGTGTGTCTAAGTGAAAATCGCTCATTAGCTTCACTTGTATGCATATAACTTAATTTCAACATAAATGTGTGTCTAAGTGAAAATCGCTTCTGAATGTTTTTCTGCTTCAAATCATCTAAACAAAAGTATATCACTTGTGACACTTTTTTATTTCATACTAAACTTGATGGATTTTTTTTTACTACATAGTCTATCAATATTTCATATGGATCATGTTCTGTTTTGGTTCATTAGCTTCACTTGTATGGATATAACTTAGTTTCAACATAAATGTGTGTTTACCTGATTTTTTTTATGAATGCTCTCTTGTTTCAAATCATCTAACAAAACTATAGCGCTTGCAACACAAATTTTCACTTGCGTCTACATCTTTGCTTATATCTGTTAGCAAATTCTGTGACATTTCCCCCTCGTGGCTCTTTCTAGATAGATTAACCGTGATTACAGGTATAGACAACCTTGCAATTAAATTCGAAAACAAGGCTATCAGATTGGCGGATCTTCCAAGGTTGCAGAACCGTAAGTAAGGACACATTTGGAAACATAGCAAAGTTCGGACGACTCAATCGAAAGAAAGAGACTTCACATACCAATAAAAATTAGGACTTAATTGAGGATCCAACCACTAGATTGATTCCCAATAACACATTATGACTAAAAAATTGGCTACCACAAGGTCAAGTAAAAAAATGGGTTGTGACACAAATGGAAATTAGGAGCGTGACTGGTTGACTGGATTTTCATTGAATAAAAACAAATTACAAGCACAACACCACCCAGTTCCTCTATGCACAACACGACGTCTCGTGCTATATTAATGCACTATTATATAGTTTTTCCTAGGTCTTGTGCCATCCCAATCAAATCTCCAATCAATCCATAAATCCCTATGATTTAGGATCTTGTCTTGTTGTTGAGCTTTAAATTGGATTTGATTGGTAAATATCTCTCTTGCTTGCTTGCTTACACGTGTTCTATGTGCCATGGTGGTGTCCCCTCATTTAGATGAACTCTCCAAGTGCCTTTTCTTTTATTTAATAATAAAAAAAATAGTTTGTTGTGACAAAGTGTCACTTTGTGCTTTTGAGTTTTAAATAACTGTTACATAAAAATAATTGTCACAAATAATAATTTAAAAATAAATAATAATGTTTTGGGGTATCACAATTCCCAATTTTTTTTCATGGTTGGTTATGGGCCCTCTCTGCCGAGCAGGCTTGACTCCATGATCAAAACAATCAAAAACCTCGTTTCGCATAACATAATCAAAACCATCAAAAACCTCGTTTCGCATAACATAAACCTTAGTTTGCACTCCCATCTAAACCTATCGTTTCCACGTTCCAACCACAATTTTAATTGTAAACCACATATTCATTGCTAATGAAAATACACACTTATAAAACTTTGTATACAGATTTTAAATACATATTTGTTAGGAAAAAATATTGCTTTTTATTTTTAGGACAATATTTTAAATATATACTTTTTAGGAAAAAAGTATCATTTTTATTTTTTACTAATTTTTATTGTACATATATCATATTTGGTGTGTGTATGCCTATGTGTGATTAAGTCAAATAACCCTCAAAATGTGTCTTAATGCTCGACCCCATAACAAGTTTAATTTATAAAACCTTAAAAATAAATTTATTCATTTACAATTATACAAATCTAATAATCCTTAACCCAAATACTTATTTGTATTCTATCATTATATATCTTAATTTTATAATAAAATAGATTTTATTATTTCTAAAAACCTATGTTTAACTCAAATACTTATTTTCCTATGGAAGATATTCCATCATTATATACCTTAATTTTAAAACGAAATTTGATAATCAAACCAACCTTTTTTTTCAGAGATATACATGCTTAATTGATCTAGCAATATTTCCATTCATGGAAATTTTATGTGTTTTTTCATGTGATGTCGAATCCATTTATGATTAATCAATGGATTCTTTTGTCCCTATGATTAGTAAACCTTAACGTTATTTATTAAAATATTATTATTTGACTTAATTAAAATATCTTAGAGCATGATTGATCAAGACAACACATATTTTGAAATGTTCCTTTTAGTCAATGACCAGATTTACCGGGCCGCCTTTCCGCAAAACAAATGGTTGCAGAGTAAACGCAATTCCCTCCCTTTTAGGGTTGTTCGGCAGCTAAAATATCAATTGTTTGGTAGTAAAATAAATTAGGGAAAATGGATTTGTGGATTTGAACCTTAAAAAACACATATTTATAATCATTAAAAAAACACATATTTATAATCATTAGGCTCTCTAATACTTAAAATTTCTTTTTTTTCTACTTGTCCACGTAGTACTTTATAAATAAATTAATTTAAACGTGAAACTTTTAATTCAAATGGTTATGAATCAATTGAAATCTTTCCTTATTACAAAGTTTTATATTCATAAGCTCGCTCTTCTTTGATATATATTATATAAAAAAATTTAATTGAATAACACTAGTATATTTTTTTCACGGGAAAAAAATATATTATATAAAAAATAGTCCGAACATAGAAGAAGAAAATCACAAGAGAGTTTATCGAGGAGAGTTTATTAAACATTATGGGAGAAAATAGTATATAAGTGTTAGAATTTTATTTTCATTATGAAAAAGTTTTAAAAAAAGTATTCCTAAATAATCATAGTTGTGATGAGTTGAAAGGTTAAGAAGGTTATTATTGTAACAAATTATATGAAATTGGCTATAATAAAGGTGACATTTTTTCAAACCTCTTGGTGTCAAGAAGATGACAAATTCGTTCATCCCTTGACATGTTAGTTGTTAAGTGTCCTATTAGGAATTCGTGAGAGTTTGTTCTTATTTTAGCAATGATCTTCTAAATACCTTTAATCTTCTAGATTATAGTCGATCACATCCTTATAATCTCTTAATTTTATGTTGTCCTCTAACTCTTTATCACACCACATCTCCTCAAATTTAAGATGTAATAATACTTTCTAAAAAGAAACATCTTCCTCCTCTCCCCCATGATTTAGCCAAGACTTGACTTTTTCATGCCAACATTTCTTAAGACCAAGGTGGTTTTGACTAGTGTATGAAGCAATCTTAGGAAACCTCTTGTCTCCCATGTTGTTTATCATGTTTTTGTACATTAGGTAACTATTCATAGTCATTCTCTCACCCAAGGAGAATAGGATAGGCTGTATTGCCTTTAATTTCCTCTATCCTTCTCCATGACTCTCGAGATATGTTACAACCCCAAAATTCATATCCATATAAGATAACAAGACTGACAAGAGTCTCAAAGAGGAGTTTCTTGCTATCAAAAAAATTGCTTCCCTCCATTAGCCTTTTTCTCAAGGCTATAGTTCAAGTTAATATTTTGATGAAGATCAATTCTAGATATGTATATAAAGTCACTTACTCCAGGTTGTTGTTGTCATACTTGAAATTATCATAAGTGATATTTTGGGATTTGATTATCACAATATTTGTTGTGTCAGTGTTAGCGTTCATACTCATACTAGAGAAAAAATACTCAATATCATAGGGAATCATTTCCATCAAAAAAATATCATCAACATGGCGAAGAAGAATTATGACTACACTAGCCAAAGATGTGCCCCCACCTCTTTGAAAAAACCCTCTATATGGTTTATGTAAATACAAAAAATGGTAAGGAATATGGAACAACCTTGCCACCATTTTTATTTTGACTAACATTCAAAGTTCTTAAGATTGGTAATAACCTTCTCATGCAACCTTATAACAGAAAGAATAACACATACAATTACTTTTAATAATAAATATACATTACATACAACAATTATGAGATAAGAAAACAAAAAATATATCTAGTATACACCTTAAGATTAAGATTTTAACATTGCAGATGGGTAATTAGAGTATTATTTTTATATAAAAAGATATAAATAAAAAATAATACAAGAGTCCAATACATATGATTAACATTTAGACACCAATTTGGTGTATTAGACCCCCTTGTTTACATATCTTACACCCCTCCGGATTTGAACCCATGACCTCTTAGGAAGAAACAGATGTTCTTAACCATTAGGCCCACTGAGGCTATTATAATTATATAGATATTATTTACAATTATATCAACAAGGATATATATATTTTATTTGTAAAACATACCAATATTATTGCAATTTCCTATATATTTGTATAATAAAAACATTTAAAATAAATAAAAGTATTACATTTTTAACACGTCTTTTAATAATAAATAAATAATATAAACAACACTTTTATTTATAGATAAATAGTAATTCAAACCCATTAAGGCGGGAAGGGGGAGAAAATTAAAATCTAGCCATGTTAAGGGTTGGTTTTCTTTGAAAAGTATGTTACATTAAAGATAGAGTATGCTATGGATGGAACATTATCTCATCATTTATATGTTCACATGATAGATAAGAACATGTGTTTCTTCCTATAAGGTTATATGTTCAAATCATAATTGGGTACGGTATGTACACTTCCTTAAAAGTTAAGGGTCAATTCTCAAGTCTTATGAGATAAGAACATGTGTTTCCTCTCAAGAAATCACATGTTAAAAATAAAAAGGAGGGTAGAGTATGTACACCTCACTAAACTTAAAATTAGATTATTATTATTGTTGTTGTTGTTGTTTAAGATCATACAAATCAAGAATCAAATAAATGTGATTAACATGTAAATAAAATATTTACAAATATATTATAAAGAATGAAATTACTTTCCATGTTTTTTTTAATAAAATTAAATTTGATGTTTACTTTTATTGTAACAAAATTCAAAACATACCTATGTTATTACACTTTTAAATCTATTATTTCAATGAACTGGGACACTTGAAGAATGAATGCAAATCGTCGAGACCTTACTCTTTTGCACATAATAAGAATTGGGTTAAAAAAAGTTAGTTACGCAGGGGAGAATTGTCAGACATATTCAAGGTCTTGGAGAATGTTGGATTCATTTTGAACTAGTTTGAAGCTTCAGATAATTTCACAACACCAAAATCCTTGAACAATGACCTGCATAGTTCTTCCACCTCATTGAAGGCCTCGATTTCAAAAGGTATCCATATCTTAGACCCATTATTGAATAATCCTAAAGCAATTAGTGTCCTCAATAAATTAAGTGTGCTTTCTAATTCTATCTTGAGGACACTTAGGAGTGACCCTAGACTACATGGAAAAAACCCTAGTAAAATGGGGGTTTAAGGAGGTTCTATTCCTAGAAAGACCATTGTTTAGGAATATTTTTTTGGGCATGAAACAAACTCTAAGGCTAGTGGAATCCCCCTAAAATATCTGTCTCGCCATTGAAAAACCAAGATTTGGATATTGAAACGAAGCCTTCTATATCAGAAGGTGACCTTATTCCACAAAACCTAAAGTATCCAAAAGCCACAAGTAAATACCAAAAGAAGAAGCTAGCAAATCCCAATATAATGTCCTCTTATTCATTAAGTTCCATAAAATAATTGAGAAAGGATCTTGTTGGGATGGAAGGAGGACTTCATTTGGACAAGGACAATCCATCCACAACTACGAGTAAATCTCATAGGTCAATAGCTAAATATATGGGCAAGAAATAAGTTAGAGAGGGTAGATAAATAACCATCAATTCGACGCTCATATAAAAGAAGACTAAGAAATTGGTTCTAAAATTATCCTTCTATCTCTAAATGCTACAGGGTTAGGGAGCTCCCACAAACAATTAAGCCTCAAATGCTTGTTCGATGTACACCAACTTGGTATTATTATATTACAAGAAATTATGTGTGCTAGATATAAATCATGGGATTTCATATTCATTGATTTAAAATATTAGGACATTTGCACTATAGATGTTGTAGCGTTATTCGGAGGTCTGATAACCAGATGGAATTCAACTTTTCATTTTATTTAATCTTCATTTGTGAATGTAGGAATAATGGTAGAACCTAAGGAAAAATCACTTGGGAAGGTTATGAAAGTAATAAACATTTATGGGACCTATGGAGATCATAAGAAATTTTTGGAAGACCTGATTGTGATTGACATACTTACTGGAGTTAATATTCTCCTAGGGGGAGACCTTAATTTAACTCATGCCAGGGATATTTGGGGGAAGATGGTTAGAAAGGATCACATGGTTGGGGATTATTTATCCATTCTATTTGAAACACACACACCACCTGGTAGATATTGAACTTGTAAATTTGGTTCCCACTTGGAGAAATGGAAGAAGAGGAATAGATCACGGGATATCGAAAAGACTGGATATATTCCTCATGATAGGATCCTTAAAAATGGATGATTATAGGATCGAGAATTTCGTGGGAACTAGAGGCCTATCTAATCATTTACCTATCCTACTGAAATTAGACTAAAAAACTAAGAAGCCATCTAGACCTCTAAAATTTAATCTCACATGGATGTCAGAGGAAGACTTCAAAGAACTCATAATTACACAATGGAATCCGTATGACAATGAGACATCTAGAAGGGAACTTGAAAAGGGTAAAAGAGGTAATGAAAGTGTGGTCCAACGAACTTTTTATAAACTCTAAAAATATGTTAAAAGAAGTGGAGGATAGGAGCACTGCACTTTTCAAAAGCAATGAGGTTGGATTTTTTAACAAAGAAGAAGGTTTGGCTTTGAAGGAATTTGAAAGGAAGAAGAATATATTATTAGATAAGAAGGTTGAATGAAGTGTCACGAGTAGATTTTTTTGGCTAAATGAAGGAGACAAAAACACCAAATACTTTCATAATTTTGTTAACCTTAGTAAACACATGAACACCATTTGGGATATTAGACATACTAATGGATAGAAGGTCGCTACTTCTTGTTAGATGTTCATACAATTATAGCAATATAATTTAATTGCATATAAACAATAGGATCACTAGAAGAAAGACAAATCACAGAAACAATGAACACAAGAATTTATCCCGGGAAACCCAACAGGGAGAAAACCCAGCAACCTTCGTATAGAGATGATCAATTCCGAGAACAAAGTACAAGAATAAGAGAGAGAAAATGGAAAAATATCTCCATGTGAAAACCCCAAAAATAGTTCTCCTTGCTGCAAATGCAAACTTATCCTCTACTAGTGTGAACTATCTTGCGATTAGTGAATGAACAAATGAGGCACTTTCCCTCTCTATTTATACACTTGCAAAACTGGCTATTTTTTTAACTGGGCCGACTTTTCTAACTGACAGGGCCGACTTGAATTGGGGACAAATAAAATAATTTTTTACTAATTATTTTCTTTGTGCAATTTATCCCCAAGGTTTAGATTGATTCTTTCAATGGTTTTACATGATTAATTACATCAATATATTCTCCTGTAGGAGGTACAATAAAATACAATAAGAATGACTTCCGAAGTTGCACTAATTCCAACACTCCCTCTCACCAAGGAAGGTATTATTGGACATGGTCATCATCAACATCATGATCATCTGCATCTCATATGTACATCACATTTGTCTCGACCATCTCTTTACATACTGAAGGTTGTCAACACAGTCTCAGTTCTTTGAGACGTGTCATCATGCATCTGCTCCACGCAGTCCTCGGTGGATCATCAACTCAAAAAATTTACATAGTCCATTAGAGAGTACAATAAGCATCATCTCATCCCAGTTCATCGAGAATCAACACAGTGTGCATCCGCACATCCCAGTCCATTGTGGAACATGCACCAGCTCAACTAGTCCTTCAGTGAGTCGAAGAGTAGTGTGTGATAGTGTGCATTAGCCTCTTCATCCCATCTCAGTATTTCTGAGAGATCTCCTAACTCTATCTGAGAGTGATTCGGAGAATGCAGTGGCCTCTCTATCTGACCTGGATGTATGTTAGCTTCACACAACCATTTTCTACCTTCCCATCTCTACTGCCAATGGGATCCTCCCATACTTGGCTGAGAACCTAGACGAGCAGAGGTATAAGATTCACATGATCATCTACTACATGTATGTCTCTACTCCTAATGGGATCATCCCATTCCTGATTGAGAACCTAGATAGGTAGAGGTACCTGTGTGGAAACAAGCTTCACACGACCATCTACTACCTATCTGTTTCTACTGTCGATGGGATCCTCCCATACCTGGATGAGAACTTGGACGAGTAGAGGTACCTGTGTGAAAGCAAGGTAAACATATGTCTACATGTCATCTCTCCCTCTCAAGGAGGGACACGTTCTCTTCCACTCCAATTCTTCCACAAAAGTATTCAAACATTATCATGTGAAGAGGATTGGTAAGAAAATCTGCAGCCTGGTCATATGTCGGAACATACTGTAACTCAACTGCACCTTTCTGCACCATATCACGAATGTAGTGATATAGAAACTCTATATGCTTTGACTTGTCATGGAATATAGGATTCACTAACATCTGTATATAGCTCTGGTTATCATAATTAATCATAGTTGGCTCTGGAATCTGGCCAAATAATCCTATAAGGAGTTTTCGAAGCCATATAGTTTCCCTAGTTGTTGTACTAGTATCCATATACTCGATCTCTGTAGTATTGAGTTCCACTAAGGTCTACTTCTTGCTGCAACAGGAAATCACTGCAGAACCCAAGCTAAAGCAACACCCAAAAGTACTATTCCTATCTGCAGCACATCCAACCCAATTTGAGTCTGAAAATCCATACAACCTCAAATCACATTCTGAAGCATATCTCAGGCCATATCCCACAATGCAACGCAAGTACCTGAGCACATGTTTTGCAGCAACCTAGTGAATCTGTCTCGGTTGGCACATCAACTGGCGAAGAGCATTGACAACAAAACATATATCTGGTATAGTGTTCGTCAAGTACATTAGATATCTAATCATCTGATAATGCATAGTGGGATCAATCAAATATGAATCTGAAGGAGAGTCCCTCAACTTATTCATATTTTCATCCATTAGTGTTGCCATGGACTTACAATCCAACATTCCAAATCTCTTCAGAATATCAATGGTGAATTTTCCTTGACTTAGGAAAATTTCCTTCTGCTTCAGGCTTCTTCCATACTTCTAATCCCAAGAAGTAATGCATCAATCCAAGATCCTTCATTTCAAACTCGGAGGTAATCTTCTTGTTACACCATACAATTAGTTTCTCATTCCCTATGAGAAACAGATCATCGACATAAAACACCAAAATCAGTGGCTCATCATCCACAACCTTGTAATAAAGGTTGAGATTTGCATCACTCTTTGTGAATCCCAATCTCACCAAGTATATGTCTATCCTTCCATACCAAGCATGTGGTGCTTGCTTGAGTCCATATAGGTCCTTTTTCATCCTACATACGTGAGACTCCTTTCCATGGACAACAAACCCTTTTGGTTGTTCAATATATACTTCTTCCTCAATAAACATCATTGAGGAAGGCAGTCTTGACATCCATCTGATGCAACTTCCATCTCATAGTTGAAGCTATAGCAATGATTGTCTTGATGGAAGTATATCGAGCCACAGGAGCAAATGTCTCATCATAATTAACTCCCTCTTTCTGAGAGAATCCTCTAGCAACAAATTTAGCCTTGTGTTTTACAACACCTCCATCTGCTCCATGCCTGATTTTGTAAATCCACTTGGAAGTTACTATTTACTTCCCCTTAAGTATCAATACAACCTCCCACACATCATTCTTCATGATGGATTGGTATTCTTCCATCATGGAATCCTTCCAAACTTGGTGTCTAGATGATTCTTCATAGGTGGTAGGTTCCGAGTCAATGATGTGACTCATCAATGCTACATAACTCGAGAACCTATGAGTTCTCTTAATTTCTCAAAAAGTACCATGTGGATCTCCATGCCCCTCTGCATCCTGCAATGTTTGTTGTGCCCATATAGGCCTCTTCTGGCCTATCACAATATCTGTGGGAGCATCAACTAGCTTAACTAGATCAATGAGATCGATTAGTTCATCCTTCTCTACTAGATCCCTCTGAACTACTAGAGGGGGAGATGATCTCATCTCTTTCAGTTCTAATGTATCCTCATCATCGATCTCCATGTCAGATCCTCTACCTTTCTTGATAGCCATCTCTTCTTCAAAGGACACATCCATGCTGAATTCAATCTGCCTCGATCTTAGAATATAAATGATGTAGGCCTTTGAAGACTCACTCTATCCTACAAAAGTTCCCTTCTTTCCTGAAGGTTCTAACTTCATTCTCTTCTCCTTGTGCACATGAATGTATACTGGACAACCAAAGATACAAAGGTCGCCCACTTCTGGTTTCACTCCTGTGAAAGCTTCTTCCAGAGTCATGTTCTTCAATATTTTATGAGGGAATTTGTTTTGTACATAGACAGTTTTTTTGGATACTTCTACCCATAGGAACATCGGTAGACTATGGTCATGTATCATGGATTTGGATTCCTCCACAATTGTTCTATTCTTTCTTTCTGCAACCCCATTTTTTTTAGGGTTGTATGGAACTGTTATCTCCCTCTTAATTACCACTTCCTTGCAAAATCATTGAAATATGTAGAGATATATTCTCCACCATTATCTGATATCAAGATCTTAATCCTCTTTCTCGAAATATTCTCAAATTGTGCTTTGAATTCTTTGAATTTGTTGAGCACTTCCTTGGATTCCTTGGTCTCGAGGAAGTATATCCAAGTATTTCGTGAGTAATCATTAATAAATGTCACATAGTAATAATAGCCACCCAGTGAAGCAACAATCATGGGTCTGCACAAGTCAGAGTGCACTAGATCCAAAATTCCTTTATATCTACTCTCACTATTCAGGAAGGATCCCTTGGCATTCTTTCCAAGTGCACATCCTCTACATATTCCATCATGGTCTACATGAAGCACTGGTAGACTTATAAATATATTTATTAATGATGAAAGAGATTTATAATGTAGATGAGCTAATATTTTGTGCCATAGCTCACCCATGTTGGTAGAATCATGAACTAGAGCTTGAGGTGGTGGAGTACTCAATCAGTACAAGTTCTCCTCTCTTACACCAATTATCTTTACTGTATTCATGCTTGAGTCCTTCCGCCAAGCAAAGACTTTCTCATCTGAAAATGAAACTTTATATCCCTTGTCCTCCAAAGCAGATATGGAGACAAGATTTCTTTTCATGGCAGGTACATAAATCACATCACTCAAGTGTAATGTGTCACTACACTCTAACTGAATGGATGTATCCGCAAATCCCTTCACAATGTAATTTGCATAATCCCCAAGTACAACACGGATATGGAATTCTTTCTCAACTATTTCTAATAAATTTTCTTTATAACCTGTCATATGCCTAGAAGCACCACTGTCTATTAGCCATGTATCACTAGTGGTGGGAATAGTACCTAATAAAGCTAATATGAATAAGAATTATATTCGATCTTCATTCCTTTTTTTCTTATGATGATGGTCTTCTTCTACATCAGTAGTTGAGGCTCCATGTTTCCTTTTGTTTGAGCTTGGACAATTGTTGGCATAATGGCCATAGGTTTGGCACCTGAAGCATTGTATATTTGAGATATCCTTTTTATTTTTCTTCTGATTTGGAGGAGGGCTTGATCTCCTACCATGATTCTTTTGATTGTGAAACTTTATTCATTTTCCCTTTCATTTATTGGCATGGGCCATGAATGCTTGATTCTCTTCAAGTTGAATACCATGAAGTTTTTGTCTTGCTGCAAACCTCATCTCTTCCTATGTGCAATCTTCCCATAACCTGTCAAACTTGGGAAACTTTGTTCGACCACTTAAGCTTTGAATGAATGACTCCCAAGATGGTGGAAGACCATTTAGAGTAGTAATGAAAAGCTCCTTATCATCAAGATGTTCTCCACTATAACTTAGCTTGTCCCTTATTTCTTTGATCCTCATGAAATATGAAGCAGTTGATTATAACCTGGACATCTTCATATTCTATATTTAGTTCCTCAATCTAAGAGTCACATTGATGCTACTATGCTCAAATCGCTTCTTCATGTATTTGAACATTTTCCTAGTTGTATTCTTCTAAGATATTTGAGGAACCAAATTCCCTTTGATTGAGTCCACCAATATTCTTCTTGCTCTGGCATCATTCTTCCTCTAATGTGATGTAACATCCCGAAATTTGACTAAATTTTAAAAAAAAATTGAAGTAGCATTTAATTACTAAGAATGCTAATTGCGGAAATAAATGTTTGTTAACTACTTAACTAAAAGCAATTTAACACAATTGACAAATTGAAATTCTTAAACATAATTAGACAGCAGTTTATTTGAAATAGAATATAATTCTATAAACAATACTCGAATTCTCATGAGATATAGTTATGGTGATAAATACTGACATCTATGTTTGAATGTTGATGAAGGGGTTCCTACGGGGTGCCCTGAGGTTTACTTAGATTGATAGCAAAGCATTGTACCTATTTCTTCGCAGATTCGTAGGTAAGGTATTAAGTCAATTCAAGATCTTCAAGTAATTTAATATTTGTTTCTGTTAGCCGTCAATGCAATAAGATAGCGAAAGTATTTTCTATACAAGAAATATGTTAAAGGTATGGACCTTCAGTTTCTTCCTTCAGCTTAACAAGTGTTATCTTAACTATTTATACCATTGCGGAAGTTACTATTATCATTACCCATTCAGATATATGGACGTTTCTACATTTAATTGTTTTGCGTCAAGAAACATAGGTCATATTTTTACATCGATACCTGCAAGGGTTAGATAATTATTATATTTCAAAGTACCAGTATTATTGTAAAACCATTTCGACATGAGACTTCTATATTTGGGTGGTATTAGCAAAGAAAATGGAGAAATTATAGAAATCTATGCCAGTCCCTTGGTACGCAAATTAAGATTTTAATGGGATATCAACTCACTCCTATGTGCATAGAAATGATCCTCTACCTATATGTCCCATCCCACATTATGTAATATATGTTCTAATATTTAAATGGAATTCCTAAAATAGATTGACCCTTGATTTACATTTATACTAAATGAGATTGAAATGTTAAAATGTATTACTATCATAACACTAGATGCCTTGTAGTGAACTAAACACTTCATTGTTGTTATTGATACTAGTCATCAAAACTATATATCAATATATTGGGGTTAGAAATATTCATAATGGTGTGATGCTCATTGTAATGAATTCCAATACTAAAGTAAATACTATATGTTACCATAGTAAAGCGGTCTATGCGTCGTGAGAACAAGTTATACGTTGTGCACTATACATTGGAACTTAGTGATTTAAAGCATTGCGTAACCCTAGATACAACGATATGTGAATCTGTGTCATAACATTTCAATACTATGCAATATTAATATGGTGATAATCGTGTCAATGCAGCGTTAATGGGATATGAGGGTTCTTTACTGCTCTGCAGTCCTGCGATGGTTGTGATTTAACGTGTCTGAGCTAAGCTTTTAATGCTCCCAACCACTCCTTCGTTGGAAGGTCTCACTGTAAAATTAGTCACAGCAATTCTAATGAACAAGTAAATCAATCACAACAGATGAACATAGAAAATATGGTGTAAAACTGTGCAAAACATGCATCAGTGCTCAATATCCCAATGAGGGTGAATAATTACAATACAATACAGTCACAATGAGTGAGCAATTTGAATTAGGCATGAACGTCATTCGAATATACTGCATGGCATAGCTTGGATCCAACTAGGAGTCATCATCATCAGTGGTGGTTATCAATGCACAAGTAACTGTCAGACGGGTGTCAAATTGAGTCTAACTGAGTGTAATAAGTGTAACTGATGGTAAGTGCCACTAATGTAGGGATGGAGGCTTAGTGGAGGGCGGATGAGGAGTTAATTGCACTCAGAATTGTCATTCATGTCTCATCGGAGGTCAATCGGAGTGATAACATCAGTTATGAGTCAATCGGAGGTAAATCGGAGTGATAACTGAAGTGTAACTAGACTGGTAGGTGAGAAAGGTGCCCTTCTTCAATGTAAGGTGAGAACTGGGCACATGACAGGCTAGGAGGGCTTAAACTGAGTGGAAAGTAGCTCCTGAGTGCTGGGAGACTAGGGACTAGGTGCTGGAGGTACCAAACTGATGACTAGGCAGCATGTGAATGCATGCAAAGTACATACTAAATGATGAGATATCCTAACACTTGTTGGCTGTACAGGTGGTTTTTTTCCACATGACTCTTGTGCAAATTACTGATAATAATCCGAGCTGTCCGATAGTAACTTGGTGAAATTCTTCGGAGCTGGACTTTGCGTTGGTTGAGCTATTAATGAGCTTTGTAATTACCGGTGTTTCGAACTCTCTGATCCCCAGCTGGATTAATCTCCTCCGTTGATCTGGTTCTGTCCTCGGGCTTAGGTCTTGACCTAACTTCTCATACGATACTTACACTTTGTATCACTCCTTGGAATTCATTTGATGGGTCTAAGCTTGGAGAGAGGCCGACAGGCCGCATAGTTGTAGGGTTTGATCTTTGGTTGTTTTGCAAACTTCATACTCGGATTAGATGGTGGGATATCTGGTTGTAAAATTGATAGTTTTCATGTTTTCTTTATGGAATTGAGTGTTAAAAGCCTTGTGGCTTTCGCCATGCATTTAGATAGAATTTTTCCAGGGTTTTAGATTCAGAAGTCTTGTCTGAGAATGAATGTTGAAGTCATAGAGTCTGCATGCTTTCTCTGTTGCGCCTGTTAGATGGATTTGAAACTAAATGCTATCGGCATTCCAGCTACTTGCTCCTGCAAACAGAGGTAATGTTTTGATTTCAAGGTTATTGTTTGCAATATTTACTGTTTGACTTCGTGTAACTTCTTGTTTTAGATTTTTGTTTAACCTCGTAGTGATTTCTATGGCAGGTATTTCTTTTGTCTTGGAGGTTATAGTGTTGAAAGCTCAATGGGAGTTGATGGCTTGCTTCACTCGGTAAGCCTCGGTGGCATAACCCTTCGTAGGTTCTCCTAGCATTGCTTGATGATCCAGCTCATTCCAAAACTTGTTGCTAGATCCTGGTGTTGTTTTAGCAGTAACTTAATATCTTGAATGTAATATTTTAAATGATAGAGGGTGAATCCTCGTCATGTTTTGAGAACCAGCCCGGCCGAGTGTTTGTTTATCATTTTGATTTTTATGATTCTAACTAGAGAATGAAACCCTCTGTATAACGAATATATGCAATTGTTATGGTTTTGGAACCAATCGTGGTGTAGAAATAAACTTGTGTTAGAAAAGCTCTGCGTCTATGTTTGATGTAAATGGTTTATGGTCGCAAGCTAAGGCTTGATGCTTCAATTGTTTTCATTTCTTCACAGAACTACGAACTATAAGTTTTACCCTAAAAATCGATGTATAGAACTATAAAATGTATGAATAAGGAATAGCCCTTGGCTTGACAGTTATTATGTTTGAGTTTTTAAATAAATAGTTCCAGTTCCAAGAAAAAGGAATAATGTCTATATATATTTTCTTTGATTACTCATGAAGAGATTTCGATGAGAGGGTATTGACCCTTGGTCATTTGACCAGAAAACAAATGTGATTTCAATCTTTGATACTGTTTAAAGAAATATTTGATAGCTCTGTCAAACGAAAGTTTGTGAAATGAATGTTAAAGGTTTAGGGTTTCTGTCGAGTCTTAAAACTTTTGACGAACTATTATAGAACATGTTCCGAATGTTAGTAATTATAATTAAAAATGAAATAATTATTGTATAGGAATAGATTAGAAAACATTGTAAAATTTGAGAAGAAAACATGGAAACATAAAACCCTAGTTTAATCTATCACTGTCAGCATAGAAATGTACAGTACTGTTATAAATGGAAACTTATTGATACTATTTAATTTTGCATCTGTTATAATTTCTTGAATACCGTGTAACAGAAATAAATTCAATAATTGGATATGAATACTGTTTATTTTCATGATAAAAATATGCTTACTATCAGTAAGGGATAACGGTACTGTATACTTAGGAAGTAAATGTTTTTTGCAGCTGTTAAATTCAAAACATCCTAATGAAAGGAATACAGTGAACCTGAAACATTTAACTAAATAAAAGAATGATAAGAGAAAGACATAGGATTATGTTATTTGATACAGAATATTAATCGTAGGAAAACTAACGAAATATAACAGGGTTTGATCTTCTCATTCAATTGGCAATCTACCTATCAAATCATCTTCATTAATTTCTTCTCTGTACTAGAGTACGATGCAGATCCATTAGCATGGGGAAAAATGCAGAGAATATTTATTCAATTTATCATTACTATTCATAATTCTAATTAGGTTTAGAAATTGAAACATAAATGCATCTGAACATGAACACATTCTGCAAATAAGAATTAAATACTTGTAAATAAGCAAATTTATCTACTTAATAACAGATAAGCAAATAGAACCTGTAGATGAAGATAAGGCCAAAAAACACCCAAGGAGGCTTGTTCCTCCCAACCTTTTCTAGAAGAAGCAGCCAAACTGTTGGATTCCTATGGACCCCCAAGCCTGCTTACTGAACCACTAAGTAGATGGAATCTATGTAGAAGCAAGGCACTAAGTAAAACTTCTGCACTCTGTAGTATAACTTTTGCACTCAAATATGCCTTCTGCACTCAGCAGTAATGGGCAGACTCACAACATGATAAAAAACTTAGCATATCCCCTCATTAAATCTCTTGGGTGCAAGCACAGCAAAACCCCATGGTAAATTTCCTCGTCAAGAAAAATGATGAACCTCAGTTCATAATTTGATGGCTATTATATAGACTGCCTAGGTCTTTAGTGGTCAGTTTGGAATAAATGAGCCTCAAGCTCCAGTCCCACCTTCCAGGGCACTATGACCACATTTCAAGGGAGTTGTCCCATACCAACAACTAATTAGTTGCATCATGATGATGCCACTTGTCCATTTCCTTCTACCCCAAATTCCATTCCACCTAGTGGGTCAGTAACCACTCTTTCAACAGTCCCCTTAGGTGTTTGTCTACTATTTTATTTATTAAATAATAAAATATTGTGCAAATTACAGTCATCCTTGGACACTTGTCCAACATAAAAACTTTACAATAAAAGTTAACATAATGTTTCCAACATAAAATGTTCTTCAACAAAAAGGGCATGTTACATGTGACTTGTCTTCCTTAGCTTCTGGTCCTAGAACCTTCTCATTTACAAAATTCAAGAGGTCATTCTCTTCCAATATGAGAAGAATACTAGACTTCCAAGAGATGAATTTGGAAGCCCCATCCAAACAATCTCCAACCTTCATACCAATCATCTTGACTGCAGATCTGGATTAAAAACCCTAGTAGGAGCTAGGTTAAAAATGAAGTTTGGATTCTTGAGAAACTGATTCCATAGATGGATGTGCCCTATCAAGGCAAGTTGAGTGGAGGTAAGATCAAACCAATTCTGTGGAATAAGTACCACAAAACTTGAAAACCTAATTTTTGTTGCAGCTATAGAATTAGGTCAAAAAATGAAACTTTTTAGAATTGAAAAATTCCTTCACCAACAGTTGCACCTTCACTAGAGCGAAGCTTTAAATTCTCTTTTCCATCCAAAGAGATGACGGCAGGCCTCATAATGTAAAACCCTAGCTTCCGACAATGGCTTCTTCTAGTATTGCTCTGAAACCATGTTAGATTTTCATACAATTATAAAAGTATAATTTAATTGCATATAAACAATAGGATCACTAGAATAAAGACAAATCATAGAAACAATGAACACGAGAATTTATCTTGGGAAACCCAACAGGGAGAAAACCCAACAACCTTCATATAGAGATGATCAATTCCGAGAACAGAGTACAAAAATAAGATAGAGAAAATGGAAAAATCTCTCCAAGCGAAAACCCCAAAAATACTTCTCCTTGCTGAAGATGCGAACTTCTCCTCTACTAGTGTGAACTAGCTTGTGATGAGTTAATGACCAAATGAGGCACTTTTCCTCTATTTTTATACACTTTCAAAATTGGATTTTTTTCTAATTGGGCCGACTTGACTAACTCGTAGGGCCGACTTGATTTGGGGACAAATAAAATAATGTTTTATTAATTATTTTCGTTGTGTAATTTATCCCCAAGGTTTACATTGATTCTTTCAAGGGTTTTAAAGGATTAATTGCATCAATATATTCTCTCGTAGGAGGTACAGTAAAATACAATAAGAATGACTTCTGAAGTTGCACTAATTCCAACACTTCTAAGTACATTCTTGATGTAGGTAAAAAAACATTTCAATAGAATCTTTAAAGACCCAAGAGCTACCAATATTCATGAAATTATGAAAGTAATAAGATTCTTTCCTAGACTCATAATTGATGACATGAATCTGGATTTCTAGGCATTAGTCATAGGAGAAATATTGAAGTCTATCATAGCCTCTTTTAAAAAAGGAAAAAGCCCTAGAATTGATGGATTATCTATAGAATTTTATGTTGGGTTCTTTGATTTGTTGGAGTAGGTCATGTTAAGATATATTAAGAATTGCTCTGAACCTTTTTTTTGCTAATTAGATCATGAGATTCCTGGAGTTTGTGTCATTTATTGTATTGATAAATGGATCAAATTCGGGTTTCTTTATTGCTAAAAGAGATCTCAAACAATGTTGTTCTTTATCACATTTTGTGTTTTAATTGGTGGTAGAGGGTCTAAGTTTATTTATAAAAGAATATAGAAGAATTGGAGATTTAAAATGGATAAAAATATAAAAATATATATTCATGTCACATCTTCTATTCATAAATGGCATCTTGATCTTTGGACATGTCCCAATCCAAGCATTGGAAAAATTAAATATCTTAGATAATTTTTGCAAAGTGATAGGCTTCAAGGTCAACTTGAAAAAATATACAATATTACCTAATGAGCTAGTAGATGATGTCTTAGCTCAAGATAAAATTACATTTCTTATGAATTTCTATAATTTTGATCAGGGGTTAAATACCTTGTGTTCTTCATCAAACCTAAAGACTATAAATATGAGGATTGGATCTAATTGTATAAAAAAAAAATTCCAAATAATAGTGTGGTGTAAAAAATCGTTGTCACATGGCAGGAGACTAGTGTTGGTTAAGGAATTTCTTCAAAGTATTATGGTGTATTAGATATCTTTAATACAAGTTCCCGAAGGTATCCTAAATAGAATTATATGGAAGTGCTATAGTTTATTGTAGTCTAGAAAACGTTTGAAAGAAGGTATACCAATGGTCAAATGGACAAAATTGGCCATTCAAAAACAAATGATAAATCTTGACAAGCATATACATTTTACCATAGTCCTCTCACTGAAAAGCTTTTGGAGGTTAGTGTACAATGAGTGCATGTGGGGAAGAGTTATGAAATAAAAATATTTGAAAAGTTGAGAATTGTGGATTGGCTCAAATTGGAAAGGAAAAAGGAACATGGAGTTTTATCATTTGAAACACCTTAGTAAAGGTTTGATTTAGTTGGAAATTGGGCTACATAGAAAATAGGGAATGGAAAGAAAATAAGGATTGGGGAGGATCCTTCAATCGGTTGTAAGGGTAATTATAAAGTTTTAGAATAGTGTCTAGAGGATCTACATGATATTGGATATATCATTTAAAGGAAGCATAGATTCATCATTAAAAAAAATGCTTGGAAACAATGAATGGGTTACACTATATTTCCTAAATATTTAAGGAAATTTCTCTTAAGAGTGGAGAAAATATGTAATACTACTACTCCATAGTGAAATAAATCTGACATAAGAGGAATATCATATCAAATGATCAAACATTTTAAGTATTGGGGAATACACAGTCAAATTCCAATAAAAAACAAAAACTGAAGAAAATCTAGTGGTTAGAAGGTTGTAGTGGTGGAAAACAATATGGAAATCAGAATGCCCTTTAAAGTCAAAGATATTTCTTTGCTTGGAAAAAAAATAATATTGAATTAGGATAATGGACAAAAGAGAGGCTCAACAAGTCCACGAGGATGCACATCTTATGTAAAGCAAGTGAGAAGACTATATATTGCAATTACCTTGGGTAAGAATTTATGGTATAATCATAATTTGTTGTTATGTCTTTTGATAAATGATAAAACTATAAGAATACATAAATCATTACCCATTTTTTCATTTATAGTATTGGGCTAAAACTAGGAACCAAATGATTTTCCAAGACTTATTATTCACACTTACACAAGTGGCACACAAGGTAAAGGTACTGGTAACAATATAAAATGGTTGGATTCTCGAAAAATAAAAAATAACAAGTCTTATTAATGCCAATTATATATAATCAAGCAACTCTAAGACAATATGGAACCTAAGTAGTTCTATATTTTAATTCAAATATATAGTTTTATATTTTAATTCAAATCTTTACATATACTTGAAATATGCACATTTGGAAAAGGGACCAATCCACATGCTAAATTGTATGCTTTATAGTTGTTGCTCATCACAACAAAAAATTAAAGCCATACAAGTCTTTCGAGAATGTGACAACCCCACACGACCAACTCAGTAATTAGTGAAAAATTTTCTTATGTTTGTAACTAAATACTTTCACAGTGATTTAAAAGGACCTCATACATATAAGATGTCATAAACCATTTTACCAACTGATACCATATGTAAAATAAATAGTAAATACAATTGTATTATCGTCACTTGAGCACATGCCTAACAAGGAATTATCTTTTACCATAACAAAACACTTGATAAAGTATACATCAACATAAACAACAAAGTCACACATAACATGTGCATACAATAGAGACTGATATAGGTGGTTCACCCACATCTTGGGCTACGTCCACAAGGAAGGTCATATCATATATTATCATTCATCAAGATTCAAGGGGTACAATCTGCAATACAATGATTGCTTTCCACTTGGTAAGGTCTCTCTCTCATATTGAGAATCTTCAAAATAATAAAAGGTATATAAGCATACCCTACTAAACAAACTACATTAAAGAGCATTTCCTACTGAAATAATTAATGTTACAAAGATCGACTATACAACTTTACTACAATGTTACAAGAGAGCTAGCTATCCTGCTCCATCGCTTATATACCATGTATCACTCATACCCCATGTACATGATAGATATTAAAAAAAAAACATTCCTTTATTTAGACATACTTAAAAGTGAATATTATATTCTCTTTTCTTTTATATTTCCTTTGGAACTTCTATGGAAGACAACATCAATCTTGCATTATATATATATATATCTATATGTATTATATAAATATGGAATCTCTTTCCATACAGAAAGCATCCTTTCTGCCTTAACCTAAATGCAAAGCTAATTATGCAGATCTATGTATTTAGCACAAATAAAATATAAATAACTTCATGACTTCTATACATGGGATTCGTATGATCCTAGCTTAAACATAAGCTATCCTCATACGAAAAGATGTAGAGTTAGGGGCAGTAATAAATATAACGTGTATATCTTAAATAGTTTCTTAGTGCTATTCAAGAATGGCCGAGTATCTTTATACAATAAGTAACCCACCTTACTGTAACACTTACAAATACCAAATCCAAGGTCGACGACCCTGCTATCCCTGAGTATGAGGTAATGTATTTACCAAAATATTATATAAGTACATCAATTTTCTTACCAAAAAAGGGTCCTCCTAAAAATAAGTAAGCAGAAATCACTTAACTCTGTAAACCAAGTCTGCGAAGATCGCATAACCTATAAAATTTGTCCATTATGTGTGTACAAGGATTATTTTCTAAGAAGGTCGATTAAAGAATAAATCTGTTTCTTGAGCGTGTGTATACTGCTTATCATTCCTTTTATCTGAACTCTAATCATTTGGGGTGAAGATCCCTTCTTACATGTATACTAAGTATTTGAACACAAGGACCTATTCCTTACACAATATTACAACCTTGTCAATAAAGGCGTGTAGATCGCAGTTGTAATTTTTCGACTTTAAAAGTTTACTGAAGTATAACACTGAATCAAAGAAAGCATATAGGGATTGCTTCCGATCCGATCGAGTGACTGAAGCTCTATAATAGTAGTCGATACAGATTATGTAACTAGATCAGATAAATGTAAGCATCATAACTAAGTAGGCGCTACAAGCTATGTAAACGACAAGCAACTATGTCATCTGGAACTAAAGGATCACTTCCTATCAAGTGACTACAAAACTCTGTGCATACAAAGGTCTAGATAATCAAGAAAGACAGAGACATAATGCACCTATATGATGCAGAGTACCATCTGGTAATGGCTGTATAAAAGCATCCATTCGAAAAATAGTATTCCACGCAGTAATGAAGCAGAGCTTCGAGCAATGAAAAATATTGCCAACTCGACAAAGGAAACTCTCTGTCAGGAATAAATAAAATCAAAACTCCACAAAGAAATCATACCTCTATCCAATCGCTAGGCGTAGATCTTAAGGTGAGAAATTGTATCTCTCCATCCATGCGTAACACGCTTAGTTCTGTCAGAAGAACTAGACGATGAACAACCCAAACGTATCTTTCGTTACTATTGGGATGGCAGAGCTAGGATTCCATTCTCCTCGTAGATATCAAGAAGAAGTCGATCTCCATGCTTATAGCAGAGGTCCACATTCAATTCTTATCGCAGAGATCGAATGCGGGAGCAGAGATGCCAAGACACGTTCTGCTGATCTAGAGATTCAACGCCAAACGACATCTCACTCCTCGCAGGGTTAAGCAGTAGACAACCTCTAGCGGAACTCCCTCCCATACTCCAAAATCCCCCTTTTTCTTATACTCCAGGTCTCGCTCTATGAAGAGTCTGCCCAAGTTCGAAAAGGATTTCCTTCTTCCACTTGGTGTTTTGCGTTCCCTCAAAATGCCAAGTGGCCACTCAAAGAGTGCTATGTATGGGGACAAATCCCCAAGAGGATCATAGCATCCACTACAAGTTTTTTTTTTAATAATAAACCATATAATAAAATTTCGCCAAGCTGAAGTGGATATCATCATCACTTATAGTAGGCGTATGGTTATGTAACCCTTTCTATTTGTATGCGAAGAGAGACTCAAAGGTTTTAGCCTTTGCCATCTTCTAAAACCTCAACTTTCTCTTTATATAAATATATATATATTATAAAGAGATAGTTATATCCATATTTAATTATGAGCATTTTGAGTGTGTAATTATATATATTTATACCAAGTACTTTATAGCATAAATAGTTCCTAAAGATAACCTTTAAATAGAATATTTCTTCTATCTTATACTTGGCATCCTCTTGTCGGTCTTAATATGATAAACGTTTATATTACATAGGATCATGTTTTAGCTTATGCTTACCACTAGATAGTAGGATTTAAAAGATGTAATTCCCTGGCATCCTCTGCCAAAACTAGGATGTCATAGATATCCTTAGAAATACCTTATTATAGTTCATAGTAATGGTTATCCCAGTGTCAACCATTAGGATTTCATAGTTATTTACTGCCTTTCGACGGGGAATGTATTTTCGGTATCATTCTCTAAGGCTAGACGATAATTAAAACTTAAGTGACCCCTTTTTGTGAATATCCACATTCACTTAAGTGCTCATGACACGATGATGGAATTTGTCATCAACTCATGGCATACTAGCCATTTTGACGTCCCTGCCTCATCGTTTAGTTGCGTTAGAACCTCCAGTCTTCTAGGTCTATAGTCTCCTAAATTTACAACTTTTAGGAAATACATACAATACTGTCGGGTTCCACTGCTGGGGCCTTGGCCTTGAGCTCCTCACCAGGGCCATTTACATAGATTCAATCACAACAATTTATTTTACATTAGGTCACTAAAGGAGGGGTGTTACATAATCCTCCCCTTTAGAATAACATCCTCCTCGGTGTTCAAAATTATTATCAAATCGTCTACTCTTCTGGATTCTTCTTTCATTGTTCACTTGTCATCTCTTCTTTGGTTTTCTTGTTCATCTTTGAATCTTCATGATCTTCACAAGTATTTATGGTTCACACTTCTTTCACAGCCTGTACATTGTGTAGCTCCTACAAGATTCTTCAACACAAATAAATTATACCATTTGCAATTTTTAAATCATAAGGTAAGCAAAAATCTTTTGGAACACCTTATCATTCAGAGGTTAGCATCATACACTTCTCAATTTTTAAACAGTAAACGTTTTAACGTTTATCATTCATCCTCCTCCTTGACGAAATGTTTTCTTACTCAAGCCTTCATAACATTCACACAAAAAGACATTCATTAGTCTACAATACAAATCATTAATATTGGTCATACCATAACACGATCTTTCAACAACACTTGGTTGATTATCAAACTCTCCCATGAGTTTGGATTTTCAGCAACTCCTCTACTGTACACAGAACTCTTCCTCAAGTTATGTCTCTTTGAAACTCAGCAACTCAAACTTTGCAAATAGAATACTCTCTGTAAACCCAACAGAATAATTAGACAGTCTCGTTCTTCAACTCAGTAGTTAGCATCCCCTCATCAAATCTTCTTGTGTGTTAATCACAAGGAAAATATAGTGAGCCTCCTGCTCAATTCGATGGAGTAAATTTTCCTAGGTCTTTGGGGTCAGTATAACATTCAACGATCTGCCTGCTCTATTCAACTTCCATGGGGAACATGACCACATTTTTAGGGAAGTTGCCTCCTGTAACTGATAGTGAGTGAATGAAAGATGCAACCATTCTGCTTGAGTCCAGAAAATATTATTTTCCCCTCAAACCGTTTCGTTTGAGTCCAGGAAATATTATTTTCCCCTCAAACCTTCTCATTTGAGTCCAGGAAATTTATGTAGTAACAATCACTTTATATGCCACATGCATCATAATAACAACCAATATATTCACTTATTTGATTTTCACATTCTATGCATTTTGATGATTACACATCATAAATCATAAGTTTTTATCATCAATCGCAATTCATAAAATCATATAATCCAATAAGATGTACAGCAAATCATTACTTACTCTTGAGCAATTTTGCCCAACTTATCTATCAGCGTTCCTCCTTAATCATGTCATCAGTTGTACTTAAGATCACTTCCTAAAATGTTAGTATAAAAGAAAATAATTATTTTGCTTCAATTGCTCAATAATTGAATACATTCATCCCATAGCATTACACCCATGCTCATTCAATAATGTGTACACCGTTTTCAACTCACCATGATATATGAATGTAAAATCCTCAATATCCTTTGGAGGTTAAGTGTGATGAACCTGCAATAATTAATTAATGCAAATACACAAGATATCAAAAATAACAGAACATAATCACTTTTATATTGATCATGGGCCACTTCGAGGGGGCAACCTCCTTTGAGCAAGCTCAATACAATTAACTTCACGGTGCCTTCAATGACCTCAACACACACTTATATACTAAGTCTATGCCCAATACTATGAGTCAAAACCATGGGACATATAATACTACAGGACGACTTACAAAGCATATGCGTCCAATACTATGGGTCAATACTATGGGCTAATATAAACTACGGATCAACAAATACTGCGGGACGACTTACAAAGCATATGCGCCCAGCAACAATATACTAACATAGTAAAGAGAAGGGTTGACATAGGTTCCTAACATCCCCTCTTTCTTAGAAAAATCTTTGTCCTCAAAGCTTTGGTTGGAGAAATTGCTGCAGAATCTGAAGGAGTGGTTCCACGGTAGCATCCTCGGTTTGCATTTCGGGCCACTGACGCCTTTGGAGTGTCAAGGAGGATTGCTTGGAAGGCTGTAGATGAAGAAGAACCCTGTGAGCTGTGTGGAAAATGCGCTCAGAATGGTGCTGATCGGCTTGCTGTTTCCAGCGAATTCTGGCCATGTGAAGATTGTCCTGCAGAATGAGAAGAATCTGATTGCGGTTTCGAAGAACCGAGTCAATTTCCTGAACTGGGGAGCTGCTAAGGGTGTATGGAAGAAGAAATGGCGGTGTTTGTCCATAGACTGCTTCATATGGTGTCCTTTGAGATGTGGTATTGTACCACTAGAGTGCTGCTAGGAAATCCATAGAAATAGTTGGCCAAAGCTGTGTAGGGATGGGCAAGGGTTTGATCAATCCCGAAAGGAGTGTCGGTTCCCCCGTGTTGACTTGGAAAGTATCATCGTTAGCCACCATCTGTTGAATTGTCATTTTTAGTCCCGGCCAAAAGAAGTTACATTGTTCCTGGTCATACATTTTGCAGAACCCAGAGTGCCCTGTTGATGAAGAAGCATGGAGTTCATAGAAGAGATAGCCCTGTTGAACATATTGCAACCAATTTGGAACAAGCAGAGAAAGAGCTGTAAGAGAAATTGGGTCATGAATTGTGCGAGAAGGAGCATCTTCCACCATATTGTCCTTACCCTTCTTGTAAGTGATCACATAGGGATAACCCATGAGTTGGATAACCCATTGCAAGTGTGTTGGGGAGGAGACCCATTATTCCAGAAAACTTTTCAGACTCGGGAGATCAGTCTCAATGCAGAAATAATTTCCTAATAGGTATGGCTGCCACTTCTGTACTACATGCAAAATAGCCATCATTTCCTGCTGAGAGGTAGATGTGGCTACATTCTTACCGGAAAGGTCTCTTGAAGGCAGCAAGCTCATTGGTTCAACAAAGATACCTACATATCTATCCAAGGGAGTAGTGGAGACTGTTGATGGGTGCATTTGAATGGAATTAAGTTGAGCGATGACACCATGTGAATTCTTCTTAAGGATTTTTTCCAGGTGATGTGAACTGATGATGCAGAGAGACCCTGGTTGTAAGCCCCTAAATTTGTGTTGTGCCCCATTGACTTTAAACTGCATCCAAAGTTCAGCAAAATCCCATAAGATGGGGCCAAGTGTGCGTAACCATTGAACGCCCAAAACCACATCACATCCGCTGCAAGGCAAACATGTCAGAGCGTAGGTTATAATCTTCCATAGAGATACGCACATTGTGACACTTCCCCTTGCAAGGTAAGGTGCCCCCATTGGCAACCATGACTTCAAATTTGGAGCAAGGATGGACAAAACAATCAGCCTGTTTGGCAATTCGAGGGTCAATGAAGTTATGAGTGCTACCAAAATCAATGAGTATGGTAAGAGGGAGCTTCTTGAAGTATCCCCTAACCCGCATTGTTTGTGGGGTGGTGACGCCGGTTACAGCATGGAGAGAGATCTTGGGTGGGTCGTCCTGAGATGGGGTGTCAACAGGTGGGTGTTGCATGTCGACCGGATCATCTACTGTATCTGTAGCTTCTTCACCAAGTTCTAAGGCAAGCAGAGAATCCACATCCAAGAGATAGAGCTTTTGTTGAACACATCTATGTCCCCGAGTGAATTTCTCATCACAATTATAGCAAAGCCCTTTTTCTCGGCGTGCCTGCATTTCTATTTCAGACAAATGCTTGATAGGAGTTGGTTGAGGAGCAGGCGTGATGGGAGGTTGTTGGGAACCCATATTTCTAAAGGGAACAAATGTGGGTTTGGAGCGTTGTTGAGCTGCGATCTTGTCCTCGGCCAACTTAGCCAACCCTAGGACTTCCGTCATTGTGTTGGGACAAAACATTTTGACCTCTGAGCGGATTTCATCCTTGAGACCACTGATAAAACAACTCCTGTAGAATTCATCAGACAATCCTTCTGTGTGATTGGCTAGTTTCTCAAATTCCATCTGATACTCTCTCACTGTGCCAGTTTGGTGAAGTTTAGTGAGTGCTCCTGTGAAGTCGTCAAAAGCACTAGGACCAAATCATGGCAAAATGAGTTGGCAAAAATCTGTCCAGTTTGGCTCGGGATGAGCTTTGATGTACCAACGGTACCATTGAAGGGCTTCCTGTTCCAAATGAAAGGATGCAAGTGGAAATTTATGAACATCAAAAGTATTATGCAGACTGAAATATTGTTCTGCTCGGTATATCCATCTAGTCGGATCAGTACCATTGAAGCGAGGAAAATCAAGCTTCCGCCCACGAAAATTGCTAGAAGCAGAGAATCCGGTGGCTGCAAAAGATTCTGGCTGTCTGGTATTGTTCATGGCTGAATACTGCAGATGGAGACTGAGAAATTTTTCATCCAAATCTTGGAGTTTGGTTTGGATGGCTGCCAGTGCTTCCTCCATGGTGTGTGCTCTTGCACAGGTGACAACCATAACCAGGTTTTTTTTTTTTTTTTGTGGTTGACTGGGAAGGAAAAGAAAAACAGGAACTACTTCAGTAAGGTAAAAGTTGGATTTGGGAAAAAATCAGAAGGATAATTGGGGTTTGACTAGGTTTTGGACACTGTTGGATAGACAGGGAAGCAAAAATGAGGATGTCAGAAATTTGGCAGAGGGGAACAAAGAAGCAGAATTCAGAAAGGAACTCTGTGGTAAAATTTGAAGGTGATTGGGTGAAATCTGAGGAAGTTATGGCAAACCCTAAAAATAGGCAAATGTGAGATTTCGAGCTGTAGGAAGAGGAATTGAGGATAGGGTCCTCAGGAATGAAATATGCAGAATGGAATGACAGGAGTTCTCTGAAAATTTCAAGGGAAACAGAGGTAAAATAAGGGAGATATGAAGGAAAAACTGTTTTTATTTTTTTTTAACAGACTGGAGCGGCTACGGCTCAGAAGGAATCTGGAACAACGCCGAACGGCTGGATCTGGAACGGCTTGCAAAATGGATCTGAAACGCCGCAGCAGTGATCGACAATAGTTCAGCTGAAAGTAGATATGGACCCCAGGTATGTGCGGCTTCCTAACAGTTCAGGGTTTTCACTCGGCCACCAATGCTGTCTGACGGCTTGCATATTGGGGCAGTACCCCTCACTCCACGGCTCAGGTAAAACTGATAACCGCTTTGCCACAAACGACAGCTCTTGGTTTACCTCACGGGTGGGAACTAGTCAATCAGGTAGGGATCGTTGCCCTTTTCGCTGGCAGGTCCTCTCAATGGGCCAGCTACTTCGAGGTTCCTGTGGTACTCCTCACAATGCGTTTTAGGGCTTATGCCCAAGTACTTCCCACAGTTAAGCGGATAGGGATGATTCCCAAATCCGAACCTGCTGCGTTGTTGAGCTGCGATCTTGTTCTAGTTCCGGAACTAGAACAACCACTTTGCTTCTACCCATGAAAGCGGAATAGAAATCTGGGCACTCGGTCAAAAGATTTTCTCGCCGCAATTTCTGCGGTCGTCACCGAAATTCTGAAAAATTGCTGATTTTAAATCCACGATATCTCCACTTTTGGAACTCCAAATGAGATGATTTGTTTTTTGAAACTGCGTATTTTTGAAAGAGGAATTCAGATATGAAATTGGTTTCTTCTGATTTTGTGCAAAAAGTTTCATAAATTGATCTGAAAGTCGCCGCCCAAAAAAGAAAAAAAATTTCCCACTTGTGCCAAGGAAAGTGATACCAGATGTGATGAACCTACAATAATTAATTAATGCAAATACACAAGATATTAGAAATAACAGAACAGAATCACTTTTATATTGATCATGGGCCACTTCGAGGGGGCAACCTCCTTTGAGCAAGCTCAATACAATTAACTTCACGGTGCCTTCAATGACCTCAACACACACTTATATACTAAGTCTATGCCCAATACTATTAGTCAAAACCATGGGACATATAATACTACAGGACGACTTACAAAACATGTGCGTCCAATACTATGGGTC
Source organism: Larix kaempferi (assembly GCA_027924585.1). NCBI lineage: Eukaryota > Viridiplantae > Streptophyta > Pinopsida > Pinales > Pinaceae > Larix > Larix kaempferi. The sequence continues at coordinate 5,276,358 of BSBM01000343.1, forward strand.
AATACTATGGGCTAATATAAACTACGGATCAACAAATACTACGGGACGACTTACAAAGCATATGCTCCCAACAACAATATACTAACATAGTAAAGAGAAGGGTTGACATAGGTTCCTAACATTAAGTCTACTAACAGCAAACATGTTAGTATCATAATTTAATATGGATACATTTCTATTTAATACTCATTATCTAAAGATTCTTTTAATCTTCCCATACTCTTTTAAAAGATACCTTGATTTAATTTAATCATAACAAGGTTTATGATTTCTTCTTTTTCCATAATCAAACTCCTACCATTAAAATGTTAAATTTTCAGAATTTACTTCAATCTGATCTAGGATCTTAACTGAGAGAACAACATGTACAGCATATCTACAGCATATCAATCATGGAGACAATAATGCAAGCACACAAGAGACACAAAGATTTACTTGGGGAAAACCATAAAGGTGAAAAACCCCAATAACTTCCTCAGAGATAGATAGAGCAATGATACAACCAACCAATAGAGATAGCCATAACCTAGCAGCAATCCTCCTCCTCCATAAGTGCGCCTCTCCTCCTTGAGAGCATGTATGAGAAGTGAGTGAGTAAATAGAGTGCCTCCCGCACTCTATTTATACTTGACTTGACTTGCCTTTTTACCTAACTCATGTCGGCTCGAACTTAACCACATAACATAATGCTGAGTGGGCTGACCCCCAATAGGGTGGTCTAATAACCCTTTGACCCACATGGCCGACCCCCAATAGGGTGGTCTAATAACCCTTTGACCCACATGACTTATACAGGGCCGACCCCAAACAAGGTGGTCTAATAACCCATCAAGTATAAGTTACGACACTTACAATATAAATGACGACACTTCCTTATAGAGGAATAATACCATCTCTATAGGAATACAATATACATATATTTGAAATACATTCCGAAGTTACATATACATCAACACTCCCTCTTAACTAGGAAGGTATTTCTCAGCACAGTTCTTCTAGCACAAGTCATCTTCTCTGGATCATCGTCACTGGATAATCGTCATCGAGTCATCATCATCGTCACTGTTGCTGCTATCTCAATCAATATCTGAATCTACTCGTCATAGGAAGTTCTACAGAGCCAGTCCTTTTTCATACTGGATGTAGGCCCACCACCTGTAGGTCTTCATCATCACTGGCCATACTGTGGAATCCTCAGGACTTATTACGTGCGTCACAAAACCTGGCTGCAGCATCCCAGGCTATTACGAGCACATAGCTCTACCTGTAGGATCTCCCAGGAGCACATTACATGTGACCCATCACAAAACCTGGCTGAAGCATCCCAGGCTGTTACGAGCACGCGGCTCTACCTGTCGGATCTCCCAGGAGCACATTACATGTGATCTCACCACAAAACCTGGCTGAAGCATCTGAGGCCTTTTTCATCCTGTCCAGATCTCCCAAGAGCAAATTACATGTGGTCCACCACAAAACCTGGCTGAAGCATCTGAGGCCTTTTTCATCCTGTCCAGATCTCCCAGGAGCAAATTACATGTGGTCATGGCAAAACCTGGCTGAAGCATCTGAGGCCTTTTTCATCCTGTCCAGATCTCCCAGGAGCAAATTACATGCCATAGGACAAAACCTCGCAAGAGCATCTGCCAGATATCCCAGGGAACCGAATTACATGCCATAGGCAAAACCTCGAAAGACTATTTGCAGATCTCCCAGGGCACAAATTACATGTCCTCCCAAGCAAAACCTCGCAAGAGCATTTGCCAGATGTCCCAGGGCACCGAATTACATGCCATAGGCAAAACCTCGAAAGACCATCTGCAAATCTCCCAGGGCACAAATTACATGCTTACTTGCACAACCTGATCCACAGCCACAAAGTATCATCTGATACTCATCAAACATCATCCTGATGTACACATGATCATCCTGATCATCATCACTGCAACATCCTGCTGCATGTCATCTGGAGAAGCTCGTCATCCACGATCATCCTGATCATACAATGCATCCATCTGATGCACACCAAGTATCCATCTGATACATCCATAGGTACATGATCCACACAATGTATCCATCAGCATACATGATCTACCTGATCATACAAAGATACATGATCCACACAATGTATCCGTCAACATACATGATCCACCTGATCATACAAAGATACATGATCCACACAATGTATCCATCAGCATACATGATCTACCTGATCATACAAAGATACATGATCCACACAATGTATCCATCAACATACATGATCCACCTGATCATACAAAGATACATGATCCACACAATGTATCTATTAGCATACATGATCTACCTGATCATACAAAGATACATGATCCACACAATGTATCCATCAGCATCCAACATGATGCGTACATATATGAATGATCCAACTGATCATATCCAGCATCCAACATGATGCATACATACATAAAAAAATGATCCAACTGATCATATCCAGCAGAAACCAGAACATCATCCTGATGCTCATCATCCAGCGCTTACATCCACAGCCATGTGAAGGATCCTCCTTCCAACATGCTTGGAATGGCTTCAGCAAATGTGTCCATCACTTCTTCCTCGAAGTGTCCTCGATCTGAAGAACGCCAAGCCTCTCTCTGAAGTACTCTAACTTCACCCTGGCTAGTGGCTTCGTCAACACATCTGCAATCTGCTCGTCCGTCGCAACATACAGGAGCTTCACAGCTCCTCTCTACACCATATTCCTGATATAGTGATATTTAATCTCTATGTGTTTCGACCTGTCATGAAACACTGGGTTCTCGGACAGCTTCACACAACTCTGGTTATCACAGAAGATACCAGTAGCCTCCAACGGGAGATCAAATAACTCAGACAGTAGCTTCCGTAGCCATACTGCCTCACAACTAGCTGAACAGGCTGCAACATACTCTGCCTCAGCTGTACTCAGTGCTACGCAGGACTGCTTCCTGCTAAACCAAGAGATCACACCTGATCCCATACTGAAGCAACACCCAGATGTGCTCTTCCTATCTGCAGCACTGCCAGCCCAATCTGAATCAACATAACCCTGCAGGTTAAAGTTTTGATTCGCCTCATATCTGAGCCCATAATCCACTGTACCCTTCAGGTACCTCAGAACATGCTTTACAGCAAGCAGGTGAACACTCCTCGGATCCGTCAGGAACTGGCTCAATGTGTTCACAGCAAAGCAAATATCTGGTCTCGTGTTCGTCAGGTACATCAAGGACCCAATCATCTGACGATACATAGAAACATCAACTGGCTCAGATGAAGCATCACAAAGAAGCTTCAGATTCGATGCCATAGGTGTGGCCATGGCCTTGCAATCCATCATCCCGAACCTCTTTGGGATCTCTACTGCATACTTCCCTTGTCCAAGGAAGATTCCTTCTGCACTCTGCCACACCTCCATGCCAAAACCAAATAGTGCATCATCCCCAATTTCTTCATCTCGAACTTGATAGTAAGCTTCCGCTGCGTGTCGGCAATCAATCTATCTTCACCATACCAAGTTCTGCACATATATGATTTCCTATCATGTGTCTCAGAACCAAGTGGCTGCTCCACATACACTTCTTCTTCAACTAAACTATTCAAGAAAGCTGTCTTGAATCCATCTGGTGTATCTTCTATTTCATCACTTTTATATTTCTCAATGCTGCCATCTGCAACATGCTTGATCTGATAGTTCCATTTGGAAGTCATAGCAAACTTCCCTTCATGTCTTGGGATTACATCCCAAACATCAATCTTCATGATCGACGGATCATGGTATTCCATTTCTTCATCCCAGATCCTGGGAACTTCAATATCTTCAATATCTTCAATAGATATCTTTGTTGCTAGAACAAATGTTGTAATTCTTCTTTTGTAGGAGATGGCATACGATCTTTCCTACACAACAAGTTAAATTGCATGATTAGAAAACATCTCATAGTTTTCAGAACAAATTCTTACACATAAAGAAATATGCCATACAGTCATGCAATTATCTTAGCCAATGCTTCAATACAACATTTATCCATATTCCGTAACTTTCTAGATGCCTTCCAATCTCTACCAGAACATTGTTAAGAGTGTGCACAACTCCCAACATGTCAGCAAAGAGGTTTCATACTAGATAAGTAGCAATGGAATGTTGTACAGTGCCATAGGCCACTTACCCATGCATATTAGGAGTATACTATTCATTAATGCAATTATTCTAATATGCATAATACACAACCTAATTCTAGGAACACAACCTAATTCTAGGAACATCAGTATATACATTATTGAACAGTATTATTTAAGAAATGACAATTCAAATACTTATCTTTGTTTGTTCGTTGGGTGGACTCCCTCTGAGTCTTCGCTTCCTTGCAGGAGCTACTGGAGTCCTAATCTGAAGTAGCTTCTTCTACATCTTTTGATGTGGAATGTAGAGAGATGGTCAACTCCCTCTGAATATTTGCATCCTTGAATAAACCACTGGAGTGTACTCCCTCTTGATCTTTTCTTCCTGGATTACCTGTTCTTGAACTCATATTCATCCTTGGTCCCTATGCATGCTTATTAGTATCATGATTAAATCATACATATACTATTAAAGCACAATAATCTCAAGCATGTATAGTCATGATCATTTCAAACAGAAATAATAAGCATTAGCATTCAAGGTTTATGTAGGATTCTTATGGTTAGTTAAAGCATAAGAAACATAACGTGTCTAAACCTATAATTACTCAAATCTATGACTCTTCGGGTTAGTCATATCATTAAACAAAGTAAAAAGCATAATATGCCTAAACCCATGATTACTAACTTCAATGAATAATCATAATCAATCATGCCAAGTATACTTATATAAAGGATCTTATCACAAGATGAGATTGTAACTTGATATAGGAAAAACATACCTGGATTAGCATGCTAGCTAGTTATGTCTTAACATACTCACATGATGTCTTCTTGTTCTTCTTCAATGACTTGTGCTAGTAACCTGTATATCTTATAGGTTAGCCATTATAAAACCAAGTTATACATACCTCGTAAATGGATCTTCTATGAGATCCATGATAATGGATGAATCTTTGTCCTCATGTTATCATGATCATAGGTTCTTGGACCAGAACATGATTTGTCTTTCTTGGTGTACCTTTCATGTTAGTAGACAACATAAATCTCATACAACACCATAATGCATTAGTACAATCATAAGTTTCAACACCCTAACCAATGAACATCTTCTATCATGCATTCATAATTTTGTTAAGGTGATACGACAAATCTAAAATCAAAATTGTACTAACCATAATGACATGAAGACAAACATACCATAAAATTAATCATGGACAAATATCGAAACATACCTCGATGAGTCATACCTGTTAAGGTCGCTTGTAATCTTCTTATGTAAGACCTTAGCCTCATCTCCCTCTGAAACAGGAACTTCTTCACTCATGCAGATGATCAATCCATCTTCTTCTAGGATTAACCCAATCCACTTGATTTGCAAGAACTGGACCTGGAGCTGATTGTTTCTGGTGTAACTCCTAAATTTTTGATCCACAGGGTCTGAAAAAGTTTCCTGAGATAGCCTCACCTGTTATCTTTTCATCCTGACAGGTCTGACCTCAATTGGATTCTCTGAGAGAGAGTTATGCCAAATGTTGCAACGTGACCTGTTTTGGGATAAAACAGGAGAGCGAACTTGTACGGCGTGCCACGTGTCACTGTTTTAACTTCGGCCTCTGAAAAATTTTTCTGAGATATCTCGGCCTGTTACCTTTCCATCCTGACAGGTCTGACCTCAATTGGATTCTCTGAGAGAGAGTTATGCCAAATGTCGCAACGTGACCTGTTTATGGGATAATACAGGAGAGCGAACTTGTACGGCGTGCCACATGTCACTGGTTCAACTTCGGCCTCTGAAAACGTTTTCTGAGATATTACAGACTGTGTACTACCTGTCACTTTTTACGAAATTTCATTTGGAGCTTCCTAGCCCAAGATATGACCTTTTTCCCAAGGTCACCTGATTTTGACTCAGATCTGGAAGAGGCAGAAACCCTATATTGTACAGATCATAAATCACAAAGTACAACGAATTAGAGGTTTTCCTTTGGACACAAGATACCTGGAGATCTTAGCTTCGGCCTGTAACAATTTCAGATCCGAAAACTTCGCCAAAACGGATTTATAGGGAAAGTTCTACGATGACTGGTTTTTGCTATATCAAGCCCTAGCATCGTAAGTGCAACAAGTGTCATACATGCCATATCATGCCTTCTTTCAGGCTAGCTCTGATACCAAGTTAAATTTTAAGAATTTACTTCAATCTGATCTAGGATCTTAACTGAGAGAACAACATGTACAGCATATCTACAGCATATCAATCATGGAGACAATAATGCAAGCACACAAGAGACACAAAGATTTACTTGGGGAAAACCATAAAGGTGAAAAACCCCAATAACTTCCTCAGAGATAGATAGAGCAATGATACAACCAACCAATAGAGATAGCCATAACCTAGCAGCAATCCTCCTCCTCCATAAGTGCGCCTCTCCTCCTTGAGAGCATGTATGAGAAGTGAGTGAGTAAATAGAGTGCCTCCCGCACTCTATTTATACTTGACTTGACTTGCCTTTTTACCTAACTCATGTCGGCTCGAACTTAACCACATAACATAATGCTGAGTGGGCCGACCCCCAATAGGGTGGTCTAATAACCCTTTGACCCACATGGCCAACCCCCAATAGGGTGGTCTAATAACCCTTTGACCCACATGACTTATACAGGGCCGACCCCAAACAAGGTGGTCTAATAACCCATCAAGTATAAGTTACGACACTTACAATATAAATGACGACACTTCCTTATAGAGGAATAATACCATCTCTATAGGAATACAATATACATATATGTGAAATACATTCCGAAGTTACATATACATCAACATAAAAAAATAAAAATAAAAATAAAAGAAATCCTTTTAACTTGATACACGTCAATCATTATTAGAATATGTAACAAATCCTATCAGGGTCTATCTAAGAAGAGATAATTTAGAATCATATGCATTCTAAAAATAAGATCATTTAAACTCCTAGGAATACTACTTGCTATTCCATATAGTAATACACCCTTAAGCTTATACTTGTAATTCTGAAAAATACAAAATAAACTCTTAACGTTTTAACAAAATGACAATTTTTTGTTTTTATAACCAAAACACATTAGTTATCTCATCACATAAAATCGTTCATGTTTTTTAAACATATCTTTTAACCTAGTATGTTAAACTAATCCTGGCCATCAATACTCAAGATTAATACTTACAAAAGCGATGGACTTCATACTATCGCATCCATGAAAGGAAATGTCAAAGAGTCAACATATAATTTGCAATAGGCATACTACCAACACCTAAAATGAATAGACAAACATTCTATTATAGATACTTGAGGATCAACTTTTAATTCAAGGATTGCACTTATAGTTACAACATCATTGTTTATCCATAATATTTTCCTGCTATATAATTCCATGATAAATGTCAAAAGAGTGTATAACAACCATTAAATAAAACGTAACTATTATAATTTTGAAGATGTTTTAGGAGAATTACTTTAATTTCCTTAACTAAAAGAGAACGCTAGTTGTATTGATCCTTAGAAGTTTAGCATATATATATACGGCAAATTGAAGGACCATTATGCTAAAATCCGACAGGATGGCAAATTTTTCAACAATGAAGGATCATTCAATTTATGCCCTAATTAATGAAGTATCACCATCATAGCACATTTTAATAATTTAAATTTGATTGGTATTTGTACAATAGAGGATTAGCATGGAACATTGGGAGTACTAATGACTTCTACATAGGCTTTGAACAATAAGTACATGCCTATCAAACATAACCGAATACATGCAAATCACCAAACCTGAATATGCAGAAGCACCATTAGAATTTCCAATTAGACCAATTAAAGTTAATTTCCTTAATTCATAACTATAACTTTAATCTTTCACTACGAGGATGACTTTTTGCTATGCATTTACTCCACTGTGCAAGATTACGACAATGTCATACAATATAGTAAACTTTTCATTTTTAGCATGCAACCTAGCACAAAATAGTAAATAACATGAAGTATAACATGTATATTTACAGTTTAACCCGATGAGTGATGAAATCCCATATTGTGAAATCCGATAATGTACTCTCATCCATGAGGCATTCAACACAACAATTTGTTAGTTGGTTTCAAATCCTTCATACTTATTTACCTTATGTTGAGCCCTTATAGGGCCGAGTGCTGAAACCTCAGCTCTGATACCATCTATGACAACCCCAGACGACCAACTCAGTAATTAGTGAAAAATTTTCTTCTGTTTGTAACTAAATACTTTCACAGTGATTTAAAAGGACTTCATACATATAAGATGTCATAAACCATTTTACCAACTAATACCATATGTAAAATAAATAGTAAATATAATTGTATTATCATCACCTGAGCACATGCCTAACAAGGAATTATCTTTTACCATAACAAAACACTTGATAAAGTATACATCAACATAAACAACAAAGTCACACATAAGATGTGCATACAATAGAGACTGATATAGGTGGTTCACCCGCATCTTGGGCTACGTCCACAAGGACGGTCATATCATATATTATCATTCATCAATATTCAAGGGGTACAATCTGAAATACAATGATTGCTTTCCACTTGGTAAGATCTCTCTCTCATATTGAGAATATTCAAAATAATCAAAGGTATATAAGCATACCCTACTCAACAAACTACATTAAAGAGCATTTCCTACTGAAATAATTAATGTTACAAAGATCGACTATACAACTTTACTACAATGTTACAAGAGAGATATCTATCCTGCTCCATCGCTTATATACCATGTATCACTCATACCCCGAGTACATGATAGATATTAAAAAAAAACATTCCTTTCTTTAGACATACTTAAAAGTGAATATTATATCATCTTTTCTTTTATATTTCCTTTGGAACTTCTATCGAAGACAATATCAATCTTGCATGAAATATATATCTATATGTATTATATAAATATGGAATCTCTTTCCATATAGAAAGCATCCTTTCTGCCTTAACCTAAATGCAGAGCTGATTATGCAGATCTATGTATTTAGCACAAATAAAATATAAATAACTTCACGACTTCTGTACATGGGATTCGTATGATCCCAGCTTAAACATAAGCTATCCTCATACGAAAAGATGCAGAGTTAGGGGCAGTAAAAGATATAACTGTTATATCTTAAATAGTTTCTTAGTGTTATTCAAGAATGGCCAAGTATATTTATATAATAGGTAACCCACCTTACTGTAACGCTTACAAATACCAAAGCCAAGGTCGGCGTCCCTGCTATCCCTGAGTATGAGGTAATGTATTTACCAGAAGATTATATAAGTACATAGATTTTCTTACCTAAAAAGGATCCTCCTAAAAGTAAGTAAGCATAGATCGCTTAACTCTGTAAACCAAGTTTGCGAAGATCATATAACCTATAAAAACTGTCCATTATGTGTGTATAAGGATCACTTTCTAAGAAGGTCGATTAAAGAATAAATCTGTTTCTTGAGTCTGTGTATACTGCTTATCAGTCCTGTTATCTGAACTCTGATCATTCGGGGTGAAGATCCCTTCTTACATGTATACTATGTATTTGAACACAAGGACCTATTCCTTACACAATATTACAACCCTTCCAACAAAGGCGTGTAGATCGTAGTTGTAAGTTTTCGACTTTAAAATTGTACTGAAGTATAAAACCAAATCAAAGAAAGCATATAGGGATTGCTTTCGATCCGATCGAGTGACTAAAGCTCTGTAATAGTAGTCGATACAGATTATGTAACTAGATCAGCTCAATGTAAGCATCATAAATAAGTAGGCGCTACTAGCTATGTAAATGACAAGCAACTATGTCATCTGGAACTAAAGGATCGCTTCCTATCGAGTGACTACAAAACTCTGTGCATACAGAGGTCTAGATAATCAAGAAAGATAGAGACATAATGCACCTATATGATGCAGAGTACCATCCGGTAACGGATGTATAAAAGCATCCATTAGAAAAATCGTGTTCCATGTAGTAATGAAGCAGAGCTTCGAGCAATGAAAAATATTGCCAACTTGACAAAGGAAACTCTCCGTCAGGAAGAAATAAAATCAAAACTCCACAAAGAAATCATACCTCTGTCCAATTGCTATGTGTAGATCTAAAGGTGAGAAATTGTATCTCTCCACCCATGCATAACAGGCTTAGTTCAGTCAGAAGAACTATACGGTTAACATCCCAAACGTATCTTTCCTTACTATTGGGATGGCAGAGCTGGGATTCCATTCCCCTCGCAGATATCAAGAAGAAGTCGATCTCCATGCTTATCATAGAGGTCCACATTCAATGCTTATCATAGAGATCAAATGAGGGAGGAGAGATACCAAGACACGTTCTGCCGATCCAGAGATTCAACGATGAACAACATCTCGTTCCTCGCAGGGTTAAGCAGCAAACGGCCTCTAGCGGAACTCCCTCCCATACTCCAAAATCCCCCTTTTTCCAATACTCTAGGTCTCCCTCTTTGAAGAGTCCTCCCAAGTTCGAAAAGGATTTCCTTCTTCCACTTGGTGTTTTGCGTTCCCTCAAAATGCCAAGTGGCCACTCAAAGAGTGCTCTGTATGGGGACAAATCCCCAAGAGGATCGCAGCATCCACTACGAGTTTTTTTTTTAATAATAAACCGTATAATAAAATTCCGCCAAGCTGAAGCGGATATCATCATCACTTATAGTAGGCGTATAGTTATGTGACCCTTGCTATTTGTATGCGAAGAGAGACTCAAAGGTTTTAGCCTTCGTCATCTTCTAAAACCTCAACTTTCTCTTTATATATATATATATTATAAAGAGATAGTTATATCCATATTTAATTATGAGCATTTTGAGTGTGCAATTATATATATTTATACCAATTTCTTTATAGCATAAATAGTTCCTAAAGATAACCTTTAAATAGAATATTTCTTCTATCTTATACTTGGCATCCTCTTGTCAGTCTTAAGATGATAAATGTTTAGTTTTCATAGGATAATGTTTTAGCTTATGCTTACAACTAGATAGTAGGATTTAAAAGATCTAATTCCGTGACATCCTCTGCCAAAACTAGGATGTCAGAGATATCCTTAGCAATACCTTATTATAGTTCATAGTAATGGTTATCCCAGTGTCAACCATTAGGATTAGGATTTCATAGTTATTTACTTCCTTTCAATGGGGAATGTATTTTCGATATCATTCTCCAAGGCTAGCTGATAATTAAAACTTAAGTGAACCCTTTTTGTGAATATCCACATTCAGTTAAGTGCTTGTGACACGATGATTGCATTTGTCATCAACTCATGGCATACTAGCCATTTAGACTTCCCTGCCCCGTCGTTTAGTTGCGTTAGAACCTTCAGTCTTCTAGGTCTATAGTCTCCTAACTTTACAACTTTTAGGAAATACATAGAATACTGTCGGGTTCCACTGGTGGGGCCTTGGCCTTGAGCTCCTCACCATGGCCATTTACATAGATTCAATCACAACAATTTATTTTACATTAAGTCACTAAAGGAGGGGTGTTACTGAGAAGTACTAATGGCTTAAGTCACTAAAGGAGGGGTGTTACTGAGAAGTACTAATGGCTTGAGTCAACATGATTATGGTGCACCACAACCTAATATGGGGAGTGAGCCTCCCCCTCCTCCTGACAATTCCTTGCATATCGAGAATCCCTCTAATATGCCGCGGATACCAAAAGGAGTTCTTAAGCGCTCTACGCATAATCCTAATGCTCGAGCCACCCATAACTACTCCATCATGGAAGATTTGGGCCAAACTCCGTGTGTCATGTTGGCTCTTGAAGTTTTACAGGTCTGTCCTTCTCAAAAGCATGCCCTTTTGAGTGTGTTCGGAGTTCAGGATGGGGGAAGTCCTAGTATTATCAGGTTCGACACTACTGATGTTCAACCTCGCTTACCTTACCATGTGGCTTTTCAATTCCAGGTGGCATGCCTTCATAATTTTTTCAAATGTACGATGGTTGACGAAGGTGCTTCCGCATCAGTAATGTTGTTAACTTGTTGGAAAGCTCTCGGCTCTCCTCCTCTACTCGCGTCTAGAACCACGCTCACTGCATTCGACAGTCAATCATTTAAGCTGCATGGAATTATCCCTTGCCTTGTTGTTTGCTTGGGAGGTAAATCTGTGCCTATTGAAGTCTAGGTGGTTGATGCGCCCATTGACTACAACCTTTTACTGGGTCAAAATTGGATGTACACTATGAAGGCTGTCATGTCTACTGTATTCAAAGTTATCTGCTTTCCTCACGAAGGCAAGATTATGACCATTGATCAGCTAGATTTCGTTCATCCCCCTTCCACAGCATCCACGGGATCCATAGTCCCGCAAGTTACTCATTGTCAACTGGCAACGAGGAACATGGGTGTTGGTATGTACCATTCATTGATGTGAATTTATGATTTTCCTACACCTGGGAATTTTATTGGAACCATTTATGACGATGCGTCTTCTCCTTTGCATAATATGTCGTTCTGGACTTCCTATTTTAATGATCCATGGACTTTACCATCCATGAGTTTCACGTCTAGAGACATTACGCACATCGGGATGTCTATGCCACTATCTATAGCTGAGCTTGCTTACCAACATATTCAACAAGCCACTGCAGAGCCAGATCTCTCTTCTTCTCAGACAGTCGAGGAAGATCCCGTTACACTACTAGTTTGGGCATCCAACTTGTCTTGTTCACATGACTGCCTTGATGATACGTTGCCTTTAGATGAAGCTATTATGGAGGCCATGTGTGGTAGTGAGAGGCCTTGGGAGGATATGCACCATCGCTCTTATTTCCTTCCCAACCTCGAGCTCGCCGAACAAGAAGAGTTTAGGATGACTCTAGCAGAGATGGTTGGTCACCTTGTGGCTCTTTTAGGGTCGCATGATATTTTTGCGAAGGGGAATATGGCTAATATTTCCCCGACTACGTCGATCAACATCTCTCGTACTCCTGGAAAGGTTGAGAATGTTTAGAACGATGATGATTACACTCTTGAGGAGATTTCTCTTTACACCGAATTGTTTACAGAACTCCAGGAAGCTTTCGCCTGGTCATATGAGGAGTAGGGATAATTTTAAGGACCCATACTTATTTAAAAGTGTATAAACCTTGGCGAATCTTACCAATTCTTAAAATGTCAACTATAAAATATTTGGTGAAATTTTTCTAAAATTATTTCAATTTATAAGGATTTTATATAGTTTATATAATAATTTGGCGATTTTTAGCGTGAAAAAATTTTACCCCATCAAAATTGGGTGAAATGGGGCTTCAAAAAATGCAAATTGACGAATCGTTTTTTGGAAAAATAGCCCATGGGAAAAATTTTGCCCCTAAAATTATCCTTGATGAGGAGATGCCAGGAATAGACCCCTGCATTGTTGAACATGAGATTAGAACGTATCCCAACGCTAAACCAGTTCGACATCGCTTACGTGCTGTGAACCCTAGGAAAGTAGCCGCTATCAAGGCAGAGGTGGAGAAACTACTCAAAGCTAGTTTTATCTACCCCATTACACTTACTGAATGGGTTTCAAACCCCGTTCCTATGAATAAGAAGCAGAGAATGATCCGAGTATGCACTGATTTTAGATATTTGAACCATGCATGTCCAAAAGACAACTTCCCCACGCCATTCATCGATCAGATCTTGGATGCTTGTGCGAGAAGTGAGATTTTTTCATTCATGGATGGCTTTTCGGGATATAACCAGATTCAAATCAAACCCGAGGACCAACATAAGACAACTTTCATTTGTCCTTGGGGAACGTTTGCATTGTCGAAAAATTCCCTTCGGCCTTAAAAACGTCGGAGCTATGTTTCAACGTGCCATGACCTACGCCTTTCACGATCTTAAAAAGATTATGGAGGTTTTCCTGGATGATCTTGCCGGCCATTCTTGCAAGAGAGTGGACCATCCGAAGCACCTCCGCATGATTCTCGAATGATGTATACGCTACAATATTCGATTGAATCCCAACAAATGCATCTTTGCTGTAAGGACTGGTCACCTTCTAGGCTTCATAGTTTCGACAAAGGGTATTAGAGTCGATCCTCTTAAAGTTGAGGCAATACTTCGGTTTCCTCCTCTGTGCAACTTGTTACAACTTCAAAGCCTCCAAGGGAGAGCCACTTTTCTACGCTGTTTTGTAGTCAATTATGCTAATCTTACCAAAGGTTTCGCTCGCTTATTGAAGAAAGACACACCCTTTATCTTAGATGAGCGAGCCCAACAGTCTTTTGATGCCCTTAAGAAAGCTTTGGTATCGGCCCCTGTGGTTAGTCCACCAGACTTCTCATGAGATTTCATCCTTTATGTAGCCACGTCTCAAGAGACGATTGGCATGGTCTTGGTTCAGGTTGATGACGCACTTGTCGAGCATGTCATCTATTACCTTAGTCAAAATCTAGTAGACACTAAACTGTGATATACTCATGTGGAAAAGTTGGCAGCGACTGTTCATTCAGTCCAGCTGTTACGACATTACATTTTTGCTTAGAAAAACCACAGTTGTCACGCATATCAATCCGTTTCGGTTCATGCTATCACGATGCCTTATAGGGGGGAAGTACAATAAATGGATTGTGATCCTTTATGAGTTCAATCTTGATTTTGCTTTGGCGAAATCGGTGAAATTGTTGGTGTTTGCTGAGCTTATGTCGGACCTTCTGAGACTTGATGAGGATGTCATTCATGAAAATTCCTTTGTGCATGAACATTTATTTCTTATCTCCTCTGAGGACCGTTGGTATGGGGATGTTATTGTATATCTCCAAACTTTGAAGTTTCCTCCGCATTATTCACGAGATGAGCGACGGCATGTGAAACATCACGCTAAATATTATACTATCATCGGTGACACTTTGTATCGCCGAGGAAAGGATTCTATTCTCTGTCGTTGCTTAAATCATGGAGAAGCAGAGCGGGTACTTAATGATTGCCATGTAGGGGCATGTGGCAGTCACTTATCTAGGCTTGCTATAGCCCAACGTATTATGCGAGCTGGTTACTTTTGGCCTTCAATCTTTAAAGATTGTATTAACGCTGTGAAGAGATGCCACCCTTTCCAGGTGTTTTCTTGGAATATACACTCGCATCCAACGCCCCTTCATCCGGTCATCACTGTTGGTCCCTTCACTAAGTGGGGGGTGGATTTCAGGGATTGCAAACCAGCTTCGGCTGGGGGGCATCACCATATTATAGTGGTCGTGGACTACTTTTCCAAATGGGATGAGGCCATGCCTACTGTAAAATCTGATGGTGCTACATCATCCCATTTTGTGTTCAATCAAATTATCACTCAGTTCGATATTCCGAAAGATATTGTCACTGACCATGGCAGTCACTTTCAGAACAAGATGATGGAGGATTTGTCTCTCAAGATTGGGTTTCATCAAGAACATTCATCTTCTTATTATCCCCAAGCGAATGGTCAAGTTAAAGCAGTTAATAAGTCTTTGAAGACCATTCTCCAGCGTACCATCCAACAAAGCAGGAACAACTGGCACATCATGTTATATCCTGCTTTGTGGGCATATCGAAACGTAGTCAAGACTGCCACCGGGTTCTCACCATTTCAGTTAGTACACAGTGTGGAGTCACTTTTACTGATTGAATGTGAAATCCCTTCGCTTAAACTTGCCATAGAGCTCCTCCCTGATACGACGGGTCTTGAGAAACGTTTAATCCACCTTGAGAAACTTGATGAGTAGCGTCGAGATGCCACCATGGCTATAGATGCCAACAAACATCGTGTTAAGGTTCAGTACGATAGGTCTGTCCTTCCCTGGCAATATGATGAAGGTGACTTGGTCCTCTTATATGACCAAGCTAAAGAACCCCTAGGGGCACGCAAGTTCAACCCCATGTGGCATGGTCCTTACATCATGAGGCGTGTCCTAGAAAAAGGAGCCTATGAATTAGAAGACTATGAGGGGACTATCTTGAAGGAGCCTAGAAATGGGCTCTACCTCAAGCGATATTATGCTTGAACCGCTGGTTCAGGATAATACTTTTGTACACTACTGTATAGTTACTTCTGTACATAGTTTAGCTTTCTCTTGGTTTTCGGGTCTGCTGATTAGATTCCGTTTGATTTACAGATGTTAGCAGAGTTTCCTACGTTCTTAGGATTTGCAAATGGTGCTAGCCATCATATGCAGCAGCTTGCTTCTGCTGCCTGGGTTATTTTCTCACCTGACCACCTAGTTGTGTCCTCAGGAGGTGCTTGTCTCGGTCTCACATCTAACAATGTGGCTGAGTATAGTGCCGTGATTGAGCTACTTCGGGATGCTATTTCACATGTTATCCAGTCTTTAGAAGTCTTCCTGGATTCACAACTAGTTGTGTCTCAGCTGAATGGGCAGTACCGTGTGTGAGATCCTACGCTACTACGGAAATTCCTAAGGGTAAGACTCTTGGAACGACATTTTGTTTCAATTATGTACATTCATGTTCCAAGAAGTGTTAATCATATATCTGATGCATACGCTAACTATGTATTAGATTGGCATTTGTCACATTCACAATGAAGCACACAAATAAAAGAAGACATTCACACATTTGTACATACACACATATAGTAGAACTGGAGAACCAAAGTTTTTTATAAATAATATGTCCAAAAATGGTAGTGTCATGATACAAAAATGGAGCCCGTAGCCCTAAAAAATATACATATCGGTACAAAAATGAGATCCTGAGATATCTACTCCCTACGAGGAGGCCTAGCTGCCACCCCGACGGGATGTGTCTGATAAAAATAATGCACTGCATTCGTGACATGCTGCAGTAGTCGCACCCAGTTGCTCGGCACCCTCACTACCTGTCACTGCATATCCTCTGGCAGCTGCGCCACCTCTTCCTATGGTACCCTAGAATTCATCCATGATATGTTGGACCGCAGAGTCTGTAGTGTCCACTCTACTGCAGCACCTACGATCTCATCAGCCCTGCCCCAGCGATGATGTCTTGGAAAACCATTGGGTCTCACTGGACCCTTGTCTGCGAGCAAAAAGTCAAACATTAATACATGATACTACCCCCAAAATGATTTTTTCATTTACATCTATAATAAAAAATCCATAAAAATTTAATACACAAAAAACCTAAAAAGAGTACTCACCAATGTCTTCGAACGATGCATCAAGTGGGAGCGGCATGTCTCGATCCTGCCAGAAGTCTATCCTTGCATAGGGTTAGTCATCTATCGCTATGATATGTCGATCCCACCAGTAAAAGAACTCCTTTGTATATGGTGATTCCTGACGGCCACCACCCTGTCGCGTCAAGACCTCAGCCCAGTGGGTCATGGCTGGGTCACGGAGACTATGAGGACGGACCTCAACTTCCAGACTGAGCACCAGAACCCGCTCGAAGAAGAAGATGCACAAAATATTGCCATACCCAAAAAATTTCGGATCACCCTACTTGCACTCTGTCAACTCGGTCTTCATGGACCCTAGTAGCGTAGTACACCAGTCAAATATCATAGGCTTCATACACTGTGATGCATAGAACATAACGGGCCTGGATGCCTCGTGAAGAGATTTGGAACCAGTAATCCGTACTAAAGTTGCCACGACAACCATCATGCTCAGGTTGACTATGGCTCGGATGGGCACCTGACTTCCCACTGCCCGAGCATTTGGAACACAATACCTCTCTATGTAGTCGGGGATGGTGATCCCACCACCCACAGTTCGAGACTGAAGGCTTGCTACCTCACCTCGATGGGACAAACCTGTGATGAAATAGATATCTTCCACCTCCAGTGAAAGTATTTTCCCATCTAGGTTGATTTTTTGTGCATCAACATCCCAATAGTCTATCAAACGCCGAAGCAATAGGTTTTGGGCCCTCAAAACCCCCTATGCTCCAAAATTTATACAAACCACATGCTTTTAGTGCTTGTTGTGCACACACATCGTTACGAACGGCCTCATCTACTAGGTCATGTTCTCTCTCTCTCCACTCTAGAACCATCCTAGAAAGAGAAAAACCCAAAGATTTGGTCAATTTTGCTTAAAAAACTAACTTCACAGCCGTACCCATGGGAAGTTGTGCTCACAGAGGCGGCTACCCGCGGTCAACATGTGCGCTGACTGCGCATACCTAGCCCTACCCGCGACCCGCATAGTTATAGCCCACGGGTAGCGTCGTGACCATGTAGGGCATGGCCAAACAAAAATTTTAACCAGTGAAAAATGAAATAAAAACATTGAAATGGAAGGTGGGGATGAGAGTACCAACCTTCTCCTGACGGTTCGATGATCGGATGCCTGTAGCTCCCAGAATCAATAGCTGAACTTTGAGGTGAAAACTAACCACAAAATTCCAAATGGGTGAATAGTAAAAATGAATTGTAAATTGTAAATTTTTGTTACTATTTATAATTTTCAAGACCCACTTGTCTATAGTTTTCGCCATTATATGCTGTTATGGACTAATATAACGTCTTAGAGTAGCATTTTTGACTAGATCTCTTCAGCGAAAGTTGTTTCCGAGCATTTCACACCTACGACAGGTACGTTTCACACCTGCCATATAGGTTAGATGTTATTTCACATGCATTATGCATTTGACCTTTTGACCACTTTCATCAACCCTAGGTGCGACCCCGCTTCTTAACTGACACGGAACCTTCACACTGTTATAGAAGTGTCGTTATGTGGTGGTAGGGCCTTTTCGAACATGGGTACCCTAGATAGAACCCCTTTTTTCATTCTGGTGCCCATGCCATTGTTTGTCCTTAGGATTGGGAGTCCTTTGTAGTTACGCCATGACATTGCGATAAAGACTCATACTCTACTTTGTCTTATGCTGGCCATCTCCCATAAGGACTCCCCCGTTTATATCAAGTTGTGATTGTCGCTTGAGCCTTGTGTCGACTCTTGCTTACTCTGTTATTAGCCTGGTGCCTGAGCACTTTTCCCTGTCGAGCCTTGCAGAGCTTACATTTTTCCTCCACAATTTGATGACCTTTTGAACCTAAGGGAACATTCCCCCCGAGTGTCCACATCCTGCATACACTTCCTTGCATTGATCATAGGTATGCTCCATTACTTGGAACTAGTCTGCTCGCTACTTGACACTCATTTCCTCACTTGTTGTACTATAAGCAATTTTATTCTTTTTCAAGCTTTCCCCAAATATGAAAAAGACCAAAAAAATCAAATATTCCAAAAATCCGGACGGGATTATGGTGACTACTTCTTATTGGCAGTTGTTGTGTCTCCTTTGAACAGAGCATTCATTCCACTCCATACATTATGATTCGGGACTATAGTTGGACCTTAGGAGCTGTACTTGTTTCTCAGTTTACTCCACCGATTGGTTAAGCTTCCAGTCATTATGGAGCCCTTTTTGGTGCCTCTTGCATCACACAATCTATATCGAGTCTATGCTGCCCGAGTCTATCCATCTGCTCATGCTATTGTTCAAAGGAAGTCCTGCAACCAATGTCGGCCACTCCTCAGATCTCTTGACTATTGCATGTCGGCCATCTTTATTGAGTTAGTCTGTTTCACCTGAGTTCTTCCAAATCTTTCAGGGTAGCTGGTACCTCGTGTTGGTTGATGGGGGATGCCTTAATTCCATCCTTCCAACAAGTTTTGTTCCGTCAACTTCAACCCATTTATTCTGGAACTTGAGGCTTAGAGTCCGGTTGAGTACCTTGAGGCTTGCAGTCATTAGTGGCAGGTTCTCTCTTCATCGACAGTTTTGGGAATACATCAATGTCCCCTGATCGATGGATTCATCCTAGTGTTCGACTTCAACTCATCTATTCACACTCCGATTATTGTGCTCTGTACCTTGATGTCCATTTTTCATTATTGGTGGGTTATCTCACGCCTGTTAATGTTATACATCATTGACCGGTAATCAGATGATGTCACATCAGTTTTGACCTCAACTCCTTTATTCACTTGATGGAACTTGCACCATCGAATACTTGGGTAGAAGACCCTAGGCGATAGTGGCATTCAGTATGCTACTTATGATTATGACTTTACATCTGAGATATCACCTCTCAGATATCAGCAGTTTGTACCTCCAGTTTGCACTAGTTGTTTCCTTCTTAGCAGAAGACCATATCTTACTACAGGGGGATGATGGCTATGATCACCTATGACATGTATTCACTATGTACTGCCTATTCATGGCCATTGTATCATATTGTTGTACTACCGACATGTATTCAAGGATACTATTGTATTATGACGAGTGAGATGATCCTTCCACTTGTGTCTCCATCACTCAATTTTTGAGTTTTATAATGTATTTCAGCCATCGTAGCATTAGTCTCTGACCTCACACATTAAGGGGCATCTGTTAAAACGTAATTTTCCACCTTGTGAGCATCAACATTCTTTGGCCTGCAGGATCCATTTCACTGACTCAGATCCACTTTGTATCCTTCAGACACTATTTTTCCCGATTTTTTCCCTTGTACGCTAGCTCCATCATTACAGTGGGTGTACTCACGAGTTGCATCATTATAGCCCGTGGGTAGCATGTAAAATGGTAAAAATCACTAGTTTATTACTTTTTTCTCCCAAAACGCAGTCATAGGGTGACCTTTGGCCCTCCATTTGCCCCAAAACGCCTCGATGTGTCCTTTCACTTACCTTTGAGAGGACTATATATTGAGCACATATGGCTTATGGACGAGAGTAAAAAGAAGAGCAAGAGAACTCTAGTGGATTTTTTCCCTATCTTGAGTCTACACTCATTGATCCTTGTAGTTGTGAACCCTTTATGTTCACCTTCCAAACTCCTATCATAGTTTGAGTTTTCCATTCCATGGGGGATTCAAGTGGTGGAGGCGTAAGTGGATTGACCCGGATCTTGGTTCAGATGGGTTACCGGCAAGAGGTCGTATCACATTGTACTTCTTGTTGTTTATTAATAGAAATACTCATATTCTCGTCCATTAATGTTGTAAATGTTGTTTATACTACATTGGGTTGCATTTACTTGTAATATCATGGGCCATTGTTATTGATGATGTTAATACCGTTTACATATTATATGTACTTGTTGTATATTGGCCGTCAAGACTAATTTGCAGATTCAAGTGCACGGATTGAAAAGCTCCAACGGGGATCTACATCAAACATTTGGATCGAGGTTGGTTATATTCTTCATTATCTTAGCATTGTCATTTATATAGCATAGCATTGAGAATTGAGTTGATTTCTGGTAGTCAGCTGTCTGTTGTGGTCTACCCCAAGCCATAGTGAGTTTTCTCCAATACAAAGAGGCAATGGTCTCATTAGATCATGATCGAGTTTTTGATATGGTTAGGGAAGGTACAAGAGTCTTCATTAAGTTAATTAGTTCATTATATATTACACATCTACAAATGTTTTAGAAATGCACGTAGGACATTTGAATAATATTTGTAATGTATCTTGCAGGTGATGTATTTGTTGTCATTACACCCCCCCACAACCAAGAAAATGTGGCATACTATTTGATGCAGTGCACGCAAATAAAAAGTAGGTTGGTACGACCCTACCAAGATGGGGACTTCACATACTAAACTGGAGACATGGTTCTAATGGGATACTTTTTGGAAAAAGTGAAAACATGGTGATCATATTATTTACAGAGATTTTATGCTTGAATATATATCATGTCAATACAATCAAATTTTGAATTGTACAATATATTCTAATTTTAAATTTTGATTTCAAATTTGCAAAATTTTATACATTATAATCCATTCATTTTATTTTGTCATCAATTACATTGTATTTCATTATCAATTATATAAAAATATTATCAAATACCAATGTATTGAAAAAATGTTTCATTCAACAATAATCAATTAGTTTTGTTATCAAGAACATATCAACGTTAGGACCAATGTGTTTTGCCTCTCCTCATTCCATTTAATAAAAATATTGGCACTTGGTGCTACATGGAATATAACATAGGAGATAGAGGGTACAATTCAACTAAAGGGCACTTACACATAATATTTGAATATATTTTCAAGCAAACAATACCCATTGTTGGCACAACTCACAAACATTCACTATAATTTCTAACCATCAAACCTTCTCAATTTTTGGATTACATGCATCAAAAACCATCTTTATCATGCAGTTTTGCATGCATAGGCATGGAATCTCTTTGAGAGAAATTAGTTAGTATTATATGGCCTTGCTTGCGTAAAAAAACCTCAATTATCAAACCAAAACACAACTAGTACATGCCTTTGTTTTTTATAGACATGGATTACATAATAATGAAAGTTGAAACGTAAACGTAATAATAACATGGAAACGTAATAACTTGTACATGCCTTCATATATGCAACTTACCTAGTTGGATCAAATGGTGCCATTATCTCCATTTGTCATCAAAACATAAACCATATGAAATAGTTGTACAAGCATAGTTTCTACCATAGTTGTACAAACATTTGCTATCAACATATTTTCATATCTTATATTAACTAGGTGGTTATGCTCATTGCCAAGAAAACAAACCATACTTTTATGACTTTAGATTAGAGCACACACTTAAAAGAAAAGAACATAAAGATTACCTACATACTATATAACTTGTAATTAGAGAATTTTGTCTCAAGAGATATTTCACTCTCTCAATGGACAAAAACATTCTTGTATACAACAACACATTGAATTTTCAATTGAAATTACACATTAAATTTTCCATGTAATTGAATTGGAATGTGGAAATTGTAAGTGAATTGTAATGTGTAGACAACATAATGCAAAATTTCAATTTCAATTTTCAATTTCAAATGTATTCTAATTTTAAATTTTGATTTCAAATACAATTGAGAATTTAAAATACATCTATATACAATGTAAAATTGTAAAATTTAAATTTTAGATTGTACAATGTATTCTAATTTAAAATTTTTATTTCAAATGCAATTGTAATGTAATTGAAATTGAACTTGTAAATTGGAACAACACATTGAATTTTCAATTGAAATTACACATTAAATTTGAGATTTTAATTTTAAATTGTAATTGAACTGGAATGTGTAAATTGTAATTGAATTGCAATGTGTAGATAACATAATATAATTGTAATTTCAATTATTAATTTCAAATGTATTCTAATTTTACATGTTGATTTCATTTATGCAATTGTAATGTACTTGAAAACGAGCTTTTAAATTGTAATTGAATTCGAATTAAAATTACATATTAAATTTGAAATTTTACATTGTAATTGAATTGGAATTGTAATTTCAATTTTAAAATATAATGTATGTATTCAATTCTAAATTTTGGAAGATGTTCTCTAATGTAGTCGAAATTTGCATTTTAATGTGAACTAAATTGTAACTACACATTAAATTTGCATTTGAAACGGCAAAACATAAATTTATAACTGTAATAACTATACCCAGATCTAATATAAAAAAAAAAATCGATTTCAAACCATATACACAATACACATGAAGACATCAATATGATAAAATATACAAAATATCCAAAATTCCATATCCAAAGTCCATCTATGATAACAGTCCATGTATAAATGATAGAAATCCATATACAAAACATGGAAACATATATATAGATAATCCAAAACATGAAAATATATAAAATATGAAAATATCCAAAACATGGAAATGTATAGATCATCAACTCATTGGCCACTACCCCCAAGAGGCCCTTGATCGTCTCTCTGACCGCCCTCGTGTGTAGTAGACCGATGTTGGCTCTGAAATGGTAAACCATGAATGAATACATCCATTTCTATCGAGTCAATGGTGATATCTGGGATCTGGGTAGGAATACGGGTAGATGGCCCTTCATCAGGAACATATACTTGAGCTGCATCCCAATCATATGTGAAATCCATTGCAGCATTAACACCCTCCCATAGCGATGCCTATGTAATATGCCATTGGGTGAAAACATGAAGTTGGGAAACAATTTTGGCTTGTTTTTGACAAACAAAACTGTTAAATTTTATGTTTTTCAACTTCGACCTCTTCAAACCCATATCTCCCTTAGGAATTTCAACTTGAAGTAAACACAAAGGTTTTAGAGAATTGAATTAGCATTCTACTCATATTTTTTTTAATTTTTTTTATGGACATATCATGGGACAAATTTATTGTCAACAGACGGCATATACTTGAAAATTTTAGGTATGGATAATGAGTGACCTGTGTTGACGACGGGTTTTTTATAGATGGTTATTCATTTTAGGGAAAACAATTGTAGGCTCATAATCTACACACACTACACTGGATCTTGGACTATATTTTGAGTTTTTTAAGACTTGGGAACTATTTTTTATTATTTATCTAAACAACGTATGTTCATAAAATGGTGCATTATCAACTCATGTTTTTGTCTTCACATTTTCTTTCAAATGTGACTATTATTGGAAAAAATAAAAGTACCCCTGTGAAGAGGACGAGACAATTATGATCTCTGTGAAATTTCAAATTTTTTGGTGTTGTCTTTGTTATGATATTGAATTTTCATTTTGGGTGATTTTCAAAGTGATAAAATTCTTAAGGGATAAGGTTTAGAAAAAAATATATTAATAAATAAAAATTCAAGTCAAAATGAAACAATTATTATATCATTGGAAACTAGATTCAGAGATGAATCCATTGCTACCAAGTCCGACAAATAATATTTAGAATTTGCAGGGGTTCGGGCTTGCTGAAGTTGTAGGTTCCGGAAAGATGCCATATATTTTCCTAGGTTTGTTGACCATAAACTCTCGGGCGAAAAAATAGAGTTTAGTTCAAACTCTCAACCAAGAGTTTAGTTCAAACTCTCATCTGAGAGTTTTTTTAAAAATATAGCACAGCGATTGGTTCAAACTCTCAGCCTAGAGTTTTTTTAAACTCTCAGGCGAGAGTTTGAAATCTCAAAACTCTCGACCTAGATTTTTTTAAACTCTCGGCCTAGAGTTTGAGGTTGACTTATTTTCACATGATCATCTGCCCGTGCTCCATTTTTTTCACTCCGTTTGTCACAGAAGTGTTTCCCAGGTTCGTGATTTCACCCCATTAAATGTAATAAGTTAGATTTATTAAAAAATAAAACTAGTTAACATAATTTGAGTTATAATTCAAAAATTGAAACATAAAATACAAAAATCAATTACTAAATGTGACTAAATAACATGAATTGGAACATAAATTAAAACTCACATATGTGTCTAGTCTTGGCTCATGAGGACCTTCACGGTCCTCATGTCCACAATCAGGATCTACCCCCTTTCCTTTGCCCTGTACAATTTGAAATTAATTTGAAGTTAAGATCTAAAACATAAAATCTCGAAAATTAAGAAATAAAACACAAATTATTTAAACTGAAAAATAATATTCAAACACAAATTAAATTGGAACATAAATTATAACTTACCTCGACTACTGTCGTCCGTGGGTAGGGACGAGCGGAGGGACCAACCGATGGCTCGCTACCAAAGAGTTGATCCATGAATGGGGTCCCCTGCATCGATCAATAGAATACAACTCCCTTAAGTATTATTGACCATTTACGACATTAATATGATGTAACATGAAGAACATATATACATAATTGTACAAAAGTATATCTGTCCTGTAGCGACGCATCTACGATACAACTGAAAGTATGCATCTTGGGCTGTCTCAGCATACTCTAGTAGGACCTTGCCATCGAAACTCCTGAGCATGTCACTAGGGACATACTCTATCTCTGGCTTTGCAGGTGGAGGGGGTGGTCTAGATTCCTCTCCATGCATAGCAACAACAACACTACCCATGGTAGTGAACAACGAGTCTGCAAGGTCAGCTCTAGCCTCTGCAGCAAGCTGGGATGATTGTGCCACATCCCCCGACCTGATAATCGCCCTGTCTGGAAATGGTACCAACCTCGGAGTGGGTGGCACGAAGGAAGGGTCTCTCTGAGCTCCAGGACATTACTAGGAGCATCCCCTACCAGCCCCATAGAACGTGGACCTTGTGCTGGTGTAATCTGGGTGCATGTCCAAAAAAAACTCTGCATAAACATGTTTTGCAAATTACAATGGGACCTGGTCATGCTGGGGGAACATGCCCCATGCTCTGATGAATCTATCATATAGATGTGGTGTAGCGGCCTCCAACTTAAACTCCCTGAGTCTAAGCGGTTGACCAGAAGGGCGGTTAGGTGGGATGTCGAATAAAGTACCCTTGACGTCATGGCCTCTTATGGCGACTTTGACATCCTCCCATTTGATCCCAATGACATCCCGTCTCCTCCTCTGGCATGAATGACGCCAAATTTCACTAAGAGGTCCCACCCTCTTGTAGAGGGCCAACATCTCATCAACTGTTGATAACATCATGGATAAAGATCGCTGTGTGGGAGAATCCTCCCTCAATGTGCACACACATGAGTTCACCCACTCTCGCTGGGAAGTGATATCAGTGAGAGTGATCTGTGCGACGTCATCGTCGTACGATCTCCCTGATGGGGCTCCTGTGATCCAACCAAAACAAAAATGTTACTAAAAATATATATTATAACTTGCAACTGAAATTCAATGCAATATATACTAAAAATTTACTGACAATGTATCTAACAAAAAATATGCACCTGATGCACTCGATTCTTGTCGTCCATCCCCCACCTAGGGATCAACATGTATGTCCTCGAGAGGAACTGACACACTAGCTCTCCTGCTTCTGCCACCAGTGGCAACTGACCCCCGGCGTGGCCGCACTCCTCAGCAAATGGAAGTGCTGCCAATGGCCACCCTCTTGGGCGACGTCAGATCCTCTCGTGCATTGTGCAGCACAAAGAAATGAAGATCTCTCTTCAGAACTCTCTGCATCACATTTCAATTTCTAATTCTAATTCTCTTTCAAATTTCACATTTAAAATTCAAATTCAAATTTGAAATTCTATTTCAAATTTCGCATTTCAAATCCAAATTCAAATTTCAAAATCAATTCAAATTTCAAACTCTATTTCAAATTTCACAATTCAAATTCAAATTTCAAACTCTATTTCAAATTTTATAATTCAAATTCAAATTTCAATTTCAAATTCCAAGTTTCAATTTCGATTTGAATTTTAATTACATTTCCATTTCTCAATTTTCATTTCTCATTTCAATTTTGATTTTCGATTTTCAATCCGAATTTCATTTCAAAATTCAAATTCAATTTCAATATCAATTTCCAATATCAATATCATTTTCACTTTCAATTTCAAATTTACATTTTAATTCCAGTTTCAATTTCGATATCATTTTTATTAGCAACGCTAGCATCATAGGGGCCTAGGCATCAAATTTAGTTGTTCAACACTTGTTGCGACAACATACATGTATGGGATGGAGGGAAAATGGAATCAAGCCTAAGTCAACTGGGGCTCGCTACATGTTTGAGTCTCGATAATCTACCTTTTAAATTGAACCATACTAACCTATGTAAAGGTATGATGCATACTAACCTATTGCTTGATATTGTAATGATGATCCTACTTGATTATAGATAATGATGCAAGTTCTTCTTATGTAAAGGCGTGATTGGTGAATGTTTAGTGTTAATGTGTCTATGCATGGAATGGTTAGTAACAACATCGTAATCCTATGTGATTTTCATTGGGAGAGGGTTGGACTATGTGATAAAAAGTTTCAGTTGTGTTCCATGCATATATAGGGTTATCACTCATAGGAGTTAATTGACCAAGGTATCCCAAATGAATGATGTATCTACCACCAAAAGGAATTGTTTTATTATCTGGAAATGCTTCTCGTAGTCAAGAATCAATTTGAATGAACAATCATGGACCTATAAATCTCATAAGTTAGTACTAGTTGAGCAATCATGGACCTATGGACTTCTACATTGGGCCCTAAAATAAGATTTTAGTGATCTAGGACCAATAGATATGGTCGACACACATGTCTTGTTGAAAATATTCTTAGTCTCTATGTGTAGGAATTAATGTCATTTTAAGGTTTTGATTACTAGTGATGGGTTTACATTTAAAGTTGGATATGGATGGAAACATTCAGTTTTGTGCACTAGGGATAGGTTTTGGACCATGGTTCATGAAGAAATTAAGGGAATTATACCCTAACATAAGATTATTAGGGTAATGGGAAATGTTCAAGGCCATGAACCATAAAATAGATGTTTAATCTAAATAGTGCATGCAAAGACCTTTGAGTCTAGAGGTGAATGTCATATGTAAGGCCTACTATACATGTCATTTCACATAATGAAACAAATTTAAAATAAAATATATACATTTCAACACTAGTGATTGTACATATTTGGTATATCATTTATATTCATTCTTTCATTTATAAATTGTTGTTTTTATAAGATAAGCTTCAATAACTATTAATTATATAGGTTATTGCAAAATATTTTATAAAATTATTAATTTATATTAACATATAACTATATTAATAAATATTGAATTTAATAAACATATTTAAATTTAATTGTAATATTTAAATTTATTTTTAAAATGTTATATAATATATATTATTAAAAAATTAAAAAAACAATTATATATTTTGAATATTTAGTGTACTGAAATGGAAGGCAACTTAGTGTGTATTCTATTTTTATACACTTAAGCATGTTTTATAAAATGAAAATGTGCATATATTATTAAAACGTGAGAGTAACACTACAATAATATTATATATATATATATATATATATATATAAGTATTTATATGATATTATATGTATAAATATAAAAATATATGTTTATATAATGTTATTAATAATAAATTATTAATTTTATTAATATTATTAATATCATTAATTTATTGTAGTTATATTGATTAATATTTTAGTATGGTTTATGTTTATATTTTTGAATCAATATTATTATTAAATAATTTTCAAAAATTATTATTCTTTTAATTTTTAAATTAATAAAGTTTTATATTATAAATATTAAAAATATAATAAATTATTAATTTTATTAATATTATTAATTTCATTAATATTATTAATCTCATTAATTTATTGTAGTTATATTGATTAATATTTTATTATGGTTTATGTTTATAATTTTGAATCAATATTATTATTAATGAAATATTAAAAAAATATTATTCTTTGAATTTTTAAATTAATAAAGTTTTATATTAAAAATATTAAAAATATTCAATGCTAATGGTTTTTGTTAAACTGACAACCTAATATGATTATTTGTTTTTCAATTTTCTTAGCGTTCTTAGAGGATTGAAAAAAGCGGGCAGCATTCTTGCTTGTCAAAACACATTTTAAAATAAAACCGGTAGCATTTATGTGGTGAAATGCTACTGGTTGACATAAACAAAAATATTAGTAATTTAAAAAAATAAATAGAACATAAATTTAAAACAAAAAAATGTTTTGGAATGGTTTTTGTTTTGGTTTCAATGGTTTTGGTTCGGTTCGATAGTGGTTTTACTTTCAATGGTTTTTGGTTTCGATGGTGGTTTTAGTTTCAATAGTTTTTTGTTTCGATATTGGTTTTCGTTTTCCATGGTTACATTCACAAATTCATAAAAACTAAATTAAATCTACGTTTTAAACACCCAATTTTACATACAAAACAAATCAAATTTACGGTTTTTTCAAAACAAAAAAAATAAAATTTGGGGATTTTTTTGAAAACAAACAACAAATTTAAGGTTTTTTTAAAAACAAACTACATGTGGTTGAAATCCACTTGCCTTGTGGATTCGAAGCCATGGCGGACGGAGGTGGACGTGGGCATGTTGTGCTAGCTGCAGACGCTCGGTCGAGGGGCTTGGTGCCATCGTAGCCGGCACGGTCTGCACTATCGCTGTAGAACAGTGCCGACCGACAAGCTGGGCCCTATTTTTTGTTTTTTTTCTTTCTCAAACCTAGCCCTTGATCGAGCTATTTAAATACCCTTGACCAAGGTATTTTGAAGCCCTTGATGGAGGTATTTTCAAACCCTCGATCGAGGTATTTTCAAACCCTCGATCGAGAGTTTAAAACCTCGGTCGAGGGTTTCAAAATTCCTCAATCGAGGGTTCGAGAAAGAATTTTTTTCGCTCCCGCACGCCAAAAATGGTGAACCACCTTCGTGGAATCACCCCTATGCTACACAAATTTGGGGAATTATTTCCATATCATCGACTGAGGGGTCTTCTTGCAAATTGTTTAAAACCTTTCCCTTTCAATTAGGACAATCTCTAAGAAAGCGAGGCCCTTGACAATCCCAACACTTCACTGTTTCAGGAACTGTTTTTTTTTCTCGGTTAAGTTGTTGGCTTGGTACCACTTTGGGATGGAATATTTGATTGATACTCACTTTTACTAATAGTTTTTGCATTCTGAAATTTTTTATTCATTGAAAATATGTTGTATTGATTTCAGTGTGTAGCTGGTTTGAAACCCTTTTTCCTTTGTTCAACAAATGTTCTTTTAAAATTTTGAGTTCTTTCTTTGTATTCTGATCTACTTTGACTATGCTCATAGTACAATCTTCCTTATACAATACCTCGTCCAAAGTTTTAGTAGTATCAAACTCTATTTATTTGCAAAATGAGTTGGAAAACAACTTATGAATCTTTGAATTTTAATTTTCTCCTCCCTTATATAGGTAACATAGTGTAACAATTATAGGAATTTATTGATTAACCCATCCATTGTCATGGATCCCATTTCCATCTCATAAAACTCCTTTATTTTTTTGTTATAAAATATTTCCAATAAATATTTCTCCTTGAACAGTCCTTTAAATTATGATCATTCAATTTTACCTTCTTTTAACCCCTTGGTGAGTTTTAAATCCCTCCACCAACGTGCAACTTTTCCATTAAGGTTATAAATTAATAAAAAAACTTTTAGCTCACTTGGATATGCATATATATGAAAACACTTGGACATTCCAAGAAACCATTCCTTTGCCTTTTCTCCGGGATCAACCCCACCTTCAAATACTAGTGCTTTAATATTTTTAAATTCCCCTTTTAATTATAAACTATGTGAATGTTTAGATCTTTTTCTAAACAAAGGTGGCGATGAGAATTCAGAAGAACTAGTGTTTTAGCTTCTTCTTTCTGATTTATAAGAGGAATCTGATTCATATGCTTCTTTATTTTTACCTCTTTCTTCTTTATGAGACCCCCTATCACATTGTTGGATGTGTGCACTCGATTCTGTTTAATTTTAGTTAATTTTTGCAGTAAAACTCCATTTAATTCTTGTTGAGATTGTTTATCCTTCAATATATCTGCCTTGAAACTTTGTAGTTCAGATTTCAAACTTTGCATGGTTTTTAATAGTTCAGAGGGTGTAACAGTTTTCTATTCGCCATTTAAGCTAACCCAAATTTCCCCTTCTTGTTGAGGTGGTTCTAAATGACCCTGCTAGCTAGAATTTCTTTCAGCACTCATAGTTTGCAACACAAAAAAACTATTTTTAACGCAGTTGTCTTTGATTATGTAACTGATCTATTAATTCCGCTTTCCTTTCCATGGCTTTCCAACCCCTTTCAAACTCATCCCTGTTTCTAGTTGTTCTTAAGATCATATTATAAAGTTATCCCGAGATTGAATTCTGATTTCCTAATTGGATTGGTAAATTTGGTTGTACTGGTTCTGGCAGCATCATCAACTACCTTAATGTGCAAAATAAAATTTACTATTAGTTAATGTGTGGAGAAAATCAATCTGCAATTCATAAGTGGGAAAGCCCATAGGTTGCACAGTGTTGCAACCTAGCTCTAATACCATTTGTAACAACTCAATAACTTGAACACAATTTTTATTTTATAAACATTTACAAATATAATAATAAGGTCTATATCATATAGCATGTTTAGTTATTTCTTTTCGTAAAATATCCTAAGATCTCCAATTTGTATTTATATGTTATCATGGAGGAATTAATTCCCACATTACCTACTATACACATTTCTCACAATTTATGTTGATTGTGAGAATGTTAAATCATTAGAGTTAAGGACCTGCTTGTTTATATAATGTTTTGGTGAGATTAGTTTCTATTTTAAAAACTATCTTAATATGATCGCTTTTATATGAGGAGGGGTTTACTTTTGTTACCTCCTCTACATATAAATATATGTTTTACAATTTATATGCTTGTATATGGTAAGTTTATCATGCTTAATCTTTGTAATAGTTTACATTAACGATAAGGAATTGTTAAACTATAGG
The DNA here is from genome assembly GCA_027924585.1 of Larix kaempferi. NCBI lineage: Eukaryota > Viridiplantae > Streptophyta > Pinopsida > Pinales > Pinaceae > Larix > Larix kaempferi. Next base: position 5,308,690 of record BSBM01000343.1, read on the forward strand.
TTGATTTTCATGCTTACGCACGCTTTTTCACAAATTAATATTCTTCCTTTAAGGTGAAAGCCAGAGGGTAAGTATCTTACTTAGCACAATGTGCTAACTACATGGTTTTTTCACAGGCCTACGTTAACATTCCAAGTGGGAAGTCGAAATCGTAGCACACACATGTTTAAACCCTCTAGGGGTCAACACTTGCATCCAAGGTGTTTCTATGTTATGAGCCAGGAGTGCTAAATGCGAACCAACTCACTACCAGTGGACGACGCGTATTGTGCATGAAACTTGCCTCCATCTGGAAATTTGCATTTAAGATCTGTACCAAGCATTGTTGGATGTGAAAATGAGGTTTTACCTTGGCAATAGTTTATTTGGTTAAACCATTTTTCATCCCAAGCTTTGTTTTGCTCTGAGAGGGTTTTGACAGAGCTCAAGCTCTCACCTTCTGATAACATTCGTTCAATGCCTAGCTCAAAAACCCTCTCCAGTTTCAGTATATATCATGATACTTATCCCAGATCGAATCCCATTGTCATTCATTCTTCGATTCATCAGAGCTTCTCTTTCTCTCAGTAAGCTATCATTTACCTCTGTAATTTCTTTAATATAATTTTATTGTTGTTTAACTATTTTTCTTTATGATTATCTATGGAAATTTTACTAATGCAGGTTTTGTTTGTTGTAGGGTTACCTTTTCCTGTATGGTTCAAAGGGAGATGGATTTATCCTTGGATTGGAAGTGGGCACTTGTCCTGGGTAAGCTCCCTACCTATTAAATTTTGAGTATTAATTCACAATACTATAGGATCTTTGCTGAGAGAATAACATCTACAGTATATCAATGCATGACAATCATAATATGACAAGCATCACAAGCATCACAAGAATCAAAAGCATAGAGACAAGAGACACAGAGTTTCCGTGGGGAAAACCCTAAGGTGAAAAACCCCACAACTTCCTCAGAGATAGAGAGAGCAATGGCTCAACCAAAATACAACCAAATAATACAGAGATAGTCTCCTAGCAGATGATCCTCCTCCTCCTCACTAGTGCGCCACTTTTCAGAGAGAGAGATAGATGCTTTTCCGAATGAGTAAAATAGAGATCTCCTATCTCTATTTATACTCACCTTTTTGCCCAGTGACCTACTGGGGCCGACTTGTCTACTTGAGTACATCCACATTATATTATATATTAATTAGGGCCGACCCCATAAGGTGGTCTAATAACCCATCAGCAAGTACACACACTTGCAACACTTGTCAATCCACATGACGACACTTCCTTATAGAGGAATAACACATCTCTTATAAGGGTACAATAAATATAAATATAATATACAGATGAAATACATTCCGAAGTTACATATACATCAACACTCCCTCTTAACTAGGAAGGTATTTCTCGACACAGATCTGCTAGACAAGTCTTCTTCTATGGATCATCGTCATCGATGCATCGTCACTGCTGCTACTATCTCGTCCAATCTCTGTCTCTACTCGTCATAGGAAGTTCTACAGAGCCAGTCCTTTTTCATACTGGATGTAGGCCCGCCATCTGCAGGTCTTCATCATCACTGGCCATACTATGGAATCCTCAGGACTTATTACGTGCGTCACAAAACCTGGCTGCAGCATCCCAGGCTATTACGAGCACACAGCTCTACCTGTAGGATCTCCCAGGAGCACATTACATGTGACCCATCACAAAACCTGGCTGAAGCATCTCAGGCTGTTACGAGCACTCGGCTCTACCTGTCGGATCTCCCAGGAGCACATTACATGTGATCTCACCACAAAACCTGGCTGAAGCATCTGAGGCCTTTTTCATCCTGTCCAGATCTCCCAGGAGCAAATTACATGTGGTCCACCACAAAACCTGGCTGAAGCATCTGAGGCCTTTTTCATCCTGTCTAGATATCCCAGGAGCAAATTACATGTGGTCATGGCAAAACCTGGCTGAAGCATCTGAGGCCTTTTTCATCCTGTCCAAATCTCCAGGAGCAAATTACATGCCATAGGACAAAACCTCGCAAGAGCATCTCAGGATGTTACGGGTACACAACTCCGACCTGAAATCTCCCAGGGCACAAATTACATGTCCTCTCAAGCAAAACCTCGCAAGAGCATTTGTCAGATGTCCCAGGGCACTGAATTACATGCCATAGGAAAAACCTCGAAAGACCATCTGCAAATCTCCCAGGGCACAAATTACATGCTTTCCTGCACAACCTGATCCATGGCCATAAAGTATCATCTGATACTCATCGAACATCATCCTGATGTACACATGATCATCCTGATCATCATCACTGCAACGTCCTGCTGCATGTCATCTGGAGAAGCTCGTCATCCACGATCATCCAAGTATCCACCTGATACATACATAGATACATGATCCACACAATGTATCCATCAGCATACATGATCTACCTGATCATACCAAGATACATGATCCACACAATGTATCCATCAGCATACATGATCTACCTGATCATACAACGATACATGATCCACATAATGTATCCATCAGTATACATGATCTACCTGATCATACAAAGATACATGATCCACACAATGTATCCATCATCATCCAACATGATGCGTTCATACAAAAATACATACACATGGTCCATCCGATCATATCCAGCATCCAACATGATGCATATACAGACACATGATCCAACCGATCATATCCAGCATCCAACATGATGCATACATACATACATATAATGATCCAACTGATCATATCCAGCATCCAACATGATGCATACACAAAATACATATACATGATCCAACTGATCATATCCAGCATCCAACATGATGCATACACAAAATACATATACATGATCCAACTGATCATATCTAAGCAGAAACCAGAACATCCTCCTGATGTTCATCATCCAGCGCTTACATCCACAACCATGTGAAGGATCCCCCTTCCAACATGCTTGGAATGGCTTCAGCAAATGTGTCCATCACTTCTTCCTCGAAGTGTCCTCGACCTGAAGCACGCCAAGCTTCTCTCTGAAGTACTCGAACTTCACCCTAGCTAGTGGCTTCGTCAGCACATCTGCAATCTGCTCGTTCGTCGCAACATACAGGAGCTTCACAGCTCCTCTCTGCACCATATCCCTGATATAGTGATATTTGATCTCTATGTGTTTCGACCTGTCATGAAATACTGGGTTGTCGGACAGCTTCACACAACTCTGGTTATCACAGAAGATACCAGTAGCCTCCAACGGGAGATCAAATAACTCAGACAGTAGCTTCTGTAGCCATACTGCTTCACAACTAGCTGAACAGGCTGCAACATACTCTGCCTCAGCTGTACTCAGTGCTACGCAGGACTGCTTCCTGCTAAACCAAGAGATCACACCTGATCCCATACTGAAGCAGCATCCAGATGTGCTCTTCCTATCTGCAGCACTGCCAGCCCAATCTGAATCAACATAACCCTGTAGGTTAAACTTTTGATTTGCTTCATATTTGAGCCCATAATCCACTGTACCCTTCAGGTACCTCAGAACATGCTTTACAGCAACCAGGTGAACACTCCTCGGATCCGTCAGAAACTGGCTTAATGTGTTCACAGCAAAGCAAATATCCGGTCTCGTGTTCGTCAGGTACATCAAGGACCCAATCATCTGACGATACATAGTGATATCAACTGGCTCAGATGAAGCATCACATAGGAGCTTCAGATTCGATGCCATAGGTGTGGCCATGGCCTTGCAATCCATCATCCCAAATCTCTTCAGGATATCTACTGTGTACTTCCCTTGACCAAGGAAGATCCCACCTGCACTCTGCCACACCTCCATACCTAGGAAATAGTGCATCATTCCCAAGTCTTTCATATCGAATTCAGCTGCAAGCTTCCTTTCGGTATCCGCAATCAGTCTGTCATCTCCTGTCACAAATAGGTCATCCACATACAGTAGTAGAATCACAGGATTCCTTTCCTCAACCTTGTAGTAAAGGTTGGAATCTGCTTTACTCTTGGTAAAGCCCAAACTAGATAGGAAACTGTCCATCCTACCATACCAGGTTCTGGGGGCTTGCTTCAAGCCATACAAGGCTTTCTTCAATCTGCATACATATGATTCCCTATTATGTATTTCAAAACCAAGTGGCTGTTCCACATATACTTCCTCTTCTACTACACTGTTCAGGAAGGCAGTCTTGACATCCATCTGGTGTATTTTCCATTTCATTGCTGCAGCCAGGGCAAGTACTGTTCTGATGGAAGTATACCTGGCTACAGGTGCAAAGGTTTCTTCATAGTCTATTCCTTCCTTCTGAGAGAAGCCACGAGCTACGAATCTTGCTTTGTATTTCTCTACACTGCCATCTGCAGCATGCTTGATTTTGTAGATCCATTTGGAAGTCACAAAAGACTTCTCTTTAGGTCTTGGGACAACATCCCAAACATTATTCTTCATTATTGATTGGTATTCCTCAACCATGGCATCCTTCCATTCTTTCTTTTTCGCTGCTTCTTCATAACTGGAAAGCTCTTTGTTCATAATGTCACAGAGTAAATCAACATAGCTGGTATGTGATCTGGTTCTCTTCTTTGCTCTATGTTCTTCTTCTGGAATGCCAAATCTTTCTGCATCTTGAATGAGCTCTCTAGCCCATGCAAGTTTCCTCTTGTGAGAGTTATCCTCACGGGGTGGATCTACAGGTTCTTTCGGATCTTCAAACTCACGAACAACTTCTGGAACTGCTCCAGTCATGGTAGTGTCTTGAAATCTAGTTTCCTTAGATTCTTCATAAACTTCGATAGGTGCCTTCCTTGATTTGATGAATGATGAGTTTTCATCAAATGTTACATCCCTGCTGACATCAATCTTCTTGAACCCTGGAAAGTATATTCTGTAAGCCTTCGTGCTTTCACTGTAACCCACAAAGATACCCTTCTTTCCTGAAGGATCTAGTTTAGTCCTCTTTTCCTTTGGGACATGAGTATATATTGGACAACCAAATATTCTGAGATGACTAAATTCAGGTTTCTTACCAGAAAAGACCTCTTCTGGTGTCTTGTTATCCAATATCTCGTGGGGTGTTCTGTTCTGCACATATACAGTTGTTCTAGTTGCTTCTGCCCATAGATGCATAGGTAGATCCTGGTCATGTAGCATTTCCCTTACTGCTTCCATGATAGTTCTGTTCTTCCTTTCTGCAACTCGATTCTGTTGTGGATTATAAGGAGCAGTCAACTCCCTCTTAATCCCTGAATCACTACAAAGCTTCTTGAAGTCACTTGAGGTGAATTCTCCACCATTGTCGGATCTGAATGTTTTGATCTTCTTGTCAGTTTGATTCTCCATCAAGGTTTTGAATTCCTTGAATTTATCAAGCACCTCATCTTTGCTCTTCAAGAAGTATACCCAAGTCTTCCTGGAGAAGTCATCAATAAATGAGACATAGTAAACATACCCACTTAGGGAACTGGATGACATGGGGCCACATACATCTGAGTGGATGATTTCCAGGATGTCTTTTGCCTTGCTTTCACTGCTTGGGAAAGCCTTCTTAGTGTTCTTACCTTTTGCACATCCTTTGCAAACCCCTTCATGTTTGGTCTTGATTTCAGGAAGACCTTCTACCGCCTTGCTTGCAATTGGAAGTGCTCTATAGTGCATGTGAGCAAGTCTTCTATGCCAAAGTTCATTTGGCTCCATGGATTCATGTACCATGGCATGTTCAGGTTGACCCTTTAATTTATACAAGCCTCCCTCTTGCTCTCCAATCACTACCGCATCATCCATGGTCTTTCCCTTTGGCCACATTAGTACTTGGCCATCAACAAATGCAACCCTCATACCTTTTGCATCTAAAGCAGAGATGGAGAGTAAGTTCTTCTTGAGTCCAGGTACATAGAGGACTTCCTTCATCTTCAGAGATTTTCCAGAATCTAGGTTGTAAGAAGCTTCACCACTTCCTTTGATTGGATATTGATAATCATCCCCAAGTTTCACCTTATGGGGTGACTCATGTTCAGATAAGTTCACAAAGGATTATTTAAACCCAGTCATGTGTTTGGAAGCCCCACTATCAATCAACCAATCATTACAACCATGGGAGATGGTACCTGTGAGAGCAGAGATCAGAACATACTCTTCTTCACTTGATGAGTCATCATTACTATCACTTTCTGCCCTAGCCTTCTTCTTTGGAGGTTCATCATCTTCTGCAGCATGAGCATGAAACCTTCTTTTTCCACCCTTCTTCTTCTTGTTGGAGATGTTGTTGTCCTTCTTGTTCTTGGGACAATTTATGGCAATGTGTCCTTTCTCATTATAGGTGAAGCATACTCTTCTTTCTTTGAAGTGATGTGAAGATCTCTTGGGGTGAGATGGTTCTTTCTTGGACTTCCCTTTCCTTGTGTGGGCTGCAAGAGCTTGATCTTCTCCTCCCATCTTTTCCTCACGAGCTATAAGTCTAGCTTCTTCTTGAGAACATTCTTCCTGAAGTCTACTGAAGGAGATCAACTTCTTCCTTGCACAAATTCCTTGAATAAAGGAATCCCATGACCTGGGTAGGCCATTTAGAGTGGTCATTACCACTTCACCATTCTCCACCATTTCATCTACTGCTTCTAATTGTTCCTTGATCTGAGAGACCCTTGAAAAGTAGGATTGAATGGTTTCTCCATTCTGAAACTTCACTGCTTTCAATTGGTTCCGCAGGGTCATCTTCCGATTTATGTTCTTTCCTTCAAATAGCTTGGTCAAAGATTCAAACATCTCTTTGGGTGTCTTGAGAGAATACACATGGGGTATGAGATGGTCTTTGATAGAGTCAGCAATGATTCTCTTTGCCTTGACCAAGTTCTTCTTGTGCAATACCTTGGCCTCTTCATCCTCTGGGATAGGGATGTCTTCTTTCACATATGAGTCCAACTCATTCTCTTCCAGGATTAGTCCAATCCTATACTTCCAGGCTCGGAAGTTGTCAGCCCCTTCAAGCCTATCCTCAAGCTTGGTGTGAAGAGACATCTTTAAGAGTACTTCAAATGGAAATAGAAAAGATTTAGGACTTACCACTTGAAGTGCTGAAAACTGGATCTGGTCCCGGATTAGGGTTTGTCAGAGAAACCCTAAAAATTCAAAATGTGAATTTCAAAATTCTGAAAGGATAGAAAGATGCGCCTTGGAGAGCTGATCAGCCTAGTACATTCAGAAATTGAGATCAGCAAAGTCTTGTCCTTCAAAATTGCCTTTTTGTCCTCCCGGGTTCACTAGGGAGAGCCCTGAATTAGGGTTTGAGTTTCCCGGAGATCTACCCAGCCAAAAATCTCGATCCAAAGCTCAAACCTTCGATGTTTGCAAGGAGCTTCCAACTGTACCTTCAGTTTCCAGAAATTCCTATTTTTGTGGAAACCCTAATTTTTAGGGCCAAAACTGAAAATGCTCGGAACTGAAATATGATTGGACAGAAAGATGCGCCTTGATGAGTAGATCCAATCTACTATACTGAATTTCAAAAATCTGTGGAGAGAAACCCAATAAACAAGCAATACAAGCTTCCGTCACTGCAAAATGTCTTCTTCTCAGTTAGGCTCTGATACCATGTTAAATTTTGAGTATTAATTCACAATACTATAGGATCTTTGCTGAGAGAATAACATCTACAGTATATCAATGCATGACAATCATAATATGACAATCATCACAAGCATCACAAGAATCAAAAGCATAGAGACAAGAGACACAGAGTTTCCGTGGGGAAAACCCTAAGGTGAAAAACCCCACAACTTCCTCAGAGATAGAGAGAGCAATGGCTCAACCAAAATACAACCAAATAATACAGAGATAGTCTCCTAGAAGATGATCCTCCTCCTCCTCACTAGTGCGCCACTTTTCAGAGAGAGAGATAGATGCTTTTCCGAATGAGTAAAATAGAGATCTCCTATCTCTATTTATACTCACCTTTTTGCCCAGTGACCTACTGGGGCCGACTTGTCTACTTGAGTACATCCACATTATATTATATATTAATTAGGGCTGACCCCATAAGGTGGTCTAATAACCCATCAGCAAGTACACACACTTGCGACACTTGTCAATCCACATGACGACACTTCCTTATAGAGGAATAACACATCTCTTATAAGGGTACAATAAATATAAATATAATATACAGATGAAATACATTCCGAAGTTACATATACATCAACACTACCTATGGGTCACACGCCATCGAGGAAGAAGGAGGGGTTTACCCCCTGTTCAAGATTATCCAATTAATTTGTTTCACTATATTTGTTGTTCGATTTGGGCATAACAATGCCTTGTAAAATTTGTTGTGAGAAGGAGGATTCACAGGGTTTTACACCTGTAGAAGCTAGGATAGTTATGTTACTCCCTACAAGTTAAAAAAACTTGCACATACAGTTGTTAGTACTGTTTGGGCTAGTTTAAAATTTTAAATGCCCTTTATAATTATTAGAGAATGCTTTTGTTTGTGGTCATGTTTACAGTTTGACTGACACAACTTATATGGAAAATATTACACCTATAAGTACTTGTTTAGCACGGATTTTTTTTTAAATGGTTATTTATATGTAAACAAGTTTTCTTTCGGGGCATACAATTTAATGAGCCCCTTTCATTTTGTTTTATTAATGTATACAAAGCCATGGAGCTCCTTTTAGATGATATATACACAAATTGAGTTAGGTTTTTTCCTCCAGGTATGTAGTTTATTATGATGGTATATATACATGTACAGGATGAGCCCTTTTGCTATCCTAAGGGTTTATAATAACCCTACTATTTGCAAATATTGAAACAGAGATGATATTTATCTCATTTGATTGCATTGTGTGCTCCATCCAATTGACAATGTATGACAATTGTTATAAATATATTATATAATGATTTGGTTTTCCTTAAGGAAGTGAAGATTAACAACAATGCCTCTCTTCTATTTGATATTATCCCTAGATTCGATTGAGATCATTTATGTTATCATCCTGTTTATTTTTTTATATAAATGTTTGTTAAAAACTGTAGAGTTCTATTTAGCTTGTCATACAGTAAATAATTGTTTTTCATGAACAACAGGGTCAAACCCTGAGATTCGATCCATGTTATCGTGGTAGTTGTTCTTATTTGCATTATGTGTAAACATTAGGTGTGAAGGCTCTGTATAAGAGACTATTGATTTCATAAAGTGTTTGTTTATTTATGTGTTTGTAAATACTTCTATTAAGTATTACTAATAATTTACCTTCCTATCATGCACATGGGGATTGATGGGATAACCAAGGATCTAACCCTTTCCCCATCGTAATGTGCTGCATAATAGGAGCTTTCTCTATGTATTAATTAATTTATTATTATCAATATTGGTTTGTCATAAATAAAAAACTCATAAAAATATTCATATACTTCCAAATAGAATTTACATAGAATAATTAACTAGGACAACATACATTATTTACATAAATAATAATTTGGAGGCCCTAAATGTATAAAAATATTTTCATAGTTTGAAATAACATTTGTTAATAACAGAACTTTAACATCTTTTATATGTAAAATATTGTTAAATCAATAACAATAATAACAACTTGAAATAATATTAATATATTAAATCTAATATATTTTGTATATACAAAGACAGTAAAACATTATCAGTAAGTAGAATAAATAAACTTTTGTCCATTATTTCATCTTCCAATATAAATCTTTATAAAAGGGACGGATTTAGCATAATTAACATAATTCTTTCTGAAACGCTAGTCCAAGGATTTTATCATATAAATGACACATAAAATATCAAGATGCATGAAACCTGTAACTATATACTAATAAAAGAATTTAAATAAACTTGTCTACACTTTCATCCAACTTGCTATGGAACAAGCATGTTCCTCCCAACCATAGATTTCTGCAGTAGATCATAACCTCTAAACTTTTGCAGAGATTACCCGTGAGTTGGACCAAACTTACTAAGGATTAAGACTTAGGGTTGTTATAATGTAAAGTCTGATGTTAAGTAGACTTTCCAATAGGATCACTTTAATTAGCTCTTGGTTCCTATAAAACTTTCCATTTTCTCTTCAGGAATTATCATCCCAAGCCCCAAACAATTTGGGCTTAAAACTCTGAGTGCTCAGCAAGGAAACCAGGTTGGACCTACACTATGGCAATGGGAAGACTTGCCTCTATAATCCCCTTATCTACTATTCATTCTTATCTTGCTTAACCATTTACAAGATGGCTTTTTCCCTCTATTTTGTCTTAGAATTATTTGCAGAATTAAAACTCTTGTAGAGAAAAATAAAGAGAAGTGTCCCTCTTTTCTTTCTCTTGTTGTTATTTTTTCATGGTTTAGGAGGGAAGTAAAGGTTTATTTTAATTCCTCACATTTCTTGAATTCAATAATTATTATTTTTCTCAACTTAGAACTATCTTTCCCTTGTTAAATTTTAATTACTCACACAAGTCATCATCTTTACTGGTCTCTCTTTTCAACAAGTTCTCCCATAGCATGTTAGTAGAAACATTTTATAATTTAAATATAACTTTAATCACATAAAGTGTTCTTTGTTCATGATGCCTCACATCATACATAGGTCCAAGGCTCCTGACTTATTTAAAACATAATCAAATCCAAATCCTCTGACTTATTAAATAGGGGTAAAACCTTAGGATGCTACATATGTTTTCTCTATTATCTACCCCACCCTAGCTTCATATGTGGGGAGATAATAGGAGAACCATGTTATGCATGTTATGTTTCCTCTATTATCTTCCTCGATATGAAGGTGGGGTGTGAGAGATAATAGAGGAAACATAACATATGTTTCCCACCACATCCCCATATGAAAGTGAAGGTGAGGGTGGAGCGAGACAACAGGAAAAACATGTTGAGAGATAATAAGGGAAACATGTTGTGGGATGAGGATGGAGTAAATAATAAGGAAAACATATAAGGATGGGATGGGCGTGGGGAAGATAACACATGAAACATAAGGGGGTGGGGCGAGACAATAGGAGAAATGTGTCCATCTTATTCTCATATATTTCCCCTATTATCTTCCCCGGTTTCATATGGTTCCCCTATTACGCACCTCCACTTCCACTCCCACTCTTGAACATATTTCTCCTATTTTCACCCCCATATATGTATATAAGCTCTTTTAACAAATCACACAAACGTTGACATTAAGTTTTTTCCATGCGTGTTAAGGACAAACGAATCCATTAATTAGTCAAACATTAAACGTTTAGATCATGTTAAATGATTGGAATCCGATATATTAAAATAGATATATGTAATACATCGCGCGGATTTTTTTATATAGGTCTGTTAAGTATCCATGGAGATCTATATGGTTCCAAAATTATTGCTCTATCAACTATGTACGCATAACTCATAAAAAGGTTGACTTTATTAATAAATTTCATTTTAGAACTATCTTTTATTATATCGAATACCTACCTTTTCCAACTGGCTCAAAATAGTTTTCTGGCAATTTTGGCAATTTACTATTTTTAGCAGTTTTTCGGGTCCTGAACTTCGGGAGCCGTTTTGAGGCCCTAAACGACATTTTTTGGGGTACAAACCACCAACGCCTTTCGTAATATTAAATTTCCTAGTAGTTGTATTTCTTGGATAGATCTTTCCAATGAGCTATCGTGCGCCCCAAACAGAGATCGTACGCCAAAGTTACACCCCCGGGAAGTTGATACACCAAACTACCCAAAACGGGGCCCACAAAACTGGTGGATTCTCATCTTCCGGGGTTAGGGTTTTGGATTTTGGGTATTGTAGAAAGGCCCTCAAAGCCTCATTGTAATGATCTTCTTATGAATGAGCGCAACTGACACATCTCTTCTCAGAGATAAGCTGCCACCATTCCAGCAAGCTTATTTTTTGCTGCATTTTACAGTTTCGGCTTATTTCCTTATTGAATAGAAAATCATTTTTACTGTATCTCTGATATTTTGTGTTAAGCATCTTTTAATAATCTGTATTCATTTCCTTATGCTCATAAAACCGGATCAGTGGTATTACAGCGTTCTGCTCCTTGTCATGTTAATGGATGTCCCCAACAAGGTCAGGGTACAAAGAATAGGGTCTTGAGCTTGTTTCTTTTGAGGACAAAAGCTCTCACATGCCCAAGCAACCTCTCATGGCAGGAGAAAAGAAAGATGGCGGGACAGGTGATCCTTTCAAAATGTTGCTTAAAGAATCCCTCACACAATAGAGGAACGAGATGATGGATAGTCTCACGCAAATCCTTCGGCAGCTACCAATAAGTGACACGTCTTCCTCGAGTGGAAGCACCGCCCCCTTCAATGTACAAATTAACTTCGATATTCCTATATTTGAAGGTCAAATAGACGCAGATGTTGTAGACAAGTGGTTAAATCTACTAGAAGGGTATTTTTCTATTCATAACTTTTTGAATAGAGAAAATATTACTTTTGCGCTCCTCAAAGCCATTCCCCATGTCAAATATTGGTGGGAAAATTTCTGTGAGCAAAAGGAAACATAGGAACCCTCATTATTTACAGTCACGGCCACCAGGGAATCCTTTCGAGATGCGATTAAGGAACAATACTGCCCTATTGGAAGTTATGATGACTTGTATACCAAATGGACCACACTGTGACAAGAAAGAGACCAAGTCGTACCAGAGTTCACAAATATATTCCATACCTTGCACACCAAGCCGGGTATCAAAGATTCAGAGTGACATCTAGTGCTAAACTATCGCAGTGCTCTGCATAGATACATCTAGACCTAAATGGAATTTCTGGAAATATCCTCCTTGGGCGCAACCTACCGTTATGCCATCAAAATCAAGAAGAAGCTCAAACAAAAGACGCGGAAATTTGGGCCTGAGAACCCCTCACAACAAAAGACAGGAAAGGGAGGCCCCAATTCACAGAATAAAGGATAGAGCAAAGATGGAAAGTACCAGGACAACCATTCCAAGCCGCAAGCAAAGAAGGACACTGGAAAGACAAAGAAAGATACCGGGAAGTGGTGTGACTTCCATAAGAGCCCTTGGCATAACACTGCTGACTTCCACTCAAAGCAGATGCTAGTGGCCGAAGTGAAAGCATATGAATCGGATGCGGGTTATGAATCTAATTCATAACCATAAAGGGGAAGACAAATCATTGACGTGGAACCCAGTGCCATCGTGGCTACCACCAAGATCCAGCTTGATGACCCAGATGAGCCAAAAGAAGGAGAGCACCTCTTCCATTCACAGATGTGGATAAAAGGAACCTCGCTCCACTTCATCGTTGATAGTGGTATCAAGAAAAACCTCATCTCAGCAGAGGTTGTCAAGTGACTGGCCCTGCCAACAATGCCGCACCCACAACCCTACTCCATTGGATGGCTCCGCCAAGGAAGCAATCTCTGCGTCAACCAACAGTGAAGACTGTCATACGACATCAAGCCCTTCAAGGAAAAGGCATTGTGTGATATTGCTCCTCTCAAAGTTTGTAATGTTATTTTGGGCCAACCTTATTTATGGAAACGTCATGTTGTATATGAGTCTAGGCTTTGCAGTGTTATTATTACTTTGAATGGGAAATTGTACACGATACTCGAGGCAGTCCCTCTTAGTGCTATGTTAGAAAAATAGGATCATAGAGCAATAACAATAAACAAGATGCAAATACAATCACACAAACATATTACAAGAGAGACACCAATATATCGTGGTTCACCCAACATGGGCTATGTCCACACTGAAATTGCCAATACTTATTATAATACCATCTAGCAAATGAAGGGATACAACCTGTAGCACATCTGATGCACTCCCTCCTTATTGTCTCATAGTCTCTCGTTTCGATCTCAAAAAACTTTAGAATGCATAATACCTAAAACATCAAACCTAGCCATATTACAATGTCTTTCTTATAAATGGGAATACCATGGGAAAATACCACGGGTTACCCGAAACCATGGGCCTATAAAACAGCCCCAAAAATTTCCTTCAAGGGTAATTACCCCCGGACCCTTGTGGGGGGAGACTTTAGCCCCTCCACATCCCCCCCCTCTGGGGTGACTGTATAGTCCTTTTGCATATCATATAAAGCTGGGGTACAAACACGGCTGAATAATAATATCTATGAATCTGGGAGATCGGGCTCCACAACCAACAATCTCCCACTTGGACACTAATCACAACAACTCCATCGATGTTCTAGTTGCTGGACCTTGGACTTGGAAAATTTTGCATCTTCACCTTCACACTAGAATGCCAACTGAAACCGAGCAGGAACTCAGTTTCTCTCTGGTCACTACCTTTGTCAACATGTCTGCAGGATTCTTGCTAGTATGTATCTTTTCCAGCTTCAACAATTCATCTTTCATAACAGAGCATATGAAATGGTACTTGAGTTGTATATGTTTAGTCCTGGAATGGAATGTTGAATTCTTTGCAAGATGAATGGCACTCTGGCTGTCACTATACAACCTGCTATCCTTCTGCTTCTTACCCAATTCCTCCATAAACCTCTGCAACCAAATCATCTCTTTACTAGCCTATGTAACAAAAACATACTCTACTTCCATTGTTGAAAGTGCAACAACCTTTTGCAGTTTTGAAATCCAACTTATTGTTGTTCCACCTATAGTAAACACATACCCTGTGATTCTCCTCCTACTATCCTTATCACCTACCATATTTGCATCAACATATCCCTGTAGAACAGTGTCTGAACCTCCAAAACATAATTCCTGAGTGGTATTACCTCTCAAATACCTGAGAATCCACTGTACTACCTTCCAATGTTCTTTACCTGGATTGTTCATATATCTGCTCACAATTCTCACTGCATGTGCAATATCTAGTCTTCTGCACACCATGGCATACATCAAGATGCCAATTGCTAATGAATAGGGAATCTTGTACATGTAATCTATCTCTTCCTGTGTCTTGGGACACATTTACTTACTTATATTGAAATGGATGGCCAAAGGTGTACTAACTAGTCTTGCATTCTGCATTCTAAACCTCTCCAACACATTTTGTATGTACTCACCCTGAGACAATGCCAATTTGCGATTTTTCCTGTCTCTTGTTATTCTCATACCAAGGATTTTCTTTGTAGAACCCAAATCCTTCATCACAAATGAATTAGCTAACTTCCTTTTGAGCACATTTATATCTTGCATGTTAGATCCTGCAACAAGCATGTCATCCACGTATAATAACAAGATAATATATCTTCCATTTATAGCTTCTTGAAATAAACACAGTGTTTAGAATGACATCTACTATAACCCTATTCTGCCATAAACCTGTCAAATTTTAAATACCACTGCCTTGGAGCTTGCTTCAAGCCATACAATCTCTTCTTCAACTTACATACCAGATCCTCCCTCCCTTTGATCTCATACCCTTGTGGTTGCTGCATATATATCTCTTTCTCCAAATCCCCCTGGAGAAAAGTTGTTTTTACATCTAACTATTCAAGATGCAAATCTTATACTACCACTAGACTTAAAATAGTCCTAATTGAAGTCATCTTAAGTACATGAGAAAATATTTCATCAAAATCTATACATTTCTTTTGTGCAAACCCCTTTACAACAAGTCTGTCCTTGTACCGCTTCTTGCCTCCTTCTTCTTCCTTCAACCTGTAAACCCATTTGTTCTGCAATACTCTTTTACCAGTAGGCAACTTAACCAAATCCCAAGTCTAGTTTCCTACCAATGAGTCCATCTCCTCATTCATTCCTTGCTCCCACTTCTTTTTAGTTTCCACTTGCATTGCTTCTTCATAACATGCTGGTACACCAGCATTAGTCATCAATAAATAATGCATTGAAGGAGAGTATCCTTCAGGGAGTTTGCATAACCTGCTAGATAGTCTTACACTTGCAGGAGTTTCAGGTACTTGTTGTTGTTCTTGATTTTCTGGCACCTTTGGAACTTCATCTTCTTTAATTTCATCAAGTACTGTGTACTCTGTGTTTTCCTTTTCCTATTTCTTTGCCTATAACTTATCTTTATACATGACCTTTTCATTGAATATCACATCTCTACTCCTAATGATTTTTTTATTTTCATAATCCCATAAGCAATAACCAAAATCATCAACCCCATATCCAATAAAGGTATATTTCTTGGATTTAGCTTCAATCTTTGTTCTATTTTCTTTATCAATATGGACAAATGATTCATAACCAAACGTTCTCAGAAATGACTAGTTTACCTTTTTACCAGTCCATGCCTCCTTTGGAATACCACCATCCAAAGCACTTGAAGGCCCTCTATTTATTAAATAAACATCAGTATTTACAGCATCTGCCCAAAACTGTAAGGGAAACCCTACATGCAATCTCATACACCTTGCACGCTCCATGATCGTTCTATTCATCCTTTTTGACGCACCATTTTCTTATGGTGTTCCTGGGACTGTCTTCTCTCTATGAATCCCATGGTATGAACAATAACTATCAAACTCCTTGCCACAGTACTCACCTCCATTATCAGATCTGAGACACTTCAACCTTTTTTTTGTCTCATTCTCAACCAAATCTTTCCACTTCTTAAAAGTAGCAAACACATCATATTTATGTCTAATGCAATAAACCCAAGTTTTTCTAGTTGCATCATCAATAAATGTAACATAATAATGAGAGCCACCAAGAGATTGTACTTGAGCCAGTCCCCATACATCTGTATGCACAAGCTCTAACTTTTCATTCTTCTTTTGTTTCCCAACCCTGATAAATCTGACTCTCTTTTGTTTTCCATAAACACAGTTCTCATAGAATTCCAAACTTACCTGCTTCAAATTTGGCAGCAACTTCCTTGAATGGAGAATCTACATCCCCTTCTCACTCATGTACTAGCCAAGCGTATGATGCTACAATGTTGTATTTGTTCCTATGGAAGCTAAAGAGATAGAATGGTTAGTATTATAAGGACATAAATACAACGTACCTACCCTGTCTCCTTTTTCTATCACCATTGATCCTTTAGTGATCTTCCACCACATTTCACCAAACGTAGATAGACATCCATCATCTCCCAACTACCCTGTTGAGATCAGATTTCTTTTCGTAGCAGGAATATGCCTAACATCTTTCAGCAGCCATTCAGTTCCATTCCTAAATTTTATCCATAACTTACCCATTCCAACAATTTTACATGGGTCATCATCAGCCAATAAGACATGTCCAAAATCACCTGGAACATAATCATGAAAATATTTCCTATGGGGTGTAGCATGACATGAAACCCATGAAACTACTACCCAATAATCACTAGTATTATCCAAAGCAAGAATCAAAGCATCTTGTAACACATCACCTGCTACATTTGCTTCTTGAGTAGTCTCCTGCTGTCCATCTCCTTTCTTCTTTAGAGATCTGTATTCTTTCTTCAGATGTCCTTTATTTCCACAGTTCCAACACTCTATTTTTTCCATTCTAGACTTGGATCTGCCCGTTTTAGACTTGCTGCAATTATCTTGGCTCTTTCCTTTCTCCCTTTGTCTTCCCCTACTCTCCATGGTCAACGCATTACCTGATGTCTCACCTGTGCTTTTTCTTCGCATTTCCTCGCTAAGAATACCACCAATAACATCATCAAATTTTCTGGTGTTTGAACCAGAGACAGAGTTACTTACAGCCATGACCAAGCTATTCTAGCTTTCTGGCAATGAACACAAGCTTATAAGATCCCTAACCTCACCATCAAAGTTCACACTTACAGAACTCAGTTGATTTGCAACAGTATTAAATTCATTTAAAAGATGAACAACATATCCACCTTTTGACATCTTCATATTAAATAAATGCTTCATTAGAAATACCTTGTTGGAGGCCGAGGGTTTTTCATACAACTTACCCAATGCGCTCATCAAACCCTCCGTTTTATTTTCTTTTGGTATATTGAAATCCACCGATGAAGCCAGGGAAAGTCGTATTGTTCTCAATGCCTTTCTATCAAGAACCTCCCATTCTTCATACCTCATAGTCACCTACTCCTTTGCTCTTCCTCCCAACGGTAGGAATAGATCCTTCTGGTACAGATAGTCCTCCATTTGCATCTTCCATAACTGGTATTTTTGGCCATTAAATTTCTCAACCTTAAACTTTCCTTCTTCCACCATTGCTCCCACTCAAACTAGAAACCCTATTTTCCCGTGGGTTTATCTTCCAAATAGACCTTTGGATTTGATACCAATTGTTAGAAAAAATAGATCGCAAAGAAATAACAATAAACCAGATGAAAATACAATCACATAAACATATTACAAGATAGACACCAATATATCGTGGTTCACCCAACATGGGCTACGCCCACACTGAAATTTCCAGTCCTTATTATTATACCATCTAGCAAATGAAGGGATATAACCTGTAGCACATCCGATGCACTTTCTCTTCACTGTCTCACAGTCTCTTGTTTCGATCTCAGAGATCTTTACAATGCATAATACCTAATACATCAACCCTAGCCATATTACAATGTCTTTCTTATAAAGGGGAATAACATGGGAAAATACCACAAGTTACCCCAAACCATGGGCCCCTAAAACAACCCCAAAAATTTCATTCGAAAGTAATTACCCCCAAAATCCAATGGGGGGAGGCTTCCCCCCCCCCCCAAACCCTCCCCGCTAGGGTGAGTGTACAGTCCTTTTACATATCATATAAAGTTGGGGTATAAACATGTCTGAATAATAATATCTCTGAATCTAGGAGATCAAGCTCCACAACCAACATATTATATCCTTGATCTCTACCAAGAAATGCAGGAAGGTCATCTCTCAGACCGAGAATTTTTTCTTCTTCGTGATTTGCTCTCAGAGTGAGAGAAAGATCGCATCCACATCCACGGCCTCTAAGGCTGATCTCTCCACACAATAGAAGCAAGTGGATAAGGTTGTGGACCAATACTCATATCTCTTCTCCTCTCCTACTAGGGAACCTCTGCGCTGCAAGGTCAAGCATCCCATCGATCTAACGTCGGGCACACCGCTACCGAATGGCCAGTCTATTACCGCTCGCTATTAGAAAATGAGGAGATCAAGAGGCAGATCCAAGAATTGCTCCACAAGGGGCACATCCATCCCAGATCATCACCTTTTGGGAGCCCAATCATGTTGGTGAAGAAGAAAGATGGGATTTGGCAGCTCTGCATTGATTGTCGGGCCCTAAATAAAATCACAGTTCGGAACTGGTACCCAATTCCTTGAATCGATGACCTCCTTGATCAGCTCATGGGGCCAAATACTTCAGTAAGATTGATCTGAAGTATGGCTACCACCAGGTCCCAATAGAACAAAGGAGTTGTTTACTGCTTGAATCTATTGTGAGGCTTAGCTTCTGGTAGTAAGGAGTTGAGGGGTGTAGATTTCATATCTATTTGATTAAGGAAGCAAGAAGATTGTTTATAGCATATATTTATTGATTGAGGGTGCATGAGGGGTTGGTTTGGAGGATAGCGATCCCCCACATGTGGTTTTCCTAGTTTCTACTAGGTATGGTCAAACTTGTCATCTTGTTAGTTCATGACTTGGTTTCATGGTTCACATTTAGACCAATTTTATTTTTATTGATATTAATTTGATCTTAATTGATAAATTGATAATTTACATGTAATCATTATTTGCATGTGTTGTTATTTTCTAGTTAAACGGTTTCTATGAAAACCCCAATTACAAACTATAAGTTAGTTGTGTACTTATGATATTATTTGGATATGGATACAAATTGTTAATTTAGCAAAGACTTTACCTCATTATCATGAAACCATGGAATATGAACAGATGGATGCATGGGTGCTTCTATAAATTAAAAAAAAATGGTTGGAATTCCTCTTCTAGCTTTAAAATTACAAACATTGTGGTTTGGATTGCATAAAGAATAACAAATTCATTTTCCATCTCCTTATTATTAAGATTGTTTTTAACCACAATTTTTTTTTTCAAATTATAAAAAAAAATCTAGTTAACTTGCTATTCATTCAAAAAGGAGAATCACAGGTACCCAAACCTTATACAAATTTCCATATGTAATGTCAAATACAGTATTTCCTATCAGTTATTCGAAAATAGCTTATATAGAAAGAACAAAATTCCAATCTAATCTACAGACCCATCAAATGTACTCTTTTAATGTACTTCATTTTCAAAATTACATAGAAACATTTTCAAATGGGAACAGGTTCAAAAAACCATTAGAAACCATATTTTTTTCCAAGTATTCTTCATATTTTAGAGATCCATCCATTAGGCCCACTGCTCTCTTTGAAAGTATGTTAGCTATGATATTGATTTCCTAGAATACATGAGAGAAAGTGAAGAATTAAACCACTTCTTTAATATCAAAATTCTATTGCACCACTGATCCAACTTCAAAACCTGTATCTTGTAATTTTTAGAAACCCAATCCATGATCACCCTTGAATCACCAGCCACCTGTAAATGTTCAATTCCAATATACCTTGCAAATGAGAGAAGATCCCATAATGCAAGAAGCTCAGCTTGTGTGTTGGTTACCCCTTCCACAACCCGTCTGAAGATGGAAAGGATGAATGTTATTTAATTTCAATAGAGTCGCAACACCATAATTACCTAAAGAAGTAACACCATTAAAATAAGTTGTAGATATATCATCTGCAAACCTTGACATAATACAATTGCTAATTTTTATGTGCTTATCTTCCCTATAATAATAAAAAAAGAGACCAACAATTCTATAGTTGACAAAGTATATTAAAAGTTTCAAGTCTTAAAAGATGGCTAAATTCCCTGCTTTCCAGATAGCCCACACTATAAAGAGAGGGATCTCCTTATATTTTCCTACCTTATTGAACTAGTTTTCCATAAATGTTCCAAAAGAGTCACCTTCCCATAATCCTTTGGAGTTTAGGATCCTACAAACTTCTTCCCATACTTTCTTGAAATCACAATAGTGAAAAAATAGATTGGAAAGAGTTTCATTTTCACATCCGAATAAGCTACATACACCTAAACCAAAACCTCTGTTTAAGAGATTTTCCAATGTCAAAATTTTATTTTCAAAAGATATAAAAAAACACTTTAGTTTAAGTGGGACATTCCACTTCCATATATAATTGTACCACCATTTTCAAGGAGTCTCCACAAAACCCTTAGATATTTCATTATAGGTCTTCTTAGTAGTGATGTTACCATTAGATTTATTCCAATCCCATATTAGGATATCTTCCCCATCAACCAGTTGAATAGTTGATTGATACAAACCTATGATATGCATGTTCCATTCTTCATCCATGTTCCCTATCAACCACATATCATTTTCAAGTAGCCAATAGGAATAAGACAATCCAAAATAGTATTTTCTTTTAATCTGAGCTAAAAAAAAAAAATTCTTGTAGAAATACCGAAAGTTTCTTAGAAAGTTTGTAGAAACTCCCCCTCCCCCCACCCAAAAAATGGGTTGATTCCAACATATACCTGCCTACCATTCCCAACCTTCCATGAAATCCAATTACCCATCCAAGGATAGGATCTAATCAAACCCCTCCAGACAATTACAGAAAGTTTTCTTTGGATCCCTAACCCACTCTACAACGAATATTTTATTCATATATTTGTCCTTTAGAACCTCACTTCAAATCCCATTGTCAAATAGACCCCTCTATAAGATTTTTTAGCTCATGGATGAGCTAAACCAATCCATATTTTTAATTCCCCAACCTCCATATTCTTTGGAATAGAGATACTTTCACAACTCACCAAGTCAAATGTATTCCCATTAGAGTTCTTATCCCATAAGAAATGCATCATTCTTTTATGGATACCTTGTAAGATAAAAAGAATAAATTTTGCAAGACACATCCAATATAATGGAATGATCTCCAAAAAAATCTTAACCAATATGTATCTCCTCCCTAGTCAGATCCACCTAAAATCCCACTTACTTATCGTTTTCTTCACTTTCCTAAGTAACTAGATCCAGTCATTTTTCCTATAAAAATTATGCTTCAAGTAATATCCAAGGTATTTGAATTGTGTCTCAATACTTTCCACATTGAAAGGGAATATATTAAGTACTTGATGAGAATTTCTTGATCAATATTATTCTACAAAAACATGGATTTCCAAGCACTGGCATCCATTCCTAAGACTTCATGTTATGAATAAAATAATAATAAAATAAACATCAATATATATATAAATAGAAATAATAATAATAATAATAACAACAAACAAGAATAATATAATAATATAATTAATTAGTGAAATTGTGTAAATATTTATGAAGAGTTGCATTAGACATCCTTTAAACAATTATAAATACAGGAAAGTCTATCTTGTAGAAGACCATATCTATTTTATCAACTTTTATATATATTCATGGATTATTTGTATTTTTCAAAGTAGAAGTTTGAGAAGTTACAGTAAACAAATTCTTACCGTTACAGTGGTATCAGAGCTTAGTTGCCGATCCAGCTATTAGCCATCATCTTAGAATCTTGGAATTTTTCCATTAAAAACTAGGGTTTCCCTTTGTACTTGAGATTTTTAATTTTTTTATTTATTTTTGAAAAAAAGTAAAAAAAAGAAGAAGAAGAAGAAGAAGAAGAGAAGAAACAAAGAAGTAAAGAAGTAAAAAGAAAAGAAACAAATAAAGAAAATAAAAAGTAAAAGCAACAAAAAAAAGTAGGAAAAAAAAAAGGAAAAAAAAAAAGAAAGAAGAAGTAAACATGGTTTTAAAGTGCATGTGGTTTTGGTTTTATTCCCTAACAAGAAACCAATAGTGAGATTTGAACTTGGGTGGGGAAGGTTACAATCATTCCTCTGAACCAACCATCCACACCATTTTACAAAAATTAAGGGGAAATTAAATTAGAAGAGCATCAACACAAATAATTTTTACAAGAAGAATCATATTGAACATTGTTATTAAAAAAAAATAAAAAAATCAAGGAGGATTCATTCCAAAATTCGAAAGGGAAGAAGACAAAATCAAGGAATACCCTCTTATCAAAGAAGACCAAGTCAAAGAAGAACTTGAAGCAAAGACGAAGTCACGAATTATGGCAAATTCAAAATCGGAAATGACATCGCAGTCACAAGAAGCATTGAACGAATTAAAGAAATCTAAAACCAATATTGATTTTCAATTCGAAATTATAAAGCTAAAAATGCGAAGCAGAACACGAGAATCAAAGATTAACAAATAAAAAACGAGATCTCTAGAATACGTTATTAGATAAGGATAAGGAAATTTCACATCTAAGAAGCCACAATCGAAACCTGGAAGATAAAATCAGAAACTTCAAAAATGTTGAAGAATCTTTGTATGGAAGTAATAATGATTTGGAAGATGACATAAAGCACTTAAACAAGCTTGTCATGGATAAAAATGTGGAATTAATGCAAACCTAGAGAAAGCTAGAAAATCAAGAATCAGAGAGATGTCAACATCAACAACAGAGGGAAAAACTTCAGCAAGAGTATGACGACATTAAGAAGACATATAAACTGAAAATTAAGAAAATTAAAGACGAATTAGCAAGCAATACCAAAGAACTATTTCGACTAAGAAGTCATAACAAGACATTACTTACGAAAATCAAGAAGCTGAAACATAGTCGGAAGGCAGAGCATTCAAATGAAGACTTTGAAGGAAGAATACTAGAAAGGCAAGAAGAAAACCAACACCTCAGAAAGTTTAAACAAGAACTAGAGGAACAAGTCAAGAAGTTAAAAGAACACAAAAAGTCACAAGACGAAAGGTTCGAGAAAATTCAGAGTAATAACAATCTACTGGAGAACAAAGTAGCACAAATACAGAGGGAAGCATCCAGACTCTCTAGAAAACAAAATCAAGTTGAGGAAGAAGAAATAAATTCAAATTCAGTCTTCGCCACAATTCAAAAAGAATTCAAACCAACATAAGAACCAACAACAATAACTACCTATCGACACCCCAACCATATAAACCAGTATCCTAAAAGGAGGGAATTGTCGAGAGATAATGGTACTAATGTGCTCAAATCTCCCGACGACAGATCAATAGAGAATCTCAATAGTCATCAACAAATCAATTTTGGCTAGATTGATCCGTCAACATATCAGAAGTTATGTTCTACACTTAGAAGTTCGTACCGACATGTTCATTAGCTACGACGTCACAAGGAACGGTGCGAAAACGTTATAAGGCTTTGAGGACAAAGCCTTTCTAAGAGAGAGGCAGTGTTATGAATAAAATAATAATAAAATAAACATCAATATATATATAAATATAAATAATAATAATAATAATAATAATAACAACAAACAAGAATAATATAATAATATAATGAATTAGTGAAATGGTGTAACTCTTTATGAAGAGTTGCATTAGACATCCTTTAAACAATTATAAATACGGGAAAGTCTATCTTGTAAAAGACCATATCTATTTTATCAACTTTTATATATATTCATGGATTGTTTGTATTTTCGAAAGTGGAAGTTCGAGAAGTTCCAGTAAACGGATTTTTACCGTTACACTTCACAAAATATTATGATAATATTGAGATAAACCAACCATTATGCATAAGTCCTTGTACCAAGCAACAATACATCATCAATGTATAATAAATTATTGTTATAATTATTGGGTGATATTTTGACTACAGGAATATTTTTTTTCCTTCTTTGCTTACTCAATGAGTCTGTTGAGTCCTTCAATAACCAACAAAAATAAGAGAAGAGACAGGGGGAAACCATGTCTCATCCCATTCACAAGGATAGCAAATTTTGTTGAGGAAATACAAGCCATAATCCAATCAACAACTTCAATGGGAAGCACAATATGAATGAGGACCAGTCTCAAAATGTTTCGGTCAACCCTGTCATAAGCTTTGACTAGATCCATTTTTAATATTACAGCCTGTAGTCCTTTAGTCTTAATATAATGTAGGATTTCTTGTGCAACCTCTATAGCATCTAAAATATTCCTATTGGATAGCAATCCAAATTGTTCTTTAGTCATGTACTTTGCTATTATAGGTTTTATCCCATCTATGATCACCTTTGTAATCACTTGATAGACCAGGTTGCATAATGATATAGGTCGAAAATCATTGAAAGTTTTGGGATTCTCTTTTTTTGCAATCAATGTAATAAAAGTAGAATTCATGCTACCAGAGACAAATGCTATGATCCTTCATTCTTCAATAAAACCCAATAAATATCTCCCACCACATCAAAAATTTCTAGAAAAAATTCAACAGTCCATCCATTAGACCCATGACTTTTTGACTTGGAAAATTTCTTCAATCATCCCTTCAATCTCCTCCGAAGTGACAACTTCTCCAACCTTTAAACCTTCTTCATTACTAAAAAAACCCTAGGACAATGTTGTAGGACATTCAACTGAGCCTCAACACGATTTGATTTTTTTTTTAAATATCCTTCAAATGTCTGATAGCAACCACCTCCAAGGACTTTTGATCATAAATTTGAGAACCATTGCAATCTGTAACTTCCCATATATTGTTTTTCATCCTTCTCTAATTGGCATAATTATGAAAAAAAATGTATTATTATCTCCTAAAGATAACCAAATCACCTTACTTTTCAGTCTCCAAGTCTCTTCCTCTTGCTTGAGCAACTTAATATTTTTGGATTCAACAAAGCCAACTTATCTCTTCTTTGAACGAGGAAAATATCATCATCCATATTAGAATTTATATGGTCAATATCAGCTTCTATTCCTAAAATCTCATGTCTCAAACTACCTTTCTTTTATTTCTCCCACCTAATGACATCATGTTTTAAAAGCTTTAGTTTTTGCATCAGTCCCTGCATGGGAGAATCAAAATCATATTGATCAAATGAAAACCATCTATTTCTGATAAAACTAGTGAAATACCTTTGTTGTATCCAAGAATGATTAAATTTGAAGGGATAGTGTCAATCAGAATTTTAAAATTCAAATTGTAGACAAATAGTTCTGTGATCAGACACACCAGAAGAGAGAGACCATGATCAAAATCTTCCCAGGATATTACATATTTTTTCTGCCATTAGGAATCTATACAACCTCTTAGCCACCCCATCATCCCATATTCTACTACTGTTCCATGATGGAGTTAATAGCCCATGAACCACATCCACAATATTTGTTGCTTCTAAAATCGAACAAACATTTTCATCCATAGGATCCACCAAAATCTCATAACCCCAAAGCTCTAAGGCTAATAAATTCAGGTTTAAGTCCCCACCAATAATGAGATCATTATTATTAATCAAGCGTAAAAATATAATCTTATCCCAAAAATACTTCCTATGGTGATAAGGACCATAACAATTTAGGATTTGAATAGCCTTATCCATCCCTATAATTTTCCCCTCAATAAGAATACCTCGAACGATTTAAAGGATCTAAAATTAGCATTTAAAGGGTTTCTGGCAGTCAATAAACCTCTTGAATTTCCCAAGGAATCTATGTTGCTACATTCGTAGCTAGGAAAGAATTTTAGAAGCTATTAACATGATTTTCTACCTACATACATGGTCTCTTGAATCATAACTATGTCAGGATTTACCACTTCAAGGATATGTTTCAGGGAAGCATGTTTTTGGGAGATCCCAATCCCCCTAATATTGAGGGGTAACAAGATCATTGGTCAACCACCTCTATGGGGAACTTTGATCTAATATCCCCAAGTTCAAAGTTGAAGGAAGGAGACTAAAAATCAATCATTAAGAGCAATCGAGGTAAGGGTGGAAACATAAGGGTTGATAAATTTATCTCTAGGCAAGTCAGGGTTACTTTTATTCACCTTCTCAGTCTTTTCCTTCATGCCTTTTTTTCTTTCTCGAAGTAACATTTGAACATCGAATATAATTAATAGGTATAATATTTTCTTTATCATAGTATTTTCCAAAAAAAATGGGGATAAGCTCCCTAATCAAGAGGGTTGAATCATAACAATTTGGAGGGGAAATCACTAAGGTATTTTCATAGTTATCTGGTAGAGAGGAGTGATAAATATTAATGACTATGGAGGATGAAACCATAGACGAATACAATACAGTTTGTATCTGAGAAGGACTGGAAAAATCTACTGGAGATCCTCCTTCCAATATATGACCAATTCCATCCCTTAGTTTATCTAAATTGTTAAAAAAACTTCCCCCCATTAGACTGAAAGGCAGAGTATCGTCTATCGAGGGAAAATTCTAGTACAATATTCGATTAGTCTCACTAGAGGGCCTTGAGACCACAAAATGTGAGGACAGCAAGGAGACCCTCTAAGGAAAGTCTGGAATCGAAAAAATATGGGAGTCCAAACCAAAAGTCTCAACAACAATTTGGCATTCAACTACCGAAATTTTTCCAGCACTCCTGACTAGGGAGGAATGATAAGAAAACCCCCCATAAGATGGACACAGCCCACAAGAAACATTAGACTTCACATAGTTCACAATATGTTCAGGCAAATAAACTTTTAATAATCGAGGAAGCATAGAAATGAGGTTACCCATAATAGATGAGGCCAATAAAAAATCCATCGACAACAGAGAACTGGGTCCATTGCATAAGTCTTCATCTTCAGACAAATCCTATGGAGAGGAATTAAAGTACTCCAAGTACTTCTTCGTGAAGGAAGTAGGACAAGAGGGACATTTATCATGCAAATGACCAATCTCATGACATATATTTAAACGAAAAGGCACACTCCAATAATCAAGATGATAAATAACGGAACCCTCATTCAACACAATCTCCACTTCATCCAGAAAATGATCCACAACATCCATCTTAGTTAAAACCCTAGGAATCCATTTCTCAAAAACGAGTCAAACCTCCTCTTCAACTCTAATAAAATGCCCTATAGAATTTTCTACACACATAAAACCTTTCTTCGACCACAGATTAAAAGGGTATCCTAGAAATAGGACCCACATATGACACTTTGTAATCCATTCTTTCCACCAATTAAAACCCAAATCCCATGTATATAAAACTAGTGAGCCTGAGCTAATTGTCCATAACTTACTAAAGATAAAATTCCTGACCTCTTCCAATAAAAATTGGAAAAACACCCAGCCATTCATGAGCATGATAAGGTTTCGCATGTAGTCAATGATGGGTTTTCAATTCACCATCATCTAGGATATCAGTTCTATATGATTCATTGATGTATACTCCAACCGTCCTAAGAGATCCCTTGACAAGAGAGCTTCCACTTGATCTATAGTGATATCCTTTCCTATAACACAAAGATATCTTCCATCCTTAACCTTTTGAGCCTTTATAGAAGGACAAAGTTTTGCGTGGGAACTAGACAACCTATGCATCGAAGAGGAAAATTTTACCTTATGGCTGACATGATCACTGTTGATGTATATGTAACTTCGGAATGTATTTCATCTATGTATTTCATATATATTTATTGTACCCTTATAAGAGATGTGTTATTCCTCTATAAAGAAGTGTTGTCATGTGGATTGACAAGTGTCGCAAGTGTGTGTACTTTCCGATGGGTTATTAGACCACCATGTGGGGTCGGCCCTGAAAGATTTATATTATAATGTAGATGTACCTAGCTAGACATGTCGGCCCCATAAGGTCACTGGGAAAACAGGTTAGTATAAATAGAGATCAGGTGATCTCTATTTAGATCATTGGGAAAAGTACATCTCTCTCACTCATAAAGTGGCGCAATAGTGAGGAGGAGGATCATCTGCTACTAGGAGACTATCTCAGTGTATTTTGGTTTTACTTTGGTTGAGCCATTACTCTCTCTATCTCTGAGGAAGTTGTGGGGTTTTTCACCTTAGGGTTTTCCCCACGGAAACTCTGTGTCTCTTGTCTCTCATGCTTTTGATTCTTGTGATGCTTGTGATGCTTATTGTGATTGTCATGCATTGATATACTGTATATGTTATTCTCTCAGTAAAGATTCTAGAGTATTGTGAATTAATTCTCAAAATTTAATATGGTATCAGAGCTAACCTGAGAAGAAGACATTTTGCAGTGACGAAAACTTGAGTTTCTTGTTTATTGGGTTTCTATCCACAGATTTTGGAAACGCAGTATAGTAGATTGACTCTACTCATCGAGGTGCATCTTTCTGTCCAATCAGAATTCAATTCCGAGCATTTTCAGATTTGGCCCCAAAAATTAGGGTTTCCACAAAAATAGGAATTTCTGAAATATGAAGACGTAGCTGGAAGCTCCTTGCAAAAATCGAAGTTTAGAGCTTTGGATCGATATTTTTGGCTAGATAGATCTCCGGGAAACTCAAACCCTAATTCAGGGCTCTCCCTAGTGAACCCAGGACGACAAAAGGACAAATCTGAAGGGTAAAGCTTTGTTGATCTCAAATTCTGAATGCACTAGGCTGATCAGCTCATCAAGGCGCATCTTTCTATCCTTTCAGAAATTTGGAATTCACATTTTGAATTTTTAGGGTTTTTCCGACAAGCCCTAATCCGAGACTAGATGCAGTTTTCAGCATTTCAAGTGGTAAGACCTAAATCTTTTCTATTTCCATTTGAAGTATTCTTTAAGATGTCTCACCACACCAAGCTTGAGGACAAGCTTGAAAGGGCTGATAAATTACAAGCTTGGAAGTATAGGATTGGGTTAATCCTGGAAGAGAATGAGTTGGACTCATATGTAAAAGAAGACATCCCTATCCCAGAGGATGAAGAGGCCAAGGTATTGCATAAGAAGAACTTGGTCAAGGCAAAGAGAATCATTGTTGATTCCATTAAAGACCATCTCATACCCCATGTGTCTTCTCTAAAGACACCCAAGGAGATGTTTGACTCTTTGACCAAGCTATTTGAAGGGAAGAACATAAATCGGAAGATGACCCTACGGAACCAATTGAAAGGAGTAAAGTTTCAGAATGGAGAAACCATTCAATCTTATTTTTCAAGGGTCTCCCAGATCAAGGAACAACTAGAAGCAGTGGATGAAATGGTGGAGAATGGTGAAGTGGTGATGACCACTCTAAATGGCCTACCCAGGTCATGGGATTCCTTTATTCAAGGAATTTGTGCAAGGAAGAAGTTGATCTCCTTCAACAGATTACGGGAAGAATGCTCTCAAGAAGAAGCTAGGCTTGTGGCCCGAGAAGAAAAGATGGGAAATGAAGATCAAGCTCTCACGGCACATGCCAGGAAAGGCAAGTCCAAGAAGGAATCATCTCATAACAGAAGATTCTCACACCACCATTATCATAAAGATAAGAAAGATCTCAAATGCTTCAATTGCAATGAGAAGGGACACTTTGCTTCAGATTGTCCAAAGAAGAAGAAAGACAACAACAACAACTTCAATAAGAAGAAGAAGAATAACAAAAGAAGATATCATGCTCATGCTGCCGAAGATGATGAACCCCCAAAGAAGAAGGCTAGGGAAGAAAGTGATAGTGATGATGACTCATCAAGTGAAGAAGAATATGTTCTAATTTCTGCTCTCACAGGTACTATCTCCCATGGTTGTAATGATTGGTTGATTGATAGTGGGGCTTCCAAACAAATGACTGGGTTTAATGAATCTTTTGTGAATCTATCTGAACATGAATCACCCCATAAGGTGAAAGTTGGGGATGATTATCAATACCCAATCAAAGGAAGTGGTGAAGCCTCCTACAACCTAGATTCGGGAAAATCTTTGAAGATGAAAGAAGTCCTTTATGTACCTGAGCTCAAGAAAAACTTACTCTCCATCTCTGCTTTGGATGCAAAAGGTATGAGGGTTTCATTTGTGGATGGCCAAGTCCTAATGTGGCCAAAGGGAAAGACCATAGATGATGCAGTAGTGATTGGATAGCAAGAGGGAGGTTTGTATAAATTGAAGGGACAACCTGAACATGCCATGGTGCATGAATCCATGGATCCAAGTGAACTTTGGCATAGAACACTTGTTCATATGCACTATAGGGCACTTCCAATTGCAGGAAAGGCTGTAGAGGGCCTTCCTGAAATCAAGACCAAACATGAAGGTGTTTGCAAAGGATGTGCAAAAGGTAAGAACATTAAGAAGGCTTTCCCAAGTAGTGAAAGCAAGGCAAAATATATCTTGGAAATCATCCACTCAGATGTATGTGGTCCTATGTCATCCAGTTCTCTGAGTGGGTATGTTTACTATGTCTCATCTTGATGACTTCTCCAGGAAGACTTGGGTATACTTCTTGAAGAACAAAGATGAGGCGTTTGATAAATTCAAGGAATTCAAAACCTTGATGGAGAATCAAACTGACAAGAAGATCAAAACATTCAGATCCGACAATGGTGGAGAATTCACCTCAGGTGACTTCAAGAAGCTTTGTAGTGATTCAGGGATTAAGAGGGAGTTGACTGCTCCTTATAATCCTCAACAGAATGGAGTTGCATAAAGGAAGAATAGAACTATCATGGAAGCAGCAAGGGCAATGCTGCATGACTTGGATCTACCTATGCATCTATGGGAAAAAGCAACTAGAACAGATGTATATGTGCAGAACAGAACACCCCACAAGATATTGGACAAAAATACACCAGAAGAGGTCTTTTATGGTAAGAAACCTGAAGTCAGTCATCTCAGAATATTTGGTTGTCCAGTATACACTCATGTTCCAAAGGAAAAGAGGACTAAACTAGATCCTTCAGGAAAGAAGGGTATTTTTGTGGGTTACAGTGAAAGCTCAAAGGCTTACAGAATATAGTTTCCAGGGTTCAAGAAGATTGATGTTAGCAGGGATGTAACATTTGATGAAAACTCAGCATTCATCAAATCAAGTAAGGCACCTATTGAAGTTTATGAAGAACCTAAGGAAACTAGATTTCAAGACACTACCATGACTGAAGCAGTTCCAGAAGTTGTTCACGAGTTTGAAAATCCGCAAGAACTTGTAGATCCACCCCGTGAGGATAACTCTCACAAGAGGAAACCTGCATGGGCTAGAGAGCTCATTCAAGATGCAGAAAGATTTGGCATTCCAGAAGAAGAACACAGAGCAAAGAAGAGAACCATATCACATACCAGTTATGTTGCTTTACTCTATGACATTATGAACAAAGAGCCTTCCAGTTATGAAGAAGCAGTGGAAAAGAAAGAATGGAAGGATGCCATGGTTGAGGAATACCAATCAATAATGAAGAATGATGTTTGTGATATTGTACCAAGACCTAAAGAGAAGTCTGTTGTGACTTCTAAATGGATCTACAAAATCAAGCATGCTGCAGATGGCAGTGTAGAGAAATACAAAGCAAGATTCATAGCTCGTGGCTTCTCTTAGAAAGAGGGAATAGATTATGAAGAAACTTTTGCACTTGTAGCCAGGTATACTTCCATCAGAACAGTACTTGCCCTAGCTGCAGCGATGAAATGGAAAATACACCAGATGGATGTCAAGACTGCCTTCTTGAATGGTGTAGTTGAAGAGGAAGTATATGTAGAGCAGCCACTCGGTTTTGAAATACATGACAGGGAGTCATATGTGTGCAGATTGAAGAAAGCCTTGTATGGTTTGAAACAAGTTCCCAGAACCTGGTATGGTAGGATGGACAATTTCCTATCTAGTTTGGGCTTTACCAAGAGTAAAGCGGATTCCAACCTCTACTACAAGGTTGAGGAAGGGAATCCTGTGATTCTACTCCTGTATGTGGATGAATTATTTGTAATAGGAGATGACAGACTGATTGCAGATACGAAGAGGAAGCTTGCTGCTGAGTTCGATATGAAAGATTTGGGAATGATGCATTATTTCCTAGGTATGGAGGTGTGGCAGAGTGTAGGTGGGATCTTCCTTGGTCAAGGGAAGTACACAGTAGATATCCTGAAGAGATTCGGGATGATGGATTGCAAGGCCATGGCCACACCTATGGCGTCGAATCTGAAGCTTCTATGTGATGCTTCATCTGAGCCGGTTGATGTCTCTATGTATCGTCAAATTATTGGGTCCTTGATGTACCTGACAAACACGAGACCAGATATTTGCTTTGCGATGAACACATTGAGTCAGTTCCTGACAGATCCGAGGAGTGTTCATCTAGTTGATGTAAAGCATGTTCTGAGGTACCTGAAGGGTACAGTGGATTATGGGCTCAAGTATGAGGTGAATCAAAAGTTTAACCTGCAAGGTTATGTTGATTCAGATTGGGCTGGCAGTGATGCAGATAGGAAGAGCACATCTGGGTGCTGCTTCAGTATGGGATCAGGTGTGATCTCTTGGCTTAGAAGGAAGCAGTCCTGCGTAGCACTGAGTACATCTGAGGCAGAGTATGTTGCAGCCTGTTCAGCTAGTTGTGAGGTAGTATGGCTATAGAAGCTACTATCTGAGTTATTTGATCTTCCGTTGGATGTTACTGGTATCTTCTGTGATAACCAGAGTTGTGTGAAGCTTTCTGAGAACCCAGTGTTTCATGACAGGTCGAAACACATAGAGATCAAATATCACTATATCAGGGATATGCTGCAGAGAGGAGCTTTGAAGCTCCTGTACGTTGTGATGGACGAGTAGATTGCAGATGTGCTGACGAAGCCACTAGCCAGGGTGAAGTTCGAGTACTTCAGAGAGAGACTTGGCGTTCTTCAAATCGAGGACACTTCAAGAAAGAAGTGATGGACACATTTGTTGAAGCCATTCCAAGCATGTTGGAAGGAGGATCCTTCACATGGCTGTGGATGTAAGCACTGGATGATGAGCATTAGGATGATGTTTTGGTTTCTGCTTTGTATTATCAGTTGGATCATTTTTATATGTATGTATGCATCATGTTGGATGTTGGATATGATCAGTTGGATCATTTATGTGTATATGTATGTACGCATCATGTTCGATGTTGGATATGATCAGTTGGATCATTTATATGTATGTACGCATCATGTTGGATGCTGGATATGATCGGTTGGATCATGTGTATGTATTTTGTATATGAATCATGTTGGATGCTTGAACCATGTATCTGTATATGTATCAGGTGGATACATTGTATGATCAGGTAGATCATGTATGTTGATATGTATCATGTATTTGTATCAGGTGGATACACTGTATGATCAGGTGGATCATGTATGATGATATGTATCAGGTAGATACTTGGTATGCATCAGGTAGATGCATTGTATGATCAGGATGATCATGGATGACGAGCTTCAGGATGTTGCTCTAGATGACATGCAGCAAGATGTTGTAGTGATGATGATCAGGATGATCATGTGTACATCAGGATGATGTATGGTGAGTATCAGGTTGATACTTTGTGGTCGTGGAACAGGTTGTGCAGATAAGCATGTAATTTGTGCCCTGGGAGATTTGCAGATGGTCTTTCAAGGTTTTTTCTATGGCATGTAATTCGTACCCTGGGACATCTGGCAAATGCTCTTTCGAGGTTTTGCTTGGGAGGACATATGATTTTTTCCCTGGGAGATCTGCAGATAATCTTTCGAGGTTTTTCCTATGGCATGTAATTTGTGCCCTTGGATATCTGGCAGATGCTCTTTCGAGGTTTTGTCCTATGGAATGTAATTTGTACCCTAGGAGATCCGATAGGTTGATCCGTGTGCTCGTAATCAGTCCTGGGATGCTCTTTCGAGGTTTTTCCATGACCACATGTAATTTGTGCCCTGAGAGATCCGATAGGTTGAGCCTTGTGCTCGTAATCAGTCCTGGGATGCTCTTTCGAGGTTTTGTGGTGACCACATGTAATTTGTGCCCTGGGAGATCCGATAGGTTGAGCTGTGTGCTCGTAATCAGTCCTGGGATTCTCTTTCGAGGTTTTGTGGTTGGGTCACATGTAATAAGTCCTGGAGATCTGGACAGGATGAAAAAGGCCTCAGATGCTCTTTAGGGTTCTTGCTAGTCAAGAGACTCTTTTAAGGTTTTGTGACGCACGTAATAAGTCCTGAGATTTCCACAGTATGGCCAGTGATGATGAAGACCTGCAGGTGGTGGGCCTACATCTAGTATGAAAAAGGATTGGCTCTGTAGAACTTCCTATGACAAGTAGAGTCAGAGATTGGTTGAGATAGCAGCACCAGTGACGATGATGATGATGATGCATCGATGACGATGATCCCGAGAAGAAGACTTGTCTAGTAGAACTGTGTCGAGAAATACCTTCCTAGTTAAGAGGGAGTGTTGATGTATATGTAACTTCGGAATGTATTTCATCTATGTATTTCATATATATTTATTGTACCCTTATAAGATATGTGTTATTCCTCTATAAGGAAGTGTCGTCATGTGGATTGACAAGTGTCGCAAGTGTGTGTACTTGCCGATGGGTTATTAGACCACCATGTGGGGTGGGCCTTGAAAGATATATATTATAATGTGGATGTACCTAGCTAGACAAGTCGGCCCCATAAGGTCACTGGGCAAACAGGTTAGTATAAATAAAGATCAGGTGATCTCTATTTAGATCATTCGGAAAAGTACATCTCTATCACTCAGAAAGTGGTGCACTAGTGAGGAGGAGGATCATCTGCTACTAGGAGACTATCTCAGTGTATTTTCGTTGTACTTTTATTGAGCCATTGCTCTCTCTATCTCTAAGGAAGTTGTGGGGTTTCTCACCTTAGGGTTTTCCCCACGAAAACTCTGTGTCTCTTGTCTCTCATGCTTTTGATTCTTGTGATGCTTTTGATGCTTATTGTGATTGTCATGCATTGATATACTGTATATGTTATTCTCTCAGTAAAGATTCTAGAGTATTGTGAATTAATGCTCAAAATTTAACAATCACCAATATCTAGAATAGTTTCAAAACGACCACCCTTCGGTACTGAAATACCCGAAAGATCAGAACCCTGTTTCACAATCTTACTAACTACAAAATCCTATCCATCTTGAACCAAAGAAACAAGTGAATATGAAACCCCATTACCACCAAGTAACGGTTTCAAAATTGGGTCATGTTGAGAACTCTCCACGAGAAAGCCATTTTCCTTCAATGCCTTAGCAATAGACTTTGTCACTTTTTTCTAAGAGGAAGACAAAACCCTTGATGAGATAGTGATTATAACCCCTTTTCGCTCTGGTTTCAACATGGCACCCTCCTTAATGAATAATTGTTCGTCAGATATGACATATGATGTCATATAAGTCCCATCCAATAAATTATTAATTGAAGGCATAGTCGTCCCAGCATGAGATGGAAAAATTGAGGGTTTACTAAGAACATCATTACACTGACCTTTTTTCAGGTCACCAGACCACTGGGCTTTCTTAGAATCCATATATAAAGCATAACCAATCACAATATGACAACAAACCCAACAAGTCCAAACAACATAATCAATACACTAGGGTTTGATTAACACAAAAAAACTTTGCAAACAGATTAGAGTAACTAAAATAAATAAAGTAACTAGCATTTGAAGGTATATTCATATAACAACCCCAAGCTTACTATAAATGCATAATACATTTTTTTTTCCACTATATACAATGAGAGTTGATAATTCGTAAAAATTTTTGATTACAATTAAATGCTAAGAATATATCATTTCTACTATTTATATCGTTAGAAATTATTCTTCCCCTCCATTCTAAAGGTCATATTCCTACCTTATAACTCAACACACACACATATATAAATGATACTTTGTCCACACCTACCAAAATGTAATCCTACAAATTCTTAAGTAATATATATACTTTACGGATAAATATCCAAATATGACTTCCAAATTATATATTCTTATTTTAAATTGTCACAATCAATTCCCAATAATGATCTCCCTATTTTAGCATAGGCCATACAATCACCAACTACAACTATTACAATGGAGCATATTACAAAGGGCCATTACTTCCTAAATTTTATGATCTCAAATGAGATCGCATTTCATATATCCATACATAAATAAATACAACAAAATAATATATTTTACTTTCCAATGTTCAATGTATATATATATATATATATAAAACTAAACACCATAAACACTACGTTTAACACATTATAT
Source organism: Larix kaempferi (assembly GCA_027924585.1). NCBI lineage: Eukaryota > Viridiplantae > Streptophyta > Pinopsida > Pinales > Pinaceae > Larix > Larix kaempferi. Next base: position 5,345,601 of record BSBM01000343.1, read on the forward strand.
ATATATATACATATCTTAAGAATAATTACCTATTTGTTTTATATCCTTTTCAATTATTTCATATGTACTTATAAGTATAGTTCCTCAACAAGGTATATTTTACCCCATTCTCCCCTTTGCATCAATTATTTCATATGTACTTATAAGTATAGTTCCTCAACAAGGTATATTTTATCCCCATTCTCCCCTTTGCAGGTTAAGTTTATGTTGACCAGAGACATAAATTATAGCAAAAATTCTTTTAGACTTCACCACCTAAGCCCTATTTTCCATCGAGATAAAGTGACATCCTCTAAGCATGTATACATAAACCCTGTATGTATACATCTGTTGCTTAAACATAAAAGACCCCGGTCAAGTTTTAATGACATACCTATCTCACTTATTCCTTAGGATCGATACATTGTGCAACCCGAGAGGTCATTAAAATGATTAACAAGACCATTATTTCCAGATTTTGGGTTTGCAGCCCACCGAGAATGGAGGGGATGAACAAAAGGCCAGCAAATCAAATAGATTTCGCTAGATGATCTCCACGAAGCTCGTAGGGAAGACAAAAAATAATAATAACACACATACTTGACTGCAAAGACATACATTTTATTTAATTACACGTAAATAAAGAATCCTTATATTTTTAACAGTGACCTCAAAAGTCTCAGTCCACTCATTTAAAAACCACAACTTTGACTTGCATTAAATATATGACTAAGAGTTTAAAGGTGGAAAAGAAATACTTGATCGAGAAACATACCCCATCCATCAACCAACATTTTTATTTCCCCAAAGGGGATCATATATGAATCGTTAAAACCCTATTAATGTGGGCTAGAGTCTATGCTAATCTATAATTTTTTTGTCATTTCCTATAGTTTAGATAGAGGTTGGAATATTTTTGTTATAACTTCAAATTTTTAAAATGATTGTTCTTAAATTTTGTTGGTTGTAGAACATACGTTATCCTCATTTTTTGGTGCCCAGAAGGGGGTGGCGAGCTGACATCAAGTTTCATACAGGATAGACATGACTGACTGCCATAATTTCTGAAAAAAAGGTATGCCCTGGTTGTCATTTAATGTTTCATTGCTCAATGTGCCTTGGCAATAACTCTTTTTAGGTAGAAAGCAGGCTTCCATTAGTAGAATCCATTACGAAAGCATGAATTAGGAGCTGGAAAGCAATATCCAGTGTGGAGATGCGGTTGTCGTTGCCAGTGTCGGTTGAGGTGACACCAAGTGGCATTTGTAGGTAGAGTGCTATTAATTACAAATGCAATGCTTTTGGTACATTTGATGCCTTTGATAACTCCCCTTGTTTTGGCTATTAATTGCCTTTTTTGGGGTTTAATGTTTGGAATCTATATTACATAGTATTGGCTTATACTATGAGGGCATCATGTAGAACAAGTCTGTTGTGCATTAATGCAGTTTTTGTTTCCCACCTTGTTCACATGATCAAATGCACAGGAGAATACACATGCTAAAACTATCTCCAATGCAAATGCATAATTATTGCATGGCATTGGCCATGATTTCAATTAACTTATTATAGTTCTGAAGTTGTGATCATGTTCCCAAATCTGTTTTCTCACAGATGAATTAATGTGAATTAATCTGCAGGGCGCTGGTTTATCATTTCCTTCATAATGAATTGATTGCATCCATCTCCTTTAGCATCTACCCAATGCCCTTAAAATAACTTATGAGCGCATATTAGAGTTTGTTTGTAGAGAAAAGTAAATGAGAAAACTTTAAATCCTTTCTGATGCGATCTTCTTCTTCAGGAGTCTGATCTATAAACGGTAGCAGGTATCCTACTAATCAGTTTGTCACAATGGATCCAAGATTATCTTTTATTATTGTTGGCTAGAATCTGGTATATGTGCTTCTGCTATCTAGTTGTGGAAAACAGAAAAAACAAAAATTAAGTGGACAACACATTCGATCATGAACAATTTGACACTCAGATTTACGCTAGAGAAATTCACTCTGGGAAACTCCAGCAATGGAATGGCTTTGTCTGTTCTCTATTGACTCTTTTGAAAATAAGAGAATTACCAATTATAATGACTCTAATGAGAAGAGAACACTTTGCATGTGTCTCTGACAATGACAACAATTCTTCCTCTACCTCTGTTCTTGATCTTCATCCAAAGTGAGAATTGGGTATTGGACTCCAAACTAGCTTCAGTCTCTTGCCTCTGTCATTGTTGAGAAGAACTCATTTGAAACACGATCCAAGCTTCGGTATGAACACTCCAATGTTGAACTAGATTATTTCTTCAAATTCTAACCCCCATTTGTTTTGATATTGAAAGGGAAATTTATAAGGTAATGACTATTTGAATTCCCATTGGGACTCTTTGAATGATATTTAGTTTGGACTTCCATATTTCAAATGATTCGTACACTCATAATTCGCTTGTTTGTATTCCACGCATTCACACCGTTTAACATGAAGAGCTTATCACCCAGTCACGGCAAAATGAGTGAGTGGTGTCAAGTTACAGCATAACTACGTAAGGATTGTTACCATCACATTCTTTTAAGTGGCCTAGCATTTGCTTCCTCATTTATATTGGTGCGATATACCTTCATTCCAAGTGTTGTAACCTTGCTTCAACCAAAGGACCGCAATATTCTCATCCAAACAGTATGATCTGTCCTTGTATCACCCTGTTGAGTTGCCTACATGGCATTGCTTGTGACCTCTCTTCATTTCCATGGGTGCGGTCTCATTCATTTGTAGTGGTGCGATTTGTTTCAAGTAAATGGTTGTGATTTGTCCTTCATTTTAGAGGCCGTGGTTTGTTTACCAGTGTGAGTTCTCCTTTCACCCAAAGATTGCGATTGGTCTTCCATCCAAAGACTACGATTGGTCTTCATGGAGTGGTGGTGAGTTCCCTTCATTTTTATAATTGGTATTCACTGCTTCAAAATGAAGGCAATAAATAACACATCAACGCATGCTCGTAATTAATATGAGAATAGTTTATTTCACTCCTGAACTTGGTCGCAGGCTAGACGTTGATTGAAACACCTTAGCTTGGAAAAATAAAGTTATGTTAGGTAGGTGTTTTTCTCACTGTTCAAAGGAAGGCTAATGTTTCATGGTATTTAAACTCCAATAGCATACTATAACCTCTCCAACACTTAGTTATGTTCGCTCGTTCTAAGTATACCAGTGAGTTAGGAATTTCCCCGAAGCTGGAGTTCACCCTCTTATGTTCCTAGGCCTTCAACATGATTAGGCCGAACATAGTAAGGGAGAGGAATTTATTGTGAGACCAAGGCGGGGAACCATTAGTCCCAGAAGGTGGGACATGCTCACTCATCATACGGGAATGGGGATGGGAATGAGAACAATGGATAAACAATAGCTTCCTCGTTGTGTTGATCATTTAAGGATGAAACATTGGGTTCTTCGTCATGCCCAAGGGACAAGACAAAGCTTTGTCAATATATATGCATAATTATAGTGAAAAACTAAATATAACAAAGCATGAATTATGATGCCTTAGCCAATTCATTTTTTTGCATGATCCTTTTTGGATCATACCTCCCCACTTGGGATACATTTGGTTCCCAAAATCCATTGAAAAAGAAGACGAGAGAACAATTTATTGACTTTCTCACTCTCATACCATTTTTCCTTCCTCGATAACTAACCCTTGAGTCCAATCTACCATATGTCATGTTTCCCCTTGCATCTAATTGAAACCTTTACTTCTAAAACTGAATCCTCCTCAAACTCCTCAAGTGCAGTTGGTGTGAAATCCTCCATTGATGGAAGACTTGGAAGTACTTTCCTTTCCTCCTCCCTGTCCATCATAGATGGTTTGAAAATGCATAGATTTTCCACATTGACCACCGAAAAAATCTGGATATACAAGAGTCAATTGAAAGGCATTGTTGTTGACTTGTTCAACAATGTCAAAAGGTCCATACCTCAGTGAATTCAACTTCTTCATTGCTCCCTTCAATATTTCCTTTCCAAGATACAACTAGACATGATCTCCAACTTGGAACTTTTGATCTATGCGATCCTAGTCACGACGAAGCTTATACTTCGCCTTCTAATTGCTCGAGTACCTATCGATGAATTTGCTTGATTTTGTTAATGAAACTGCATGCTTTTCTTGTCTCCTCGTACATATTTGGTGCCTTTTCCTCTTGCTCTCCATAAACAACATCAGAAGATGGCATTGAAAAATAATCGAAACAAGCCTCAAAAGGGGATTTTTCGATGGAAGGATGTACTGCCCTATTATAAACATTTTGGATAAACCAACTACTCATCCCACATCTACAAATGCTTTTGATTATAGCCGCTCAACAGCTGCACCATGATTTTGTTCGCCACTTATATCTTCTCATCTGTTTTGAAATCAAAAGTTGTAGAGTGCTTCAGTTTTGTGTCCATTCTTTCCCTTAATGTTGTCTAAAAAATGACCAAAAATATGGAGTCTCGATCAAATACAATTCATGAAGGTAGTCCAAAATGTACCCATACATTTAGAAAAAATAACTTTGTTGCTTCATGACTTTTAATGGTCTTCTTGGACTAGGTAAGCACACACAGTTCATTGAATCTACCCACAACTATGAATAAGTAAGCATGTCCTCACCTTCTCATTGGCACTCCTCCAATGAAGTCCATAGAGATAATATCCCATGGTATATCGGGAATGGCAAAGGCATATTAAGTCAAGCTTTATATTGCTAGATTTTCTTAGTATTACACAACACAAAATTATTTGGTATATTGTGGTTATATCTTGGAAAAAATGATTCTATCTTAATATATTGTGGCTATATCTCAAAAGAAATTTATTTTGGTATATTGTGGTGATATCTCAAAAGAAAGACATGGTAAAGTATTTAAAAAGATTTTAGGTTAAAATAAAGGATTTAGAATTTTTTAATGTGTTTAATCACCTTAATGTAGAGATAATTGTATGACATATATTGATTATATTCAATAATGATTATTGTTATAGGTCAAATATGCACTTCTCCATCCGTTATCACATTAAGCTGTCGATCACACAAAAGGACAACTTGGATTGAAGAGAAAGATTGCCTTAGATGATACATGGACTTGGCTTACCCCTCAGCCACTGACAAAACCTTGTTTTAACCTACTTTTTGACATGTGCACTACCCTATAGGCATGATAGTAGCGCATTTCTTGGAGTGTGCCCTACTCTAAAGGCATAATAGTAGCGCACACCTACTAGTATGCCGTACTTTGCTTAAGCAAACTAGTGCACACCTTAAAAATTCTTGCAAACGCTGGATGTAAAATAGTGAAGTTGCATATTGTGCGCTACTCTACTGTGAAATACTCGCGCACATCTTAAAATGTAATAAAAAATATATTAATTTGATGAATTGGGATTAGCTGAAGTTGGTTTTGCAACTTCCCCAACTTCCCAATCAAACTACCTCTTGATCGAAACTGCATACCTTGTCCCATAAATACAAGGGGGATAGATGAGAGAGAGGGGAAGAAACTATGCATTAAGGGTTGTTATGCTGGAGGAATTCCAAGTTAGTGTGAAGAGAAAGATCCCAGGATCCGATTGCACAAGCACTCTGAATGATCACGTATAATTGTACTGATTATTTGCTTTTGACAATAAAGGTGGAAATACCCTTCCTGTCCCAATCAAATGTCTAATGGATTGCATATTTGTTTGGTTTAATGTTTGATTGTATTTGATGTCTAAATTGTATTTCAATTTCATCATCGTTATATCAGTCAAGATATGTTGAGGAAGGTATCTTTTGTATTGCAGGTTCGTCAAATGGAAGATCAAGTGGAGGATAGTTCGAAGGAGCAAGCGAAAGCTAGGATCGAACATCGTTATTAAGGTATGCCTTCAAGAACCTTGATCTCTTTCCTTTTGTAGAAGCCCATGTGATATGATTAATGTATTTACCTGTCACCCCAGAAGTTCATAGTGTCGCTCTCCTTGCTATAGGGTAGAATTCCCAAACAACAGACTGGTGGCTCCACTGGGGATCGGTTGTTTTTTGCTTTAGGAGACATAGTTAACTTTCCTTCCAGTACTTTTTGATCTTTTTGATCCTATGAGAGGCCCTATAAGTCACTTTTACCTGCTTTCTCTTGCTTGACTCATCCCAGTTTGAAGTTTCAAATCCCGTTTCATACCTCCTCTGACATGTGCGCTAGTCTCCTATACACACAGTAGCGCATACTTGATGATGAGTGCTACTTTCACCACTATACAGTAGGGCACATTTCCCAGTGTGCGCTAGTCTATGCACTACATGGTAGAGCATAATCCTGTAACTCTCTGTTTTCTATGGGGTTTTGATTTCCACTTGTTTGGTTTGATTTCCAGTCTCTTGCTTTGTCTTCTTAACTGATCCTTGAGGTCTTTATGCCCTTGTTGAGTCTTGTTTGCCTCTCCTAAGTCCCTTAGGTCATATTTTGCTTGCTTGAGTACTTTTGAGGTGTCTTGTTTGTTTGTGACTCTTTTTGAAGGCCGCTTACTGTTCCTTGTTGGACATAGCCGCACTTCTGTACCTTAGATGCTTGTTGCAGGTATACAAACCTTTGTTTTGTAACATTTGTTGTTTGTAGCAACACTAAGCACACTTTGACGGTGTCTTGACCTTTGATTTAGGATTTGAACCCAAGTTGGAGTCCTTAGGGTGTTTTCAAAAGCTTTTTGAGTCTAGACACTTCCGGATTGCTTTGTCGTTTCCAGTCCAAGTAAGTTGAAGTTTTTTAGTTTGCTTCCATTCGAGTCTTTGTGATTGTAAGGTCATCTTTGGCTCACTTGCCTACCTTTTTTTTGGATTAGTGTTTTTAGGGTTCTTGGTGCTTTGGAGCAATCTTTGAGGTTTGTCTTTCCATTTTAAGCATCTCTTGTCCCTCTTTTATTTTCACTTTGTTTCCCAAGCCCAATTTTTTTTCCTTTAAAAAACTTTGTAGGACAGGTCTTCGTCAAATCATCGATTTTTTATTGTTGTGAGCCTTAGGATTGTTTTTCCTTACTTGCATTGCTCTCTTAGGTCTTACTTGCTTCCATTTTTGAGTTCTTTTTCTTTTAAGTATATCAGAAAAAGAAAAAAATAAGTTTGGTAGTTTAAAGTAGTGAGACTTATGATCATTTCGAAGTAGCGTAGTTTACTTTATTTTGAATTTGAAAAGAAAAGAGAAAAAGAGATTTGTTTTTGGTTTGCTTAGTTTTCATTTTGGAAAGAGCATAAACAGAAAAAGGAAAAAGAGTCTTGTGTTGCTTTGAAAGTTATTTCTTTTGCACTTTACTTTCTCAAACCATTTCCACACAATGCACTATCCTGTTGAGTAAAAAGTAGCCTTAAAAAGAAATTTTAATAAAATAAATTAGAAACATTTTATTTTTAGGTATACATGACATCAACTAGCTTAGGCTAGAGTTTCGAGCTTAAATCACCTTAAACTGCTCGAAACTGGATTCATTACGCAACAATCGTAGTACAAGTTTCATTAGGTAAATCCATATACATCAAATAGTCCTGGGATGATCTACTCAAACCAGAGTTAAGCATGAGGCCGTGGAAGACTGAAATTGTTGAGGATATCCCCTCACTTTCCTTTTGACCATAAACCAGAGTCGATTCACGTATGGGGGTCCTTTTGGACTTCGGGCTTTGCTACCTTGCCCATGCATTTTGACTAGGCTGACGACTATCCCCCTAGGTTATTTCGTGTTTATGGTAGCATTAGTATCAGACCTTTAGGATTCTACACAAGTAGAGTGGGCGGTTATTCCCACTTCACCTCGAATAGCAGTGGAAGGTAACCCTCTGGCAGTAATCCCGGGAAAGCGGTTTGGTGATTCAAGCACTTGCACCCAGTGGACCTTCGGTGGATGCCACAAAACTGACCATCGGTACTCTGTTAGTTTGTTCTGGGCCCTAATCATACCAGACTTGCTTCCGAGAGTATTTGCTATCTGTTTGATTGGTTTGATTACTTAGGATTTTTTAGTGGTATGATGTTTGCCCCTTAGTCTTAATGGCCACTAGGTTTTTTACTTGGTTTATTTTTATATAATTGTGGAAGACCAATAACTTTGTAGGTCTCAGAAGTTGCAAAACCTTCCCCCACCCAGTGTGGAGCCACTACCCGCCACCACAACGGTGGAGGACAGACTCCAATGGTCTTTTTGAACTTACTGGTGAAATAGGGGTTCCTGGTGAACCACAACCCAAAACCTTGGATAAACAAGTTCTTAATACTGTTGAGGTTGAGGATATTAATTCTGGTGAATTTAACACTCCTTTTAACCCTCCTCTTACTGGACTTAACGATCTGCTTCTAGTTCCTGTAGGTTTCCAGCAACCCGAGTATAGTGCATATCTTTTCACACCTGGGCATATTATGACTAATCCAGGAGATGAACAGGGAGTTCCACAGACTCCCACAATAGGTATGAATACAAGGATTGTGAATCCTTCTTCCACTGCTACATCGATTTCATCGTAGACAGCTTCTGCTTCAACTCCATCCTTCAGTTTTCACGCTAGTACGTTAGGCATGCCAAGCTCAGCAAATTTTACATCTGCCTCAGTTCCCACCCCTACTTTTGGACCCAACAATGTAGTGAATTTCACTCACTCTCCTGCGACTCAATAGTCATACCATATACTTAGTACTTGGATTTCCACACCCATTGTTGGGCCAAATACCTCAGCGACTATGCCTGTCATGAGTACCATGACTGCACTGTCCACTTCGACTACCCCTGGTTTTAACACCTTTGCAGGTCACAATATGAATCAAAGTAATATACCTGCAGGAAATATCCCCTTTTCTTTGTTTTCTGGAGGAGGGGGTAATATCTTTAACCAATAATATGGCGAGGCTAACACCTAGCCACGGTGGACGAACACACAGGGTACCAACCCACTTTCATTTGCGTGGGGGAATTTCAACAACGCTTTCACACAACAACAAATGGCTGGGGGCAATCCCTACTAGTAGATGGCTGGGGGAAATCCCTATCAACAGAGGGTTGGGGGTAACCCCTACCTGCAGATGGCTGGGGAAAACCCCTACCAGCAAAATGCTGGGGGAAACCCTAACCAACATTTTATGAGTCAAACTATGGGAGGTTCCCCCTTCATGACTCCAGCTTATCAAATGCTATCTTGTAGATCTCGTTTACCATTTCTAGAAACTCTAAATTTTCCAGATCTTTCCAAGTTAACGAATGATCCGGTGTGCCATAACGTTACGTGGCCACCAGTTCCCACTAAGCTACCCTCAGACATTCCAAAATTCGAAGGTAAAACTGGTGAGGATCCTAGTGATCATGTTATCACTTTTCATCTCTGGTGTTCTTCGAACTCGTTGAACAAAGATTCTGTTAGGTTGAGACTTTTTCAAAGAACCTTAACTGGTGCTGCAGCCAAATGGTACATTGAGTTACCTGCAGCCACCTTTTTTAACTTTTGGGATCTTGCCATAGTCTTTCTGAACCACTTCTAGCTTCCTGTTCGGTACGATGCCGAGACAGATCTTTTGTCTACCTTTAGACAAAACAAAGCCACCCATTTATCTGATCATATTCAGGAGTGGCAAAGACGGAAAAGGCTCATTAAGGCCAATATCCCCCTAGAGTTCTTATTAGAGTGGTATCTTAAATCACTCCTTCCTTACGTTTCTAAGGAAGTAGCTACTTCTGGGGTGTCATTGGAGGAAGAAGCCATTTTAAGGACCCAACAACTAGACTTGGTTTATGCTCAGTCTGGGCTCCTTTATGAGATTATACCTGATGCACCACAATCAAACATTGATCTAGGTATACCAAAACCTGGACCACATGTTGACGGCATAGTAGGTTCAGTTGATTCTGTAGCTTTCGAAGCATTGACTAAACAGTTTCATGCCTTATTGGTCAAACAATCGACTGCAGAAGTGACTCCCGTCACAACCTCTCCTTCTACTATTGAATCTATACAATAGGTTCATACTAATCAAAAGGGTCCTCGGCAAACCAACAACAAAAAGAAGGGCATGAAAGGAGAGGAGAACCAACAAAATCCCAAAAGCAAAGAAAATGCCGAGGAGGGTAATAGAGAAAAGAAGAAGGTTAAGTTCCCTTGCAAGCTTTGCAAGTAGGACCACCTCACTCACCAATTCCCTCTAATCGAAGAAACCCAGAAGTTGCTTCAAGAAAAGAAACCTATCGTCCTTAAAGATCCACTTCCCAAAGGGAAGGGCTTAGATTCTGGCACCTCCAATGCTGGGGGCACCACCCATGCTTCAGTTGATCAAACTTTTATTAATATGGTTAACTCAGACGCTCTTTTACAAATGTGGGCAAGAAATTATACCCCGGATTCACAGAATAAGGATAAAGAGGTTCCTGAATCTTCCACTCCTCTCCACATACCTGTGGACCCACTGCCAAAGATCCAGAAAGGTGTCTTGAAATGGGATTCGCACAATCCCAATGCATGGGCTGCTGCCAACTACAATGTGGTTGAAGATCTATCCCACCCCTTGTGCTATGTCCACCTTAGAAGTTTTGCAAAGTTGTCCATTACAACGAAATGCACTTCTAGCAGCGATTGGAACTATGGAATCATCCAACATGACTGCGCATTTAGATATGTATGATATCAAGTACCGGTTTTCGTACCACGTTTCTCTTTAGATAGAGGTAGTTCAAGGTCCTACGACCATTGGACAAGCTTTTGTAGATGAGGGCGCGTCTACATGCGTAATGTCAATTTCTTGTTGGAAAGCCTTGGGTTCTCCCGAGTTAGCCCCCTCTAACAAACTGCTTATTGCATTGGATGGCAGAACCTTCCGTCCACATAGGGCCTTGCCATCATTTGACTTCACACTTGCCGGTAAGACAGTTGCTATAGAGATTGAAGTTCTGGATGCTCCGCTTGATTGCAATATGTTGTTAGGCAGGAGCTGGACATATGCTATGCGAGCTATTGCATCGGTAATTTTTTGAGTTGTAATGTTCCCCCACGAAGGAAAGATCATCATGGTCGATCAAATTTCATTCTCTCGGTGAAACAACCAGACTTCATCTGAATCCACAGTTCCTTTGGTTGATCAATCTGCCCCAGCAAGCGAGAGTTTAGGAGAAGGACTTTATGGGTCATTAATGGGCACTTTTGACCTACCTACTCTCATTCTTTTCATGTGTTCTGATGAAGGTACATCTACTGAAATTTTCATGGTCAATTTAAGGACTGATCCATGGATCCTTCCTATTGTATCAAAACCATCAGTGCCCTTATCCATTGCATAAGTAGCATACATGAAAGCACAATATGCTGCAATGGAACATATCGTGACTCCACTAGTCTCTGTTGAGTTGGATATGGACTATGCTCCTGCATGGTTAGTAAAATCCATCCACTCTTTTGATTGTTTAGACACAGTTTTGCATTCTGACGAAGCCATTTTGGAAGCCATGATGGGCCTGGACCAGCCTTGGGAACAGATGCACCATAGGTCTTACATGCTTCCAAATCTAGACAGGATAGAGAGAGGAGAGTTTTCAATGAGACCTCGTGGGAATGTTGATTTGTCCTCTTCCACTTCAAGTATTGTTTACACTGAAGGGAATATGGCTAATATATCAAGAACCATCCCGATTAACATTTCCACCAAACCAAGGGTCGTGGAAAATATTTTTGTTGGAGCAGATTGTTCTCCGGAAGAGATCGCTCTGTATACCAAACTTTTTAAAGAATTCCACGATATTTTTTCCTGGTCTTATGAGGAGATGCCAGGAATTGATCCAACCATCGTTGAGCATGTCATCACAATGTACCTTAACATAAAACCTGTGAGACAAAGCTCTGTCCTGTGAATCCTCGAAAAACGGCCGCCATTAAGGTGGAGGTTGAAAAATTGATTAAAGACGGATTTATCTATCCAATCGACATGACGAAATGGGTTACAAATCCTATTCCGATTGATAAAAAGCAAGGTACCATTCGAGTCTGTACTGAGTTCTAGGACCTGAATAAAGCTTATCCGAAAGATCACTACCCCACAACATTTATTGACCAGATCATAGATGGATGCGCGGGACATGAGATGTTTTCTTTCATGGATGGATTTTCGGGATATAATCAAATTCAAATCAAACCCGAAGATCAACACAAAATAGCTTTTATTTTCCCATGGGGAACCTTTGCCTATCGGAAAATGCCGTTTGGGTTAAAGAATGATGGAGCTACTTTCCAACGAGTAATGAATTTCTCTTTTCACAATATCAAGCACATAGTTGAACCCTACTTAGATGATCTCCCTGCTCAATCTCGCAAGGGACAGGATCATCCAGCTCATTTGAGACTTTTGTTTGAACGGTGCAAACAATACAAGATTTGATTGAATCCTAATAAGTGCGTATTTTGCATCGAATTAGGGCGTTTACTGGGTTTTATTGTATCCAGTCGTGGCATAATGGTCGACCCATTAAAAGTTGAGGCGATTGTAAATCTGCCTCCTCCTCGCACCTTCCGACAACTTCAAAGTCTGCAAGGCATGTCTAACTTCTTGCGATGCTTCATCATAAACAATGCTAAAATTACAAAAAGTTTCATGAGACTGCTTAAACAAGATACCTACTTCTTGTGGGATGAGGCTACTCAAGCATAGTTTGAGGCCTTGAAAAAGGCATTACTAACAGCCCCCTTGTTAAGCCATCCTGATTATACAAAGTATTTCCTCTTATATCTGGCGGCATCACTTTACACAATTGGCATAGTACTAGTTCAGGAGGACGACACACTCCAAGAGAATATTGTTTATTATCTCTTGCACGCATTGATAGCTCCTGATATTAAGTATTCACATGTTGAGAAGTTAGCACTAGCTGCGATCTATGCGGTGCAAAGGATTCGTCACTATATCCTTTTATGAACCACTACTGGGATTGCGGAGGTCAATCCTTTCCAATACGTTCTCACTCGACGTATCATCGGTGGGAAATATAATAAATGGATTGTAATCTTGCAAGAGTTTTATTTGGTTTTTCAGTCTGCCAAGTCGAAGAAATCACTAGTGTTCGCTGAATTAATTTCAGAATTTCCGAGTGACTTAGTGCATATTGAGGAAGAGTCATCATTCCCGGATGAACATATCTTCCTTATTTCCTCCTCTGACCTATGGTATGGGGATATTTTAGTATGTCTCCATACTTTGAGGTGTCCTACCACTTTTTCTAGAGAAGAACGACGCAAACTGAAAAGTCATGCGAAAAACTATCTCATTATTTCTGATACTTTGTACAGACATGGGATAGATTCCATCTTACGACATTGTTTGACTTTAGAAGAAGCAGAATCAGTATTGAATGACGCTCACAGTGTAGCTTGTGGGGGTCATCTTTCTGGGTTGGAAACAACTTAGAAAATACTGTGTGCCGGGTATTTTTGGCCTACAATATTTAAAGATTGTGTGGAAGCTATGAAATGCTGTCGTCCGTGTCAATTTTTCACGAGAAAAATGAGAGCACATCCAGCTCCTCTTCATCCTATGATCACAGCAGGTCCCTTCACAAAATGGGGGGTTGACTATATGACTTGTAATCCAATTTCGGCTGGAGGCCATCGTTATATTATTGTTGTCGTTGACTACTTCACCAAGTGGGCCGAGACAATGCCTAGGGTTAAAGAGGATGGAGAAACCACCACTTATTTCGTATTCAATCAGATTATCGCAAGGTTCGGCATACCCAAAGTGATCGTGATAGATCAAGGTCATCATTTTCATAACAGCATGATGACCGAGCTTTATACAATGCTAGGTTTTCATTAGGAGCATTTGTCTTCATTTTATCCACAGGCAAATGGTCAAGTCGAAGCAGTGAAGAAAACTTTGAAGACAATTCTACAAAGAACCGTCAATGTCAGTCGGAATAACTGGCACATCATGTTGTATCCTGCTATTTGGGATTATCGAGCAAATGTAAAGACTGCTACCAGGTTCTCTCCCTTCCAACTCGTGCATGAAATAGAAGCAGTCATTCCGAATGAATGCGAGATTCCCTCATTAAAGTTGGTTGTCCAACTGTTACCAGAAACTTCAGTACTAGAAGAACGTTTGCTACATTTAGAAAATCTAGACGAGCAGTGCCGCGATGCACTCACAGCAAATGAGATCCATAAGAAATGAGTCAAAGGAAAGTACGATAAGTCTGTCAGACCTAGGGTTTTTCTTGAGGGAGACCTTGTTCTACTTTGGGATCAGGACAAGGAACCTTTAGGGGCTGGCAAGTTCAAGTCCATGTGGCTCGGTCCTTATATAATCTCGAAGATACTGAAGAAAGGTGCTTATGAGCTAACAGACTACGAGGGTAATAAGCTGCCTGAGCCTAGAAATGGGCTCTACTTGAAGAAGTACTACGCTTAGGCATGTGTGCTTTTTCATGTATTATAGTTGTACATTTTGTGGAACTAGTTTTTGCTTGTGATCGTTAGCTGAACTTATGTGTGTTTTCTTGCTTCATGTTTCAAATGTTGACTGAACATTTTTTAGGATTTGCTGATCGTGCCAGTCGCCACACCCGACAGTTGGCTTCAGCAGCTTGGGTCATTTACTCACCGACTGACCAACTGGTTTCTTCGGGGGGAGTTTGTTTGTGTCCCATAACGAATAATGTAGCTGAGTACAGTGCGGTCATAGAACTTCTCCATGATGCTATTATCCAAGGCATTTCACATTTGGAGGTAAGACTTGATTCGCAACTAGTTGTATTTCAGTTGACGGGTGTTTATCAGGTTAGAGATCATGTTTTGCTATGATAGTTTTTGCGACTTAAATTATTGGAAAGACAGTTTGATTCAATCATATATCAACATATTCCAAGAAATTTGAATGCATTAGCTGATTCATTTGCAAATTATGTTTTAGATTGGCATTTGTATCATATACTTCCATAAAGAAACATTGCACATAAAGTTAAACACAGACATATAAATATAATCCAATACTATATATATATCCGATACTGTATCAAAAAATAGTATGAGTTTGGAACATAAGTCTATAACAAAGTCAAGTCATAAGATACAAAATTGGGCTTGATGGCCTCAAAAATATATACATAAAATATTCTTCTCCTATGGAGAAGGTGGGACCTCATCAGCATCCACTGCCTCTCGGTAGCATATGACCAGCCTGGCTACTTTTCACAGCAATCTAATCCAAGCTGGGGGCACACCAACTACATCCTCCTACATGGCAATGGGAATCCACTCAATGCGATATGTAGGAATGTCGTGAGTCAACCGACTCATCTTCCTCTCTATAGCCCCTAGTGTAGCATTAGCTGCACCCACACCAATGGGCCTCACGAAAGTAGTAGGATGTCCATCTGGACGAACTGGTCCAACATCTGCATATGACACTTTGTTTTAGTATTTCAAACTCATCATAAAAATAATATACTTTAAAAATTGAAAAAATTAAATAATTTTCAAAACATAAACATACCTATCTCTCCCCAGGCACCACCTGGAGGAAGTACCAGCTCTGGATCATGATGAAAGTCTAAACCAGCATACATAAACTGCTCGAATGTTGGCACCTGTCTCTCCCACCATCCCTAGAAATCATCGGTGTGATAGCAAAAGTGGCTTTCACCACCACCCTGGCAGAGAAAAATGTCACCCCAACGGCCCAATCTCGGCTCACGAGGAATGACAGGGGGAAAAGGCATGCCCAAACTAAGAGCAGGTACCCTCTCGAAGAAGAAGGTACAAAGTATGTTGCCATATCCAAATTTCTTCATTCCCCCGGTCTTACACCCCGAGAGTTGAAGCTTCATGTTTGCTAACAGACTAGTGCACCAATCATACACATGAACTTGCAAGCATTTGATACCAATATGCATGTAGTTCCTTGAGGCTAAGTGTTGTGTGGAACTTCCTCCCATTCGATTGAACATACTTACAATAACTTTCAAAGGAAGGCTGTCAATAGTGGAAATAAGGATCTGACTTCCTGATTTTTCCGTTCCCACCACACAGTATGCATTCATGTATTCTTGTACGGACATGGCACCCACATTGCGTGAGGACCCTTTCAGGTTTACAAGATCTCCCCTCCTAGAGAGTCTTGTAATGAAGTATATTTCATCAATGGTGAGGTCTAGGGTATCTCCTCAGACATTAAACACATTGGCATCTGCATCCCAATACTGAATGAGCCTCTGAAGCAAGCGGTTAAGTGCCCTCATGTTCACGGTTCTTCAAATTTTCAAAAAAGCACACCGTCGGAGTGCATGTAGAGTTGTCGGGTCTTTCATAGCCACCCTATCCATCTCTTCATGCTCCCTTTCCCTCCAAACAAGCTCCATCCTACCAAAAGAAGGTCAAAATTTTAGCTCTGGACATGTTTTTCTCCATGTTCAGGGGTGTGCGCTACTCCTTAAGGTAGACAGTCATGTTTGGGCGCTATTGTCCTTAAGGAAGAGTAGAGCACACCTCTAGTATGCCCTACTTTGCCTCTTAGATAGTAGCCCACACGCACTTCACGAGTTGAGCATGGATCCAAATTGACTTTTAAGCATAAAAATTGATAAATAAACAATCAAAATGCAAGTTGGGATGAAAAGAACTTACTTGGTGGAGGAAAGAGGTCAATTGGTTTCTCAAATTGATCGCCATGAATGGATGAATATCAAGGGTTTGCTCCAAAAACTTGCCCTACAATTCCAAATGTGATATTTGAGTTTTCAAGTTGAAATTACATATATGAATTTGAATTTGATTTTTTACCCACTTTTGTGAAAAGTCTATAGTTTCAAATTGCATAAAAAATGATCTATTTAATCATTAAATACCTACAAATGTTGGTAGAATGATTTCAACCTATGTCTCTCAAATTTTCACTAGATTTTCATAGCATCAATCTATTATGACTTAATCTCTTTACCGAAAGATCATTTTCGGTACTTTGTAGTTGAAATTCTATGTCATTGAATATTTTTTGTCATTAATACTAACTTGGTTGTTGAGATCCTAGTCTTTAGCAGGTAATGAGTCGTGATCCTAGAAGCTGTCTTTAAAGTCATTTTAAGCTCTTGTTTGGACTATTGAAACCTAAACAAGATTGCCGAGCAAACTTGTCCTCTTCAAGCTCGTTAAAGGAATTGAAGGCCCAACTGCTTAAGTATAAGTTTAACCATTTTCTGGACTTTTGCGGATTACTTATGAAAAAGGAATACTCTATTCATCTATGGCTAGAAGAGTTCTTCTTCCATTGTTTAACACTTTTTCGGGGGAGGAGACTAACTTTAGGGAAAATGACCTTTTGGAGCCTTCTTTAGGGTTTTCGGGCTCTCGAAACATGAAAACACCAAGCGAGCATTCACCTACTCGGGCTCGATGTGAAATCCATGAGAGTGTAAATAGAGGATTGTTTAAGTTTTTCAAACTCTATAAACAGGAAAACACCGACGAGCATTAACCTACTTGGGCTCGATATTAAAATCCATGAGTAGGTGTATGGAGTTATTGTTTAATTTTTTCAGACTCCTTAAAATTGAAAACACCAGCGAGCAAGAACAGTTCTCGGCTCGATATTAAAATCCAGAGATCAGTATTATAGAGTATTCTTTCATCTCTTCTTCAAACTCTGTAAACAATGAAGAAGGTCCTGAGTCTTCCTCCCATGGGCTCGTTAAACTCTTTACATGGTTGGATCTACTGAGTTTTCATTCTTTCTTGGACTCATTAAAATAACAAGAAATGTATTCTTTTATCTAAAAAGAATAACGGATAAGAAGGGTATATCACATCTTGCAGTTTCAAAGGTAGTTCAGTCAGTACTATCCTTGAACACGAAACCTATTTGAGTCTATCATTTTCAGTTGGGTTTTAGTTTTTGACCTTAGGGTGAACCTGGTCTCCGAGTTGTTTACTCCCCCGGTTGGTTATTCTTCCAACCATATGGAGGGTCTGCTAATGTCTCCTACATTGCAGGATTATATCACTTTCCCATCATGTTGAAAACTGCCTAAGTCACTTTGTGTCGTGCTCACTATTCAAGGATACAACTTGTCTCGACCATTTTACAGTTTATCTTGACCTCATGTGTTGGCCATCCTAGTGTCATTCTTGTTACTTGTACTAATCGACATCAGCTCATACCATTTGAGTGTTCCTCATGTTGGATGATGGAGGATGCCTTAAGGCCTCCCTTCCAACGGACTTCTTCCCATCGACATCAACTCATTTTGCTCTAGGAATGAAGTTTAGAGTTTCGGTTAGTACCTTAGGGATTGCAGTCACCAGTGGCAATTTCCCTCGTTGTCAAATTATGAGAATACATCAATGTCTCTTATTTGACGGTTCCTCAAGTGTTCGACATCAAGTCTACTTATTCACACTTGTTGGATCGTACTAGGTACCTTGGGCCCCATTATCATTATCGTTGGAAGCCCTCGAGTTTGTTAATGGTATACATCAATGACCGGTAATCAAATGATTCCCCCCATGTTCGACTTTCAGCTCATTTATTCACATGGTTAGGGTTTGTACCTTGGGTTGTTTGGAAGAAGACATTGGGATTTTGATAGCATTACCTCTTTATGTTATCACCCAAGTTGCGCAAGACTGAGCCTCACTCATTTCGGCTCTCCATGAGACATAGATTCAGTTTGTTGTTATGGTGATGATCTCTCATTCTGACCTAGATCAACGCTTGTATTTCAGTTGCCATGCTATATATACATATCTTAGTTATGTATCGGAGATCATGTTGTATCATGCTACACATCTATATGATGTCAAGATTGTAATTGCTCGCAAACCTTGATTTTTATTTCAAGTACTTTTGTGACTTGGTTTTGTGGTCTCTTGCTCCTCCACTGACTTGGAATTATAATGTATTTCGGCCATCGTTTCCCTCTGACCTCACATATTAAGGGGCATCTGTTATAGGTCAAATCTACACTTCTCTATCCGTGATCACATTAAGTTGTCGATCACACAAAAGGACAGCTTGGATTGAAGAGCAAGATTACCTTAAATGATACATGGACTTGGCTTACCCCTCAGCAGCTGAAAAAACCCTATTTTAACCTACTTTTTGACATGTGCGCTACCCTACAGGCATGATAGTAGTGCATTTCTTGGAGTGTACCCTACTCTACATGCATAATAGTAGCACACACCGACTAGTATGCCCTACTTTGCTTAAGAAAACTAGCACACACCTTAAAAAATCTTGCAAACATTGGTTGTAAAGCAGTGAAGTTGCATATTGTGTGCTACTCTACTGTGAAATACTCGCGCACATCTTAAAATGTAATAAAAAATATATTAATTTGATGAATTGGGATTAGCTGAAGTTGGTTTTGCAACTTCACCAACTTCCTAATCCAACTACCTCTCGATCCAAACTGCATACCTTGTCCCATAAATACAAGGGGGATAGATGAGAGAGAGGGGGAGAAACTATGCATTAAGGGTTGTTATGATGGAGTAATTCCAAGCTAGTGTGAAGAGTAGGAGCCCAGGATCCGGTTGCATAAGCACTCTGAATGATTAGGTATAATTGTACTGATTATTTGCTTTTGACAATAAAGGTGGAAATACCCTTCCTGTCCCAATCAAATGTCTAATGGATTGCATATTTGTTTGGTTTAATGCTTGAATGTATTTGATATCAAAATTGTATTTCAATTTCATCATCGTTATATCAGTTAAGATATGCTGAGGAAGGTATCTTTTGTATTGCAGGTTCGTCAAACGGAAGATCAAGTGGAGGATCGATCAAAGGAGCAAGCGAAAGCTAGGATCGAACATCGTTATTAAGGTATGCCTTCAAGAACCTTGATCTCTTTCCTTTTGTAGAAGCCCATGTGATATGATTAATGTATTTACTTGTCACCCCAGAAGTTGGTAGTGTCCCTCTCCTCGCTATAGGGTAGAATTCCAGAACAACAATTATAATAATTCATCATTACTATCAAGGATTGGAGTAATAACATCAATGATGAATGTTTTGAATCATCTTTCCGTTTGCAACATTGTTTCTTTGACAAATGTCAACAATCTATTATGAATTGTGCATCAACTTTTTCTCTTTTATTTGCAACTGTCATTTTCTGTCAATGAACTGACAACAAATTTTGAAACAACTTGCAATGTTTTTGCTTTCATATTAAGCTTGATGGTCATATTTTGCTATATAGTTTATCGATATTGCGTATCAATATTTTGTATAGTCTATCATTATGTTTTGGTTCATTAGCTTCACTTGTATGCACATAACTTAATTTCAGAATAAATGTGTGTCTAAGTGAAAATCGCTCATTAGCTTCACTTGTCTGCATATAGCTTAATTTCAGCATAAATGTGTGTCTAAGTGAAAATCGCTTCTAAATGCTTTTCTACTTCAAATCATCTAAACAAAAGTATATCACTTGTGACACTTTTTTATTTCATACTAAACTTGATGCCTTTTTTTTTTACTACATAGTCTATCAATATTTCATATGGATCATGTTCTGTTTTGGTTCATTAGCTTCACTTGTATGGATATAACTTAGTTTCAACATAAATGTGTGTTTACCTGAATTTTTTTTATGAATTCTCTCTTGTTTCAAATCATCTAACAAAACTATAGTGCTTGCAACACAAATTTTCACTTGCGTCTACATCTTTGCTTATATCTGTTAGCAAATTCGGGGACATTGCCCCCTCATGGCTCTTGCTAGATAGATTAACTGTGATTACAGGTATAGAAAACCTTGCAATTAAATTTGAAAACAAGGCTATCATATTCGCAGATCTTCCAAGGTTGCAGAACCGTAAGTAAGGAAACATTTGGAAACATAGCAGAGTTCAGACGACTCAATCGAAAGATAGAGTTCACATACCAATAAAAATTAGGATTTAATTGAGGATATGACCACTAGATTGATTCCCAATACCAGATTATGACTAAAAAATTTGCTACCACAAGTTCAAGTAAAAAAATGGGTTGTGACACAACCGAAAATTAGGAGCGTGGCTGGTTGACTGGATTTTCATTGAATAAAAACAAATTACCAGCACAACACCACCCCCGACTTAAATTACCACCATGCACTAGAACGCTAAGCAATCACTTCCACATGGCACTCTCTCTCTCTGAGTCCATAACAAGCAATGATGGACTTAAGAAAAAAGAAAACACTCAACATAGTTCCTCTATGCAGAACACGGCGTCCCGTGCTATCTCAGTGCACTATTATATAGTTTTGTCCAGGTCTTGTGCCATCCCAATCAAATGTCCAATCAATCCATAAATCCCAATGATATAGGATCTTGTATTGTTGGTGAGTTTTAAATTGGATTTGATTGGTAAAGATCTCTCTTGCTCACTTGCTTACACGTGTTCTATGTTCCATGTTGGTGTCCCCTCATTTAGTTGAACTCTCCAAGTGCCTTTTCTTTTATTTAATAATAAAAAAAAATAGTTTGTTGTGAAAAGTGTCACTTTGTGTTTTTAAGTTTTAAATAACTCTTACATAAAAATAATTGTCAGAACTAATAATTTAAAAATAAATAATAATGTTTTGGGGAATCACAATTCCCAATTTTTTTACATGGTTGGTTCTAGGCCCTCTCTGCTGAGCGGGCTTGACTCCATGATCAAAACCATCAGAAACCTCGTTTCGCATAACATAAACCTTAGTTTGCACTCCCATCTAAACCTATTGTTTCCATGTTCCAACCACAATTTTAATTGTAAACCACATATTCATTGCTAATGAAAATGCACACTTATAAAACTTTGTATACATATTTTATATATATATATTTGTTAGGAAAAGATATTGCTTTTTATTTTTAGGACAATATTTTACATATATGCTTTTTAGGAAAAAAGTATCATTTTTATTTTTTACTAATTTTTATTTGTACATATATCGTATTTGGTGTGTGTGATTAAGTCAAATAACCCTAAAAAATGTGTCTTAATGCTCAACCCCATAACAACTTTAATTTATAAAACCTTAAAAATCAATTTATTCATTTATAATTATACAAAGCTAATAATCCTTAACCCAAATACTTATTTGTATTCTATCATTATATATCTTAATTTTAAAATAAAATAGATTTTATTGTTTCTAAAAATCTATGTTTAACTCAAATACTTATTTTCCTATGGAAGATATTCCATCATTATATACCTTAATTTTAAAACAAAATTTGATAATCAAACCAACCATATTTTTAGAGCTATATATGCTTAATTGATCTAGCAATATTTCCATTCATGAAAATTTTATGTGTTTTTTCAGTGTGATGTCGAAACCATTTATGATTAATCAATGGATTCTTTTGTCCCTTTGATTAGTAAACCTTAACGTTATTTATTAAAATATTATTATTTGACTTAATTAAAATATCTTACTACTTATAACATCAAATCCTTTTAGAGCATAATTGATCCCATCAAATCCTCTTAGAGCATAATTGATTCCAACAACACATATTTTTTTGAAATGTTCCTTTCAGTCAATGCCCATATCTACCGAGCCGCCCTTCCTCAAAACAAATGGTTGCAGAGTAAATGCAATTCCCTTCCTTTCAGGGTTGTTCGGCGGCTAAAATATGAATGGTTTGGTAGTAAAATAAATTAGGGAATGGTTGCAGAGTAAATGCAATTCCCTTCCTTTTAGGGTTGTTCGGCGGCTAAAATATGAATGGTTTGGTAGTAAAATAAATTAGGGAATATGGACTTGAACCTATGACTTAAAAAAAAATACATAGTTATAATCATTAGGCTCACTAAACATTATATTTCTAATACTTAATTTTTTTATTTTTTTTTCTCCTCGTCCACATAGTACTTTATAAATCAATTAATTAATTAATTAATTTAAACGTGAAACTTTTAATATATATATATGGGATACGAGACTTAAATCAAATGGTCATGAATCAATTGAAATATTTCCTTATTATAAAGTTTCATATTCATAAACTCACTCTTGTTTGATATATATTATATAAAATAGTCCAACATAGAAGAAGAAAATCATAAACAACGAGAATTTATCATAAACCAGGAGAGTTTATTAAACATTATAAGATAAAATAGTATATAGGTATTTTTCTAATCAATAAAGGTGTTAGAATTTTATTTTTATTATAAAAAAGTTTAAAAAGAATGCATCCTCAATAATTATAGTTGTGATGAGTTAAAAGGTAAGGAAGGTCACTATTGTAACAAATATTTTGAAATTGGCTATAATAAGGGTGACAAATTTGTTCATCCCTTGACATGTTAGTTTTCAAGTATTCTATTAGGAATTTGTGAGAGTTTGTTCTTATTTTAGTAATGTTGATTTTTTTGTAAATACCTTTAATCTTCTAGACTATAGTCGATCACATCTTTATAATCTCTTAATTTTATGTTTTCCTCTAACTCTTTATCACACCACATCTCCTTAAATTTAAGATGTAATAATACTTTTAATAATATCACTATTCTAAAAAGAAACATCTTACTCCACTCCCCCATGATTTAGCCAAGACTTCACTTTTTCATGCCAACATTTCTTAAGACCAAGGTGGTTCTGGCTAGAGTATGAAGCAATCTTAGGAAGCTTCTTGTCTCCCATGTTGTTTATCATGTTTATGTACATTATGTAACTATTCATAGTCATTCTCTCACCCAAGGAGGATAGGATAGGGTGTATTGCCCTTAATTTCCTCTATCGTTCTCCATGATTCTCTAGATATGTTACAACCCCAAACTTCATATCCATATAAGATAATAAGACTGATAAGAGTCTCAAAGAGGATTTTCTTGCTATAAAAAAAATTACCGTCCTCCATTAGCCTTTTTCTCAATGCTATAGTTCAAGTTAATCTTTTGATGAAGATCAATTCTAGATATGTATATAAAGTCATTTCCTCTAGGCTGTTGCTGTCATACTTGAAATTATCATAAGTGATATTTTGGGATTTGACTATCATAATCTATTGTGTTAGTGTTAACAATCATACTCATACTAGAGCAAAAATCCTCAAGATCATAGGGACTCCTTTCCATAAGAAAAATATCATCAATATGGTGAAGAAGAATGATGACTACATCGGTCAAAGATGTGCCCCCACTTCTTTGAAACAATCCCATATCTTGTTGATGTAAATACAAAAAATGGTAAGGAATATGGAACAACCTTGCCACCATTAATTTGTTTTGACTAGCATTCAATGTTCTTAAACTTGGTAATAACCTTCTCATACAAACTTGTAACAGAAAGAATAACACATACAATTACTTTTAATACTAAATATACATTACATACAACAATTATGAGATATCCATTGTTTCCATTAAGATTTTAAGAATAATAAAATTTAAGATCTAGTATACACCTTACGATTAAGATTTTAACATTGCAGATGGGTAATTAGAGTATTATTTTTATTTAACAAGATACAAATAAAAATAATACAAGAGTCGAATACATATGATTAACATGTAGACACCAATTTGGTGTATTAGATCCCCTTGTTTACATATCTTACCCCCCTCCGGATTTGAACCTATGACATCCTAGGAGGAAACATATATTCTTAACCATTAGGCTGACTCAGGGTATTATAAATATATAGATATTATTTACAATTATATGAAGAAGAATCAAATTATATATATATATATATAATTTGATGTTTAATTTTATTTGTAAAAATTACCAATATTATTGCAATTTCCTATCTATTTATATAAGAAAAAGATTTAAAATAGATAAAAGTATTAAAATTTCAACATGTTTTTTAATAATAAATAAATAATATAAACAACACTTTTGAATAATAGATAAAAGTACTTCAAATCCATTAAGGAGGGAAGGGGGAGAAAATTAAATTCTAGCCATGTTAAGGGTTGGTTTTCTTTGAAAAATATGTTACATTAAAGATAGAGTATGTTATGGATGAAACATTATCTCACCGTTTATATGTTCACATGATACATAAGAACATGTTTTTCTTCCTATAAGGTCATATGTTAAAATCATAAGGGGGTAGGGTATGTACACTTCCTTAAAAGTTAAGGGTCAATTCTCAATTCTTATGGGATAAGAACATGTGTTTCCTCTAAAGAAATCACATTTTACAACTCTAAAGAAGGGTAGAGTATGTGCACCTCTTTAAACTTAAAATTAGATTATTATTGTTGTTGTTGTTGTTTAACATCATACAACTCAAGAATCAAATAAATGTGATTAACATGTAAATAAACTATTTACAAATATATTATAAAGAATGAAAATTACTTTCCATATATTTTCTTAATAAAATTAAATTTAATGTTTACTTTTATTGTAAAAAAATTCAAAACATACCTATGGCATTACACTTTCAAATATATTATTTCAATGAATTGGTACACTTGAAGAATGAATGCAAATCGGCCAAACCTTACTCTTATGCACATAATAATATTTGGGTTAAAAAAAAGTCAGTTACGTGAGGGAGACTTGTCAGACACATTCAAGGTATTGGAGAATGTTGGATTCATTTTGAACTAATTTGAAGCTTGAGATAATTTCACAACACCAAACTCCTTGAACAATGACCCACATAGTTCTTCCACCTCATTGAAGGCCTTGGTTTCAACATGTATGCATATCTTAGACCCATTATTGAATAATCCTAAAGTAGTTAGTGTCCTCAATAACTTAAGTGTGTTTTCTAACTCTATCTTGAGGACACTTAGGAGTGACCATAGACTACATGGACAAAGCCATAGTACAATGGGGGTTTAAGGAGGTTTTAGTCCTAGAAAGACAATTGTTTAGGAATATTGTTTTGGGCATGAAAACAACTCTAAGGCTAGTGGAATTCCCCCTAAAAGATCTGACTCACCATTGAAAAACCAATATTTGGAAATTAAAACCCAACCTTCTATATCAGAAGGTGACCATGCTCCATAGACCCTAAAGTATCCAAAATCGACAAGTAAATACCAAAAGAAGAAGCTAGCAAAGTTCAATATAATGTCCTCTTATTCATTAAGTTCCATAAAATACTCGAGAAACGATCTTGGTGGGATAGAAGGAGGAATTCATTTGGAAAAGGACACTCCATCCACAACTAGGAGTAAATCTCATAGGCCGGTAGCTAAATATATGGGCAAGAAAGAAGTTAGAGAGGGTAGACAAATAACCATAAATGCGACTCTCATAGAAAAGAAGACTAAGAAATTGGTTCTAAAATTACCCTTCTCTCTCTAAATGCTACAGGGTTAGGGAGCTCCCACAAACAATTAACCCTCAAACATTTGTTCGATGTATACCAACTTGGTATTATGATGTTACAAGAAATGGTGTGTTTGAGATTTATAAATCATGGGAATTCATATTCATTGATTTAAAAGATTAGGACATTTACACTATAGATGTTGTAGCATTATCTGGAGGTGTGATAACTAGATGGAATTCAACTTTTCATTATATTTCATCTTCAGTTATGAATGCAGGAACAATGGTAGAACCTAAGGAAAAATCACTTGGGAAGGTTATGGAAGTAATAAACATTTACGGGACCTATGGAGACCATAAGAAATTTTGGGAAGACCTCATTGTGATTGACATACTTACTTGATTTAATATTCTCCTAGGGGGAGCCCTTAATTTAACTCTTAATGCCAAAGATATTTGGGGGCAAGTGGTTAGAAAGGATCACATGATTGGGGAATTATTTATCCAATCTATTTGAAACACACCACCTAGTAGATATCGAACCTGTAAAGTTGGTTCCCACTTGGAGAAATGGAAGAAGAGGAATAGATGGGATATCCAAAAGACTGGATATATTCCTCATGATAGGATCGTTGACAATGGATGATTACAGGATCAAGAATTTCTTGCGCACTAGAGGCCTATCTAATCATTTACCTATCCTATTGAAATTATGTTGATGTATTTGTAAATTCGGAAGACATTCACTTGTATATTGTATATATTACATTTGTACTTTATTGTATCCCCAACATAGATGTCTTATTCCTTTGATTGGAAGTGTCGTCATTTGTATTTGCAAGTGTTGCAAGTTATATTGTAAGTGTTGTAACTTATATTTGATGGGTTATTAGACCACCTTAGTGGGGTCGGTCCTATATGAGTTAAGTGGAAGGGTTATTATACTTCCTTATGGAGTCGGCCTAGTTAGGGTAAAAGGCAGGTTAAATTAAAGTATAAATAGAGTGGTTGCACCACTCTATTTGCTCATTCACTCACTCATCCAACTTGCATAGTTGAGAGAGAGGAGTGCGCACAAGTGGAGGAGGAGCAGCTGTTGAAGACATCTATCTTTTGGGGATTCATCTTGGTGATATTTGTATCGGTGCTTATTCTATCTCCGAGGAAGTTGCGGGGTTTTTCACCTTCTTGGTTTTCCCCGAGGAAACATTGTGTCTCTTCTGTCTATGATTATTATGATGTGCATGTTATTCTCTTAGTAGGATCCTAGATAATATTTGAATGAAATTATCAAAATTCTAACATGGTATCAGAGTGGGACTAAGAAGAAGACATTGTGCAGGTGTGGAAGCTAGGGATTCTTAATTTTTGGGTCTCTCTCCACAGATCATCAAAGGCACGAGGCTAGGATGACTCTCCTAAGGAAGGAACATCTCTCTGTCGAGACAGAATTTGATTCTAAGCATTTTCAGTTTTTGGCGTGTCATTGCTGTGGGAAATTAGGGCTTTTGACAGAAGTGGAATTTTGGATTTCTCTCAGCATAGGATTGATATCCTCAACAGAATCAAATTTTATAGACCAAGATCGAACGTTTTGGTTGGGAAGAACCCCGGGATCTATCAAACCCTAGTTTAGGTTTTGGACTAGAAAAACCAGAAAACCAAATTTTGACAGAAGTTGCAGATCCATAATTCGCAGGTCAATTTTGAGGGGTCAATTTTTGGATTTTTCAAACTCTGAGCACACCATCTTGCTCACCTCAATCAATTGCATCTCCCTATCTAGACAGAAGTTTAAAATTCCATGTTTGGATTTTTAGGGTTTCTCTGACAAACCCTAGCCAGCTCCAGATCCATATTCAGCAAATCAAGGGGTAAGACCTAAATCTTTTATTTCCATTTGAGTTTCTCATTAATATGTCTCACCACACCAAGCTTAAGGATAAGCTTGAAGGGGATGATAACTTTTGAGCATGGAAGTATGGGATTGGGTTAATCCTAGAAGAGAATGACTTGGACACTTACATAAGTGAAGAGGTTCCAGTTCTAGAGGGAGATGAGGATAAGGCCTTACATAAGAAGAAATTGGTCAAGGCTAAGAGAATCATTGCAGATTATATCAAAGACCATCTCATACCACATGTGTCTTCTCTAAATACACCCAAGGAGATGTTTTATTTCTTCACCAAATTGTTTGAAGGAAAGAATATAAATCGGAAGATGACTTTGCGGAACGAATTAAAGAGTGTAAAGATCCAGAATGGAGAGACCATCCAATCCTACTTTACTAGGGTCTCTCAAATCAAAGAACAACTTGAAGCTATGGATGAAGTGGTGGAGAATGGAGAAATTGTGATGAGCACTTTGAATGGCCTACCTAGGTCATGGGACTCCTTCATCTGAGGAATTTGTGCAAGAAAGAAATTGATTTCTTTCAATAGACTGTGGGAGGAATGCTCAAGAGAAGAAGCTAGACTTGTGGCCCGAGAAGAAAAGATGGAAAGTGAAGACCAAGCTCTCACAGGTCACACCAAGAGAAGTAAGTTCAAGAGGGAGCAACCTCATCACAAGATATCTTCTCACCATCATCAAAAGAAGAAAGATCACTCTCACATTAGATGCTTCACATTTGATGAGAAGGGACACTATGCCCCAGATTGTCCCAGGAGCAGAAAAGGCTTCAACAAAAACAATAACAAGAACAACAATAAGAGATATCATGCTCATGCTGCTGAGGATCATGAACCTCCCAGGAAGAAGACTAAGGAAGAAATTGGAGACTCTTCAAGTGACGAAGAATATGTTCTAATCTCTGCTCTCACAGGTACTTTTACACATGGGTGTAATGATTGGCTTATTGATAGTGGGGCTTCCAAACATATGATGGGATTTAAAGAATCTCTTATGGACCTATCTGAACATGAGTCACCTCATAAGGTGAAACTTGGGTATGACTATCGATACCCTATTAAAGGAAGTGGTGAAGCCTCCTACAAGTTAGACTCTAGGAAGTCTTTAAAGATGAAAGATGTTCTATATGTACCTGGACTCAAGAAGAATCTTCTCTCCATTTCATCTTTGGATGCAAAGGGGATGAGAGTTGCAATTGTGGATGGCCATGTACTTATGTGGCCAAACGGTAAGACCATAGATGATGCAGTAGTGATTAGATAGCAAGAGGGAGGATTATACTAATTGAAGGGACAACCTGAACAAGCCATGGTACATGAATCCATGGAGCCAAGTGAACTTTAGCATAGAAGGCTTGCACATGTGCACTATAGAGCACTACCAATTGCAAGCAAAGCAGTAGAAGGTATTCTTGAAATCCAGTCAAAGCATGAAGGTGTTTGCAAAGGATGTGCAAAAGGAAAGAACACAAAGAAGTCATTTTCAAGTAGTGAAAGGAAGGCGAAAGGAATCTTGGAAATTATCCACTCCGATGTATGTGTTCTGATGTCATCCAATTCTCTAAGTGGGTATGTATATTATGTTTATTTCATTGATGAATTCTCTAAGAAGACTTTGATTTATTTCTTGAAGAACAAATATGAAGTAGTCAGCAAATTCAAGGAATTCAAAGCCTTGATAGAAAACTACACTGAAAAGAAGATCAAGATTTTTAGATACGACAATGGTGGAGAATTCATGTCAAAAGACTTCAAGAAGTTATGAAGTGATTCAGGGATTAAGAGGGAGTTGAAAACTCCTTACAATCCACAACAGAATGGAGTTGCGGAAAGGAAGAATAGAACTATCATGGAAGCAGCAGGTGAAATGCTTCATGACCAAGACTTGCCTATGCATCTATGATCGGAAGTAGCGACGACAGTTGTATATGTACAGAACATAACACCACACAGGATACTTTACAACAAGACACCATAATAAGTTTTCTTGGGTGAGAAACCAGAAGTTAGTCATCTTAAAATATTTGGTTGTCTAGTATCCACACGTGTTCCAAAATAAAAGATGACAAAGCTAGATCCTTCAGGGAAGAAGGGTATATTCGTGGGTTACAGTGAAATTCGAAAGCATATAGAATCTACTTTCCAGGGTTCAAGAATATTAACATCAGCAGGGATGTGACTTTTGATGAAGACTCAGTATACATCAAATCTAGGAAACCACCTGTTCAAGACAATGAAGAGCCAAGAGTACCTAGAATACAAGACACCACCATGAACGAAGCAATTCTAGAAGAGGATCATGAAATAGAAGATCCACAAGAGCCTGTAGATCCACCCTGTGAAAAGAACTCTCACAAGAGGAAACCAACATGGGAAATAGATCTCATCCAAGATGTGGAGAGGTATGGTGTTCCAGAAGAGGAACACAGAGATAGAAAAAGGACAAGGTCACACACCAGCGATGTAGCCTTACCATGTGATATAATGAACAAAGAACCTTCCATTTATGAGGAAGTGGCAGAAAAGAAAGAATGGAAGGAGGCGGTGGTCAAAGAATACCAGTTGATCATGAAGAATGATGTTTGTGATGTGGTCCCAAGGCCAGAAGGGAAGTCTGTTGTGACTTCTAAGTGGATCTACAAGATTAAGCATGTTGCAGATGGTAGCATAGAGAAATACAAGGCAAGGTTTGCGGCTCGTTGCTTCTCCGAAAAAGAAGGGATAGATTATGAAGAAACTTTTGCACCTTTATCCAGATACACTTCCATCAGAACAGTACTTGCTCTGGTTGCAGTAATGAAGTGGAAGATACACCAGATGGGTGTCAAGACAACTTTCTTGAACGATGTAGTCGAAGAGGAAGTGTATGTGGAGCAACCACTCAGATTTGAGACATGTGATAGGGATTCACATGTGTGCAAATTGAAGAAAGCCTTGTATGGTTTGAAACAGGCACCCAAGACATGGTGCAGCAGGATAGACAGCTTCCTAACTAATTTGTGCTTTACCAAGAGTAAAGAAGATTCCAACCTTTACTACAAGGTTGAGTAAGGAAATCCTATGATACTCCTACCGTATGTAGATGACCTATTTGTGACAGGTGAAATTGGGTTGATTGCTGATACAAAGAGGAAGCTTGCTACCGAGTTCGAGATGAAGGACTTGGGTTTGATGCATTACTTTCTAGGTATGGAGGTGTGGCAGAGTGCAGATGGAATCTTCCTTGGACAAGGGAAGTATGCAGTAGATATCCTGAAGTGGTTCGGGATGATGGAATGCAAGGCCATGGCCACACCTATGGCATTGAACCTGAAGCTATTGAGTGATACTTCATCAGAGTCGGTTGATGCCATGATGTATCGTCATATGATTGGGTCCTTGATGTACGTGATGAACATGAGACCAGATATTTCCTTTGCTGTGAACACATTGAGCCAATTCCTGACAGATCCTAGACATGTTCACTTGATTGTTGTAAGCATATTCTGAGGTACCTAAAGGGTATGGTTGATTATGGGCTTAAGTAATATGCGAATCAAAAGGTTAACCGAAGGGTTATGTTGATTCAGATTGGGTAGGCAGTGCTGCAGATAGGAAGAGCACTTCGGGGTGTTGCTTCAGTATGGGATATGGGGTGATCTCTTGGTTTAGCAGGAAGCAATCTTGCTTAGCATTGAGTACAGCTGAAGCAGAGTATGTCGCAGCTTGTTTGGCTAGTTGTGAGGCAGTTTGGATAAGGAAGCTACTATCTGATTTGTTTGATCTCCAGTTGGATGCTACTTGTATCTTTTGTGACAACCAGAGTTGTGTGAAGTTGTCCAAGAACTCGATGTTCCATGACAAGTCGAAGAATATCAAGATCAAGTATCACTATATCAGGGATATGGCCCAGAGAGGAGCAATGAAGCTCTGGTATGTTGCGACGGACGACCAGATAGAAGATGTGTTGACCAAGCCACTAGCTAGGGTGAAGTTCATGTACTTCAGATAAAGGCTTGGTGTGCTTTAGATCGAAGATACTTCCAGGAGGAAGTGATGGGACATAGATGCTGGAGCCCTTTCAAGAATGGTGGTAGGCGGGTCCTCCCCATGGCTATGGATGTAAGCATTGTGTGAAGAGCATCTGGACAATGCTCCTCCATGAACATCAGTATGATGTTCTGTATGATGATGATCCATATGATCATGAGCATCCGCATGATGCTTTGTGAGATGATGATCAATATGATAATGAGTATCCGTATGATACTCCGTGGCCGTGGATATGTTGTGGGTTGTGCAGTAGGATATAATTGCTCCCTGGTAGATCCTATAGGTTGAGCAATAAGCTCATAATTAGTCCTGGGATGCTCTTTCGAGGTTTTTCTTGTTAGCATATAATCGCTCCCTGGGAGATCCTATAGGTTGAGAAGTAAGCTCGTAACCAGTCTTGGGATGCTCTTTCGAGGTTTTGCTTGTTCGCATATAATCGCTCCCTGGGAGATCCTATAGGTTGAGTAGTAAGCTCGTAATCAGTCCTGGGATGCTCGTTCGAGGTTTTGCTTGTTCACATATAATCCCTCCCTGGGAGATCCTATAGGTTGAGCAGTAAGCTCGTAATCAGTCCTGGGATGCTCTTTCAAGGTTTTTCTTGTTCGCATATAATCGCTCCCTGGGAGATCCTATAGGTTGAGAAGTAAGCTCGTAATCAGTCCTGGGATGCTCTTTCAAGGTTTTTCTTGGTCGCATGTAATCAGTCCTAGGAGATCTTACAGGTTGATTAGTAGCTCGTAATCAGTCCTGGGATATTCTTTTCAGGTTTTGCAGATGCACATAATCAATCCGGATGGACCGCTCGCAGAGATGATGAAGACCTACATGGAGGATAGGCCTACATCCAACATGAAAAAGGGTTGGCTCTGTAGAACTTCCTATGATGAGAAGAATTGAGAGATAGCACCATTGATCGAGATGACGAGTACAACAGTGGTGACGATGATGCTCTGTGATCCAGTGACGATGATACAACTCCAGTATTGAAGACTTGTGCCTATATGTATTGATGACCTGTGTCAAGAGAATACCTTCCTAGTTAAGAGGGAGTGTTGATGTATTTGTAACTTCGGAAGATATTCAATTGTATATTATATGTATTACATTTGTACTTTATTGTATCCCCAACGGAGATGTCTTATTCCCCCGATTGGAAGTGTTGTCATTTGTATTTGCAAGTGTCGCAAGTTATATTGTAAGTGTCGCAACTTATATTTGATGGGTTATTATACCACCTTAGTTGGGACGGCCCTGTATGAGTTAAGTGGAAGGGTTGTTAGACTCCTTTAGGGAGTCGGCATAGTTAGGGTAAAAGGAAGGTTAAGTTAAAGTATAAATAGAGTGGTTGCACCACTCTATTTTCTCCTTCACTCACTCATCCAACTCGCATAGTTGAAAGAGAGGAGTGCGCACAAGTGGAGGAGGAGTAGCTGCTGAAGACATCTATCTCTTGGGGATTCATCTTGGTGATCTTTGTATTGGTTCTTATTCTATCTCTGAGGAAGTTGCGGGGTTTTTCACCTTCTTGGTTTTTCCCGAGGAAAGATTGTGTCTCTTATGTCTATGATTGTTATGCCATGCATGTTATTCTCTTAGTAGGATCCTAGATAATATTTGAATGAAATTATCAAAATTCTAACAAATTAGACTGAAAAAATAAGAATCCATCTAGACCTCTAAAATTTAATCTCACATGGATGTCAGAGGAAGACCTGAAAGAACTCATAATTACAAAATGGAATCCTTATGACAATGAGACATCTAGAAGATAACTTGAAAAGGGTAAAAGACGTAATGAAAGCATGGTCCAACGAACTTTCTATAAAGTCTAAAATTATGTTAAAAGAGGTGGAGGATAGGACCCTTGCACTTTTCAAAAGCAATGAGGTTGGAGTTTCTAACAAAGAAGTTTTTGCTTTGAAGGAATTTGAAAGGAATAAGAATATATTATTAGAGAAGAAGGTTGAATGATGACTCAATAATAGATTTTTTTGGATAAATGAAGGAGACAAAAACACCAAATAGTTTCATAATTTTTCTAACCTTAGTAAACACATGAACACCATTTGGGATATTAGACATGCTAATGGACAGGAGGTCGCTACTTCTAAGGACATTCTTGATGTAGCTAAAAAAACATTTCAATACAATGTTTAAAGACCCAAAAGCTACTAATATTCATGAAATTATGAAAGCAATAAGGTTCTTTCCTAGACTCATAACTGAAGACATGAATCTAGATTTATAGGTATCCATCATAAGAAAAAGATTGAAGTCTATCATAGCCTCTTTCGAAAAGGGAAAAATCCCTAGAATCGATGGATTATCAATAGAATTTTATGTTGGGTTCTTTGAATTGTTGGAGTAGGTCCTATTAAGAGATATTGAGGATTGTTATTAACCTTTTCTATGCTAATTAGATCATGGGATTCCTTGAGCTTGTGTCATTTATTGTATTGATAAATGGATCAAATTCAAGTTTCTTTATTGCTACAAGAGATCTCAAACAATGTTGTTCTTTATCAAATTTTATGTTTTGATTACTGGTAGAGGGACTAAGGTTATTTATAAAAGAATCTAGAAGAATTAGAGATTTAAAAGGGGTAAAAATCTCAAACTTTATATTCGTGCCACATCATCTATTAATAGATGGCATCTTGATCATTGGAAAAATTAGAGATCTTAGATAATTTTTGCAAAGAGATAGGCTTCAAGGTCAACTTGAAAAAATATACAATGTTACCTAATGAGCTAGTAGATAATGTCTTAGCTCAAGATAAAATTATATTTCTTATGAATTTCTATAATTTGGATCTAGGGGATAAATACCTTGTGTTTTTCATCAAACCTAAAGACTATAGATATGAGGATTGGATCTAATTGTATAAAAAAATCAAATCCAAAATAATAGTGTGGTGTAACAAATTATTGTCACATGGTGGGAGACTAGCGTTGTTTAAGGAATTTCTTCAAAGTATTATGATGTATTAGATGTCTTTAATACAAGTCCCCAAAAGTATCCTAAATAGAATTATATGGAAGTGCTATAGTTTATTGTAGTCTAGAAAAAGTTTGAAAGGAGGGCATGTGGGGAAGATTTAAGAAATAAAAATATTTGAAAAGTTGAGAATTGTGGATTGACTCAAATAGAAAGGGAAAAAGAACATGGATTTTTATCATTTGAAACACTTTAGTAAAAGTTTGATTTAATTGGAAATTGGGTACATAGAAAATGTTGGAAATATCAAATTAAATGAGTTGATCACATAGTTACTGCGTCAGCTCTGTCAATCACCCTGTCAGTAAAGATTGTATCAGCGCGCAGTGTCAGTATGTCAGTTTGTTTGCAGCCAATCCAGCGCACGTTATGTTTTCATTAATGAAACCACGTTAATAATTTGCAAGTCAAGAAACATTAGGTTAGAATTTATTTCAGTGTTTAATGCAATCCTGTAGCTTCCATAGGAAGCGTTCCTAAGTCGGTTGGTTGAAATTCTATAAATAGAAGCTCTTAGTTAAAACTCAGAGAGAGATGAGTAAGAAGAGTGAAAGGAGAAGAAGTTCCCGTAAATTGTATCAAGAGCCCAAGCTCTGTGAATGTAAAAGTGCGCAACGAAACTCACTTCCGTGAATTGAGGAGTTGCGCTGTGGTAAATATACAAGTCTATAGTTTTATGTTTCATTCTTAAGAATGTTGTTTATTGCAAGTCCTCCAGTTTTACTAGCGTGAATAGTGTTTACATTTACCCAAAGTAAAAGGAATCAAGATTCATAAATAGTTCCCCGCAGTGAAAGTTCTAAATTAACATTGAGTAACTTCGCGTTAGATGTTTTAAGGTGTTATGCCTTAAAGAAATATTCTACTTGATAAAGTTTGGTTAAGTGAACCGCGAAGTATTTGAGGATACCGTGAAGTAGAGTATTGCGGCCTAGTTAACTTCGCATCACTTTGAAGTTCACCGCGCAGTGAAAAGTCGAAATCGCGCAGTTACTTGCTGCGAAGTGAATACCACGTAGTTACTTGACGCGCAGTTAAAACTGCGAAGTTAATTCTTAGTGAGGAAAGTGTTCGGCGAAGATAAAATTGAAGTTCTCCATTATATGGTTTGCGAAGTCCGAAGAAAAGAAAAAGAAGGCACTCATCTACTGCGCAGATAAATCTTCTTTACTGTACGGTGTTCCTTTTCCCTTCAGAAAATAGGGAATGGAAATAAAATAAGGATTGGGGAGGATCCTTTGATCGGTTGTAAGGGTAATTAAAAAGTTTTAGACTTGAGTATTTGGAGGATTTACATGATTTTGGATATATCATTTAAAGGAAACATAGATTCATCAGAAAAAATAAATAAAATGAAAAACAAAACTAAAAAATCAAAAAATTGTTTGGAAACCATGAATGGGTTACACTATATTTCCTAAATCTTTAAGGAATTTTCACTAAGAAGTGGAGAAACTATTTAATATGATAGAAGAGGAAGATCATATGAAATGTTCAAATAAATATGATAGAAGAGGAAGATCATATGAAATGTTCAAAGAATTTAAGTATTGGGGAATACACACTCAAATTCCATAGTGAAATAAATATGATAGAAGAGGAAGATCATATGAAATGTTCAAAGAATTTAAGTATTGGGGAATACACACTCAAATTCCAATACAAAGCAAAAACTAAAGAAAATCTGCTGGTTAAAAAGGTTGTAGGGGTAGAAAACAATATGGAAATTGGAATACCCTTTAAAGTTAAAGAAATTTCTGAAATCAACTGATTCAAAGTCACGAGATGACCCCATATCGACATTACTAATTAGTGCTTACGTGCACCATGCCCCCATATCGACAGCTTTTTCTGTCGTTCCGTCTCCGTCAAATGCGGCCAACAAGAACAGACGTATTTTCAGTTTGCAATTTGAAGAGCATCTTGTCCTTTTGGAATGCCATACAGTGGTCATTTTCAGTTTGCAATTTGAAGAGGATGCGACTCAAGTTCGTGCAAGTAAAAATGACAACGTCTCTTTTTCCAATTTGAATGATTTCCAGTTGTAGATCACATGCACAGACAGTGGAACGTGTGTGGACCCCAACTTTCATGTGGTTCAAGGCCCCTTCAATAATGCATTTCTTTTAATGATCCTTGATCTCTTATTGATGAGTTTTATTTAACTAATTTGAAACACAATTTACTAAAAGGAAAAAATGGGATATTCAAAAAACTGTATATTTTCCTCATGATAGGATCCTTAACAATAGATGATTATAGGATCGAGAATTTCCTGGGCACTAGAGGCCTATATAATCATTTACCTATCCGACTGAAATTAGACTCAAAAAATAAGAAGTCATCTATACCTCTAAAATTTAATCTCACATGGATGTCAGATGAAGACTTCAAAGATCTCATAATTATACAATGAAAGCCTTATGCCAATGAGACATTCCAGAAGAGAACTTAAAGCGGGTAAAAGAGGTAATGAAAGTGTGGTCCAATGAACTTTTTATAAAGTCTAAAAATATGTTAAAAGAAATGTAAGATAGGAGCAATGCACTTTTCAAAAGAAATGAGGTTGGATTTTTTAACAAAGAAGAAGGTTTGGATTTGAAGGAATTTGAAAGGAGCAAGAAGATATTATTAGAGAGAAAGGTTGAATGAAGACTCAAGAGTAGATTTTTTTTTTTTTGGCTAAATGGAGACAAAAACATCGAATTCTTTCATAATTTTGCTAATCTTAGTAACCACATGAACACCATTTTGGATATTAGATATACTAATGGACAGAAGGTCGCTACTTCTAAGAACATTAAGTTAGTAACCACATAAACACCATTTTGGATATTAGACATACTAATGGACAGAAGGTCGCAACTTCTAAGAACATTCCTAATGTAGGTAAATAAACATTTCAATACAATGTTTAAAGACCCAAAAGCTACCAATATTCGTGAAATTGTGAAAGTAATAAGATTCTTTCCTAGACTCATAGACTGATAACTCAAGACATGAATCTGGCTTTATAGGCATTAATCATAAGAGAAAGATTGAATTCTATCATAACCTCTTTCAAAAAAGGAAAAATCCCTATAGCCAATTATCCAATACCAAGCTCTCACAGCTCACACCAAGAGAAGTAAGTTCAAGAGGGAGCAACCTCGTCACAAGATATCTTCTCACCATCATCAAAAGAAGAAAGATCACTCTCACATTAGATGCTTCACATTTGATGAGAAGGGACACTATGCCCTAGATTGTCCCAGGAGCAGAAAAGGCTTCAACAACAAGAATAACAAGAACAACAAGAAGAGATATCATGCTCAGGCTGTTGAGGATGATGAACCTCCCAGGAAGAAGACTAAGGAAGAAAGTGGAGACTCTTCAAGTGATGAAGAATATGTTATAATCTCTGCTCTCACAAGTATTGTTACACATGGGTGTAATGATTGGCTTATTGATAGTGGGGCTTCCAAACATATGACGGGATTTAAAGAATCTCTTATGGACCTATCTGAACATGAGTCACCTCATAAGGTGAAACTTGGGTATGACTATCGATACCCTATAAAAGGAAGTGGTGAAGCCTCCTACAAGTTAGACTCTAGGAAGTCTTTAAAGATGAAAGATGTTCTATATGTACCTGGACTCAAGAAGAATCTTCTCTCTATTTCATCTTTGGATGCAAAGGGGATGAGAGTTGCATTTGTGGATGGCCAAGTACTTATGTGGCCAAAAGGTAAGACCATAAATGATGCAGTAGTGATTGGAGAGCAAGAGGGAGGGTTATATAAATTGAAGGGACAACCTGAACAAGCCATGGTACATGAATCCATGGAGCCAAGTGAACTTTAGCATAGAAGGCTTGCACATGTGCACTATAGAGCACTACCAATTGCAAGCAAAAGCAGTAGAAGGTCTTCTTGAAATCCAGTCAAAGCATGAAGGTGTTTGCAAAGGATGTGCAAAAGGAAAGAACACAAAGAAGGCATTTCCAAGCAGTGAAAGGAAGGCGAAAGGAATCTTGGAAATTATCCACTCCGATGTATGTGGTTCGATGTCATCCAGTTCTCTAAGTGGGTATGTATATTATGTTTATTTCATTGATAATTTCTCTAAGAAGACTTCGATTTATTTCTTGAAGAACAAATATGAAGTAGTCAGCAAATTCAAGGAATTCAAAGCCTTGATAGAAAACTACACTGAAAAGAAGATCAAAATTTTTAGATCCGACAATGGTGGAGACTTCATGTCAGAAGACTTCAAGAAGTTATGAAGTGATTCAGGGATTAAGAGGGAGTTGAAAACACCTTACAATCCACAACAGAATGGAGTTGCAGAAAGGAAGAATAGTACTATCATGGAAGTAGCAGGCGAAATGCTTCATGACCAATATCTGCCTATTCATCTATGGTAGGAAGTAGCAACGACAGCTGTATATGTACAGAACATAACACCACACAGGATCTTTACAACAAGACACCATAAGAAGTTTTCTTGGGTGAGAAACTAGAAGTTAGTCATCTCAAAATATTTGGTTGTCTAGTATACACACGTGTTCCAAAATAAAAGACGACAAAGCTAGATCCTTCAGGGAAGAAGGGTATATTCGTGGGTTACAGTGAAATTCAAAAGCATATAGAATCTACTTTCCAGGGTTCAAGAAGATTAACATCAGCAGGGATGTGACTTTTGATGAAGATTCAGTATACATCAAATCCAGGAAACCACCTATTCAAGACAATGAAGAACCAAGAGTACCCAGAATACAAGACACCACCATGAACGAAGCAATTCTAGAAGAGGATCATGAAATAGAAGATCCACAAGAGCCTGCAGATCCACCCTATGAAAAGAACTCTCACAAGAGGAAACCAACATGGGAAAGAGAGCTCATCCAAGATGCGGAGAGGTATGGTGTTCCAAAAGAGGAACACAGAGACAGAAAAAGGACAAGGTCACACACTAGCTATGTAGCCTTACTATGTGATATAATGAACAAAGAACCTTCCAGTTATGAGGAAGCGGCAGAAAAGAAAGAATGGAAGGAGGCGATGGTCAAAGAATACCAGTTGATCATGAAGAATGATGTTTGTGATGTGGTCCCAAGACCAGAAGGGAAGTCTGTTGTGACTTCTAAGTGGATCTACAAGATTAAGCATGTTGCAGATGGAAGCATAGATAAATACAAGGCAAGGTTTGTGGCTCATTGCTTCTCCCAAAAAGAAGGGATAGATTATGAAGACACTTTTGCACCTGTAGCCAGATACACTTCCATCATAACAGTACTTGCTCTGGTTGCAGTAATGAAGTGGAAGATACACCAGATGGGTGTTAAGACAACTTTCTTGAATGATGTATTCGAAGAGGAAGTGTATGTGGAGCAACCACTCATATTTGAGACACGTGACAGGGATTCACATGTGTGCAAATTGAAGAAGGCCTTGTATGGTTTGAAACAGGCACCCAAGACATGGTACAGCAGGATAGACAGCTTCCTGACTAATTTGTGCTTTACCAAGAGTAAAGAAGATTCCAACCTTTACTACAAGGTTGAGTAAGGAAATCCTATGATACTCCTACTATATGTAGATGACCTATTTGTGACAGGTGAAATTGGGTTGATTGCTGATACGGAGAGAAAGCTTGCTGTCGAGTTCGAGATGGACTTTGGTATGATGCATTAATTTCTAGGTATGGAGGTGTGGCAGAGTGCAAATGGAATCTTCCTTGGACAAGGGAAGTATGCAGTAGATATCCTAAAGCGGTTCGGGATGATGGAATGCAATGCCATGGCCACACCTATGGCATTGAACCTGAAGCTATTGAGTGATGCTACATTAGAGTCGGTTGATGCCACGATGTATCATCAGATGATTGGGTCCTTGATGTACCTGATGAACACGAGACCAGATATTTCCTTTGTTGTGAACACATTGAGCCAATTCCTGATGGATCCTAGACATGTTCACTTGATTTCTGTAAGCATATTCTGAGGTACCTAAAGGGTATGGTTTATTAAGGGCTTAAGTATGATGTGAATCAAAAGGTTAACCGGAGGGTTATGTTGATTCATATTGGGCAGGCAGTGCTGCATATAGGAAGAGCACTTCGGGATGTTTCTTCAATATGAGATATGGGGTGATCTATTGGTTTAGCAGGAAGCAATCCCGCGTAGCACTGAGTACAGCCGAAGCAGAGTATGTCACAACTTCTTCGGCTAGTTGTGCGGCAGTTTGGCTAAGAAAGATACTATCTAATTTGTTTGATCTCCAGTTGGATGCTACTTGTATCTTCTGTGACAACCAGAGTTGCGTGAAGTTGTCCAAGAACTCAATGTTCCATGACTAGTCGAAGAATATCAAGATCAAGTATCACTATATCAGGGATATGGTGTAGAGAGGAGCAGTCAAGCTCCGGTATGTTGCGACGGACAACCAAATAGCAAATGTGTTGACCAAGCAACTAGCCAAGGTGAAGTTCATGTATTTCAGATAAAGGCTTGGTGTGCTTTAGATCGAAGATACTTCCAGGAGGAAGTGATGGGACACAGATGTTGGAGCCCTTTCAAGCATGGTGGTAGGCAGGTCCTTCCCATGGCTATGGATGTAAGCGTTGTGTGATGAGCATCCAGACAATGCTCCTCCATGAACATCAGTATGATGTTCTCTATGATGATTATCCGTATGATCATGAGCATCCTCATGATGCTTCATGAGAGGATGATCAGTATGATCATGAGTATCCGTATGATACTCCGTGGCCATGGATATGTTTTAGGTTGTGCAGTAGGATATAATTGCTCCCTTGTATATCCTATAGGTTGAGCAATAAGCTCGTAATCAGTCCTGGGATGCTATTTCGAGGTTTTGCTTATTAGCATATAATCGCTCCCTAGGAGATCCTATAGGTTGAGAAGTAAGCTCGTAACCAACCCTGGGATGCTCTTTCGAGGTTTTGCTTGTTCACATATGCTTGCTCCCTGGGAGATCCTATAGGTTGAGTAGTAAGTTCGTAATCAGTCCTGAGATGCTCATTCGAGGTTTTTCTTGTTCACATATAATCCCTCCCTGGGAGATACTATAGGTTGAGCAGTAAGCTCGTAATCAGTCCTGGGATGCTCTTTCGAGGTTTTTCTTGTTCGCATATAATTGCTCCCTGGGAGATCCTATAGGTTGAGAAGTAAGCTCATAATCAGTCCTGGGATGCTCTTTCAAGGTTTTTCTTGGTCGCATGTAATTATTCCTAGGAGATCTTACAGGTTGAGTAGTAGCTCGTAATCAGTCCTGGGATGTTCTTTTCAGGTTTTGCAGATGCACATAATCGGTCCTGAGATTCCACCGGATGGACCGCTCGTAGAGATGATGAAGACCTACATGGAGGATAGGCCTACATCCAACATGAAAAAGGGTTGGCTCTGTAGAACTTCCTATGATGAGAAGAATTGAGAGATAACACCATTGATTGAGATGATGAGTACAACAGCAGTGACGATGATGCTCTGTGATCCAGTGACGATGATACAGCTCCAGTATTGAAGACTTGTGCCTATATGTATTGATGACCTGTGTCAAGAGAATACCTTCCTAGTTAAGAGGGAGTGTTGATGTATTTGTAACTTCGGAAGATATTCACTTGTATATTATATGTATTACATTTGTACTTTATTGTATCCCCAATGGAGATGTCTTATTCCCCCGATTGGAAGTGTTGTCATTTGTATTTGCAAGTGTCGCAAGTTATATTGTAAGTGTCGTAACTTATATTTGATGGGTTATTAGACCAGCTTAGTTGGGTCGGCCTTGTATGAGTTAAGTGGAAGGGTTATTAGACTCCCTTAGGGAGTCGGCATAGTTAGGGTAAAAGGAAGGTTAAGTTAAAGTATAAATAGAGTGGTTGCACCACTCTATTTTCTCATTCACTCACTTATCCAACTCGCATAGTTGAGAGAGAGGAGTGCGCACAAGTGGAGGAGGAGTAGCTGCTGAAGACATCTATCTCTTGGGGATTCATCTTGGTTATCTTCGTATTGGTTCTTATTCTATCTCTGAGGAAGTTGTGGGGTTTTTCACCTTCTTGGTTTTTCCCGAGGAAACATTGTGTCTCTTGTGTCTATGATTGTTATGCCATGCATGTTATTCTCTTAGTAGGATCCTAGATAATATTTGAATGAAATTATCAAAATTCTAACAAATAAGAATCCATCTAGACCTCTAAAATTTAATCTCACATGGATGTCAGAGGAAGACTTGAAAGAACTCATAATTACAAAATGGAATCCTTATGACAATGAGACATCTAGAAGATAACTTGAAAAGGGTAAAATATGTAATGAAAGCATGGTCCAACGAACTTTCTATAAAGTCTAAAATTATGTTAAAAGAGGTGGAGGATAGGATCCCCGCTCTTTTCAAAAGCAATGAGGTTGGAGATTCTAACAAAGAAGAAGTTTTTGCTTTGAAGGAATTTGAAAGGAATAAGAATATATTATTAGAGAAGAAGGTTGAATGAAGACTCAATAATAGATTTTTTTGGATAAATGAAGGAGACAAAAACACCAAATAGTTTCATAATTTTTCTAACCTTAGTAAACACATGAAAACCATTTGGGATATTAGACATGCTAATGGACAGGAGGTCGCTACTCCTAAGGACATTCTTGATGTAGCTAAAAAAACATTTCAATACAATGTTTAAAGACCCAAAAACTACTAATATTCATGAAATTATGAAAGTAATAAGGTTCTTTCCTAGACTCATAACTAAAGACATGAATCTGGATTTATAGGCATCAATCATAAGATAAAGATTGAAGTCTATCATGGCCTCTTTCGAAAAAGGAAAAATCCCTAGAATCGATGGATTATCAATAGAATTTTATGTTGGCTTCTTTGAATTGTTGGAGTAGGTCCTATTAAGAGATATTGAGGATTGTTATTAA
The DNA here is from genome assembly GCA_027924585.1 of Larix kaempferi. NCBI lineage: Eukaryota > Viridiplantae > Streptophyta > Pinopsida > Pinales > Pinaceae > Larix > Larix kaempferi. The sequence goes on from BSBM01000343.1 coordinate 5,389,694, forward strand.
CCTCTTTTATGCTAATTAGATCATGGGATTCCTGGAGCTTGTGTCATTTATTATATTGATAAATGGATCAAATTCAGGTTTCTTTATTGCTACAAGAGATCTCAAACAATGTTGTTCTTTATCAAATTTTATGTTTTGCTTACTGGTAGAGGGACTAAGGTTATTTATAGAAGAATCTAGAAGAATTGGAGATTTAAAAGGGGTAAAAATCTCAAACTCTATATTCGTGTCACATCTTCTATTAATAGATGCCATCTTGATCGTTGGAAAAATTAGAGATCTTAGATAATTTTTGCAAAGAGATAGGCTTCAAGGTCAACTTGAAAAAATATACAATGTTACCTAATGAGCTAGTAGATAATGTCTTAGCTCAAGATAAAATTACATTTCTTATGAATTTCTATAATTTGGATCAAGGGGATAAATACCTTGTGTTCTTCATCAAACCTAAAGACTATAGATATGAGGATTGGATCTAATTATATAAAAAAATCAAATCCAAAATAATAGTGTGGTGTAACAAATTATTGTCACATGGTGGGAGACTAGTGTTGGTTAAGGAATTTCTTCAAAGTATTATGATGTATTAGATGTCTTTAATACAAGTCCCCAAAAGTATCCTAAATAGAATTATATGGAAGTGCTATAGTTTATTGTAGTCTAGAAAAAGTTTGAAAGGAGGGCATGTGGGGAAGTTTTAAGAAATAAAAATATTTGAAAAGTTGAGAATTGTGGATTGACTCAAATAGAAAGGGAAAAAGAACATGGAGTTTTTATCATTTGAAACACTTTAGTAAAGGTTTGATTTAATTGGAAATTGGGTACATAGAAAATGTTGGAAATTGGGTACATAGAAAATGTTGGAAATATCAAATTAAATGAGTTGATCGCATAGTTACTGCATCGGCTCTGCTAATCACCCTGTCAGTAAAGATTGTGTCAATGCGCAGTGTCAGTATGTCAGTTTGTTCATAGCCAATCCAACGCACGTTATGTTTTCATTAATGAAACCGTGTTAATAATTCGCAAGTCAAGAAACCTTAGGTTATAATTTATTTTATTCTTTAATGCAATCTTGTAGCTTCCATAGGAAGCGTTCCTAATTCGGTTGGTTGAAATTCTATAAATAGAAGCTCTTAGTTAAAACTCAGAGAGAGATGTGTAAGAAGAGTGAAAGGAGAAGAAGCTCCCGTAAATTGTATCAAGAGCCCAAGCTTTGTGAATGTAAAAGTCCGTAGTAAAACTCACTTCCATGAATTGAGGAGTTGCGCTGTGGTAAATATACAAGTCTATAGTTTTATGTTTCATTCTCAAGAATGTTGTTTATTGCAAGTGGCACATCTTCTCCAGTTTTACTAGCGTGAATAGTGTTTACATTTACCCGCAGTAAAAGGAATCAAGATTCATAAATAGTTCACCGCAGTGAAAGTTCTAAATTAACATTGAGTAACTTCGCGTTAGATGTTTTAAGGTGTTATGCTTTAAAGAAATATTTTACATGATAAAGTTTGGTTAAGTGAACCGCGAAGTATTCGAGGATACTACGAAGTAGAGTATTGTGGTCAGGTTAACTTCGCATCACTCTGAAGTTCACCGCGCGGTGAAAAGTCGAAATCGCACAGTTACTTGCTGCGAAGTGAATGCCGCGCTGTTACTTGTAGCAAGGTGAATGCTGCGAAGTAAAAGTTAATTGCCGCGCAGTTAAAACTGCGAAGTTAATTCTTAGTGAGGAAAGTGTTCCATGAAGATAAAATTGAAGTTCTCCATTATATGGTCTGCGAAGTCCGAAGAAAAGAAAAAGAAGGTACTCATCTACTGCGCAATTAAATCTGCTTTACTACGTGGTGTTCCTTTTCCCTTCAGAAAATAGGGAATGGAAATAAAATAAGGATTGGGGAGGATCCTTTGATAGGCTGTAAGGGTAATTATAAAGTTTTAGAAGAGTGTTTGGAGGATTTACATGATTTTGGATATATCATTTAAAGGAAACAGAGATTTATCAGAAAAAATAAATAAAATTAAAAACAAAACTAAAAAATCAAAAAATTGTTTGGAAACCATGAATGGGTTACACTATATTTCCTAAATCTTTAAGGAATTTTCACTAAGAAGTGGAGAAACTATTTAATACTACTACACCATAGTGAAATAAATATGATAGAAGAGGAAGATCATATGAAATGTTCAAAGAATTTAAGTATTGGGGAATACATAGTCAAATTCCAATACAAAGCAAAAACTAAAGAAAATCTGCTGGTTAAAAAGGTTGTAGGGGTAGAAAACAATATGGAAATTGGAATACCCTTTAAAGTTAAAGAAATTTCTGAAATCAACTGATTCAAAGTCACGAGATGACCCCATATCGACATTACTAATTAGTGCTTACGTGGACTATGCCCCCATGTCGACAGCTTTTTCTGTGGTTCCGTCTCCGTCAAATGCGGCCAACAAGAACAGACGTATTTTCAGTTTGCAATTTGAAGAGCATCTTGTCCTTTTGGAACGCCATACAGTGGTCATTTTCAGTTTGCAATTTGAAGACGATGCGACTCTTTTTCCAATTTGAATGATTTCCAGTTGTAGATCACATGCACAGACAGTGGAACGTGTGTGGACCCCAACTTTCATGTGGTTCAAGGCCCCTTCAATAATGCATTTTCTTTTAATGATCCTTGATCTCTTATTGATGAGTTTTATTTAACTAATTTGGAACACAATTTACTAAAAGAAAAAAATGGGATATTCAAAAAACTGTATATTTTCCTCATGATAGGATCCTTAACAATAGATGATTATAGGATCGAGAATTTCCTGGGCACTAGAGGCCTATATAATCATTTACCTATCCGACTGAAATTAGACTCAAAAAAATAAGAAGTCATCTATACCTCTAAAATTTAATCTCACATGGATGTCAGAGGAAGACTTCAAAGATCTCATAATTACACAATGAAATCCTTATGACAATGAGACATCCAGAAGAGAACTTAAAGCGGGTAAAAGAGGTAATGAAAGCGTGGTCCAATGAACTTTTTATAAAGTCTAAAAATATGTTTAAAGAAATCTAAGATAGGAGCACTGCACTTTTCAAAAGAAATGAGGTTAGATTTTTTATAAAAGAAGAAGGTTTGGATTTGAAGGAATTTGAAAGGAGCAAGAAGATAGGATTAGAGAAAAAGGTTGAATGAAGACTCAAGAGTTGATTTTTTTGGGGCTAAATGGAGACAAAAACATCGAATTCTTTCATAATTTTGCTAATCTTAGTAACCACATGAACACCATTTTGGATATTAGATATACTAATGGACAGAAGGTCGCTACTTCTAAGAACATTAAGTTAGTAACCACATAAACACCATTTTGGATATTAGACATACTAATGGACAGAAGGTCGCAACTTCTAAGAACATTCCTAATGTACGTAAATAAACATTTCAATACAATGTTTAAAGACCCAAAAGCTACCAATATTCGTGAAATTATGAGAGTAATAAGATTCTTTCCTAGACTCATAACTCAAGACATGAATCTGGCTTTATAGGCATTAATCATAAGAGAAAGATTGAATTCTATCATAACCTCTTTCAAAAAAGGAAAAATCCCTATAATCGATGGATTATCTATAGAATTTTATGTTGGGTTCTTTGATTTGTTGGAGTAGGTCTTGTTAAGAGACATTGAGGATTACTATGAACCTCTTTTACGCTAATTAGATCATGGGATTTCTGGAGCTTGTGTAATTTATTGTATTGATTCAAGTTTCTTTATCGTTACAAAAGATCTCAAACTATGTTGATTTTTATCACATTTTATGTTTTAATTACTGGTAGAGGGACTAAATTTATTTATAAAAGAATTTAGAAGAATTGGAGATTTAAAAGGGTAAAAACTTAAACTCTGTATTCATGTCACATATTCTATTTATAGATGACATCTTGATCATTGGACATGTTCCTTTTAATTATTTTAAAAAGATTAGAAATAAAATTTATTTTTATTTTTATTTGTTAAAAAAATTCAAAAATATATTTTTTTCACACACCAAAAAAACTGCTTTTTATTATTCTATTTCTGGTTATTCTATTCAGAATTAAAAATTACAATAAACATGACAAGAAGTCTGTCTACATTCTTCCTTTCCCTTAGCATTGTAACCTATGTAACCTATAATAAAAGAGAAAAAATTCAAAACATATAAATATTATTGCTCTTGCATTTCTATTTTCTTAATAAAAACATTTAAAAGAAATAAAAACATTAAAATTTCCACATGGTTTTTAATAATAAGTAAACACTGTCAAATCTTGATGTCTTTGGGTTTAGAACCAAGGCCACTCCTGCAATTCATGGAAATTTTAACCTAATAAGTTATGTCAAATACCCACCGTTTCCATTAAAATCAACATTAATTAAAAATGCCCTACAACAAACAAGCTTAACAAAGTGGACAAATCTTCAAACAACAACAAAACCCTAATCTGAAAAATAAGCAACAATAAGGATCTTCGGGACAGAGTAGCCTATGGATCGAAGATGATCTCGTCATTTCTGTGTTCAAATCTTCGACGGGAGGGCAACGCATCTACCGATTTCATTTTCAAATATTTGCATGACCACTGAGGGCAAGCTGACGGAAACCGATATTCCTTCCAAGCCGTTGGTATTTCGGTGAGCAAAAAAGACGCAAAACATGCCCGCAAGGGCTCCTAGTCTCCTTCCTTCGATCCCTCCGTAGACTGCTTCTCCCCAACCGAAGTCTACATCCCGGTAATCGATTTTGGAAACGTCCGAAGCGAAAAGGGCGTCCACCACTGTGATGTTAGGACGACCTTTCATTTCCAAGAAGTCTATAACCGACCGCATGTACTCGTCGTTCACACCCATTTTTGCTTGTTTTATCAATTTCACAGCGAAAGACAACGGCATGTTTGCTACCTCTCTTGCTCTTGTCTTCGCGCATGCGTAGCCAATCGCATTGCCGTAGAAGCCCTCGGGAAGCTGTGGCTTCAGTATTGTGCGGACGTCTATGGGAAATATGAAGCGAATTTCCTTCTCCGGGGGCACCTGGAGAGCCCTGGTTCTTGAACGCCACAAACACGCCGATAGAACTTCAAAGGTTGCACACTTGCCTAGCTCTCCTGCTACTTGTCTCCTCAGCGATTCGATCTCCTTAGGTCCAAAAAAGAATGAAGTGTGCCTCAAATCCTTCTCGGGAACCATCTGACCATCCTTCTCTTCTATTTGATCGTATGCGTAGAGAGGGAATTTAACTTCGGGATTTGTGCGAGGTCGCAGGATTTCTCTTTTCCACACCGGAAGAACAGAAGGCCTTGCCGCCCCCTTTGCCATTTCGCATAGAGCGTTCATGAACTGAAATATGCCACGGCCGTCGCTCATGGTATGATTCCACAGCAGGGCGAATACGAACCCTCCACATCTCAAACGTGTTACCTGAAAGTTTCATGCGATGTTGATGAACATTGAATGCATGCAGATAAATCTGAACTGAGTTCATCTAAACAGAAAATTCTAACCTGAATGAGTATGAGAGGAGAATTGGTAACATTTTGAGAGACCAGATCGTGGCGGAGGAGATCCTCCCAGCAAGGAATAGGTGGACGTAGGTCTCCAAATTCATCCAGAGCAACATCTGCGTCGGCTTCCACAAACAGTACGCCTTCGCCGGTGCAGTCGACAATGAGCTTACCGGCGGGCGCGTCTCTCAATCTGCCGGCAAAAGGATAGTAGTGCACCAAAACCTTGGCGAGCCCTTCCCTGATAACGCTTGCCGGATCGTTGTCAGCCTTCTTCGATGGGTTGGAGCGATAGAAGTGAAGAACAGGAGTATGACATCTTAGAGCCGCTTGATCATCAATATTGGAAAGGTATAGAAACTCTTTTGGAGTAGGAAGGGAAGGAGCCACGAGAACAGCTGGTTTTCTTGTCACCTTGAATCTCAGATCAGATGCCATGTAAACAAATTACTGAACACAGACAACTGGAACCTGCAAACGGAACACTATATCAGTTCTTGACAGACACATATACACAATAGAAGATGTATACAAAGAGATCACAAATATAATAAACCTACGAGGGAGGTAGGTAGTATGTAGGACATACAGAACCCTAGAATATAGGATACAGCAAGGAGGAATGGCATCAGAAGTGACTGAGATGTAAAATTAGGTTCGTTTTATAAACTGAACAGACCGGTAGGAAAATGGTCAACGTTGACCGCGTCTTTTGATTCATAATATAATAATATATAAAATAATTGTCTTATTTTTTTTTAATCATGGAACTGCAACCTTGGGAGGGTATATCCGTCACTGCAACCTTGGGAGGGTATATCCGTCACAACGGGCAAATGAACAACCTCACCCCCTCTGCTTTTCAACGTGTGACCTCCTCATCCTACTGTGAACCAAAAAGCTCCCAAATGGACCTAATGATTAATAACTATCTTAATTAATCAGTTATAGGAAAGATAGTCAATTCGAGTACCTCACCTTTCAAAACCTTTAGGATCATTATTATTTAATTTAATGTGATAACTTTCAACTTAATTTTTAATTTTTTTGGGGGATAGAGGCACCTATTTTTGGAGGTTCCAACCAAATAAGTTGAAATCCTTACCATCATTATTATTTAAATCTAAATGTAATAATTTTTAATTTAATTTTTTATTTTAATTAATTTTTTTGGAGGTACTCACAAAATATTGCAATTGTAAATTTTTACGAAAATGTGTATATCTTATTTTTTTAAATATTAGGCTTACTATCTATATATATCTATATAAAATAAATTGGAACATACAAAAATCTATTTTAAATCCGCATCTATTAAGTAATGAAATTAATCTTTCTTAAAGTATATTTTTTTTTATTTTAGATTTTTTATACATTAAGATATTTGTTCTCTCGTTGATATATCTAGGTTTAAGATCAAAATAATATAATATTTTCATTTTTTATGGGTCATGTTACATAACTTTACACAACATTACTTGTTACAACATCTCCCCCATAATGTAAGCACCTTGTTACTCTCATTGCGTGAAACAAACCACTTGACATAATCATATCAACACTTTGTTCATTTATATTATAATTGAGGATTCTAATATTATAATTAAGTATAAATGTGTAAATTTTAGCGAATATTATGATAAAAAACATTTAGTTTTTGCACTCTACAACCTAGTGTGGGGGAGATGTTGTAACGTTTATTCCTAACAAAATAATTAAAAAAATTCATTGCCTCATAAAATAAAAAATTATGGAAAGTATTTTAAAAAAATCCATCTTGGCTCATAAAATAAAATATTGTGCAAAGTAATTAAAAAATCGATATTCGTTTATAAAATAAAAACTTAAAACTTAAACCCTGATCTATCAATCAAGAGAGATCAAATTTCTTGAGTTTAAATTTAAAAAAAAAAAATGCGTAAAGGCGTAACCTTATGTAACATCACATTCACATAAAAAAATAAATAAAAATGCAAGTGATGTAGTCTTTTATAAAAAAAATTATTGAGCCAAGAGGCGCTCTACAACCACTATGGGGGAGATCTTGTGAGTCGAGGGGGAGATCTTGTGAGTCGAGTGTTTTTCGAGTAACAAAATAATACAAAGTAAACAAAAAAAGAATAATACAAAGTAAAAAGTAATAAATATTAAATATTATGTCGGCCATAAATAAAAAAGAATAATACAAAGCAAAAAGTAAATATGAGACTTAAACTAGAGACTTTAGAGCTTAGGATTAGGTGGTAAATATTATGTTAGCCATAAACAAAAAAGAATAATACAAAGTAAAAAGTAAATATGAGACTTAAACTAGAGACTTTACTTTTTACTTTTAATACAAAGTAAAAAGAAAATATGAGACTTTAGAGTGTTTGTCGAGTGTTTGTCCAGTAAAATAATAATACAAAGTAAATAAAAATAATAATACAAAGTAAAAAGTCATAAATATTATGTCGGCCATAAACAAAAAAAATAATACAAAGTAAAAAGTAAATATAAGACTTAAACTAAAGACTTTAGAGCTTAGGATTAGGTGGCTCAGGTATTGCTCTCAAGGAGATATTCAAGGAGAGGTTTGCACCTCTAGAGATTTGATCCCTCTTGGCGCATAGAGCCTAGGATTTGGATCTAGGCTGGTATTATATTAAAGTATCGAAAATGATCAAATATGTTATGGTGTAATTTTTTTCTTAATATGTAAAAATTTAAGATAAAAAAGTTACACCTCTAGAGATTGGATCCCTCTCACTATAGATTGGATCTGGATTCCTGCATTTTTTTTATTTTGCAAAATCTGAATTTAACAAGGTTTTATTGGGATTTTAATGGTAGAATGGATTCAACACCCTCAAAAACCCTGAGGCACCCAAAATTCTAGAATTTGACAATAGTAACCTTGATTTTGAAAAATTAGGGTCGGATTTTTTCAAAATCATACCCTAGAAATTTATTTATTCCAACTTAAATCGCTATCACTTTTACATTAAAACTAAACACTAACAATCTCATTTATTAGGTATTTTTCACTTTTTCCATCTTCAAATGCTTCACACATTATTTATCCATTATTCATTAAATCTAATGATTAGCATACTCTTAGATAAACATTCCATTTGTATGGGGGCATTAATATTCCTTTTCCCTTGTTGTTAAACCTAATCATATTGTAAGTAAAAGGTAAGGTTGTTGTAATTATACGCATACTCTTAGATCAACATTGCATTTGTATGGTGGCATTAATATTCCTTTCCCCTTTATGTTAAACCTAACCATATTATAAGTAAAAGCTAAGTGTGTTGTAGTGATTGATTGTGTAATTTTGGACTTTATTAAAATTATATGTAAGGGTGTTGTATTGATTGATTGTGTAATTTTTTACTTTAAAATTATATGTAAGGGTGTTGTAGTGATTGAATGTGTAATAGGATTAATGTAGAGTTAGATGGTGACCACATAAATTTAAAATTCAATTGTTTGGTATCTGCATAAGAATTTAGAACATAGTGTAAAAGATTAAATGTAGAAAATCTAGTTTCCTTCTAGAATGTATAACTTTTTTTTTAGAAAATTAGTATAAGTACAGGAAAATGGTGTTCTCCTAAGACTGGTTTATTATTTTTTTTCTAAAATATGATGCATATGTTCGTGTTCGGCCCCAAGTTTGGTATGTAAACACTGCAATTTTTTGAAAAAAAAATTGTGGAGTTGTAGATAACATGCGATTCTTCTAGTGCACTATTGTTCCATAATTTTTAATGTTGATTTTATTTTTATTTGAATTAAGAAAGTCAATGAAGCTCTAAAATGAGAAGGTGGTGCATTAGGCCCCACTATGAGGGTATTAACACAATTAGTGGAATCTTTTATAGTGTACATAGTTCTTCATTTGTATCTGTGTAGGCTCCTTTTCATTTTAGGTGTCAAACCTATAAAAAGTTACAAAGAGAATAAGAGACCTATGTTTTTTTAAAATTTGAGATATGACCCAAACAAAAATGAATAAAAAATATATCCAGGAGTGGATTGTGAATGATCTAAAATCATTGAAGAACATCAAAAGATTCGTTGAAAATTTCCATAGAAGAGGTTATGTGAGGTCTAGATCATCTTCAAGGAGACCTAATCACTCAGAGAGGAGGAAGAGGTATGCATCAAGCAGTACAGAGAGTAGTGCTAAAAGATCTATATTGGTGAGATACAAGAAGAGAAGGTCTTCCCATGATGAACTAATAGGAGAGCTGAGAAGAATCAAACCCCCAAATTTTGATGGAGAAGTAAAGCATGGAGAAAATTTTGATGCATGGTTGTTAGGACTCGGGAAGTTCTTCCAGTTGCACCGGTACACACCTAGTATGGAAGCACAAGTAGCCATATACCATTTGCAGGGTAAGGAATCTATTTTGTGGGATCATCTAGTTAAGTTAAAAGACATCGATGAAGACATAATCTCTTGGAAGAAATTTAAATAGTACTTCCAGAAGGAATACCTCTCTAAGCATTACTATGAAAAAAAGATGGCAGAGTTCTTTGAGATCAAATTGGGAAGCTTGACGATGGAGGCCTATGAGAAGAAGTTTTTGGAACTTTTGAAGTATGTGATATTCATTAAAGTAAAACAAGGAAACAAAACTCAGATCAATGTATGTACCTTTATATTCATATTTTCTAGAAACAAATTACATATCTAAATTCCTCTCAAAAAATACATGATTTGAAAAAAAAATCAGTCAAAACCGATTCCGAGAAGCAAATATATCTTCGTTTAAAATTTGTGTTTTTTCAGGAATTTTCCGCGTGGATGAAATACTACAGAGAGGATATATCTTTACATGATGATCATATTTTGACCAAACAAGCGCCATTGGATAGGAACTTTCCGGGGGTTTGATTTGATATATATATGTCATATTTTCGGTTAATATCATGAACGCTATAGCCGTTACAAAACTGCCCTCAAACTCCCAAAAAAATGAAGATAGGGCAATCCCAGATCTAAAATTAGATTTAGATCCGAATCGGATATGAGAAATCTAGCAGATACTGCTGCTTAGATGTCTAGATAGAACGTAGAGAAAGACAGATTAAGACCCAATCTTAAGCAAAGACGAAAAATAAACCAAGAAAATCATATAATAAAGAATCGTCCCTAGTGTGGTTGCCAATTATGTTATGGAGAAATCTTTCCTGCGGATAGGTAATACCTCCCTTTGGTGTGCCCAATACCCAAGACAAACAGCAGGATAATATGCCAATAGTTTCTCCTAAATATATCATGCATTCAATACAAGAAAGGGATGGTGATAAGGTACCTTAAACCTAATGGTCATCCTACGTAGATCCGAGCTGGTGTAGTCCCTAGAGATCTTATGCTCTAGCCTCTATACACCTGTTATCATGCACACAAAGGAACACAGGAAACACCATTATCCAACCTATCAACTATGCATGACATAAAATAGATCCAATTCAATCACAACTAGATCTATGATGTGCAATTGAGAAAAACACCATGAATGAGGGGAACCATCAACATGTATATATATAGCATCATAATCAATACATCACAATGTTTATCTTGACTCAATGATAAGGGACTTTCCTTGGCTACTTGATCCAAGCTCCTCCTAACCTATATCACTAAAGGTTGGGATTTCACAATGATGATGGATGAAGGAAGGAAGAGGGTCTCACTGAAATTTGGAAGCATTTGTTTGTTATCTTCTCTTCTCTTTTTTTATCCCTTGGAAGACCTTCATTATATAGGTGTATGGTGAAGGTAGAGGTCATGAATGTGGACACCTAGAGTTTATCAATGTTATCTCATAACATGTAGGATCCAACTCATGAATCTAATCTCCTCACAACTTGCCAATGGTTGTAGAAAGTGTATTTTTCCAATGGAGAAAATAATGAAATTTCTCAATAACTTAATAAATTATTGTTATTATTGAATAATAATAAGTTATGAGAAAATAAAAGTGTCTCAACAACTTAAAGTTGGTAAAGGTTCCTAGTGACCCCAAGGAGTGGTAAATAATGGTAAACACTTGAGCATTTTCGTTTCCTGTCATGCATGTTAAATGACATGGAAGGCTCGGGTCCGCCCATGCCTAGTTCAAAGAAATGCTCGAGTGTTTTGGTTTCACTAAAATTTTGCGCATTTTACAAAACTAAGATTGCATCTAAAAGGTCCCTCAACTTCGTGTGAGGGCCCAATGTTTTTTAATTATATGATTCAATTAAATTGAATTTTTGTTATATAATGTAATGTTTTTGGATTTTTTTTATTGTATTTATAATGTTAACTCCAACATAGAAAATGACACGTTTGAAACCTTGGTGGAGATTGTAAATCCAACAACTTTTTTACTAGTGTACTCGAGCTCTACAATGACTTAACTTATGGCATTGATAACAATAGAATTTATAACAACGAAATTTAATGTGCTCTCTAATTTCTACATGATCAATATTTGAATGTTTGTATTTCATGATGTTTTTGTCGTAAATAATGCTAAGCATTATAATTGCAAATGTTTGCAACTATTTTCTGAATGAGAATAAGAGATAAAAGCCGGCTTAAAGATCATCAAATCAAGTTAGTGATTAATAATAATAATATATTTTGAGAATGCAAGTTGTGGCTTTATATTAGTTGAGAGAAAAAGGTTGTTCTTTTAATTAACTATTTGTTTTTCTTCCTATAAAGATTTGATATTTGTCATTGTAAATTGAGCTATTGTCAACAAATTAAAAATATTGAATGATACATTGATAGGTCATATTCATGTTCATATAATTTAGATTATTTTTATGTTCATAAACATGATAGTATGAGAAATTATACAACCATTAACATAAATCATATAGCTACTTGTCACAACTTCATCCATTATCAATACAAAATTCATAAGCATATTTAATTCAATGATATTTTTGCATTTATATTATGTAAACATAAACATATCATCATTAATATCATTGTCACCATCTAACAAACATAAAAATAAACACCATCATACCATAGTGAACATAAAACTAATAAAAATAAGCATGAACACACCATCATAAACATCACGTTACTGCATATTAATCTAACATATACATGTTATAGATTTAAACATCATCTAACACACATATGATCTAACAATAACATCTAACATAACACAAGTTCCAGTTTCTAACATAATGAACATAATCGAAACTGACCTAACATAACATCATGACCATCAACATATAATTAAACATCAACATCTGCAAAATGGAAAATGACGTATATATATATATATACAATAGCATCAAAATGATGATAAATGTTAGATATACATGTCTAGCCCTCCCCCTGAACCATATCATCATCACTAGTATCTGTCGACCCACCAGATGTATCGACACCTCCAACGGTAGAGCTAGAGGCATGATCAGTACCTTTGCTAGGAAATAATCTATCATATCAATCAGTAGGAAAGACATGATCTCTAGGAATCTAGATCATCCCACCCGATCTAAGCATCCTCTCCACAATTGAGGGGACTAGTGGATCCGTTGAAGGAGAGGGAGGTGGAGGAAATTATGAAGGAGGTGATGGATCAATATAGGCTGGTTGGTCGAAAAGGTATAAAACATCAAATGCTGGATCCATCGAAGGAGGGGGAAGGTGGAGGAGACGATGAAGTATGTGACAGAGGGTGATGACTTGGTGGAGGAGGGGCTGGATGAGATGTCGAAGGTGGAGGAGTAGAAGGTGGAGGATGAGGAGGAGGTGTATTGTATGTGGAGGCTCCCCCACTAGTTGAAGAAGTTGATGGAGAAGGAAGCTGAATAGGAGGCTGAGGATCTCCGCCCTCATTAGATGATGAACTACCATGAGGGGTGGCATCCTAAAGAATGCGAGCACCAACAATGTGTTGCATCAAACTCCTCATATCAACAGGAATCATCCTCCATATCTCAATGTATTAGTCCCTCCTTTGAATTTCCCTGACAGGAATAGGTCGAACCCCTCGATCCACTAATAATCTAGCCATCCTATTTGCGATGTCCTATCTGAACCTCTAGTCAGGATCTGTCAAAGGATAGTTCTGGCTAGATGAGGCACCTCTGGATGATCTTGCATCTGTATGTCCTCATCCTCATCAGCCTATAGTGGAGGTGTTAGGAACCCATGTCAACCCTTCTCTTTACTATGTTAGTATAGTGTTGTTGGACGCATATGCTTTGTAAGTCGTCCCGTAGTATTTGTTGATCCATAGTTTATATTAGCCCATAGTATTGGACGCATATGCTTTGTAAGTTGTCCCGTAGTATTATATGTCCCATGGTTTTGACCCATAGTATTGGGCATAGACTTAGTATATAAGTGTGTGTCGAGGTCATTGAAGGCACTGTGAAGTTAATTGTATTGAGCTTGCTCAAAGGAGGTTGCCCCCTCGAAGTGGCCTGTGATCAATATAAAAGTGATTCTAAGTTATGTTATTTCTGATATATTGTGTATTTGGATTAATAAATTATTGCAGGTTCATCACATCTGGTATCAGAGCACTTTCTTGGGCTCTCTGGGTGAAATTTTTGCCAATTTTTTTTTCACATCTGTTGCAGGTTCGGATTTGGGAATAATCCCTATCCGCTTAACTATGGGAAGTACTTGGGAATAATCCCTAAAACTCATTGTGAGGCATACCATAGGAACCCCGAAGTAGCTGGCCCATTGAGAGGACCTACCAGCGAAAAGGGCAACAACCCCTACTTGATTGACTAGTTCCCACCTGTGAGGTAAACCAAGAGCTATCGTTTGTGGCAAAGTGGTTATCAGTTTTACCTGAGCCGTGGAGTGAGGGGTACTTCCCCAATACGCAAGTCGTCATACAGCATTGGTGGCCAAGTGAAACCCCTGAACTGTTAGGAAGCCACACATACCTAGGTTCCATATCTATTTTCAGCTAAACTGTTCTCGATCACTGCTGCACCATTTCAGATCCATCCATTCAGATCCATTCTGAAAGTCATTCCAGATCCAATCATTTTCAATCCATTTGGCGTCATTTCAGATCCCTTTGTTTCCGCTCGCTTCCGGGCCATTGCAGATCTATCTATTTCAGATCCCTTCCAAGCTGCAGCAGCTCCACTCTTTAAAAAAAAAAAAAAAAATCACTATGTTTCCCTTGAAACTTTTGGGGAACCCTTGTAATCCCATTCTGCATATTTCATTCCTAAGGACCCTATCCCCAATTCCACTTCCCGTAGCCTGAAATCCCACATTTGTCTATTTTTAGGGTTTTCCATAACTTCCTCAGATTTCATCCAATCACCTTCAAATTTTACCACAGAGTTCCTTTCTGAATTCTGCTTCTTTGTCCCCTTCTGCCAAATTTTCCCATTCTTTCACCCCGCTTTTGAAATCCTCATTTTTTGCTTCCCTGTTTATTCAACAGTGTCCAAAATCTAGTCATACCCCAATTACCCTTCCGATTTTCTCCCAAATCCAAATCTTCCTTTACTAAATAAGCTTTTGTTTGTGTTTTTCTATCCATTCCCGCCCCCCCCCCAAAAAAAAAAAAAACTCTTAGTTGTGGTTGTCACCTGCATAGGAGCAAACACCATGTAGGAAGCACTTGCAGCCATCCAAACCAAACTCCAAGATCTGGATGAAAAATTTCTCAGCCTCCATCTTCAGCATTCAGCCATGAACAATAACCGACAGCTAGAATCTTTTGCAGCCATCGGGTTCTCTTCTTCCAGCAATTTTCGTGGGTCAAACCTTGATTTTCCTCGCTTCAATGGTACTGATCTGACTAGATGGATATACCGAGCAGAACAATATTTCAGTCTGCATAATAATTTTGATGTCTAGAAAGTTCCACTTGCATCCTTTTATTTGGAACAAGAAGCCCTTCAATGGTACCGTTGGTACATCGAAGCTCATCTCGAACCAAACTGGACAGATTTTTGCCAACTCCTTTTGCCACGATTTGGTCCTAGTGCTTTTGATGACTTTACAGGAGCAGTCACTAAACTTCACCAAATTAGCACAGTGAGAGAGTATCAGACAGAATTTGAGAAACTGACCAATCACACAGAAGGATTGTCTGATGAATTCTACAGGAGTTGTTTTATCAGTGGTCTCAAGGTTGAAATTCGCTCAGAGGTCAAAATGTTTTGTCCCAACATAATGATGGAAGTCCTAGGGTTGTCTAAGTTGGTAGAGGACAAGATCGCAACTCAACAACGCTCCAAACCCACCTTTGTTCCCTTCAGAAATATGGGTTCCCAATGACCTCCCATCACGCCTGCTCCTCAACCAACTCCTATCAAGCCTTTGTCTGAAACAGAGATGCAGGCATGCCGAGAAAAAGGGCTTTGTTATAACTGTGATGAGAAATTCACTCGGGGACATAGATGTGTTCAACAAAAGCTCTATCTCTTGGATGTGGATTCTCTGCCTGCCTTAGAACTTGATGAAGAAGCTCTAGATACAGTAGATGATCCAGTCGACATTCAACACCCGCTTGTTGACACCCCATCTCAGGACGACCCACCTGAGATCTCTCTCCATGCTGTAACCAGCATCACCACCACACAAACAATGCGAGTCAGGGGATACTTCAAGAAGCTCCCTCTTACCATACTCATTGATTCTGGTAGCACTCATAACTTCATTGACCCTCGGATTGCCAAACAGGCTTATTGTTTTGTACATCCTTGCTCCAACTTTGAAGTCATGGTTGCCAATGGGGGCACTTTACCTTGCAAGGGGACGTGTCACAATGTCCGTATCTCCATGGAAGATTATAACCTGCGCTCTGACATGTTTTCCTTGTCCTTAGGTGGATGTGATGTGGTTTTGGGTGTTCCATGGTTACGCACACTTGGCCCCATCTTATGGGATTTTGTGGAGCTTTGGATGCAGTTTTCAGTCAATGGGGCACAACACAAATTAATGGGTTTACAACCAGGGTCTCTCCGCATCATCAGTTCGCATTGCCTGGAAAACATCCTTAAGAAGAATTCACATGGTGTCATCGCTCAGCTCCATTCCATTCAGATACACCCATCAAAGGTCTCCACTACTTCCTTGGATAGATATCCAGGTGTCTTTGCTGAACCAATGAGCTTGCTGCCTTCAAGAGACCTTTCCAGTAAGAATTTATTCGCATCTACCTCTCAGCAGCAACTGATGGCTATTTTGCATGTAGTACAGAAGTGGCAGCCATACCTATTAGGGAATTATTTCTGCATCAAGACTGATCTCCAGAGTCTGGAAAATGTTCTGGAACAGTGGGTCTCCTACCCAACACACCTGAAATGGGTTATCCCTATGCAATCACTTACAAGAAGGGTAAGGATAATATGGTGGCAGATGCTCCTTCTCGCATAATTGACGACCCAATTTCTCTTACATCTCTTTCTATGCTTGTTCCAAATTGGTTGCAATATGTTCAATAGGGCTATCTCTTCTATGAACTCCATGCTTCTTCATCAGCAGGGCACTCTGGGTTCTTCAAAATGTATGACCAGGAACAATGTAACTTCTTTTGGCAGGGACTGAAATTGAAAATTCAATAGATGGTGGATGACTGTGATACTTTCTAGGTCAACGAGGGTGAAATGACACTCCTTTCGAGATTGCTCAAACCCTTGCCCATCCCTACACAGCTTTGCCCAACTATTTCTATGGATTTCCTAGAAACGCTCTGGTGGTACAATACCACATCTCAAAGGACACCATATGAAGCAGTCTACGGACAGACACTGCCAGTTCTTCTTCCATACACCCTTAGCAGCTCCCCAGTTTAGGAAATTAACTTGGTTCTTCTCAACTGGGATCAGATTCTTCTCATTCTACAAGACAATCTTCACATGGCCAGAATTCACCTAAAACAACAAGCCGATCAACACCATTCTAAGCGCATTTTCCACACAGCTGATAGGGTTCTTCTTCGTCTACATCCTTCCAAGCAATCCTCCCTGACACTCCAAAGGCATCAGTGGCCCGAAATGCGACCCAAGGATGCTACCAGGGAACCACTCCAGATTCTGCAGCAATTTCTCCAACCAAAGCTTTGAGGACAAAGCTTTTTCTAAGGGAGAGGGGATGTTAGGAACTCGTGTCAACCCTTCTCTTTACTATGTTAGTATATTGTTGTTGGATGCATATGCTTTGTAAGTCGTTCCATAGTATTTGTTGATCCATAGTTTATATTAGCCCATAGTATTGGATGCATATGCTTTGTAAGTTGTCCCGTAGTATTATATGTCCCATGGTTTTGACCCATAGTATTGGGCATACACTTAGTATATAAGTGTGTGTTGAGGTCATTGAAGGCACTGTGAAGTTAATTGTATTGAGCTTGCTCAAAGGAGGTTGCCCCCTCGAAGTGGCCTGCGATCAATATAAAAGTGATTATGAGTTCTGTTATTTCTGATGTATCGTGTATTTGCATTAATTAATTATTGCAGGTTCATCACAGGAGGAGGCCACACATCACCATCAAAAGTGCTAATATCTATAAAATATATAGTACACAATAATAATTAGACAATTTTATTAAACATGAATTTAATATAACAATTTAAAACATATTTCATTTGCAATAAGTATAACAAGAATAAAATGAAAATGGAACAAATTAAACATAAGGCTAAATTTACCTCTGTGATCGGGTGGCTCATCCAGGGTGAATAAGATGTTGGTACACCCTCTCCAATCCATCCTCTCATATGGATATGCAACCATATCTAATTTAGGTTGGTCTTCGACACCTGGAATGTCAAGCACATCGGCAATGATCCTCGCAAGAAACTTTGGTCATCCCCTCTTGGGCATCATTCCCCCCCACATGTGAATACAGACATCTGTCATCTACCTAGGAGGGCGTTGGTCAAAAGATGGCCTAGTCGATGAAAATATCTCAAAAAATAGACAAAAAAACTCTAAACCGAAGGGGAAGTTTTCCCTCCCACCAATACACGCACGACATCGACTGAGAGCATAAAAAAAGTCATAAAAAAATAGCATACCACCTAATGCATCTAGGTGTCTTCACTAAATAATCAACATAATATAATAAATGGAAGGTAATGCGCTTCCCATCAGTGGTTTAATGTGCGATAGTCATCACCAACAAAGAAAGACACCTCACATCCTCTCTACCAAAATAATTAATGGAAATCTTCCCACTGCACACATGAAACTGATAAGGATCAAGGATGTTTTCATCAACATATCTCTAAACATATACCAGTTGAGTCGCTACTCTAGCTCCAACTGGAACCTTAGGGAATTGAGGAAGGTCATCACCTCTCCTAGAGAGCCCAGTGATAAACTAAATGTCCTCCTTAGTGGGATGGAACCACTCATCAAGACCAACTCGAAATGCCTACCTAAAATGATCCCAACATACGATCAGTTAGGTCAACAACATACTGTTCCCCTTGAATGATGTCACCTCCTCATGGAACTTGAGGAGGCAAAAAACTCTCAAGAGGTGTGTAATGTGAGGCGTAAAGAGATGAGGGTATAAATTTCTCTCCCTCTCCCTAGCCTCCCACTCTCTACAAAAGTTGTATCGATCTACCTCTGCCTCGTGATGCTGCTGTGTCTCACGTCGATCATGTTTCTGTTTCACATATAATATAAATCAG
This sequence comes from Larix kaempferi, assembly GCA_027924585.1. Lineage (NCBI taxonomy): Eukaryota > Viridiplantae > Streptophyta > Pinopsida > Pinales > Pinaceae > Larix > Larix kaempferi. The sequence continues at coordinate 5,408,869 of BSBM01000343.1, forward strand.
GCTCATAAACATACATATAAAATAATTATAACAATATTATATCTACCAAAATAAAATATTAAATTTTTTTTCCGAAAAAAGAAACTGGTACGCCATAAATATTAGAAACGCACTACCAACGGTGTGTTTATATACTAGAAGCACCAAGAAGCGGTGCGCTACAATATCTATGACGCACCGCTTACATAACAAAAAATTTAAAATTGATTTCGACGGTGTGCCTTAATGCTATTAGCGCACCGTTACTCAAACCCACTGAATTTAAATAACAATAAATTAATTGAAAGATATCCACAGTGCGCCTATGCCACGTCAGTGCACCATGAACTAGTGCCTTGATGTGACATAGGAGCACTGATAGTTGTGTGTTCACGGGTCTGTAAGCGATGCACTAATATATTCGAGGCATCGACGAGCGGTACGCTACGATATATATTCTGCACCACAGGTTATATATCAAAAATTTTAAATTCAATTTGGCAGTGTGCCTAGGTCTTATTAACGCACTGTTATGCAAATGCATTGAATTTAAAAATTTAAAAATCATTTTAAATATATTTACAGTGTGCCTATGCCATGTCATCACACCATACCACCAGTTCCTTGACATGAAATAGGAGCATTGTTAATTGTGTTTTTACATGTTTATCAAAAGTGTCAGTGGTGCACCTATTTCACATAATTGCACAGTTCCCGGTGCATTGACGTGACATATGCATACCTACAAATGATTAAGGTTTTATTGTACCAATACCGATGTGCTATACAATAACAAGCACCAAATCACCGGTGCCCTTTACTGTACTAAACGCACCAGTGTCTGTGATAATTTAGTGTTTTAGGAGGTGTATCAATGGTGCACTTACGCCACATCATTACATCGACATCCGGTGCTCATGAGTAGCATAAGCGAACCGTTAAATGCTTATTATTTTTTTTATAAATGGTGTGGTTACCGGTGTGTGTATTACATTTAAGGGCACCAGAAGGCCGGTGCTCTTAAATATGTAATGCATCGGTGACCATTTGTGGGTTTATTTTTTTTCATTCTTAGTAGTGCATTCATGTTATTCAGGTCGCACAACTTGTGGTGCACCTTGTAAAATTTTACAAGGCACACCATTTAGCGGTGCAAGAAATTTTTTTCAAATGCACCATGCAAAAATTTTAATTTTTCTTTTAAACATGTAAATTTAAGGGTCAATTTTAAAAACTAAACCGCTAAAAAATTATTTTGTGAAGTAATAAACATTTTACCTACTAAACGGTGCATCGGGGAGGCATATTGGCGATGTATGGTAAATTTGAATTTTTCCGAAACGGTTTGGTAAAATTCAAACAAATCGAACTGTCATTAAAATACAATGATGCGTCCACATGCACCATGGATGTCAGGGCATCCAGGTAGCTGAAGGGAAACACCAATGTAGAGGGGCTTAGACGCACTGAAGTGCAGTAAAAATAATTTTTCAACAACTGTAATTTTTTTAATTAAACCTTGCACCAGTGCGCTCAACATTAAGACACACCAATGCGATCTAAAGTCACATGCACCAGAATTATCTGATGTTAAAATAATTTTATTTTTTTTAATAAAATGCTTACCAGTGCAATCCATGTTGAGCATTGGTTGTCATTAATTTCAAGTGTTTGGCTGAAGATGATTTCAAGTGTTTGACTGCCATTCAATGCGGGGAGATTGTTGAGCATCGGTTGTCATTAATGTCAACTAAATAAGATGTCAAGTGTTTGACTATCATCCAATGTCAAAGAGGATGTCAACTGATTCAGTATGAGTCATCGATGTTAGCCTAAGTCAAAGTGGATACAACATTCCAATAGAAGTATGTAGAAGCCACTTTGAGTTAGTCTATGTGCATGATAAAGAAATCATGAACACCAGATGTATATGCGCAAATGGTGAAGGTGACAAATATGTATGCAACTTTGGAGTCATAATGAAGGAATGATGAAGCACGAGTCATAATATCACTGAGCAGAAGATGGATAATGTGCATATTACTCAAATTATTGATATCAAAAGGGCGCATTACTCACAATGTTTGGTATAGAAAAACTTATGGTCACACCAAGAACAAGTAGAAGACTGAGCAAACACCATAAGGCCATGATACATCAAGAGCACAATAAATGTGTAGAGTTCCATTGAGTTGTGGACCTTGAGGGCATTTGATACATCTAAGATGACACATCAATAGTGCAGATGTTGACATGTGGCATATGCACAATCCATGAAGTATGGAATAAGGGATTCCATAACCAACTTGTGAACATACAATCCATGTAGGACATGTATAACTAGAGATGCAAGTTGAAGATTTGAAGTAATCTTGGAAGCAAGAACACAAGGGTTTTTGCGTAAAAGCTTCAATTTTTTGGGGGGCATCAAGGGGCTTGTGGACAGAACATATGTTCTAGCAAAGAGACAAATGTGCACATGCAACATAACGAAGTTTTAATGGCGTGCAGAATGATGTCGTAGATCTGTCACAATTGCACAAACACCGAAAGGAATACATACTGAAGAATGTTCAAGTGTTGGATATCTCAAAGGATAGTAATGCAATCAACACGTCGATAGTCATAGATGTTGTAAAGACAGAAGTGCAGAGATAGAACCTATGTTTATCAGATATTGAGTAGATGTGTAGCTGATGTATAAGAACAAAAGTGAAAGTGTGCAAAATTGAATATTTCATTTGATGCGCAACAACATAACAACAATAGAACTAGACATGCACATCACGATGCAAATTATCTGAGACAAGTGCGTTAAAATGAACCTACCAACTATTTGATGCATAGGACATCGCATATTATGTGAGTAACTGCAACACTTTATCATAACAGACACATCCAAATGTGTGCAGTTCCATCTGTTACTAGTGCTTCACTTTGACCATCAAACTAGCAACTGAAATCACAGTATCAGTTGATCTTTGTAGTCACGTAGAAGAGAACGCAAAAACATATGCATATTCAGTAGAGCACATAATACAAGAATCAAGTCATCAACTGAAGTGTGATTTAAGAGGAATGAGAATTCAAGTGATGTATGCAGCGTAGTGATAGAGTACAATATGCATACAAAGGTAGCACACAACAGAATCATCATCATAATACCTAAATAAGTGCACAAAGTTGAATTTTGGCAAGACAGTAAAATATATTAGACATCAGGGCAGACATACGGGGCAAGGAGATAGGGAGTCACAACTTCCTTCATGTTGGTGCGTGTAAAACAAGGAGACAGTGATTCACAACTTCCTTCAGGTTGGTGCCTGTAAAACAAAGTGAAAGGGGGTCGATGCCTCCTTCCAGATGGTGCTGGAGAAAACACAGAGGGTTTGTGTCTCATTCCAGTTGGTGCTGGTAAACAAAGGAAGTTTTTGCTTCCTTGAATGTATTCTTTCTCACTATAAAGAAACATTCCATGGTTTCTCCAATTTTGGTTTCCACGTAAAAATATTGTGTCTTATGTATTGATGATGTGGTGCTTATATGTGTGAATTTTTATTTACTGATGCATAACAAAAGATAAATATTAATTAAGGACTAATTTGTTTAAAGAAGGTAAAATTTGCTAAAAACTGCGCTACTACAGTTTCACCCCCCCTCTTAGTATTAAATCGATCCCAACAACTGATATAAGAGTGGGTGTCTTCAATAAAAGATTAACATTTGGAATATAGATCATTGCATAGAAACAGACAAGAAAGAATTCCTTTCTACAAACAGAGCACCCAGGTTTGACGGCACCAATTACATCTTCTGGAAGGTATGTATGGAAGTGTATTTGCAATCATTAGGAGTAGAAGTTTGGCAATCTATTGTGGATGGTTATGATGTCCCAACTGTAGTACCAGTTAACCCAACACAAAGGAGACTCTATGAAAGAAACTCTAGAGCCAATAATGCTCTGCTCTATGGTTTGACAGGTGACAAATTTGTAAAAGTTATGCACTGTACATCAGGAAAATAAATTTGGGACAAACTCAGAGGTATATATGAAGCACATATGAAGGTGACGAAAAAGTTAAGAAAGTAAAACTACAAAGCTACTATGGACAATTTGAGTCTCTAAGAATGAAATATCAAGAGAATATTACATCCTAGTTCTTGAGATTGATGAGATATTCAATGCCAGCAAGAGTCTTGGGGTCACTCTGGATGAAGAATCAATTATACATAAGATATTAAGAACTTTGCCTCGAAGATTCAATTCGAAGGTATCTGTGTTAGAAGATCGATCTAACCTTGAGGAACTAACAAAGGATGAACTTTAGGGGATACCTCACTGCATATGATATGAGAATAGAGAAAGAGAATCCCATCAGAAAGGAATCCACCTTCAAATCCATAGGAAAGGACAAGCATGATCATAACAAATACTGTTGTGATGAATCGGACGATGAAGAATCAAAATTTTTCAAGAAGCTAAAAAGATGACGAGGTAAGTATAAGAGTAAGCTACCCTTTAAATGTTTCAGATGTGGAGGAATAGGTCATTATGCCTCAAAAATTCCTTACAAGAAATAAGAAAGAGACAGTGATGAGGAACATGGTGCACATGATCGGAATATTGTGCGTTCTCAACACAAACTTGAGAATAGGAGGAGGATTCCAAATAAAAGAAAAAGTATGTACATTGAGGAAGGAAACAATACCTCTGAAGAAAGTGACTGTGACGAAGAACCCAAAGAATTTATTTTTAGGGATCATGTAGTGGAGGAAAGAAGGAAGAATGGTTCAAAGAACACTCTAGTTGCATAGATCAAGCTAGGGTCACTAGACAAATATTTTTTTAGTGGATCCTTCAAAACACCTCCGAAGAAAGTCACACCTCCAAAACCTGTTGAAGAGGTTAAGGTTGACAGTCAATCCAAAGATGAAGAAGCTACATACATTGACTTGGAAGGTGAACTGATAAGTTCCTTGGATGAATTAAAGAAGTATAAAAGGAATTATAAGCTATTGCAGGAACAACTATAAAACTATGAAGAACAAGAAAAGTCATGTCAGAAATATACCGACGCGGATATTTGTGAAAGGATAACAAATTATAAGTGTCAATTGAATTGCACATAAGAAAATGTTCTAATACTTGAAAAAGAAAAATATGCTCTAAGAAACTCACTTGAGGAATTGGAATAGGAAATAAGAAAGATGACTGATCAACTTGAAGAAAAGGATAAAGAGATATTCCATGTAACAGATAAGTTGATTGAGATAAAGGGAAAGAGACAAGTTCACATTGATCCGATCTACGCAGAATCAGAAGCCAAAGACGAAGTGAAAAACAAGTTTAAATACAATACATCAATGTTGAACACGATTCTGAAGGATCAAAGATCACCAAAAGAAAAATTGGACTGGGTCTTGTAAAGACAACTAAGAAGATCCGCGATAGAGAAAAATGATCAAGTCATAACAAAACCTCCAGGTATGATGATATCTTCATCTGCAATTATTTTCGATATACTAACCAAAGAAGGATCAATAGAGTGAAGTGTACAAGATGGAATTGTTTTGGCCATATTGCAAAATATTTTCAAACTATAAGATTTTATGCATGCGATCTCTTTGGACACAAAGCTATGTATTCTCAAAGAATAATAAATTGTTTGGATGAAGAACTGTTGAACGAAGACTATTACACTCAAAGAGACTTCAGTAGAAAATATCTAGAGCAGAATCAAAACAAAAGTGCGCACAACAAAACTTGAACCAAGAAAACTCCCCAGAAGTGCATTGAAGATGCAGAAAATCCAAGTGAAACAAGCAATTGTTGCCCCAAAGGCTAGTCCAAAAAGGACTATGAGAGACCCTTGAATTCAACACAATACATCTTAAGGAATTCAAGGGAATATTAGTTAGGTGTGCAGTTGGGTTTTTTTAATGTACGGTGAGATGAATTTAAAGTTAGAATATGGTTCATTATGTTTGCACACATTCGGTGATTATGTCGTAGATAAGGAAGATTGTAGACATACATAGTTATACATTTATATTGCATATCATAGAAAAGAGAAGCATCACATTGGTTTCAGTTGCATAACTACAAGAATATATTGTATGAAGAATAAAAACAATTCTAAATAAATTGCGCAAAACATATCTTTTTCAGTACATTCAAAATTGGGGCATGATTACAAAATTACATGAGTCAAGACTCCATGCCAAAGCCATGACTGGAATACACAAGAAGAATAGGAAAATTTGAGAAAGAGTCGAATCATTCTATAGCCGCAGTTCGAGGTTGAGTTTAGTGTATGACCAGTTTTCAATTTGTAACTCCAGATCGACCGGAACCAGAAATTGCATTCAGAAGTAGGATACAGAAGCTGTAGGTGGAAGATGACGATGATTCATCCTGCTGAGGCCGAAGATGGGACAATTCATCCAGAATCTATTGCTGCTGACGCTCCATATTATAAACCCAATGAGTAAGAGGATTCAACTGTTCAGAATGCCTGTGATTTATTCGAGATTGAGAATACTGTTGAAGAATCTCGTTATTCTGCACTTGATGCTGCCAGGATTCCATGTCAGACCTCAAGTGCTAAAACTCAGCATGTTGATTCTGAATGGTATGCTTCACACTCTCAAGGGATGTACTCATTCTATGATAAATGGAGGCCATTGGAAGGAAAAGGAAAGTAACAAAGGACTAGACAACAAGGCGACACGGAAGATCAAGGATGCAAGAAGCGATGAGCCAGACATTGCTTGTAAAGATCTTATAGAAGCCATTAAAATGACATTCGTGCACATGCATCTAAGTGATAAGAAAGGAATTCAATGTCGCACAAGTTGAAAAGGATGGTGGAGTCTCCAAACATAAATGCTAAACTTAATGAATTTTTCAAATCAATGCAAAAAGGGGAAATTTTGATTCATTGCACCATACGATGAAGATTGTTACCTTAAAAGGTTCCAGTACAGAAATGACATGTCACTCTTTCCAGAGGAACTAAGTGTCATGTCCACTTTTTTTTTTCAAGTTGGTTGATGAATGAAAACGTGTCATATCTTTAGAAAAGGATGCAACTACATAGGACAAGAATCTTTGATGGCACAGTAAATGCAATAGGTGAAGCAGTCAGGTGCATGAAGTGTAATGCAAAACCAATAAAGAACTGACTCATGCACATGCACAATGGATAAGTAAGGCCAACAACATCGACAACTGTGCAAAGTATAGTGATGTTTTTGTGACAGGAACAAGGGACAATGAGGAAAGAGAATTATAATATCTATATAGGAAAATAAATCAAAGATAATTATAAAGAGATACTGGAAAATGAGGTATAAAGACATGGGAAGTTATCCTAAGAAATAGTCATGACAATTTAAGGTGCAAAACATAAAGGAAAGATTTTACATTGTGCAATGGACCTCTTTGCCATTGATGTCAAAAGGGGAGAGATGCATGAAGCTGATGAAACTGGGGAGAGATGCATGAATATAATGAAGGTGAGGAGAGATACATGAATTTGAAGATATGAAAGGCATCTGATGTCGAGAAACACATGAATCTGAGGCATGAAATATGAATGAAGTTAGCAGGATAGCACGAAAATGGAAGAATTGCATACATCAAAGGATTAGCATGAAACAACAACAGATGTGAAAAAGTGTGAAGAAGAACACTTGAAGATAGGTTCTGCATAGATACAACAAGAAGTAGCATAGTTCAAGAAGATATGACAGAAGTACTGAAAAAGAGTGTAATCGCCAAAATCCCAAAGAAATAAGGGAGAGCACATACATAATGGGAGAAATGTGTCAAAACATAGATGAATCATACAATTTAAGAAGATTAGGCACAACTTCATAAGGTGTTGAAATCAATTCCAAAGGGGTGGATTGTTGAGCATTGGTTGTCATTGATGTCAATTGTTTGACTAAAGAGGATGTCAAGTGTTTGACTGTCATTCAATGTGGGGAGATTGTTGAGCATTGGTTGTCATTAATGTCAACTAAAGAAAATGTCAAGTGTTTGACTGTCATGCAATTTCAAAGATGATTTCAATTGATTCAGTATGAGTCATTGATGTTAGCCTAAGTCAAAGTGGATACAACATTCTACTAGAAGTATGTAGAATCCACTTTGAGGTAGTCTATGTGCATGATAAAGAAAGCATGAACACCAGATCTATATGCACAAGTGATGAAGGTGAAATATATGTATGCAACTTAGGAGTATATCTAAGAATGCATTCTGTCTATAGATGCATATCAAGGATACAACACTCAAGCAACTTTGGAGTATATCTAAGAGTGCATCAAGGATACATCTTTTGCATGTCAAGTTTGAAGAAGTACATAAGATGATACATCATGCATATCTAAAAGATACTTCATGAAGATACAGTTCAAGAAGAAACACAAGTAATGGATCCTACATCATGTGGCCCTTGCGCAAAAATCAAGTCCACCAAGTCATATTCTCTCATGCAAGCAAATTGAAGTAGTTGGTTGGACCACGGTACATATGCTTAAACAACCAAGAAGTTGGTTGACCAAATCATGCAAATATGCAAGAAATCCTAAGCATTGCTTGGTTGATGGTTGTGAATGCGCAGGAAGAATGGAGCAATAGATGCTCAGACAATCCTGAAAGTGCAAAAGCATAGCTAATGCTTTCAGTACGTGGAAAATGCACAAACTCCTAGAATGGTACAACGATCGAAGTTAATATATGTGCAAATTCCACAACCAACAAACAACAAGTGAGCAAGTCCCACAAGTGATGACAAGGCAGAAGTCAAAGTCCTGCCAAATAGAAGTCGGAGTATGCATAGGTTCTGTAAAGTATCTTTACACCAAGGATGCATCACCCAAATGCAATGATGAATAACAAGTCATAATATCACTAAGCAAAAGCTAGAGAATGCGTAGATTACGCAAAGTATTGATATCACAAGGGCACATTACCCACAAGGGTTGGTATAGCACAAGTCATTGTCACACTAAGACGAAGTAGAAGATTTCACACACACCATAAGGAAATGATACATCAAGAGCGCAATAAAGGTGTAGAATTACACTAAGTTGTGGAACTTGAGGGCATTTGATACATGTAATATGACACATCAATAAAGCAGATCATGACATGTGGAATATGCACAATCTGTGAAGTATGGAAGAAGGGATGCGACATCCATGAAGGACATGTATAAATAGAAATGCAAGTTGAATAGTTGAATTAATCTTGGAAGCAAGAAAACAAGGGTTTTTGCATAAAAGTTTCAATTGATTTTTGGGGCATCAAGGGGCTCATGGATAGAATAGACGATCTAGTGAAGAGCTGAATGCTCACATGCAATAGAACGAATTTTTGATGGTGCACAGAATGATGTTGTAGATATGTGACAATTGCACAAACACCGAAAGGAATACATATTGAAGAATGCGCAAATGATGGATATATCAAAGAACATTAATGCAATCAACATGTTGATAGTCACATATGTTGTAAATAAAGAAGCAAAGATACATAACCAATGTTTATCATATATTGCGCATATGTCTAGCTGATGTATAAAGTGAAAGTGTGCGAAGTTGAAGATTTCATTTGATGCACAACAACAAAATAATAGTAGAACTCAACAGGCACATCATGATGCAGATGATCCGAGACAGGTGCGTTAAACTGAACAAACCAACTATTTGATGCACAGGATGTCATAGATTATCTGAGTAACTGTAACACTTTATCCAAATGGACACATCAGAATGTGTGCAGTTCCATCTGTTACTAGTGCTTCAATTTGACTAGCAAACTATCAATTGAAAGCACAGTATCAGTTGATCTTCGTTTTCACGTAGAAGAGAATGAAAAAACAAAAGCGCAGACTATAGATTCAGCAGAGCACATCATAGAAGAAGCAAGTCATCAGTCGAAGTGTGATTTAAGAGGAATGAGAAGTCAAGTGATGTATGCAGCGCAGTGATAGAGTATAGTCTGAATACAAAGGTAGCGCACATTATAATCATCATTAGAAGACCTGAAGAAGTGCACAGAGTTGAAGTTTGGCAAGACAGTAAAATAGATTAGACATCAGGGCGGTCGAACGGGGCAAGGAGATAGGGAGTCATAGCTTCCTTCAGGTTGGTTCCTGTAAAACAAAGAGACAGGGAGTCGCAACTTCCTTCAGGTTAGTTCCTGTAAAACAAAACGATAAGGGGTTGGTTCCTCATTCCAGTTGGTGCTGGAGAAAACACAAGGGGTTGGTGCCTCCTTCCAGTTGGTGCTAGTAAACATAGGAATTTGTTTCTTCCTTGAATGTATTATTTCTCAATATAAAGAAGCATTATGTGGTTTTCTCCCATTTGGGTTTCCACATAAAAATCATGTGTCTTATGTATTGATGATGTGGCTCTTATATGTGTGAATGTTTATTTACTGATGCATAACAGAAGATAATGACTAAGTAAGGACTAATCTATTTAAAGAAGGTAAACTATGCTAATAATTGCACTAATACTGATTCACCCCCCTCTCAGTATTAAATCGATTCCAACAATCCAAGGTCAAATGCACCGGAATTAACCGATGTTAAAATACAATAATTTTTTTAATAAAATGATTTATGATGTATTTTGTTTATAAACACACACCGGTGCGTAAAGAGAAGTTAGCGCACCTAGAATGGTTTTAAAATATTTTGTCGATTATAAATTATATATATTTTTTATTTTCAATAAATCGAATGGAAATGTGTTATGGTCTTGGAAATGCACTGGTGTGTTTGACTAAGGACACATCGTTGTAGATTTTTGAGATATTTTTTTTAAGAAAATAGATTATAAAATAATTTTTGGTGGGTTAGGGTTTTATGAAACGCACCTAAGCAATTAGTGTTAATAAATGCACTGTGTTTAGTTTTTTTACTTAAATATTTTATTTTTTAATTAAAAAAGTAGGCGGTGTGGTTGTTTCTACTTAACGCACTAGTGCGAGTGTATGTGACGTAATGAACCACAATTATTATTTGGCAATTATCTTTGTTTGGTAAAGATGTTTTTGAGTTCGGTGTGACAAATTAGGATGCACCTGTGAACACACCGTTGCGTTTAGGTTAGAGACACACCGATGCAATTATGTTGAAAGCACACCGAAATAAAAACTTTTTCTAAAACCTACATTTGCTTGCCTCCGCTACTAACCTCTGCTAGAAACTAATATTTGGGCTCTTTTGTGAGGAGCATACACTATAACCTCCGCTAAAGGGCCTTTCCCTTGTAGTGGGTGTTTATAAAAGAAAGAATAGAACAATATGTGAGGCTACAAAATCCATGATGTGTGATCAGGATATGCCCACATATTTATGGATAGAAGCCTCTAGCATTGTTGTTTATATTCAGAACAAAAGCCATCATGCTATCTTGGGAGAAAAGACTCATGAAGAGGTTTTCACTGGTGAAAAACCAGATGTTGGACACTCAAAGATTTTCGGTTGTGTCTATATTCATGTATCAAAAGAGAAGAGGACAAATGGTGATCCATTTGGAAAGAAAGGAACATTTGTTGGATATAGTGAATCCTCCAAATATTACAAAATCTATTTTCTAGGACAAAGAAACATTGAAGTTAGCAACGATGTAACATTTCATGAAGAGGCTACCTTCAAGCGCTCCAAATAACTTTAGTGTGATTCATACTTGGATGAGCATGATACTCCTATGATGGAGAATCCAGTTTCCGATTCTCCCCTTTCAGATGTTGAGAGGGAGAAGTCAAAAGAGTCTGTAGATCCACTTGATCCTGAAAACTAGAAAAATTGATAGAAAGATCACTTGATGAACATCCTTCTAATAGGAGATATGCATGGTGTTGAGACATTCTGCAAGAGGCAGAAAAGCATGGAGAACCTCAAGGCTCATCCAGAGAGCGAAAGAGACCTGAAATATTTCTAGGATATGTAACACAAATGAGTCACATTAGTGATTCAAAACCCTTTACCTATGAGGAAGCCTGAAAGAAACAAATATGGAAATATGCCATGGTAGAAGAATGCAAATCTATCATGAAGAATGATGTGTGGAAAGTGGTTCCTAAACCTAATGGGAAGTCCATAGTAACTTCCAAGTGGCTTTATAAAACCAAGCATGTAGCTGATGGAAGTATTGAAAATTATAAAGAAATACTTTTGGCATCTGACTTCTCACAGAAAGAAGGGATAGACTATGATGAGACATTCACTCCTGTGGCTAAGTACTCTACTGTTTGAACCATAATTTCCCTTGCTTTAGTTTTGGGTTGGAAACTTCACCAGATGGATATGAAGACTACCTTCCTCAATGGTGAGGTTGAGGAAGAGTTTTACATACAGGAACCTAAGGCATTTGTAATTCATGGTAAGGAGTCCCATGTATGCAATATTAAGAAATCCTTATATGGGATTAAGCAAGCCCCGAGACCTTTGTATTCGAGGATTAATAGCTATGTTCTGAGCTTGGGATTCTACAAAAGTGAAGTCGACCCCAACCTGTACTTCAATGTTGTGAAGAACAATCCATTGATCTTGGTTCTCTATGTTGATGAGTTTTTCCATACTGGAGAGGAGCAATAGAAAGCTCAATGTAAGAGGACAAAGATCACTTCTGAGTTCAAAATTAAAGTCTTAGGTATTATGCACTATTTTCTTGGTTTAGAAGTTTGGCAAAGGAAAGATGAGATCTTTCTCTCTCAAGGAAAGTACATAGTTGATGTATTGCGCATATTTGGTATGATGGACTATAATTCGATGTCTACTCCAATGGTGTCTAATCTAAAGAAGCTACATGATTCATATTCTGAATTGGATCTAGTGGATCCTACAATGTATAGACAACTCATTGGTTCCTTGATGTATTTGATACATAGTAGACCAAACATATGTTATGCAATGAGTATCTTGAGTCAGTTCATGTCTAAGCCAAGACATGGACATTGGGTCGCTGCCAACCATGTGGTTATATACCTTTGAGGTACTATTGCTTATGGACTTAGATATGATTCCATTGGTGGATTGATACTACTTAGATATGCTGACTCTGATTGGGGTGGAAGTATTGTGCACTGAAAGAGTACATCCATATTTTGTTTTCACTTGGGATTAGCTGTGATCTCTTGGTCCAGTAGGAAGTAGGGCTCCATATCCTAGAGTACTACAAAAGTAGATTGTATTGCACCTAGTATTGCCTACCGAGAAGTTGTGTGGGTTAGGAATTTATTTGTTGGGTTGTTTGGTGAGAAGCTTGAGGTTTCTATCATTTTCTTTGACAATAATATTAGCATAAAGCTCTCAGAAAACCTTGTGTTTCATATTTTGTTTTCACTTGGGATTAGCTGTGATCTCTTGGTCCAGTAGGAAGTAGGGCTCCATATCCTAGAGTACTACAAAAGTAGATTGTATTGCACCTAGTATTGCCTACCGAGAAGTTGTGTGGGTTAGGAATTTATTTGTTGGGTTGTTTGGTGAGAAGCTTGAGGTTTCTATCATTTTCTTTGACAATAAGATTTGCATAAAGCTCTCAGAAAACCTTGTGTTTCATAAGATATCGAAACACATTGAGATGAATTATCACTCCAATAAAGAAATGGTCTAGAAAGGAGCCATAAGACTTCATTACATTGCTACTAGTGAGCAGATAGTAGATATGTTGACTAAGCCTCTATTAGTGATGAAATATAGGTACTTCTGAGACAAGCTTGGAATGGAATAGAATGCCTCCCTCATTGAGAGGGAGCGTTAAAGTTACAACATCATGAGTCATTCTCCAGGTCAATCTTGTCTGTCAAGATTGAGCCTCCTATGTCGAGGTAGTTCCTTATAGGATTTTGAGTTGGACTCAAGAGACTTGGAGAAGAATATTGAGTTGGAATCAAGAATGGTTAAGCTTCATGTGTTGAGGAAAGTGCTTTGTATGTCAAAGTGATGATTTTGTATAGTCTTGTTAGTCAAGGATAAGGTCTTGTATATCAAGATAGATCCTCATGTGTTGAGGTGATGCTTTGCATGTATTGTGTGTGATGTACTACTAACAATGGTTGAGTTATTAAGTCTCCTCTAGAGACTGGCCACCTCTAGAGTGAATTAATTTAGCATATAAGCACTTGGAACAATAGTAGAAGAATATGATCACATCATTGGGAAAATATCCTTAGTATATTTGATATGAAAATTAAGCTGGCACATGTGGACCATGCAGATAATTCAAGAGATAAATATAATATGTGATAAGATAAGAGAGAGCTCATATTGCTAAAATTCAGTGATGTTAACAAGAAAGACTTCAATTAATTAAAGGATAAGTCGAATTGTTGACTTCGGTGCTCTTAATAAGAAATACTTCAGTTAATTAAAGGAGAATTTGAATTGTTCATTTCAGTGATGTTATCAAGAAGGACTTCAGTTAAAAGAGTTAACTAAGTGTTAATAAAGAATATCTAGTTAACTAAAGTGTTTTCCACATCAACACTTGAGTTAAACTAAAATACGACACTTAAGTTGAAGTAAAAGACAACACTTCAGTTACGACACTTGAGTTATGGCACTTGAGTTATAACACTTAAGTTACAACACTTGCATGATGACACTTAAGTTAGCCTCCTAACTATGTGTTCTAGCATCCAGACGGAGGGCGAGTTCATCCTAAAGTTAGAATATTAAAATAGAAGCCGAAGCATGAGAAAAATATATGTGTGTGTGTGTGTTATAGGATTGATGAATTCAATGTGAAGTGAATTCTCTTCTCTCTTGAAGGAAATACACTTTTCTTTGTGCATGATATTATTATGAGCATCTCCTCTTTATATTTCTCTTGCTCTCTAATTGCACTGGGGGTGCTTGATGTAAAAGACATTCTCCGCTAGATATCAATATACTAAGTAAGGTTTTGTTGGGGTTTTCTCCCTCAAGTCATAGAGGGTTTCCCTATGATAAATTCACGTGTTTAATGCGATTGCTTATGTCTATGATTGTTATTTGATTTTGAGTATTATTGCAACTCCTAATTAAGGATAAAAAATTAACAAAAATATTGTAACAGTAGTAAACCTAGTCACTCTACCATTAGTAATTATTTTATTCATTAAATACCTAATAAAAGAATGATCAATATGCATGAAAACAAGATACCTTGTGACATAGTGATGAAATTTATTGATAACATATACAATAAATTCATTTTTAGCGATGATGTCATTTAGTTCTATAGGGGGATGATTTTTACTAATATAGAAAATGAGATAGTGCTTTCTTTTTCCTTTTTTCCAGTACTACCCTAATGGATTTTCTCTGAATAACCTATTGATATGTGATATGGAAAGGGCCAATTTTGTACTCTCAAAACTCATTATGTAGATAATCTTTCATTGATATTTTAAAACCAATTTGACACTAGTTGGTCCAATAAATTTTTGTGTCTTTTTAAACCAAAGAAGATAAAAGATATGTTGTGTTGGTAAATTTCAATGAATCTACAATAATATCTAACATGTCTTAAAAGGATATGAAAAACATTATAATCTTTTGGTTTATGAAGCATAGATATTACCTTTATCTTTTTAGAGTCAACTTTTATGCCTATAAGAGAAATATGATGACCAAGAACAATCCCTTTAGTTAATAACATGCGACATTTGTGATGTCTGAGAGAAGGATTTTTTTCTTGAAATCTAATGAGTACTTTACCAAAATTACTAAGATCCTCTTCATTGTGCAGTACCATAGCTAATAAAATAATCCATATATAGTTATATATGATCTATATCATATTAGAAAATATACTAAGATGAACCATTTGAAAGGTAGCTGGTGCATTA
Source organism: Larix kaempferi (assembly GCA_027924585.1). Lineage (NCBI taxonomy): Eukaryota > Viridiplantae > Streptophyta > Pinopsida > Pinales > Pinaceae > Larix > Larix kaempferi. The sequence goes on from BSBM01000343.1 coordinate 5,424,707, forward strand.
CAAAGTACAAAAGGAAATACTTAGTAAGAAAAGGTTTCCCATTGATAGGTGAAAGTAGGTTTTTATTGATCCATAGGAGCAATTTGAATCTAGTTTTCTCTTTATCCTCGGGGGCAATTTGAATCTAGTTTTACCTACTAAATCCATCAAGGAAACAAGAATAATTCTTCCTGCTAATGTGTAAAGAACTTGATCTATGAAGGGTAGTATAAAATGGTCTTTTAGAGTGGGTTTACTAAGTTCATGATAGTTGAGACAAGTTCTCCACTTCCCATTTGCATTAGGAACAATTACTAGTGGTGATGCTAGTGGTTATAAGAAATAGGTAGGGAAAATTTTAAGGATCCATAATTTTCTTAAAGTGTAAAACCTTAGCGAATCTTACCAATTCTCAAATTCCCAGCTTTAAAATGTTGGGTGTTATATTTCTAAAAGGATTCAAATTTTTAAGGGTTTATATAGTTTTTGCCAATTTGCCAATTTTTAGAATAAAAAAAATCATCCCATGGAATTTGGGAAAATCAGCTTAGAAAGAAACTGGGAATTGGCAAACTTTGTTTTTGAAAAAAAAGGTAAAAAATTATCCCATGGCCTAAATTCCACCCCTAAAAATTTCCCTAGAAATAGGATGACTGAGATTAAGGTTGAGAAACTTTTGTACTTCCTTTCTCACTATCTCTCATAGTGCTTGATCCATCAATCATTAGGTTTGCTGAATAGGTCAATATTCATCCTTTGTGTAAATATTATGGGTACAGAAGTCAAGATGGATTCGATTCATGTTAGTGCATTCCCAAGTGAATTCACCACTACATTCTTGTAGCAAGACAAGCAAACTTTTTTTCTCTAGTGGATCCAACCCAAAGTTGATACTCACTTTTTTTCCTAGACTAAGCTCCATGGGTTTTCTAGAAGACCGTGTCATGGTATAAAATGGATAAGGCATATAGCCTGATTGTAAGAAGAGAAAATGTATTGAATTTTTTTCTTAAATATTCTAACCCAAGATATGACTAGAAAATGTGAAAGTTGGCTACTAAAATGAACTCGTTTCTATGATAAATGCATTAATCATGTGATTCTCTATCTCTTCCTATATAAGACCAATTAGTCTGGGGTGAGTATCTATGAATAATTTTCTTTATGAATTTTTTAGTTCCTACCAAAAGAGGTGTATCATGATAGTTTGTAGGATTGGAAGGAGGATATAAAGTGAGATTACTAGTTGAATTTACTTAGGAAATTGTCATGTCACCTTATCTTCGACTGATATAGGAATCGACAATTGTTGGCCATGGTATTCCTAGGATTAATGGATATCTTCCAAAGTTAGAATTTTGTTGTCAAACCATAAATCATGATGGATACTCCTAGGAATCCACAAAAAATGCAATATCTTCTAAGATACCTTAAATTTTGATGGTGGGTTGGTCAACTAGATAAAGAATATAGGAGTTTGTAAAAAAATAAAAACTTAAACTTATCCATAGTTCCTTATGACATTATGTCATCCCAACAATAAGTGGAAATCTCCAAAGGAGATGAGATGATGGTGAAAAAGACAATGGACATAACTTTTGACCATACAAAAGAGGACTCTTACAACTTTCATAGAAATATATTCATCCCATGCTTCCATAAATACATGAGGGTAATTTTCCCACCAACCTCACACATGCATTAAATTATTGGATTTAATAAGTCAAAAGGAGGAAATTGTCTCATTTAAGGAACATGACATCAAAACGATGAGTTCTGAGGTTGACAATTGGAAATAAATGATTTAATCTCCCATATCCCTCTTTCCTCTTCCTCTCTAGTGGAATCATAGCCCCTCTAGTTCTCTTTACACATCCATATTGGACCACTTTTATTAGTTTTCCAATATAATATTTACATAGATTTCAAGTTAGAATGACAAGCCAAGCACATTATCCATATAGAAATATTTATATATTATACATGCCTAGTCATTCACTAGTCGAGCCTTGTCCTTGAGATCCACACTAGGAGTCCATACTCGCATCTTTACATTAGTTACATGATTTGATGTAATGCATTCCAAGTCAAGACTGGGGGTATTTCAACTATATCTTGTAATTCCTCCATTTTATCCTTTATGATAATTATAAAATTGTGATTATTGAGGACTCTAGTTGATCTGGAATGTATATCTTGGAAATATTTAGGGTCAAGGACATAGGTAGGGAAGGTGGACAACTCAATGTTGTAAGTGAATTAAGTATTTTATTATTTGTATTAGTAGTTTGTTGGGGAGGTAGCTATGGTTTTGGTGTTGCTAGAAGGAAATTGTAATTGTTATTGTTGAGGTAATTGGAATTATTGTTGTGGTAATTATGCGATGGTCTATTGTTATGGGTTCCAAAGGAAAAATCCATCCAAACTTGTGTCCATTGGTATCTTGAGTTGGTTGGGGTGGGCCATAGTTTCCATAATTATGTAGACAATACTCAAGAGGAAACACAAATCATGGTAAGTGTTAGGATATTTAGACACTTAGGAGTTAGTTAAGATCAACTTGTGTAATATATCCATTAGGGATAGTGTGTTTCTTTAGTATGCATTAGTATGCATTTGTAAATACTTAATCCGACGGTCACGATATGTTTCCGACATAGAGTGATCCGACGGCTCAACTTCTCTTAGATCAAACCTAACCTTGATCTGTGGCTTAACACCCGATTGTTCCATGATCTCTATTTAAAGAGCATGGAGGGTCATTGTTTAGTTGATCGATTATGAGAAGCTCATTTGTAACTTTCTTTCTTTGCATAATAAATTGTCCCGTAGACGCTATTTGGCCGGGGCCGTGGAGTGTTTCCCTCAAGAGGGTTTAAACCACGTCAAAACATCGGTGTGTTGATCTGTGATCTGTTCTTGTAAATTGATTGTCAAATGGTTCATCTTGGGAAGAGGGGGGTTCTTTTTTTTTGCTGGACATTCTCTAGCTGCCACGTCACTATTGGGGACATCTTCAACAGTTTCTTTGTTCAAGCATAACTTCATCATACAGAGTCAGTTTTCAGTGCCGTTTTTTTTGAAACCGCCTATTTTTTTGAGCTCTTCACATCCAGACTATTGGTTTCTACTTTTACAGCCATTAATTTACAAATATGGCCGCCCCTTGTGATATTCTACTTAACAGTTCCAACTATTTCTCATGGAAATCTCGTATGGAGGATGTTTAACGAAGTAGGTGACTTTTCAGAATTACCACAGGGAAAGAAAAACAACCCACTAATGATGATAAGAAAATAAAATTGGCAAATAGATGTGATGAAGCTCGTGGATTGATTGGGATGTCAATCTCTACTGATTTGTGATTCCACATATCTGGAATTGATGAACCTAATGCTGCTTGGGACAAGTTGGAATCTGTGTTTGGTAAACACAATGAAATTCGAGGTCACCAACTCAAAAATGAGTTGATTTCTTTAAATCCAAGTGACTTTTCATGCATTCAAGATTATTTATCTAAGTACAAAACTCTTAAACTCTTATGTGCAGAATATCAAGGAGCAGTTAATGCCAGTCAGGAAGCTTTATGGCTTCGACAGATCCTTTCAGAGTTTGGATTCGAGCAGCAGCAGCCTACTCCACTTTGGTGCGACAATCAAAGTGCCATCAAGCTTGCCAAAGATCCGTTTCTAAATCAACACAGCAAACACATTGAGCTACATATGCACTTCATCAGAAATCTTGTTCATGATCGTGTTCTTGAAGTGCTCTTTTGCCCTACAGATGATCAAGTTGCAGACATCTTCACCAAGTCTCTTACAGAAGCAAATTTTTCTAAACTTCGATCTATGTTAGGAGTTCAGGAACTTGTCATTAAGGGGGGATAGGCTCTAATGCCTCCTTCTTTCTCCTAATAGTGTCACTTTTGTAAATCCTTCAATCCTATCCCAAGTTGTTCTTAAGGGGGGATGTTAGGATATTTAGACACTTAGGAGTTAGTTAAGATCAACTTGTGTAATATATCCGTTAGGGATAGTGTGTTTCTTTAGTATGCATTAGTATGCATTTGTAAATGCTTAACCCGACGGTCACGATATGTTTCTGACATAGAGTGATCCGACGGCTCAACTTCTCTTAGATCAAACCTAACCTTGATCCATGGCTTAACACCCGATTGGTCCACGATCTCTATTTAAAGAGCAAGGAGGATCATTGTTTAGTTGATCGATTATGAGAAGCTCATTTGTAACTTTCTTTCTTTGCATAATAAATTGTCCTGTAGAAGCTATTTGGCTGAGGCCGTGGAGTGTTTCCCTCAAGAGGGTTTAAACCACGTCAAAACATCGGTGTGTTGATCTGTGATCTGTTTGTGTGAAGTGGTTGCTCTTGGTGTTCGGTCCTTTGGTAGTACCCTGTGTACCTGAACAGTAAGTGTCCTAGATATAGTGTTTCTAGAATCTCAAATTCAGTTGGAGGAGTTACATGAGTTGAAATTGGTAATTTTTTAGATAATTTTAATAGAAGTATTTTTAGTTCTTTGAGCTCACAATTTGATATATTGTTATTCAAATAGAATAAGGAATAAGTATATCTTTCTTTGTCCATATTTTTCCAAGTGAAAGAAGAAACATCCTCTAAGGGATCGTACATTAAACATTGTGGAAATATGCAACATTTGTCAACAACGACATGCTACTATTAGCTTCCCTTCTCTACCTAGACTAAAGGTTGTATATCAAGGAACTAATGAAGATATAAAATATATTTGTTTCATTGCTCAAAAGCGATCTTAGAAACCTCACCCCCATGTATGGTTTATTTCTTAGTATCATAATTTTTTTTAGATTAATTAGCAGATATAGTATCCTTCTCAATTTTAGTATCCATCTTTGATAACAAATGTCGTCATAAAATAATTGGGAAACATCCCAAATTCCCATTATATTTAGCACATCAATATAGTCATATCAAATTCCTCAAAGAGGAATAGTTCAAAGGGTATCTGTATCCAAGTTATGTTTATTTTATCATTGTATATTATATTGGAACCTATCAACATAGTTGATCCATGTCTTCTAAGGAGTTGACAGAAGGACAACAGAGTCGACCGAATGGGTCAAGCTCTATTATGGTCAAAGCGAACAATAATTAGACTGAATAAGAAAACCAAAGTAGATAAATTCCAAACAAAAACGACTAAAAGAAGTAGTCAACCAATCACATGAAAATGCCATCCAAGAATTGATAATAGAGAAACCCCAAGGGTAAACAATCCATTTTTATTGAGCATCCATCTGTGGTATGTTGGTCTCTTAAGTCATAATCCAACCTTGTATCAAGGCATACTAAGTCGAAAGACTCATTCATGAATGGAGGTCAAATGAAAGAACCATGAGGAACCAATTGAGCCTTCTCTTTTGGGACCCGTCTTAGTGCAATCAAGAATGAGGAACGTTGTAATATTCAGGATTAGATGCATTTATACAAATATAAGGGATGCTTAGGTGACTACCGATCGTGTTTCAGTTACAAAGAAATAATTACAATTTGATTGATGAGACCAACCATGATATTTTTCCGATTTGTTGGATAGAAGAATATGAAGAGATATTGTTGCCACACTGATGGTATCTTCCTAATTCCTTATGACTATTCAAAATGTCATTTAACATGTGTTGGAGTTATCAAATTCTAGGGGGCATGTATGATGAATAAAATATTGTAGAATATTGCATGGGTCAGTTGAGCCGATGGATTGATTGATCCACAGGATCGACTAAGTTGATGGATGGATTGATCTATAAGGTTGAATAAGTTAATGGATTGACTAATCCACTGGTTCAACTTAGTCAATGGATCAACTGACCTTAAGGGCTGACTGAGTTGATGGATCGATTGATCTGCAAGATCGACTAACTTGATGGAAATAAGATCTGACCAAGGATTCAACTAGGACTAGCCAGTACTCAAGGGCGCTAGTCGAGTCCTAGAAATTATCATACCTTCCCCCTTAAGTGGCAATGGTCCCCATTTCATACCTAAGAAGATGATGAAACTGTCCTCAAATTTGGTGAGAGAATACCACTTTGCTTGAGCTAGAAGTTGTCTTTCTTTGGCCACTTGAAATAAGGGAATGATTTACATCATTGTGTGACTTTATTACTATCCTAAAATGATGTCGATGGAAAGGGGACCTTGAACATCTAGATGGATGTATTATGTATCTGTTGAATTTAAGTCAATCTATTCCAATAGTGGACTTGTAAAATATGGTCAAAGCAAGTACACATTGAATACTAGATGTGAACCTTGGTAGTGTGGAATTGTGAGGTTAAAATAATTTTACACAATTTTATTAACGATGATGTAAGGACCATATCCTAAATATTCATCTTTTTGTATGACCCACGGAATATTTTTTTCTTAAGATGCAACTAGACCTGATCCCCAAGTTTGAATGAATGGTAAATATGAAGCTTGTCATGTTGGGCCTTAGAATTATTAGTATCTTGTTGCAACATCTCCTGTCCTTGTTTTTGAATTTCACAAACCCTATCCTTGATTGACTAAGTTGATAAGCACTAAGGGCTTAAATCCATAAAAGAATTCAAATGGAATCTTTCCTATTGAACTATGTTGTGCTCGATTATAGCTATGCTAGATGTATGGGAGACCTTCATCCCATGTTTTTCAATGCTTGTGGTTATATGTGCAGAGCAACTATACCACCATGTGATTCTTAACTTACATCTATCTATCTATTTAAGGATGGAACATGCTTGACATAGATAATTGTATATTAAGCTACTGCCATAGTGTTTTCCAAAAAGTGCCAACAAATCTAGAATCTTTGTCAGATATGATTGTACTTGGTAATCCATAGTTTTTTCGAACATGCTCGAAGAGGAGATATGTAAAGTGTTTTTTTTATAGTCTTCTTGTAAGGAACGAGAATCACCATTTTACATAATCTATTAAGCAATACTAGGATTGTTGATCATGTTGGTGTTTGGTGATATTATATCCAGTAAAGTAGTCCAAAGAAATTGATTCCCATTGTTGACTTGGAATAGGCAAGAGTGTATACAAACCTTTCCATCAATTCGATGGCTTGGTGATGACACAAGCCACACATGACTTGATATAGTTGTGAACATCTATCTTGATTGAAGGGAAATAGAAATACTTCTAGAGTATCGTGAGAGTAATTGCCACTCCAAAATGACCCGTTGCTTTGTTGTACTGTGCATCCCAACTAACATTCTATCTGTGCTCATCTAGGGCTACACAAAGTTGTCCTAGCTTATAAAACAAATTCTCCTTCATGTGACCTAGTGAAGAGAGATTAATTAACTGGTCTAAATTTGTCGATACACTCTTCTTCATATAGTCAAGGCCAAGTAATGGTGTCATAACTATGCATACCTAACATTATAAGGAGTGAAGTGATTGGTGGTCGGATAAGGAAATCAACTACTACATTGCTTTTCCTTTCAATGCTTAATTACAAATCAAAACTGTTGTAGGTAGCTAATCCACTTGAGTTTTCTCATCGTCTGTAACATAGACTATGATGGAGCGAACTGTAGAGGCTTATGGTTCATATTAATGACCATTTCTTTTCCTAGAATTTAGTGTATCCATTTCTTAGTGGTTGTACAATGGCATATAGTTCCCTTTCATAAGTTGAATATTTGAAAAAAGTATCACTAAAAGTTTCCAAATGGAACGTCGTTGAGTGACCTACTTGAGTGATCATGGTGACCATGCCATGGTTTGATGCATCAGTCCCAATTTCAAATGGATGATGCAAATTAGGTAGCATGAGCACTGGAGATGTGCAAAGCTTATTAGTTGAGGTATTCAAAAGCTTCTTGTTGTGTTGTGGTCCATTTGAAAATTAGCTTTCCACATCCCTTAGAGAACTGATTCATTGGCTAAGCTATGTGGTTGAATCCTAAGTGACACAAATTTGTGGTAGAAATTTGCTAAACCAATGAAATTCAGCTCATGAATGTTTCTTGGAGTGGGCCATCCCAGATAAATTGTATTTTTTCCGGGTCAACTCAAATTCCTCCTATGTCGATCACATAGCCCAAGTATTTGATGCTCTTGATTGCAAATGAACACTTCTCCAAGTTCAAAGAGCGTTTGTGTTGTCTGATAGTGTGAAGCACTTTTTGAAGCTGCAACAAATGCTTATCCCATGATCTGCTGAAAATAATTATTTCATCTAGACAAACAATGACATGTTTTCCCACAAAATATCTAAGAGCATAATCCATATATCTCATAAAAGTTGCAGGTGCATTACTTAAACCAAAACGCATGCCTAACCACTCAAATAAACCTTTCCCAGTTTGGTAAGCAGTCTTCTATACATCCAAGGACTCTAAATGTTATATCCAGTTGCCTACAAATTCTACATCAATCTTTCCTTCCAAATTTGGTATGTCCAAGTTCATTTGTACCTTGAAGGGGCGTAGAAGGAAGATCTCGTCAAGTTACTAACCAAATTCAAGATTAATGAACTATTAAGTCGAGAAAGGATCAAATTGAATGGAATGATGAATTAAATGGTAGAATCACCAAGAAGAATTGAATGGAATGATGGATTCAATGGAAGAATCACCAAAGAGAATGGATTTCCGTGCATGGAACTAGGCACCACATGTCATCACCAAGGAGCCTAAGAAGCCTACAAGGTCTCCACTACCAAACTCTAACCATACCAATACATGAAATCCTTAAACCAAGGTTAATAGACTTAGACTTAAACATAAAATAAGCAAGAGTCATGACAAAGTTAAGTACTATCATGTCAACCAAAAATTAAAAAACTCATGTAGTCGTAATCTCCTTTCTCAACAACCATCACTACTCATCCTCAAATGTCAACCATAATAACTTTTCTTTGAAAATAACACTCCTCATCCTCAAGGCTGATATTTATCAATTACACCGATAGGTGCTTATATCTTAGAACTTGGGTGGACTATCATTTATTCTTTTCCTAGATTGAAGGAGAATAGGACAAGTGTATTGTCCAGATTGATTTTATGATCGTCATTCAAAATTTGAAATAAACAATTATAAAAAATAATTGACAGCTGATGCATGGATAACTAGTAGATCATGCATAGATAACAGTTACTGACAGACAATCCATTTAACTTAAGAAGGTAACATGTAGCTGAGGCATATACAACAAACAATTACAACTAAACATGGAGAAGAAGCAACATATAACTTGTTCATGGCATTTAACTTGTGACCTATCCATATTCATCAACCACAAATTAATAGCTGTACTAGTAAGTAATAATAATTAATGTTCAAATCCAGTTCTTTGAGCTTGGCCATCAACCATATCATCTTTACACTTACATTATAATTACAACCTGACCTCTTCAACGTGTTACAGCGTCTACACACTATAATTGTTAATTTATGATATACAGGCTGAAGCGGAGTCAACGGTTGACTCCGCTTCTCTGCCCTCCGATGCCATGAACGTACATACTTTTTAAGCTCAGGCGGCTGAAGCTGATCGCGAACTTCGCAATACCTAACTCAATTCAACTGGTCTGACCAAGTATTATTATTATTATCCAGTAGCTTTTGTCTATACGGTCTGCGAATGTCATAGAAATTTTAATTAATTCTTATTGTTATAATTGGCTACGAATTTTTCCACCCGGAGACATAGTTACACCTCTTATATTCGAAGGCCGAGAACGAAGAATCCTCTTCCTAAGAACGTTGCAAAATTTGTAATCAGTTCTTATTTTATAATTAGCTATGAACTTGCCCCGATTGCAGGCATGAAAATAATTCGAGACGAAGGTGATAGAGAACCGGGATACATAGTTACACCTCTTATAATATGATCTACAAGTGTACAGTTATCTTCCTAAATTGAGGGAACGTATTACAAGTGTACAGTCAAAATCATTTCAACCAACGTCTTAAAAATATGATAAAAACGGCAAAGATTAAGACGTTTCCTGGCGTAGAAGGCGGCTGCTTAAGTGTTTTGCATTCAGGCGACAGTTTACATGATAACAAACTCCTCATATTATTCCGAAACATGGGGGAAGATTCTGCCCATCTGTTTAATCTCTTTTACGTGGCTGCCTAAGAAAGGAATGGTGGAATCGACCTGCAGTAACAGATACGATAGTGGGGACGTGGAATTCGCAGTTGCCGTCTGATAAGAAATATTTAAACCCTCAAAATCCCACACAAAACATTTTCACTGCCTACCTGCTAACTACCTTCAAGGATCGGAAGTGCTCCTTCAAGAATCGGAATTTAGGATCTGAAGCGCGGAATTAAGGTATGTCCCCTTTGCCTCAATTTTGAAATATTGGAATGTTACTTTGAAACAATCTATACGATAGCTCAGCCAGCTGCTTGATGTCAAATTTTGCTCGCTGGAACCTGCGGTCTGTATAAATTTTGTTAGTGTTTTTCTTTCACTGCTTGCCAAACTCGAACAACAAGAGTGTTTAGATAGTTTCTTTTAGAAAAAAAACAGTATTTAGGAATTTGGCTTGTTTTTAAAATACTGCTTCCAAGGGTTTTTGTTCTTTAAAGATATCGTAGTTTTAAAGTTTTTATTTACTGAATTCCCAACTAGTAATCTTAATTATATTATTTGACAATACATCTATTTAACCCTCAGTGAACTTAACGTTTTCAATTGCTATATTATTGTGCAAAAAACTAAGAAATGTTATATTATATTCCTGTTTAAATTAGGTTTCAAAATCTGCGTTTATATTTTTGACCTAAAATCTGCGGAGAGTTTAGTTTATGTAAAGAGAAAAAAGACATCACTTACATCAATACCTGTAGTCACGAATTTTTTTTTCTTTTCTTCCAATGAGGTTCTTTATTCATGTGCCAAACCAATATCTGCAATCCCTCCACGGAAATATTCTCTTGCATCACTATTTGCGCTTATATTTATGAGAGACTTAGTTTTTGGAAGTCATGAATGAGGTTTTATGTAAAGTTTATTATTGTCTTTTTTTTCGGATGCATTTGATTTCTCTTATTTTATGGTCATGGATTGCCTCGAAGATACAGATTCCAAAGTTTCTTCACAGACCTATTCACTTTGTTTTATTTTTATGTTAAAGGATCATCAATGTTCCCATATGTGGGCTCTTTTAGAGATCCATTAGCTCTTTGTTCAATTACAAATGGGAGGGTGGAAGTGAATTAAGTATTCTTTAAAGTCAAGGAGTAAAAGAGTAAAAATGTATTGAATATTAAATAATAATAAAATTTTCAAATACCTTTTGCAAATTCGTCTATCTAGTTTCTAGATAATGATTAGTTCCAGTTCCATCTATATAGATATTGATTATTTAAATAGATATGTTGTGGGGTATTTTTTTCGGCTTTTGCACAAAGTTATAGGTTTTTTAATATATATATATATATATATATTTAAAAAAATAAATAAATATTTTATAAAAATATTAATTTTATAATATTAATATTAATATTTTTTTCAATATTTTTTTTAATGCATGTTTTTTAACTTTATGGTTTAATATATATTTATACCCATAATTCATATAATTTATTGATGGCATAAATTAGTTCAATTTAATATATATTTATATTCAGAATTCATGTAATTTATTAATGGTATAAATTAGTTTAGTAATCTGATATTTTATAATTTATATTTTTTATTTTATCTATATATATATCTATATATATGTATATATAAATAATTTTTTACATAATAATTATTGCTAGATTCTAAAATTTAGTTTTCTAAATGTTTCAATATAATTTTTTAAGTGATTTATAATATATATTATTTTTTAGTTTATAGTTTATTAATTTATTATTATTTAAACAATAATAATAATAATTGTCCCAACGGTAGATAACTAAGGTGGTGGAGGAAGACCATGCCACCAGTCAAGCACAACTAAGAGGAGTAAAGTGCCACTATAGGTGACTAAGGTGGTAGAGGATACTGACCTTGCCATGATGCAAGACATGACCTTTGAGGCCACAACTGGAAGGAGTACAACACACTAGCTTGAGTTCTTTTCATGATAAAGATGAATGCTAACTTCGAAGGAGATGGAGGTACTTGTTTAGGGCTTGCATGCAAGAAAGGTATAGCCACTGCGAAAACATGTTGAATCGATACATCGATTGGGAACATATATTGTTTATAGTTGTTGAGGTTTTCAATGATTATTCCATAGTAACATAAGGAAATCAACTATAAAATTATTATGTTCAAGTTGTTAGATATCTCCTATGATAAATATCTAATTTTTATAATCAAAATTAACTCAAATTTATATAGTTTACCTTTAGTCTAATCTTTATAATCAAAATTAACTCAAATTTATATAGTTTACCTTTAGTATGATGGTTTTGGAAAATTATATTGTTTATATTTGTTAAGACTCTTTGGTGATATTCCATAATTATGCCATAGTGGTATAGGAAAAAGATAATTACTATAAAAATTATTATTTACAAGTTGTTAGATGTTTTTAATAATAAATTAAAATAAAAAACAATTCAAATTTATATAGTTTATATGGTTTTAAAAATTATATTGTTTATGATGATTATGATGATGATGGTAGTTAACATTTATTGAGAGAAACTTGGGTTTATCAGACTATGATATAATGTGGGTGTAGCTAGGACATTCTAAGAGAAAGCGACTTTCATCTTCAATGCTTATAGACTCATGGAGATGGCAGTAAATACTTTCTACCATAGTAGCATAATTCGTATGTATTGGTAGTTCGTGTACGGAAATTCAGAATAAATTCAAATTGGTCGAATATTAGATGTAGTGTAATAGGAATACAGATTCACCTTTTTAGGAAAAGTTAATTATTTAAACACTTAAAAACAAAAATATCATTCAATTTCATATTTTTTTATTAAAATAACTATTAATAACTTCTTGCCATATCTCTCACTTTGACCATATTTTTTATTTTTGTTTTTTAAATATATGTTTAATTTTATTATATAAATGTTGAGATTATATATATATATATATATATATATTAAATATATGTTTAATTTTATTATATAAATGTCTATGTAAATTTATGGTATATTTGTGAATGGTTAATTAAAAGTAAAATATATAAGTAGTATACTTCCCTATTTTATTCATATTATATTTTTTCATTACGTAATTTTTTCGTAAAGAATAGTATTTGTATCTGTATTCGTATTCCAATTATGCACTATACTTTCTACCCATGGTGTTTCAAGAATTGTCTAATGTCATGTTTCACAATAAAACTCAAGAGAGTTCATTTTTATCTTCCCTAATGATATAGGGAAATTAAATATAAAAATTACTATGTACAAGTTATTGGATATTTTCTATGATAAAATTATAAACTTTATAATCAAAATTAACTCAAATCCCTATAGTTAATATGATGATTTTGAAAAATTATATTCTTTATATTTGTTGACGGTTTCTAATGCTTATTTCATAGTAATATAGGGAAATTATTAATCGATGATCTATTCTAATTAACATAAATGTCCATTCAAATTTATATAGTTTATATTCATTTCCTTCAGGGTAGTGGTGTTTTTTCATTCCCAAAATCCTTTTGTTTCATTTAAAAGTAATTATAAACCAATGGTTAAGTTGTGAGTGCATACAGGTTTCTTAGTAATTAACTCTGGTTATCCTTCATTTCGTAATTACGGGAACATGGACATTCCTTCCTTTTGGAATTATAGGACCCATTCCATCAAATCTGGTTATCCTTCCTTTCAAAATTATGGGATCATGGACAATCCTTTCTTTCGTAATTACAGGATTCTAATCCATCAAAACTGGTGGTGCTCAGACAAACCTTCCTTTCGAAATTACAGGACCCATCCTTTATGAAGCAACCACTACAGTACACTGGACGATCGTTCCTTTCGAAATTACGAGATCATTATCCACTACTCATATCTTAGACAATCATTCCTTTCGGAATTACGGAATTTTACTCTAAGGGGCAACATTTAAGACTATCTTTCATTTCAAAATTACGGGATCATTTTCTAAGGATGATCAATCCCAACTGCGCCACTATAGTATCATCAACACTACTCCCCCTTTCGAGGGAAGTCCTTACGGACTACACCAATCTTGTCATAGAAGTGCTCAAACTTCACACGGGACAGAGGCTTAGTCAACACATCTGCAACCTGCTCATCGGTTCTCACATATTGGAGTTTTATAGCTCACTTCTGCACCATATCACGAATGTAGAAATACCAGATTTCTATGTGCTTTGACTTATCATGTAACATGGGGTTCTTTATCATCTTTATATACCTCTAGTTATCACATAGAATCACTGTGCTATCTAACTCTAGATCAAATAGACCTGATAACATCTTCCGGATCCATATGGCTTCACTACTGGCAGAACAGGCTGCAATATATTCTGCTTCTGCAGTGCTGAGAGCAACACTAGACTGTTTCCTGCTTAGCCATGAAATCATGGCTGACCCTAGACTATAACATCCACCTGAAGTGATCTTTCTGTCTAAGACACTTCCTTCCCAATCTAAATCTGTATAACCATTCAGTTGTAAGTCATGATCTCTAGTATAACTAAGACCATAGTCTATCGTACCTTTTAGGTACCTCATCACATGCTTTGTAGCTATAAGGTGAACACGTCTGGGATCAACCAGATACTGACTCAAGGTGTTCACAACAAAACATATATTTGGTCTGGTATTCGTCAGATACATCAATGACCCAATAATATGTCTGTATAGTGTCATATCCACTAATTGTGATGAAGTATCAAACAATAACTTCAAATTTGTATCCATGGGTGTGGCCATGGATTTACATTCCATCATATCAATTATTTTTAGTATTTCTACTGCATACTTCCCTTGGTTAAGGAATATTCCTTCTTGGCTCTTCCATACTTCAAGACCTAGAAAATAATGCATCAAGCCAAGGTCTTTCATCTCAAATTATGCAGTGAGATTCTTCTTTCACTTTGAGATGTGCTTCTCATTACATGCCAGGAATAAGTCATCCACATATTGTAATAATATGATAGGTTCATCATCCATAACCTTGAAGTAAAGGTTAAGATCAAATTTACTTTTGGTAAAGCCCAATCTCATTAGAAAACTATCAATTCTTCCATACCAAGCTCTTGGAGCTTCCTTTAACCCATACAGAGACTTCTTCAATTTGCAAACATGTGTCTCTTTGTCTTCAACTTCAAATCCTTGTGGTTGTTCTATGTACACTTCTTCTTCAATGACACCATTCAGGAAAGATGTTTTCACATCCATCTGGTGTAACTTCCACTTCATCGCGGCTGCAAGTCCCATGATGATTCTAATGGAAGTGTGCCTTGCTACAGGAGAAAATGTATCTTCATAATTGATTCCTTCCTTTTGAGAGAATTCACAATCCCCAAATCTATCTTTGTGTTTTTCAATACTTCCATCAGTTGCATGTTTTATCCTATATATCCATTTGGAAGGTACCACCCTTTTACCTTATGGTTTGGGAACTACGTCCCATGCATCATTCTTCATTATGGATTGGTACTCTTCCATTATAGCTTCTACCCATTCTTTATTTTGAATGGATTCTTCAAAACAAGTGGGCTCTTTGTCTACAAGGTCACAAATCAAAGCCACATAACTAGAAAATAGCTTTGGCTTCTTGCTTTCTCTGGAGGATCTTCAGGAGCTCCATACTTCTCTGCATATTGAATAATTTCACGAGCCCAAGATGGATTTATCTTGTGAGAAATAGTCATGGATGGAGGTTCTCGGGGCTCCAACATATCATGATCTTCTAGAGTCTCATCATCGAGAGAGGGTGCAACTTTTGTAACTCTGGGAGCTACATCTTCTTCATATACTTCTTCATGTTGGCACTTTCTGGATTTCTTGGGAGTTGCATCTTCATCAAATGTTACATCCCTGCTAATATCCATGTGATGATAGCCTGGTATATATATTCTGAAGGCCTTGGATACCTCACAGTATCCAACAAAGATTCCTTTCTTTCTGGAAGGATCCAACTTGGTTCTTTTCTCTTTTGGAATATGAACAAACACTGGACAACCAAATACCTTGAGATGAATTACCTCTAGTTTCTTTCCTATGAACATCTTTTCGATGGATTTGAACCCAAGTGCACTATGGGATAGTCTGTTTTGGACATATATAGATGTTCTTGCTGCTTCAATGCATAAGTGCATGGGAATATCTTGATCTTGGATCATAGTCTTCACCTCTTCCATAATAGTTCAATTCTTTCTTTTAGCAACACCATTTTGTTGAGGATTATAGGGAGTGGTAAGCTCCCTCTTAATCCTGGCATCTTTGCAAAAGACTTCAAATTCTTTTGAAGTATATTCTCCTCCATTATCTGACCCGAGTGTATTGATTTTTCTTTCTGAAAGATTCTCTATCAAGGTTTTGAATTCCTTGAATTTTCCAAATACGTCATCTTTTGATTTCAAAAGGGAAATCCAAGTCTTTGAAGAGTAATCATCAATGAATGTGACATAATATAGATACCCACTTAAAGATGTTGAAGGCGTTGGACCACATACATCTGAGTGAATAAGTTCCAATATCCCTTCAGTCTTGGTGTCACTCTTCAAAAATGGATTTTTTATGTTCTTTCCTTTTGCACATTCTTTACATATTCCTTGATGATCAATATTCATATTAGGTAACCCTGTTACTACCTTTCTTGCTTGTGGTAAGGCTTTGTATCTTGTGTGAGCAATCCTTCTATGCCATAGTTCACATGGACTTGTAGTATCATGAGTCAAAGTTGCTTATGAATGTCCTTTTAGTTTATATAAATTCTTTTGTCCCAATAAGAACTGCATATTCTATAGATTTTCCTCTAGGCCACATGAGAACTTCACCATCTATAAAGGAAACCCTAAATCCTTTGTTATCTAAAGCTGATATAGAAAGTAGGTTCTTGTTTAGGCCTGGTACATATAGTATATCTTTCATATTCATCGGGGTTCCTAAATCAACCTTATAAGTGGCTTCTCCTATTCCCTTAATGGGTTATTGATAATCATATCCCAGTGACACCTTCTGAGCGGAGTTCTTTTCTTCAAGGCTGGAGAGAGTCTTCTTATGACCTCTCATGTGCTTTGAAGCACCACTATCAATTAGTCATGTGTCATTTCCAGGTGTCACGGACCTGGAGAGAGAAGAGAATAAAACATATTCTTCTACTTCTTCCGTTGCTAACATCCTGGGAGGTTCTTCTTCTTGTTCTTCTTCGACTAAATGAGCATGATGTCTCTTGTTACTCTTATTCTTGTATTCTTCTTTTCTCACTAGACAATATTTGGAATATGTCCCATATTATCACAATGATAAGATTGATAAGAAGATAAGTCTTTTTTCTTGTAGTTTCCCTTCTTGTACTTCTGAAATTTCTTAGGAGGATGAAACTCCTTATGAGTTTCCTTCTTGTAATGAGGTTTTTCCTTTCCTCTTTTAGTATGGGTAGCTAGATCTTGATCATCATCTATGAGTAGTGCTTCTCAATTTTCCACTCTATCTTCCTCTTGAACACATTCTTCCCATACAGCTTCAAATTGTAGAAGTTGTCTGGATAAAAGAATCCCAATGTCTAGTAAGACCATTGAGAGCGGTCATCACTAATTCATTTTCATTAAGCTTGTATCCAATTGCTTCTAGTTGTTCTCTGAATTGAGAAACCATTGTAAAATATTCTTGGATGGATTCACCTTGAATCATCTATGTACATTTGAGTTGAGTTCTCAAATTCATCTTTCGATTAATGTTTCTTCCTTCATACATTCTTGACAGGGCATCAAACATCTCCTTTGGAGTTTTCTTGGATGAAAACTGAGGAATTAAGTGATATTTAATGGAGTCTTCTATGATCCTCTTGTCTCTAATCATGTCCTTCTTATGCTTTTCTTTTGCTTCAACTTCTTCGAGTTCTAGCACAACTTATTTACCAAACTTTGCAAGATCATTCTCTTCTAGAATGATTCCAATTCTATATTTCCAAGAATGGAAATTTTCTATGCCTTCCAACTTGTCATCAAGCTTAGTACTTGGGGCCATCTTATCTCGGAGAGGAGAGAATAACAACAAATTTTTTTTTCTTCTCAAAAATGAAAACTAAACTCACCAAAATATGTGCTTGACTGAGGCAAGTATGTTGGTACATTCTATTTCTAAAGACTCCAAAATTTCACCCTTCACACTGGACTTGCGAAATTATGGGCTGCAATTTCTGGTTTTTCTGGTCTAAAGTCAAACTAGGGTTTAACTTTCTAGAATATTTAGCCACTGAAAAACTTCGATATTGGTTCCAACAGATGCGTCTTGGAGTGGCACACTTCTCTATGCCACTTGCACTAAAAAATTCCACTTTGGTAAGAAACCCTAATTTTCATGCTCGAAGAAAGAGAGAGAGATTTACCCTAGTCTAAGTTGCTCTTTTTAGTCTAGCTCTGATACCATGTTAATATTATATGCTACTAAAGACTAAATTCTAACTTCATGAGCATTTAATACATTTTCACAATAGCAGCATAAATAGGATCCCTAAAAGATACACAATCACAAGGTGCACAACAATTTATCCTGGGAAACCCTCAAGGGGAAGAAAACCCAACAAGAACTTCCTCAATATACATTACCAAAGTACAATTCCCAAAAATAAGTCACAAAAAAGCGAGACAAAAACCAAACTCTAGAGCCAAGTACAATCCTCCTCCTCCTTTGCACTCTTCCTCTGTCCTCTAGTGCGCAATGCTTGAGAGAGTGAATGGTACAAATGAAAGGAAGACACTCTCTATTTATAATTTACTTTTCACTTGAATTTTAACCTAACTAGGTAGGCCTCACTAATTTAATTGGGACGAACTCTCTACGAAGACTCAATTAATGTTTATATTACATTCTTTTGGGTACTAATGACCCGACTTACAATGGAGGTTCTACCTCATGAATTTTACATGACCTTTTACATTAATGACATCTCCCGAAGGAGGAATAATACAAGTAGAATATTCTTTGAAGTTACATTCATTCAACAACCCTTGATCATTTATTTTCATCACTTGTGTTCTCTACATCTATTGGGTCATACTAATCATCATCATGGTTTATTGCATCATTGTCATCCCTAGGTTATCCAGTCTTCTCTAAGAGAATCAAACCCTAAAAAAATATCCTTCTCCTACCTACCCATACATGTAAAATCCCTAGTCCAAGAATAACAAACCCAAGAATGTAGAAGATACTCCTTTGATATGCCAAGTCTCCTTACCAGGATTTCTTATCCCTAGTATAAATTGTGCACTTGTCTTGATGAGAGGATGTGTAAAGTTGTGTAATAAATGTGAAGTTCCAAATTGTATTTATGCTAGTCCAATGGACCAACCTTTTTCACTGGAGCCGACATGTACTCTTCTGCCTAAGACGAACTTACATTTATGGTTGGATAGTCTTCACAAAAACCTTCATATCTTTTGATCTATTTGGATTTAGAGGGATTTCTACACCATCAGAAAGGTCTTGGAGTAAGGTTTCCAACTATGTATAATATGTCACTATTTGACCATATCTTTAGGGTGCAAAACGCCTCCAAATATAGGGTATCCAAACTAGGCATCTTCAATGCGCTTCATGTGTTCATCAAGGGGATTTTTCTAGGAATATTCAAGACTTATTTCAAGGAATTTGTAGGGATTATTTTGGATATTGAATGTAGCCTTATCATCACCATTGGTGGGGGATTCAAGGAATTTGACATCAATTATTACCTCAATCAATAATGTTATCAGTCATATTGACACTTCTCCCTCCGTGACCACACTGCATCGTCGGTCACACAAAAGGACCTTATGGATGGAAGAGCCTAATTGACCATAGATGGTTTGGACCCAAATATTACAATACACTCCTCATCATAACTATTTTTTGTGAAAGTATTTTGAGCCATAAACTCTACTCTCCTATTGGTCAACTCGTAGGTCAACCGCGGGAGTCTATACTGACAACCTGTGGGTAACACCTAAAATTTGCACCCGCTTATTGCTAGACACTAAACTTGCGAGTCACTCGCTTGTTGTATAGAGACACACCCCGCGGATATCTCTAAATCACGAAAAAAATATATTAAAAGATTGATTAAGTATTAGTTATGGCAATTATCCTAACTACCATAACCTCCCGAACAAATTACCTTTCGAGCCTATCCTCTCAGCCTTGCTATAAATACAGGGAGAGGGCCTTGAGAAAGGCGGAACCATTGTTTGTAAGTAAATGTTGGATAAATATTCATTGAAGGGAGAGGAGCAAGGATATCGGGGTCAGCTTTTGATAGTGCAAGATACAGCGTAGGTATAGCTGGTTTCCATTAATGCAAGTAATACAAGAGATTTTCCTTCCTATGAGATTTGTCTATTTTATGAATCTATTTTATTGAATCTTTCATATTTGCTTATATATGAGTTTCATGCTAAGTTATTCGTCTTTTTTTAGCCAAAATATTTGAGAACGGTATCTTGTTCATTGTAGGCTCTTCATCTGGAGCAGTAGAGTAGAGGAATAAAGCGTAAAGCTTGGGTCAGACTTCAGTTATCCAAGTATGTGTTTTAGCTTTAAACCCTAGTTATTTCTTGATTAAAAGAAGAATTTCATGATGTACTTCTTTTAATCAATAAAGAACTAGGGTTTAAAGCTAAAACACATGCCTGGATAACTGAAGTCTAACCCAAGCTTTAAGCTTTATTCCTCTTCTCTACTATTCCAGATGAATAACCTGCAATGCAAAAGATATCATTCTCAAATATTTTGTCTAAAAAAAGATGAATAACTTAGCATGAAACTCATATATAAGAAAATATGAAAGATTCAATAAACTAAATTCATAAAATAGACAAATCTCATAGGAAGGAAAATCTCTTGTATTACTTGCATTAATGGAAACCAACTATACCTTCTATGTATCCTGCACTGTCTAAACCTAACCCTGGGATCCTTGCTCCTATCGCTTCAATGGATATTTCTCCAACGTTTCCTTACAAACAATGGTTCCCCATTTCTCAAGGCCCTCTCCCTGTATTTATAGCAAGGCTGAGAGGATAGGCTCGAAAGGTAATTTGTTGGGGAGGTTATGGTAGCTAGGATAATTGCCATAGCTAATCCTTACTCAATCTTTTAATATTTTTTTTCGTGATTGAGAGATACCTGCGGGTGTGTCTCTAGACAACAAGTGAGTGACTCGCAAGTTTAGTGTCTAGCAACAAGCGGGTGCAAATTTTAAGTGTTACCCGTGGGTTGTCAGTATAGACTCCCGCAGTTGACCCATGAGTTAACCAATAGGAGAGTAGAGTTTATGGCTCAAAATACTTTCACAAAAAATAGTTATGCTGAGGAGAGTATTGTAATATTTGGGTCCAAACCATCTATGTTCAATTAGGCTCTTCCATCCATAAGGTTCTTTTGTGTGACCGACGATGCAGTGTGGTCACGAAGGGAGAAGTGCCAATCTGACTGATAACAAACAATATCTACCTTTATCATTAATGGAAACACTCATACATTCTCCCCATGTTATCATGCTCTCCATGGAATCATGCTTTTGATCTTTCTCTTCCCCTTTGACATCAATGGAAAAGGATGATTCTTGAATATGATCCCACTGCAACTTCCTTGTCACTATCTCTTTCCTTTGTGGATGCTCCCCTGAACTCATGGTGCTCAATAGTATTTCACGTTTATTTTCATTCTTCTTATCCTTTCCCTCCTTTTTTTTACTCACGGAGATCTTTTGTGTGGCTTTATCACTCTTTCTCTTCACTTCATTCAGGATATATATGTTATTTGGTCTTGTTGTTGCTGTTGCAACCGATCTTCATGAGTCTTCTTCTCTGCTTTCACATTTTGTGGCATCAAATTTTAGATTGTATCCCTAATCACATATTTTGTTGACAGAAAGGATATTATGCTTCAAATTTTCAACCAACAAGACATTTTCTACTTTTATTTTTTCACTTTTAAGACTCACTATACCTTTTCCAAGTATCTTGACATATGAGTAATTTGCAAATGCAACACTACCGCTGTTTCCTTTCTTTAGATTGATGAATTTGTTTTGGTCCCCTATCATGTGTATTGAGTAACCACTATTTATGTACCATTCATCTTCTTCATCTTCAACAAGTAATGCTAGTTGAAAATATTCCTTGTTTGAATTTTCTTTCTTAAACTGCCATATTGTAGTTGTTTTCTCTTTGTTTTTGATAGGCACATATTATTTATCTTTCTAGTTTTCACTATCCATCCCATATTATTTTAGTTGAGAGGCCATCCCAAGATGGGAATGTATCCACTAAGAGGAAGGTAACAACAAAATCTTTAGCAAGATTCTTCAGCAAGGTCTAAATGCTAAACCTTTGGCCAAGGCTAAACTATAAGAGTTTATATTCAACCAAAATCTTAGCTGTACTTATAATTGTCATGTTATTCAAAATAGTAATCTTGGCTGTGTAAATAATTAATTTCCTTTCACAGTCATTAGGCATGGCTTATAAGTAATAAGTTTTGCTCCTTAAAGAAAAGCATAACTCTAGTTCATAACCAATGACCTTAGTTATACCTTATAGACATGATTACTACATGAGTGAAGCTTGGTTCAATTATTTAAAGTTCTTCTCCTGGTTGTTTATAGATTATAGAGCTCTCATGTTCCCTTAGTAACTAGAGTAACAAGTATAGACACATTATACTCTTCAACACTAAATTAATATATAACAAGTATGCATGTCTTAACTAAATGTAATATCCCGAATTTCGGACTAACTATTTCTGTTGTTATATTGGGCCACGGCCCGAGCACATATGTTTTATTTTGAGTATTGGGCATGAGACCTAGCACCTACGATTTATTCTTTTATATATTTCCATACTAGGCATGGACCCTGACTAACTTCTTTATTTGAGTGTATACTGGGTGAGGAGGCCCTAGTGTTTTGATGATGTTCTTCAGTTTTGATATGGGTACAAACCCTAATATACTGAGATGATCTTTTGTTACTTACCATGCAAAGGTATGATTTTTACATGATTGACTTAGGTGGTGTGTTGAGCATGGACTCAGAAACACACAGATGACCTACGTACTGCGCCTAAACCCCGATGTACCTAGAGGAATGTTTATGTACTGGGAGTAAGCCCTGATGTACATTGAGTTCTAGGCATAAGCCCTGGAGCACTCCAAGCTTGATAAATGAATATAAAATCCGAGGCCACTTAAATATTCTAGATGTGCCTCACAACCACCTTCTAGCACTAGAGTTGAGCAGGAGGCTCTGGAATTGCACTAGCGTAACGCCCATGTGAAAGTGTTGAGTTAAAAGGCTCTGAAGAGCACTCGGGGTTACTAGATCTCAAAAGTGTTGAGTCAAGAAGACTCTGAATAGCACTTCTATGTTTCATCACATTTATTCAAATTGGATAAATGAATCTTTTTCTATCTATTATTAAGTACTACGGGAACTACCATGTTAAATGAGGGAATCCAACATGCAAGAGAGAGTCTAGAGGTGCCTATCCTAGCTTACCGAAAGACCATCCAAAGAAGTGGACCCTGTCCTTAAAAATTAAAAGAAGTATCATGTGAAGATACATAATAGAAGATAATTACCTTGACTTAAACTATGGATTGACTAAGAGTAGTCTTTTATGAATAACATAAAGGTCTCAAAGCTAAAACATTATTATTAAAGAGCTTTAATAATAATGATGTTATTATTTAATTATAAATATATTTATCGTATATAGTTTATGCATAGTGGGCCGCCACATTATTAAATATTGTTAATAATGTATTTAGGTTGAAATATAATTATTGTTATTACTATTATTATAAAAATATTAAGTTAAAATCACTTATAGTTAAAACAAATGTAAAGTCCTAGTTCAGGAGGACTAGGTACTTTAGTAAATAATATCTTTTAAATATTAATTATTTAATTTAAAAGAAACTAAATAATTATTCCAGCACTCATAATTCAAGACTCCCCTACATAAAGGGGGAAGATCCCAAGTTTGGGGGGGCATATTCTTATTATTCATTATCATTCACTTATGGTAATTAGAGAGAATTCTCTGCTCCAAGAACTGAAGCAGTCCCATACAATATTTTTCCAAATCTGAACGAACAGTGAACCTAGGGCCTCGATATCTTATTGCATGTTGGAACCAGCTCAAGGGGATCCAGTTAGAACCAGGAACGGTCTAAGATTCATGGTTGGTAGGAACATGGTAGCCCCAAAGTTATCCAGCTAAAGAATCATTCAGACAGGTCAGCTAAGCAAAAAGGTTGCTGTACTAATTATTGTTTGAGTGTGTAGGCTTCTACAGGAGTAGGTCAAATTCCAAGACAACCAAGTATGAACTATTAACCCAGCTATTTCAAGTTATATTGGCAGCTAGGCACTTAGATTAAACTTATTATTATAATACTATTTTTTTCCTTAAACTTTTATAGCATTTAAAATTTATGATAGAGCAAGGGCCTTCATACATAGGCTCTTGTGTTGGGTTTATTATAGGCATAAAACTCTGTACCCATAACTTTATTAATTCAAAACCTTGTTTTAGGAACCACCAGGAGGTCTAGCAGGTCTAGCCAAGCTAGCCTGTGCTAGACAGCCAAGCACATTGAAACTAGAACCCTGTCTTTTATTTAATTTAGACAACAAAATTCTTTTATTCTTGTCATTGTTATGAAATCAAATTGCTTCCAGACTGATATTTATGTTTTCAATACTGTTACTCTTATAAAAACCTAGAAAGTTAACCACAGTCATGTTAGAGATATTCTCTTTAAAAAAAAAGGAAATTATAATTTCATAATATTCTTCCCAAAATCCTATCGAATACATTATACAGTAGTGAGAACGTATTATAAAGGATTTTCAATCTTTTCAAACATCAACGAAACCTCTCAAATCCATATCTACGATTTCAACCAACAATCAACCCACTACAACAAAAACACAACACACATTGCAAGGATCGAATCCCACAGCCAAGCAAGTATCCACTTATCATAAACTATATTTCTTTTAGCACATCGAAACACAAGTCAAGAGATCAAACCCCATTAACGTTTTCATGTAGACCCTACTATCTTACAAATCGCCAACAACATAGTATTAACGTGCAGACCCTTTTTCTTTCAAACAATCAAAATGAACAATAGCTAGGGTCACATCTTCCCTTAAAATGTAGGAGTATTTACAAGCTATATTTCTACCAAGAATCCTGACGAATATCACCTTCCACATAACCAAAAACCACATCTAACCAAACATTACGCTATCATTTAGCAACAACATACAGATGTTCATTAAATTCAAATGCAGGTTAAGGGATCGAATCCCTCTACTATTCTTCATTAAACCCCTTTCTATTTATTAAAACCACCAGAAACACAGCAGTAAGAACCATAAACTAAAATTCTCAGGCTTATAGATAAACAAGCATAAGCGTTACGATTCTCCTATCAACACATTCTTTATTAAACAACTAAACAATACAAAGATAACAGAACTACGATTGTTCACTTAAATACTTAACCGAGGATCTTCAGAACAAGAGAAACGATAGCCAAACACAAAGGGAAGATAAATATTAACCATATAAACTCCATAAAAAAAACGTAGAATATCTACATTCTTTTACATCTCATTAATACATGTTCAAAGTCCAATAGAAAACACAGGTCATTGTATTGCTTCCCAAAACCAAAAATCCATACAACATGAGTTCATCACTCCTCTAGAGAGGCTTAGAGTTTCCACATAACCAAAATGGCCAATCCTTTTACATCCAACTGAAAACCCTCCAGGGTTACTCTCTTTTAAAAGCAAATAACACATCCATAAACCAGTCCAGCCAAAGAAAACCTCCTCAGGTTTTCTCAAAGCAAAC
Organism: Larix kaempferi; assembly: GCA_027924585.1. Taxonomy (NCBI): domain Eukaryota; kingdom Viridiplantae; phylum Streptophyta; class Pinopsida; order Pinales; family Pinaceae; genus Larix; species Larix kaempferi. The sequence goes on from BSBM01000343.1 coordinate 5,450,720, forward strand.
TAGTGAGCCAAAGGCCACACAAAATCCCAATTAGCAAAACAATACACCCTCGGGAGATGCAAGAGGCAGGAGCAAGGGTTTGGGAAATATGGACTTACTATTTCCCAAGCCATCCAATGCCAAGGGTGTTGACCACCCGGTAGCCGTCCATGTAGAGAAGGAACGACACTAACCTGCCACCAAAATCACCATTTCGAGGTTAAATACTGAGATAAGAATTTGTGCCGGTTAAAGTCAATGCGAGAATGAGCTTAATGAAAATGGGGACATTACCTGTCGCATGAGCCTTCCTCTGCAACTTCAAGACAAGCAGCCAATTGGTGCTCTGACCCCAAGCGAAGCTCAGGTTAGAGCATAGACCCCTCAAATGCATCAAACAATAACCAAAGCCAAGTGAACCACAAAAGCGATAGTAGCTGGTGTAAAAACCCCTTGCATAGTTGGAAGCAAGAGCCATGTGAAAAATCATATACGGTATTTAATGTTTTCACCAACCCCACAAATAAGTCAATATTCAACCCTGTTCTCTATAGTGGAGGATCGTTGCTTGTTTTAGTGATATTTAAAAAGGATCTCAAAGTGCCAACCCTTAAACCTTTACACCTTTTAGGCTTAAGTGTTGTGAGGAATAAGAAGTAGATACCCTAGGAAGGTTCCCTCATAGGCATACCTGAAAAACCGAATTACAAATAAAATGCATTAGCGAAACTCGCTAATTAAGTCCAAACTCCCAAAAATTGCACCTTACCTCTCGGTTGTAGGGTCTATCAAGGTGAGTAAGTATTTTTTATTTTTTTTGAAACACAACTGAAAGAATTATGAAATATAGTCGACTCAACATCCACCAAATTTATCTATAAAAATAAATGACTGAAGTATAATTATTAATCACCATTATTTTTAAAAACCACATACCACATATGAATTGATACAATAGTGCCACTCCCTTAAATGTAAGAATGTTTACCTAAAGATTCTATTCAGTAAAACCCCACTACTTTTATGAGTTTATCACATCGTCTTCACACAACACATCTCATCATTTACTTATACTAAGTTCGTCATATCTAGCACTATCATCGCCAATATACTATTGACTTCCAATCTCTTCTTATTCAACCAATGCATAAATATGACTTCCACTTATTTAATAAACAAAAATACAATAATTATATTCACTGAAGATTAGAGGGTTCACATTTAATTTCTTCCTAATACTTACCTATATATATACTCCATTCCATATAATCAAATGACATCAATTGGTTAACATTTGCCTAATCATTTCCCAAACAAATAGTATTACAATTCCAACAAATCAACATTCCCAATATTTTTACATGAGATGATGTTTAACTTCTATTAGTCACATGTATTGTATTGACATACCTAAGATTATTCCATAATGTAGGGTCTCTTACCTAGAGTAAGCGGCACATACCTTCAATGATCAAGAGCATTTTTAATTATAACAAAAAGAAAATTGTATTGACAAATTACAATCACTTTCAAAGGGGCATTCTTAATATGACAAGGAATTGTATTGCTACCTTATAACTGCAAATCAATGATAAGGAAAGAGTACTTTCCATACTAAGGTCTTAATGGGTATAACAAAAGCGATAGGGATGATTTTGTATACATGATAATTTTGTATGACATGATAAATTTTAAAGCTTACACTTGATTATCATTTACTAACCATCTTTTTAGAGTCGGTTGTTAATATTCCAAACAACAGGTATCAAGGAGACGAGCTGTCCCTTACTGAGGTACAGGTTTGACTGATAGCGCCCATAAGGCAGGATCTCCATAAAATAACACATTAATCTTATGTCCAACCTATCAACGATACATGGTGACTTTCGACAGAGACTAGACATATGAAGGAGAAAAATCAATTATCACCCGAGTACCCAAAAAAAACCACTCAACGCGAAGGTTATTAAAGCATTTGCTCGGTTTTCTCGGTCTTCCATTAAATTTTTGGGCGAGTGGTTGGACTTGTTAAGTAATGGTCTGAGATTAATAGACAGAAATTTAAAAGCATTGAGATCTGATTAACTCTGAAAGTTAAGGATTGGAAACAGAGATGCACGCCAAGATTTGGGATTCGTAAACCACAATTTTTAAAGTCAATATGCCAAGGTTTATTTTTAGGAAATGGTGAAATTGAAACTGGAATTAATGCCAAAGTCTTAGTTGCAAAACTATAGATTAAATGAAAACGCCCAATCGAGAAGTTGAAACCACATAGCGCCAAATCTGAATTCGATACTATAAATTTAAAAGAAATCGAAAATACCAAACTCAGGGCATTTCTGAAAATAAAAGACATCAAGTCTGGTTTACAAAGGGGATGCAGAGATTTAGGAAGAACTCAGTCAGTAGAAAAAAAAAATGAAAAAAAACACAGAGTTATGGAGAAATATAGATCTCGGTCGAATCACCCTCACGCAGTGCATAAAATGAGGATTGGGTCTCAGTTGATTTTACCAAATCGCAGAGCTTAAATGAGAAAAAAAAATAGATCTCGTAAAAATTCTATCAAATTGAAAATCATAATATTAGATTTAGATCTCAGTAATTCTATCAATTTGCAGAGTACGAAGTGTGAAGTAGATCTCAGAAGGTCTTATCAAACCGCAGAGTATGAAATGGGGATTAAAACAATAGTAACAACAACTCAAAAATCGAACTCTAAAAGAAAAATGTTGGCATAGCGAATTGATAGTACAAGATCAAGCCAGATTTGTAGATCAAAATCGATCTCAGGGCACAACATAAGGTAATCGATGGCAGGGTTTAATAATTGGAAAGACCGTGGGATCGATCCGATTCAAATGACCTTCGATGCAATCGCAAAGATTTATAAGTTAAAAACAATTAGAAAAGATATGGGAATGAGTAATCTGGGCATGATATAATTTTAAACAATATATAACCAGACTTTTAACCTTGCAGAGCAGCCTACTTCATTTACACACAGGGTAGTAAGCCGAAAGTTTAATAGACCGAATTCTAAATCAAGGTTTCAACATTTATTTTTTTGTATGCCAACAAGATTAAAGAATATTTACAAATAAAATGGAGTTCTACAGGAAAGCTGGACTACTCATAATCCAATATTTCTAACTCTCATGTCCTTCAAAAGAATCTATTAATCACATGTATAATCAACAGCATTATAATTTCTTGTGATACTAGATCGATTTTTTTTTAAAAGAAAACAGATCTAAAATAGTAGATTCAAATACTGAAAATAATATAAACAAGGTATTGAATCTGATTTAATTTATTGAATTCAAGGTCGAATGTCTGTTGTAGTTGCAGCTGAATCCGTGCTCTAGTCGACCCACTTGATGAAGGTACCGACAACCCTTCGGTTGACCACCCTACTGTATTGAGGTTACTCTTCTTCACCTCGAACCCCCGAGCTAATGGGGTCATAAGAAAACATAAGCTAGCCTCTTGAAAGGATCTCCCAATCTCCGTTCCGGCTAATCCCAACTCCAAGGATTATAGTATAATCCGATATTATGATGACCATCCATCATTAGGGAGCAAAAGATCCCCTTCTCTCCTTCACCTCCCTCATTATATAGCAATTCCTTGTGTGCCATGTGTCTGTCCATGCACATATTTAATTTAATTTAATATTTTAATTTCAAATATTCTCAAATACATGTGTCTCAATGTCTTTAATATGCACCTAATTCCCTAAATCAGTGGAAGTTAAATGTAGGAGAGTTCTACTCCTCTTTTGTTTCTCAAATAGTTTACTAATTACCTTTTTAGTAAACCTGTTATTTTTATTTAATTTATTTCTTTTATATAATAAAATTTATAAAAGAAATTTGTTTCTTTTGTTAAATAATATATATATATATATTTAAAAGCTTTTAGAAAATTAATAATAATTTATATATATATATATTCTTTGTACTTCTTTTATTCTTTACTAGAATATTCTCATTTAAAGTTAACTCCTATTAGTGTTTAATGCTAAAAGAACTTCTACAGAGACTTCTAGTTTAACTTTTATTTTATTCTTCCAATAAAGTAGACAAATAAAAATAGTTTAGGCTAAACTAATAGTTTTGTTTTGTTTTTCTTCTTTTCTCTTAACAATAGAATAACAAATATTATTTTCTGGTAATTGTCTTTCAATTTAGGGTCACATGAATTTATCTTCGATGAGTTCTCAATTTCTTTCTTTAAATGCCATTATCTTTTCTTGTCCAGGTGCCTCTTCGACGGGCCCTTCCGACAGTTTCATTTCTTCCTTCTTATGGGGAGTACTGCGTAGCGACTGGGAACCGTTACCGCGATCTCTCAACTACGCTCCTTGGAGACTAAGGGATGTTGAGGGATAAGGCTCTCCTTATTGCACGCCCATCAACTCATCGTACACGACCAAATCATTATGGCCTTTTTCGTACGTCATACGCTTCCCCGGGTGAGCTGAAACGGCTTCACCCGTGCGTGGATTGCTAATTCAGGGTCGACAGTCAGTCATTGTACGCCTAAGTGTTCTTTCTATTCTTACGACCCCGATAATTCCATTGTGGGTCAATCGGTAAATCGTCTTACCTGCCACTGCACACACTCAAACGCATATTAGTAGCGCTGCAATATAAAACATTTATATCGTTCTTTTCAGTATCTCAGTCAGTCAAGTCTACTAAACATTCATCATTTTAACATTATGCTTCTGTCAGTCGATCATGTTATTTCATCTTAGTTAGTCGAGTATAAAACAAATCATCATTTTCATTTCAAGTAAATTTCAACATTCATCATTTTTCATTTTCTCACTCAGTCGAGTATATTCATAAATCATCATTTATCTAACCATTTTCATTTCGCATATAAAATCTAAAGCAATCTTTCATGGTCCAAGTTTTTATAACTCCGGGTCATTTCAAACTAGTGCCCTCAATAGTCAAATCAGTCATAGGTCTCAAAAGTAGTCTGATCAATCATGGGTCTCAAATAATCTAATCAATCATAAGTCTAAAATAATCAGAATCAAACATAAGTGCTGAGGCGGGCATTACATCGGCAACTCTGCTAGCGGTACTTTCCCCCTTTTTGAAAACACCAGTGTCCCATCATGGCCCTCAAACTATCATCAATAGGGTCCATCTCGCTTGAGGATATGAATTTGACTTTTATAAGTATGCACATGACTTCTTAAAACAGTAACTACGAGATTCTCATTATAATTACTCTAGCATTTGTACACTTGCGACAAAATTACATTTTCTACCCAATACATTGCTTCCGCAAAGCTGTAAGAATAACAACCAGTAAGATCATGTTACTTAGGAAACTAAAACTCTTAAAATGTCACAAACAAGTACCAGTGTAGTATTTTTCTTATCAGTGTTGAAGTTAATTTACAAATCATCACCTCTTAAATAGTTTTATTGGAGCAATGAAAAAAATTTAATTTTTACTATTTTTAAGGACATTACACTAAATTATATATCAATGAATATATTTCAATCTAGTAGAGAGGGAGAGATGAATCCTCTTAAGAGGCAACTCCTCTCTTAGCTAAATTAAAAATAATATATTTAAATATTAACAACAAAAAAATATTATCATTTGTTTGAAGTTGGATCTTATTGAAAGAACGAGATTGTCCCCTTTTTCCAACATCAGTTCCAGTTGGAAGTCGGACCATTTCACGTAATCATTGAATTAATTCTAACAAAGGTTCGAACTTGGAGTCGACTTTCTCTCCAAGAGAATTTTCTCACCACATAATAGTTTTAGCCAAAGGTTCATTATTGGAGGATGCCAATTAGTTTTAGGCATTGACTTTGTCCCTTATTACACAGAGAGATACGAGTAAATATAATGGGGATCTATGGGGAAACGCCCTTTGCAAGTAGACATTATATGATAAAGATAAAAGTCCACATTTCTTTGTTAAGAGGTCATTTCCCTCGTAGACGAGGAGAAACAATAAACAAAAAGGGATTGGGCATGACCCATTTCATTTCACATTGAAATGTTCTTAGCACTAACCAGCAATATATATATATATACTTACTTACTTACTGATCTCCCTTAAGGAGAGGTAGTCCATTTCCTTGTACATAGAAATATATGATTAAGATCGAATACAAGCAAAATATACAATATTTTCAAAGGGATATTTCCCTCCTACAAACAACAAGTAAACACATGTCGGCTATTCACTTTGGAGACCACCCTTCTATTTGACACATACTTTATAAAAATATTTACTAAAACCACGGAATGAGGGGAGTGATAGTCATATATGATGTATACTTAAAAGAATGAAGATGAGGAGAATCAACTTCTCAACCATGGAGACTTGCTCTTATTTTGTTATGGGATCAAATATGAAGGAGGCTTCCATTTAACATCCTTTCTCCTCCAAGGTTTCTCTCCCTCCTCAATACAAAGCCATATGAAATTATATTATGGAAGAAGTAGGGTATCCTTGCTAGAAACTGCTCCTCCATCTCTTGAATAACAATGTCCTTCTTAAATGGAGCATTTCCCCTCAGTTCATATCCAAAACTTGATCATTTTTTCTTCTTATATATGGTTTCTTTATAATAGAACTGATTAATAGTAATTATTAGTTTCTAAAGTTTATAACATAGTTTATTCTCCAACAAATAAGAAAACCCTAAAACTACTACCTCTCTCCTTTATCAATATAATTCTTATTTTAAATGAATATATCATACTATTTTCCCACAAGTTACACATTTTACTTTTTTATTCTCCTTAAGCATATTTATAAAATAATAAATGTTTATAGCATAATGCATATATTTATTTATCTTTATTCAATATTAGTATGAAAATAATGTCGTACTTAGCCCTTTTAGGGTACATAAAATAAAAAACATCCTCTTTAACATAAGGAGGAATTTCCACATGAATTATATTTATTTCTCCCTCTCCTTGTAAATATGCAAAGGTAATTATAATTTAAATTATTCCTCTTTACATGATTGGTTTATTGATCACATTTATTGTGAAATCAATGATGTAGCAGATGCTTTGTCCAAGGAAGCACTGAATTTTTGAAGAAGCTCTTCTTATCTGGGAAGAATGGATTGATGAAAAACTTGATTTCAAAGTTTCTTTTACTTATTTTGAGGATTAGTAACTGTAATGTCCCTTGTTAGGAATTTTATTAAAATGGCGATTTTTACTTTTTTCCCTAGTTAGACCTTTGACTAGTTTTGATCTCTAGGTCCCAAATTTGCCCCAAATGATCCCAAAACTTCTGAGAAGGAATATGAATGATATTAGAACATAAATATGTGTTTCAGGGTTGCCTTTGGACCTTTAAAATACTTATGCAAATCCTCTTTCAATTCTGGTCAATGTAGGCAACTTTACTAGTGATTTCCCTTTGACCAGTATTGGTCTCTAGGTCCCAAATTGACTCCAAATGCCTTCAAATCTTCAAGGAAGGTGTATGAATGATATTAGGAATTGAATATGATGTTCAGGGATGACATATGGCCACCAAAAGACATCTGCAAACTCTCTTAATATTCTGTATCAATTATACAATTTTATTAGTAATTTGGGGTTCAAATCCCCCTGGGGTAAGTACTGAAAATGGCTTCCCAAATGCCTCCAAACCCACTCAAATTTCTGAACAGAGGTAGGGAATGTATTAAGTATGTTATTAAGGTTTCATTTGCACCACTAATTTATTATTATATCTGTTCCAACCCTCTCCCATTCAACTGCAGAAATCACCAATTCGACCCTTGGGGAAATGGCACTATTTCTTCTCCCAATGCAATTAAATTGAGTAAAAATACTTCAAATGCTCAATTAAAGTACATGAAAATTGTAAAATACATCCATTTCATTCCATTAATCACATATGCATCAGAGAATCATCCATTCATTCGAAATAATTAGCATTACATTGATTCACAACAAGGTAGTGGGGAAATGGCACTGTCCTTTCATTAAAATTGATATTTATACATTTCTACTTAGAATTTCGACTTGAAACTTTCTGGAGATTAATAAAAGAGTATTTAATTCATAATACAAAAGAAATGGGGCATTAGAATCTCCCCCAAAGAGTACAATATCTCACCAAAAACGCCCTCCCTCAAGGATCAAGAATATGCCATCAAAACTGGAAATGGTTGAAGGAGTGAGCTGCAATAGAAGAAACCATGAGCTACCCTGTAGCTTACACCTGAAAATAAAGACTCCATTAAATCTCCAAATGAAAGGTTTGAATGGCCTTTCCAATTTCCAACTTGGATGGGAATCTTTCACCCTCGAAATTGGCTAAGGCAAGCAGCTAGTCATCCACTAGCTCTCCCTCTTCACAAATGCAATTGCAAATTCTAAAAATGATCAAAAGCTGGTTTCATTCTTTTTTATTGACATTTATAAAGTTCTAATTTCCTCCATGGGTCGAATTCCTTCCAAGGGACTCATGCCAACTCAAGTTGGGAAGAGATTCCAAAGAACGTCACTTGTACAACAATTTCTAGTCTCCCACTTCCACCAAATCACATGTGGAAGCATCTTAGCTTCCCTAGCACCCTGGAGCGCCCTCTTAGAGTCTATTTTTAACCCTGACATGTCATATATGTCATATGTCAGCCTTCAGGTCTGATTTGTGTCATAGGTGTCATAACATCTTCATCATTGTTGTCATAGAGCTAGGAAATCTAGCCCAAGTGTCTCACTAGCTCCAAATTGCTTCTTCCTCTTCCATGGGAGTTACTCTTCCTCTATATTTCGACCTTGGATGATTCATGCGATGAATAATACCTTTTTGACTCCCCCAAGTATGTTACCATTCACCTTGAATTCGAATTGGTGAGAGAATGATGCCAAGTGTAGTGGGAAAATCTAGCCATATGTGGGTCCCACTTCCTCCATGTGTCTTCATGATCAAATGCCACTTTGACTTTCACTTGTATATATTTATTTAGATCCTTTATTAAATATTTATGCCATTCTAATGTTCAAACATCATTTATTATCCCCATTATTTCAAATCCCAAAGCTTCCATCCCAAACCTAGGAAACTAGTAATTTTCCTCCTTGGCAATTATTTGACCTTTAGCATCAATTTGACAAACTCTAATGAATAGGGCCAATGTGATTAGGCCATTGTGACCCAATGCCATATTTGGGACATGACAAATCCTCCCTTCCCAATATTGCTTGTCCTCAAGCAATTTGAAACATGGGTGTTGAAGAACCTGCTTTCTGTATAATTCTTTGAAGTTGCCGTTAAATTGCCCAACCTTGAGTCTTTGAGTTTCCATGAAGATTTTAAAGAGGAATCACCATGCTTTCTGTTGCACTACTCTGATAAAAATCACTTTATTAAGTGGGAAATCCATCTCCCATACTACTTTTTTTCCCCAAAAAATTTGAAACCAATGACATAAAAATTATTCTAGGGTCCCATTGCTTGTATTGTACCCCAACAATTAAGAGTGCTCTCCAACCCATACCATCAGATAAGAGGATTCCTGGATCCCATTTTCTTGTATGCATTCTTCCAAACATCATGAGTACAAAATATATATCATCAAAGTACATAACAACATAATGAAAATATACATCAAGAAGATGCTTCATCAGAGAATCATGGAAGTGTTTATACCTCCAAGTAAGTAGACCACCATTTGTTAGGTGCATACAATCTTCAAGTGACCAATCAAATCTGCTCCAATCACATAGGTGAGGATCCCATGTTCGATAGCGCTACTCCAAAAGAATGTGATATGCATCAAAATATTCAGCCGTGCATTCTTTCATCCAAGAAGTGAATGAATAATCTCCACTAAAATCTGAACCAAATAATGAGCAGGAAAAACAAGGAGACTTCAAAGGACTCAAAGAAGTCTCATCCATACATCCATGAGGATATGTATCATCATAAGGTAAAGCAATATGTTGCTGCAATTCTAAATAATGAGGTTCTCTATTCATGTCATCATCAAAAGGATTGGTAGGAGTTTCATACCCCTCATGTAGCACCACTAGAAAAAAACCTTTCACCCAATTTTCATCCCAAAGTGATGTGGCTGGAAAAGAAGTGTGGGGTGAAGAATTATGAACCAAATTTAATTCTTTACAACTCTTACCCATTGAAATATTTAATTCATCTTCTCCATAATTGGCTAGTCCAACTATTGTTAGATCATGTACCTCTTCCAAGGCTTTGCAACTCTCTCCATGAGGCAACTCATAATCCCTTTAAACAAGGACAAGTGCTTGTCCTTCTTCTTGTTTTAGGGTAGCATCTTCAAGAACCTGCATATCAACATGTACCTCATGTTCCACAATTACATTAGGTTCCTTTTTTGTGACATAAATTATTTGATCCTTTTCCTTGAAATGAGAACCATTGCTCATTATTTTTTCCGAGTTGCTTCCAAGTTCACTAAGCAACAATTTGAACTCTTGAAAGTATTGTCTCCACTTGTCTTCAAAGGATGGTTTAAGTAATCTCCTAAACTCCTCATTCTCCTCTAAGGTTCCTTTCTCATCCTTAATCATGGTGACCAATGAATGCACTTCTTCTCCTGCTTCTTCCCTTTCACCAAAGTACATCCAGTTTCAGTTTCTAAGGGTTGTGGCTTATTTCTTTGACTCCTGGTCTTCATTAATGTTCTACCACATCAGGTGCCAAGACCATGCTTTGATACCACTGTAATGTCCCTTGTTAATAATTTTATTAAAATGACAAATTTTCACTTTTTTCCCTAGTTAGACCTTTGACTAGTTTTGATCTCTAGGTCCCAAATTTGCCCCAAATGATCCCAAAACTTCTGATAAGGTATATGAATGATATTAGAACATAAATATGTGTTTCACGGATGCCTTTGGACCTTTAAAATACTTCTGCAAATCCTCTTTCAATTCTGGTCAATGTAGGCAACTTTACTAGTGATTTCCCTTTGACTAGTATTGGTCTCTAGGTCCAAAATTGACTCCAAATGCCTTCAAATATTCAAGGAAGGTGTATGAATGATATTAGGACTTGAATATGATGTTCGGGGATGGAATATGGCCACCAAAATACCTCTTCAAACTCTCTTAATATTCTGTACCAAGTATGCAATTTTACTAGTAATTTGGGGTTCAAACCCCCCTGGGGTAAGTACTGAAAATGGCTTCCCAAATGCCTCCGAACCCACTCAAATTTATGAAAAGAGGTATATAATGTATTAAGTATGTTATTAAGGTCTCATGTGCACCATTAATTGATTATTATATATATTCCAACCCTATCCCATTCAACTGCAAAAATCACCAATTCGACCCTTGGGGAAATGGCACTATTTCTTCTCCCAATGCAATTAAACTAAGTAAAAATACTTCAATTGCTCAAGTACAGTACATGAAACTTGTAAAATACATCCATGGCATTCCATTAATCACAAATGCATCATATAATCATCCATTCATTCGAAATCATTAGCATTACATTGATTCACAACAAGGTAGTGGGGAAATGGCACTGTCCTTTCATTAAAATTGCAATTTATACATTTCTACTTGGAATTTCGACCTAAAAATTTATGGAGATGAAGAAAAGAGTATTTAATTCATATTACGAAAGAAATGGGGCATTATAAGCTCCCCCAAAGAGTACAATATCTCACCAAAAATGCCCTCCCTCAAGGATCAAGAATATGCCATCAAAACTGGAAATGGTTGAAGGAGTGAGCTGCAATAGAAGAAACCATGAACTTCCCTATAGCTTACACCTGCAAATAAATACTCAATTAAAGCTCCATATGAAAGGTCTAAATGCCCTTTTCAGTTGCCAACTTGGATGGGAATCTTTCACCCTCGAAATTGGCAAAGGCAAGCAACTAAGCATCCACTAGCTCTCCCTCTTCACAAATGCAATTGCAAATTCTACAAATGATCAAAAGCTGGTTTCATTCTTTGCTATTGAAATTTATAAAGTTCTAATGTCCTCCCTAGGTCTAATTCCTTCCAAGAGACTCATGCCAACTCAAGTTGGGAAGAGATTCCAAAGAACGCCGCTTGTACAACAATTCCTAGTCTCCCACTTCCACCAAATCACATGTGGAAGCATCTTAGCTTCCCTAACACCCTTGAGCGCCCTCTTAGAGTCTATTTTTAGCCCTCGCATGTCATATATGTCATATGTCAGCGTTCAGGTCTGATTTGTGTCATAGGTGTCATAGCATCTTCATCATTGTTGTCATAGAGCTAGGGAATCTAGCCCAAGTGTCTCACTAGCTCCAAATTGCCTCTTCCTCTTCCATGGGACTTACTCTTCCTCTATATTTTGACCTTGGATGAGTCATTCCATGAATAATACCTTTTGGACTCCCCCAAGTATGTTACCATTCACCTTGAATTCGAATTGGTGAGAGAATGATGCCAAGTGTAGTGGGGAAATCTAGCTATATGTGGGTCCCATTTCCTCCATGTGTCTTCATGATCAAATGCCACTTTGACTTTCACTTGCATATATTTATTTAGATTCTTTATTAAATATTTATGCCATTCTAATGTTCAAACATCATTTATTATCCCCATTATTCCAAATCCCAAGGCTTCCACCCCAAACCTAGGAAACTAGTAATTTTCCTCTTGGCAATTATTTGACCTTTAGCATCAATTTGATGAAATCTAATGAATAGGGCCAATGTGATTAGGCCATTGTGACCCAATGCCATATTTGGGACATGACAAATCCTCCCTTCCCAATAATGCTTGTCCTCAAGCAATTTGAAACATGGGTGTTGAAGAACCTGCTTTCTGTATAATTCTTTGAAGTTGCCGTTAAATTGCCCAACCTTGAGTCTTTGAGTTTCCATGAAGATTTTAAAGAGGAATCACCATGCTTTCTGTTGCACTACTCTGATAAAAATCACTTTATTAAGTGGGAAATCCATCTCCCATACTACTTGTTTCCCCAAAAAATTTGAAACCAATGACATAAAAATTATTCTAGGGTCCCATTGCTTGTATTGTACCCCAACAATATAGAGTGCTCTCCAACCCATACCATCAGATAAGAGGATTCCTGGATCCCATTTCTTGTATGCATTCTTCCAAACATCATGAGTACAAAATATATATCATCAAAGTACATAACAACATAATGAAAATATACATCAAGAAGATGCTTCATCAGAGAATCATGGAAGTGTTTATACCTCCAAGTAAGTAGACCACCATTTGTTAGGTGCATACAATCTTCAAGTGACCAATCAAATCTGCTCCAATCACATAGGTGAGGATCCCATGTTCGATAGCGCTACTCCAAAAGAATGTGATATGCATCAAAATATTCAACCGTGCATTCTTTCATCCAAGAAGTGAATGAATAATCTCCACTAAAATCTGAACCAAATAATGAGCAGGAAAAAACAAGGAGACTTCAAAGGACTCAAAGAAGTCTCATCCATACATCTATGAGGATATGTATCATCATAAGGTAAAGCAATATGCTGCTGCAATTCTAAATAATTAGGTTCTCTATTCATGTCATCATCAAAAGTATTGGTAGGAGTTTCATACCCCTCATGTAGCACCACTAGAAAAAAACCTTTCACCCAATTTTCATCCCAAAGTGATGTGGCTGGAAAAGAAGTGTGGGGTGAAGAATTATGAACCAAATTTAATTCTTTACAACTCTTACCCATTGAAATATTTAATTCATCTTCTCCATAATTGGCTAGTCCAACTATTGTTAGATCATGTACCTCTTCCAAGGCTTTGCAACTCTCTCCATGAGGCAACTCATAATCCCTTTAAACAAGGGACAAGTGCTTGTCCTTCTTCTTGTTTTAGGGTAGCATCTTCAAGAACCTGCATATCAACATGTACCTCATGTTCCACAATTACATTAGGTTCCTTTTTTGTGACATAAATTATTTGATCCTTTTCCTTGAAATGAGAACCATTGCTCATTATTTTTTCCGAGTTGCTTCCAAGTTCACTAAGCAACAATTTGAACTCTTGAAAGTATTGTCTCCACTTGTCTTCAAAGGATGGTTTAAGTAATCTCCTAAACTCCTCATTCTCCTCTAAGGTTCCTTTCTCATCCTTAATCATGGTGACCAATGAATGCACTTCTTCTCCTGCTTCTTCCCTTTCACCAAAGTACATCCAGTTTCAGTTTCTAAGGGTTGTGGCTTATTTCTTTGACTCCTGGTCTTCATTAATGTTCTACCACATCAGGTGCCAAGACCATGCTTTGATACCACTGTAATGTCCCTTGTTAATAATTTTATTAAAATGACAAATTTTCACTTTTTTTCCTAGTTAGACCTTTGACTAGTTTTGATCTCTAGGTCCCAAATTTGCCCCAAATGATCCCAAAACTTCTGATAAGGTATATGAATGATATTAGAACATAAATATGTGTTTCACGGATGCCTTTGGACCTTTAAAATACTTCTGCAAATCCTCTTTCAATTCTGGTCAATGTAGGCAACTTTACTAGTGATTTCCCTTTGACTAGTATTGGTCCTCTAGGTCCAAAATTGACTCCAAATGCCTTCAAATATTCAAGGAAGGTGTATGAATGATATTAGGACTTGAATATGATGTTCGGGGATGGAATATGGCCACCAAAATACCTCTTCAAACTCTCTTAATATTCTGTACCAAGTATGCAATTTTACTAGTAATTTGGGGTTCAAACCCCCCTGGGTAAGTACTGAAAATGGCTTCCCAAATGCCTCCGAACCCACTCAAATTTATGAAAAGAGGTATATAATGTATTAAGTATGTTATTAAGGTCTCATGTGCACCATTAATTGATTATTATATCTATTCCAACCCTATCCCATTCAACTGCAAAAATCACCAATTCGACCCCTTGGGGAAATGGCACTATTTCTTCTCCCAATGCAATTAAAACTAAGTAAAAATACTTCAATTGATCAAGTACAGTACATGAAACTTGTAAAATACATCCATGGAATTCCATTAATCACAAATGCATCAGATAATCATCCATTCATTCGAAATCATTAGCATTACATTGATTCACAACAAGGTAGTGGGGAGAATGGCACTGTCCTTTCATTAAAATTGCCAATTTATACATTTCTACTTGGAATTTCGACCTGAAAATTTATGGAGATGAAGAAAAGAGTATTTAATTCATATTACGAAAGAAATGGGGCATTATAAGCTCCCCCCAAAGAGTACAATATCTCACCAAAAATGCCCTCCCTCAAGGATCAAGAATATGCCATCAAAACTGGAAATGGTTGAAGGAGTGAGCTGTAATAGAAGAAACCATGAACTTCCCTATAGCTTACACCTACAAATAAAGACTCCATTAAAGCTCCATATGAAAGGTCTAAATGCCCTTTTCAGTTGCCAACTTGGATGGGAATCTTTCACCCTCGAAATTGGCAAAGGCAAGCAACTAAGCATCCACTAGCTCTCCCTCTTCACAAATGCAATTGCAAATTCTACAAATGATCAAAAGCTGGTTTCATTCTTTGTTATTGAAATTTATAAAGTTCTAATGTCCTCCCTAGGTCTAATTCCTTCCAAGAGACTCATGCCAACTCAAGTTGGGAGAGATTCCAAAGAACGCCGCTTGTACAACAATTCCTAGTCTCCCACTTCCACCAAATCACATGTGGAAGCATCTTAGCTTCCCTAACACCCTTGAGCGCCCTCTTAGAGTCTATTTTTAGCCCTCGCATGTAATATATGTCATATTTCAGCGTTCAGGTCTGATTTGTGTCATAGGTGTCATAGCATCTTCATCATTGTTGTCATAGAGCTAGGGAATCTAGCCCAAGTGTCTCACTAGCTCCAAATTGCCTCTTCCTCTTCAATGGGACTTACTCTTCCTCTATATTTTGACCTTGGATGAGTCATTCCATGAATAATACCTTTTGGACTCCCCCAAGTATGTTACCATTCACCTTGAATTCGAATTGGTGAGAGAATGATGCCAAGTGTAGTGGGGAAATCTAGCTATATGTGGGTCCCATTTCCTCCATGTGTCTTCATGATCAAATTCCATTTTGACTTTCACTTGCATATATTTATTTAGATTCTTTATTAAATATTTATGCCATTCTAATGTTCAAACATCATTTATTATCCCCATTATTCCAAATCCCAAGGCTTCCACCCCAAACCTAGGAAACTAGTAATTTTCCTCTTGGCAATTATTTGACCTTTAGCATCAATTTGATGAAATCTAATGAATAGTGCCAATGTGATTAGGCCATTGTTACCCAATGCCATATTTGGGACATGACAGTAACACTATGTTTCGGGGTGTTGACATCTTAGTATTTGTTATCTTTAGTACCTTTTATTACAGGATTTGTTCTCGTCAGAACTTGGTTGGGATGGTTTTGATACTTTGGAAGCCTTAGCTTATTCTTTATCATTGTTTGATGACCTGGGAATTTTTTGATGATGTGGATGTAAGGAGTACTTTTTTATTTTCATTAATAACAAAAGTATATTTTTTTTCTTCTTGAAAAAAAACTCCTCAAAATGGAAAAGCTTCACTTCTCTCCATTCAAATCCTTAGAGATACCTTTCTAACAACCTTTGTTTTGGTTGAGATAATTATTTTCAATAATAATAATAACAACCCTAATAAATGATCATAATTGGTACTTTGATAATAAAGTAGCTCACTTCATGCTCATTAAGTGAATGATAATTTAATCTCCTTTTTATAATAATAATATTTTAAGCTCAGTTAGGCTCGTAATAGCACTATTTATCTTTGTGCTAATAAATAGTATAACCATAGAAGCTCAACAGAGAAAATTTTAAGGATCCATAATTTTCTCAAAGTGTAGAAACTTGCAAATCTTACTAATTCTTAAATTTGCAACTATAAAATGTTTGGTGATTTTCTAAGAAAAATATTGTAAGGACTTTATATAGTTTTTGGGCAATTTTGGCAATTTTTATAGTGAAAAAAATCATCCCATGGAATTTGGGTGAATCACCTTTGAAAAAAAAGGAAAATTGACAAATATTGTTTTGTTAAAAAAGATCAAAAAATAGGCCATGGGCTAAATTTCACCCCTAATATTTTCCTTGAAGCTTAGTATTCACATGCAATTGAGTAATTCTTTTGTCATTCTACTAGAATGATGTGTTGTCTCACAATACTTGAAAGATGACCTTAACTTAGTATACCACCTATTTAAGTGGTCATCAATAGTCCACTTGTCTTCTCGTTCCCAAGGCATCATGATGACAACCTGCCATCATCAATTAGATTCCTACAGATTCCTATCCATTCACCTCTCGTCCTAGTGGATTTGATTGCTCCCATAGTTTTGTTGCATTGCACATTTAGTATCTTAGGTCTGTATCTTAGGCATGCTTTCATTAGTTTTCCATTTCAATTTACATCATGCATGACCATGCTTTAATTGATGCATGGATTGACTTATGGAATCATAACACTATTACAACATTCATTGGAAAGGATGGATTTGACCTCCTCGCAAGAACTAGTACATAGTTACACTTAAATATTTATATTTCAATTACAACAAATAATGGTTAAGAGGGATAATACATCCTCTCCCCCTTAAAGTAACACCGTCTTCGGTGCTATTATTCTTTTAAAACAATATTTTCAACTTCAACTTTATTTTACAAAATAACATTTCTTTTACAATTCCATCCATCTTTTCTATATTTCCAAGGCATACATGCCTTCAACCTCTCTTTTAGAGGTCTTCATAGTTCTTTTCCACTAGTTTCCTGTACTTTATAGTGAGCAATACAAGGTATTTTTAGAAATTCCACATTAAACATATATATGCATGATTAATTAAAAGCATGGAGGAAAACAAAAGTAACAGTTTTCCTTTAGAACACTTTGTTTTTTCCTTCTCATCGTAACCCCTTAGAGTTCAACTTTTATTCATAAAAAAATTTCATAACATTCATCTCTAGGCGATCATCCCAAGGAATTACAACCTAATGATGTATATATATATATATATATATATATTGCACCTGCAATACCTTTCAATATCATAAATTACATGCATATTATAAGCATGAATCATTATCAAAGATGGAGTATTCATACATTTCTTTCCATGGCACATGAATTTGTCATAATAACATTCAAAGTCATACCTCCTACATTGCATACTTAGTCCAAATTAATCTTAGAGTTTTCACATAGGCATTCTCAACTTCTCTCAGAAGGTATGCCACTTTTAATCACACACATGAGGGTCATCTCTTTTTGGGAACACCAGAATTCATACAAGCCTCTTCATGGTATAAATACTTCTATTGGAATTCTTTCATCTATAGAATGCAAAAAACATTCCCTTCATTTCCTATGAATTTAACCACGAGCCAAGATGAGATCCAACTAGGAAAGAGAACCCTCTTATTAAACCTTTAACTCTAGCTAATATGGATTATTTCTACCCTGTAATTTTGTAGCCAATATTCAGTCTAGATCTAGGAGAATAACTTATTATGTACACCATCTACATAAAAGTTGGTACTTCATTTACCTCTCACTGCACTAAGCATTGGAGTACAATACAGTATAGTGGATACTTCTTAGTACCAAGTACTCAAAATGAATTAATTCACACCCGGTGAATGATAACAAATAACAAATTCATTTTCTTTCTCCCTTGAACCAAATTGAGATTTTTTCCTCCTTAGCTTCTTTTATAATTTTCTTTCTTGAATTCTTTGCCATTCAGTTACAAATAGTTATAGTTTTTATTTAATTTATTCTTATAATTGTCATCATTAATTCCCTTTCTTTTCTTAAGTTAGTTCTTAATATTTTCTCCCCTCCCCTAGTGGAATCTCGCTTGCAACTGATTGTTTTGACATATGGTCAAAAACATTTAGTAGCATCTAGCTATATTTTTTAGAACAATCATTGTATCATTAGTGTACTAGAAGTTATCTCATTCCACCAAGGAGTCTTATCATCGCTTTCTATTATCTTTACAACCTTTTTGTGCGGCTAAAGGATGCATAGTGATCGAAGGCTATGAAGTGGTCATAGGCCACTACAACTTGCAAGGAGTTATTGACATGGTAATGACATCAAAAAATCATTTTAAGTGAAAAGTAAATTATAATAGCATGCATACCTTGACAAAATAAAACATCATCATTATGCACAAATATTTTGATGCTACCAACATATCATTATGGATAGTCTCTCTATGTAATGAACCATTTCACTACACATAATATTGATGCAATAAAATGTATCAATATGCACTATCTTGGACTAATTAAACACATGTATTAGTCTATCTATACTTACGTATACTTCCCATAGTATTGGGCATTATTTGTTTATTGGTTCCTATGCCCAATACAACGTGAAGTATACACAAGTATAGATAGACCAATGCATGTATTTATTTAGGACAAGATAGTGAATATTGATACATTTTATTGCATCAAGATTATGTGTAGTGAAATTTTTCATTGGAGATTATGCATAAAGATATGTTTGTAGCATCAAGATTGTGCATAATGATGATGTTTTATATTTTACAATTCGCCTAAAATTATTTGTCGAAGTGATTATAGTGCAAAAAAATCCTTGGAAATAATAGTGAATGTAGTGTGTAGGTATTCATGAACTATAGGAAACCTTGTAAAAAAGGAAGTAAAGATAATAGAAAGCAATGGTAAGACTCCTCGGTTGAATGAAGTAACTTCTAGTACACTACTGATACAATGAGATTGCGCATAATGATGATGTTTTATATTTTACAATTCACCTAAAATTATTTGTCGAAGTGATTATAGTGAAAAAAAATACTTGCAAATAATAGTGAATGTAGTATGTAGCATTCATGAACTATAGGAAACCTTGTAAAACATGAAGAAAAGATAATAGAAAGAAATGGTAAGACTCCTCGGTTGAATGAAGTAACTTCTAGTATACTACTGATACAATGATTGTTTTGAAAAATATAGCTAGATGCTACTAAATTTTTTTGACCATAAGTTAAAACAATCAACTGCAAGCAAGATTCCACTAGGGGAGGGAACAAAAACTTAAGAAGTAACTTAAGAAAATAAAACTAATTAATGAGGAAAATTATAAAAATAAAGTAATGAATAAATTAAATAAAAACATTATAACTAGTTGTAACTAAATGGCAAAGAATTTAAGAAAGAAAATTATTAAAGAGTTTGAGGAAAAAAGCCCAGTTTTTCTAGGGGAAACTAAAAGGAATGTGTTCTACATTATCATTCATTGGGTGTGAATTGATTCAACAATTAGTTGTTGTAAATTTCAATACTTGGTAGTAGGAGGTACTTGATATACCATATTTTGTTCATGTGCTTGGTGTATTGAGAGGTACTTCAAGTATTGACTATTATGTAGCTAGTGTATGGAATAGGTTATTATCCTAGAATTGGAGTGAAGATTGGCTGCAAAAACTGTAGGTAAAAATAAATGATAGTAAATCATATTTAAATGTTTAATAAGGGGGTTCTTTTTCCTTATCGGATCTCATCTTGGATCGAGGATGAATTTGCAGGAAACAAAGGGAATGCTTTATGCATTCTATGGATGAAAGGATTCCAACAGAAGTATGTATACCATGAGGAGGCTTATACAAGGACTAGTGGTCCCAACAAGAGATGACCCCCATGTGTGTGATTAAGAGCAACAAAAATTTCAAGATAAATTGAGAAGGCCTATGTGAAAACTCTAAGAGTACCTTGGAATAATTACTACCATACATGATGTATGGGTTTGAATATTTGTTTAAAAGGTACTTTACGTTTTGTAAAAAGGAATACGATGATATTTCAATTTAGATTACGATTTATGCTTATGATATGCAATTTATTTTATGACATTGACAAGTGTTTTAGGTATAATGAAAAATGAAATTAATGCATTATAGGATGTAATTTCTTGGATTTGTTCGCCAAAAAATGAATTTTATGTTATAAACTAACTCCTTAGTATGGCAGGATAAAATTTTATGAGTAAACCTCATCCGAAGGATTTGCTATTAGAAGGAAGGAACATGGATGGAAATGATTACTTATCTTTATTTCCCCTTCCTCTTTGATATTAAGACTCATATATGTAAATGTTTTATTCTAGTAAAGCAATGTTGACTAGAGGAAAGGAACCTTAAATACCTCCAAAAGGGATGTTGAAGATATGGATGCCTTGGATAGACATCAAGGATAGCTGAAGTTGTCAAAGAATCACTATTTTGTAAAAGTAACTCAAAGTTGAAAATATTGTTTAAAAGGATAAGAACACCGAGGATAGTGTTATTTTGAGGGGTATAGGATGTAATATCCTATTGACTCGTACTTTATTTTAACTAAAATATAAATATGTAAATGCAATTATGTACTATTTCCTAGCGCGGATCTCAAGACCAAGGCCCCGCTAGTGAATATTTTAGCACTATTATGATTTTATAGGTCAAACCATGCATTACTTAAATCATGGCGATGTATGATTTAAATTGAAATGGTAAAGTAATGAAATTAGACCTAGGAGACTGAATGTGCAACACAACTAAATGACAGAGGCAATGGAGTCCACTATGGGGGAGATGTTAATGGCCAGGAAGCCATGAGAATCCATTTAATGATGACAGGTTGTCATCATGGTTCCTTGGGAACAAGAAGAAAAGTGAACTATTGATTATTGATTTGATGTCTTAAAATATTATATGTGTCATCCTAAGTTAAGGTCAGTCTTAAGCAGAGTGATGAAAGAATTAGTATTTGCTAGTGAACAAATAATGAGCTTCTATGATTCTAATATCTATCTATTAGTGTAAAGATAATTATTATTATGAGGTTAAGTGGAACTAAATAATCATCCTGTATATTATTATTACAAGTAGCTAACTATTATTTTGAACAATTATCTTAACTATGGCAAGGGATGCCAGAGAAATATCCTTAGAACTTCTAATGGAAAGAAACTAAGCTTTTCCCATTTTAAATAATTATGATATATGATATGGTCGACTTAAATATAAGGTTGGAGAAAGATAATTTTATAGAAATTATCATTACAAATATGTGTTTGTCCTCAAATGATATATATATATATATATATATATATATATATATATATATATATATAAAGTAATTTTAGAAGTGGAAAAAAATGTATATATAAACATAAATATTTAAAGATAGATACAAGATTTTAAATTAAAAAGAAATATTTCTTTGGGGTTTCGTCAAGATAAGATTATAAATATATAATGATAAAATATTCAAAGAGAAAGATATATATATATATATATATATATATATATAACAAAACAAAACAAGGGATAAATATAGAATAATAATGTATGAGAAATGATTAATTAATTAATTGTTAAGGTTGGATAATTGTCTACAAATATTTTTAAAATAACAATTAAATGATTACCTTTGGAAAATTAGGGTTTAATGCTAAAGGGTGGTGCCCTAACTATTTTCATTGGTGATTAAAGGAAAGAGCTACTTCATGAAAAGGGGAAACACCTTTCTTGGATGGGTTATGCTCTTATGCAGATTCTATTGTCTCTCCACTTAGAAAGAAAAACATATGAGATATCACGAAGAAAAGGAATTGGATAGAGGGACGATCATCAAAGAGTTTTCTATGGGGACTTCCATAGAAGAGATTATATGACAACAAAGGAGGAGAAATTGAGAGTGAAGGAGTGCATTTGGGAGGTATAGTATTTAACTCTAATTTTTCTGGTTCATATGTAATTTAAGGATTGCCACTATGCAAGAGTTGATCCTTCTTGTTATGTATATAGTTTCTTTGTATATAACCGAAAGGGAGGAATCATGACAGCTGCCCCCTTCCAATTAAAGTTGTTTCGTGAATAAATGAAATGGTGTCTGTGTGTGAGGGAGTTAACACCTTCATTTGATTTGTAGATAGATAGAGGATAAAATTTTGTATTGATTCAATGAAAGGTGAAGCAACCTTTCCATGGGAAAATCCAATTCCAATTGTTTACATATATACTGTACTTCTAATGAAGTGTCATGCACTAATGTTGCTAGACCATGTTGGAGGCTTAGTACTAAGCTTGTTAGTAATATAGAAGCATGCTTATTTAAATTATAATCCACATAAAATCTAAGTGTCCGTGAATTACTTCTAGTAGTTATGAGAACAAGGCTCATGCATGGATGACTTTGTGAGGTGTTAGATTGAGTCCATCAATGAATAGAATTCGTATCATGAAAAGGAAAAGATCTTTTTGGTGATAGCAAGCATCTTGGGAATAATCTAAGCCTCAACAATCTTTAAACATTGTTGTTGATCCTAACAAATTAATCCAATATCATAAGATAGAGTTAACCAATAAAGAGACCTTTACTCTTGATTATTGTCTTGACATGGCACCTATGTCAAATTGATCCATATTTAATAGTCCTCAACCAAGCTATTTGAGTAAATCCGTTATTTATAGACGAGCCACATCTATTTATGCATGTGTTTCAATAGAAATTATAACTTTCACATTGTTATAAATAAGTGGCACCAGTATTTGTTCATGGTTGATGTTTTTAAAAAACGAGACTATGAAAGAATAATTAATATACCTTATTTCAATCGTGGATTGACAAAAGGTGAGAGGAGTCGAATTCCATGAATCTAGAATGAAATCTAATATTTCTCTTTATTAATGATCCATTTTGAAGAGACGTGTTGATTCATTAATTAAATAATTATTAATTTTATTTAACCTTGGAAAATACCATGGGCATGGGCTTGAAATCACCAATGGTATAAGAAAATGTAAAAGGATTTTTACATGCACTTTTGCTTCCAAAATCACAAACTTGAAACCATGGGATTGTAAAATATTTATTTAACTTCTTTACTTGCATTTTTAAATATACTTATAAAATTCGCTTTTTACTTTTTCACGTGCACCGTTTTTTTTTATACTTGTACCCCCTTTTCATACCAATCTAGATTTTCTCCCCCTTACTTAGAAATGTCTTAGCATAACATCAATGACAACATGTTCAATGTAATGCTTTAATAATGACATCAATGACAACATCTTCAACAATCTCCCCCTTTGTCATTGATGGCAACTCTATGACAAAATATACAATCCATCAACAATAGAAAGAATTATACTCTTGTCTGCAACTTTCCTCCTTGCTGCAATACTCCCCCCTGTATGCAACTATTTCCCTTTGAAATCAATGGAAAAAGGATGTTCCACCTGAATTCTTTCTACTCCTAGTGGATTATGTATTTTGTCATAGAATTGCTATCAATGACAAAGGGGGATATTGTTAAACATGTTGTCACTGATGTTATTATTAAGGGATTGCATTGAATATATTGCAATTGATGTTATGCTAAGGAATTTTCAAGCAAGAGGAACATCTCTAGATTGATATAAGGGTGCACACATGAAAAAGTAAATCTTGAATTTTAGTTTTATATTTTATCATGCATGTAAAGAAGTCAAAGAAATATATTACAAACCTGTGGTTTCAAGTTCATGGTTTTGGAAGCAAAAGTGCATGTAAAATGTATTTTACAAATGGTTTTACATTCGTGGTTTCAATCCTGTGGTTTTGGGAGCCCATGGTTTTTTCCCATGGTATTTTTCGAGGTAAAATAAAAAGAATTAATTAATGAATCAACATGTCTCTTCAGTATGAGTCATGACGATGTATAGAAATAAATGTTATACTCAGAAATGCGTGAAGTAAATGGAAATGTAATATTTGAATAGGTGAATATGATATGAGTAAAAAATTGACTATCATTCCAAAATGTGATAGTGAGAAAGAAGAATATATATGTAACAATATAGCAAGAAGATCTAGTAAAGGAAAAAATAATGAATGATTCAAGATCTGGTAAAGGAAGAAGTAGTGAGAAGACATGGAGAAGGAAAAAACTAACAAGAATATGTGGTAAAAGTAGAAGTAGCAAACAGATGTGGTCAAGGAAATGTAAATGTTCGTCATCTATTGAAGAAGTTATATTGTAACTGAAGGTTGGTGTCGTTCAAACATAGATTGGTGTGTCTTGCTAAGTTGGTGCTTAGCGGAAGGAATTGGTGTCTCTAATTGGTGGGTTCCTACATATTTTGTAATAGTAGGTGGGTTCCTACAAATTTTATAATAGTAGGGGGGTTCCTACAAATTTTTGTAACTATAGTTTGGTGCCTACAAAATTATAAAGAATTCTTTTTGTGGTTTTCTCGCAAAAGGGTTTCGACATAAATTTTGTGTACCCTAGTTAATCTTACGCATGATTTATGTCTTATGATCAATGAATGTTTAAATAAATAAATTTCTTGTATTAAACTAATTCACCCCCCTATAAGTGTGTGTTCAACATAAGTGAAACCAGTATTTGGTTTCACATACTAGTTTGAATAAAATAAGATGAATGGAACTATTAGTCATGGAAAATGACAAGGTGGGATAATGACAACTGTATGGAAAATTGAAATAGTTAAAGGTATGAAGAAAGGGAAAAGAAATGAAAAGGGATAACTTAATAGATCCAAACAATAGAGAATACCTCATTTAGCAAAGAACCTAGGAAATAATCCTTACTAAGAATAATGTTTCCTTGAAATTTCATCATTGCATCATGTCGCATTTATTTTATCTTGTAAAAGTTAGTTAATGATAAACATAAATAGTATTCCCCTATTTTTAAAAGTTATGCATAGTACAACTCATGCTTCTTGTAAAAACTTGAAATAACACAAAAATCCTAATTGATTGTTGGGAAATGCTAAAGAGTTGAATTATTAAAAAAAGGGGAAAAAATTTAAATAGAATGAAAACAAACTAAATGAACAATTTATTCGAAATTATGATTAAAATGAAAACAATACAAAAAATGCAGTAAAGATAAAAACAAATCTAACTATCAAAATTGTGTAAAACTGCTTGTAAAGTTATGACCCATATAACCCGAATGAAGGTTAATAATATTACATTAGGTGTGAACCATTTTTCATATATGGAAACAACCTATTGTCATCATACTTCAAAAGATAAGAGTTATTTCCAATGGTTGAGGTTACTGTGTAAGTACCCAACCAATAATTTTGAAACTCAGTATTTTTTCCTTTGTTAGGATGGGAAGAATCCCATAGAAGCTTGTATCTTTAGAATTTTTTATTGAAATATTTTTTAACTGATTATTGTCTTCTTTTCATATTATCAAGAGAGTGACGATGTTGTTCTTATAAAGTCCACACGCTGTGGAATTTTTAAGTTATATTAACCTCATTGACTTCTTCAGATTGGAATGCCAAACAAAAAGATGCTAATTGTAATTCAAGAGGAATGACAACATCCTATCCGTAGTGTAATTGAAAATTAGTAGTTCTATTGATTACCTTCGTTGTAGTTCAATATTCCCAAAGATCATAAGGAAGTGGTAAATGCCACTGTCTAGGTTTTTCACCAATGATCCTTCTTAGAAATTTGATCAACTATTTATTTGTTGATTCTACCGACCCATTCCCTTTAGGATAATATGAAGACGAAAAAGAGTGTGACACAGAGTTTTTACATAATTGAATCAATTTGGTAGAAATAAAAGATGGTTCGTTATCCACAATAATTTATAAAGGAGGACTAAATATGGAAAAAACGTTATTTTCATGAAAGGAAATTACCTAATTATGAGTTGCATTTTTTAAGGGAATTGCTTTTGATCATTTGGATAAGTAATCTATAGCATTTAAAATGAAAATGTGGCTAGAAAAATATGGTTGATTAATATGGCCTATAAAATCAAGTCCCCACTTGGAGAAATGTGAAAAATAAATAATTAGGTTTTAATGGCATGGAAAGTAGGTTTTGTTTACTAGCTGAACGCTAGAAGGCATCATACGATTGGAAAATTTTGAAGGAATAACAAAAATAGTGGTTCAATAATAGCTTGTTTGCATAATGTTATGAGCTATCATTCTTGCTCCAAAATGGCCTCCAATGTGGAGCACATTAGCAGATGAACCACGTAATATATTTAACATGTTCTCAGGAATTTTTTAATATATGCAATGCAATAATTTGCCATCAAAATATCTACAGAATAAAAGTGATCCAAGATTGACATATTTTGATGCATTTAATATGATTATTCTATGCTCATTATGCTATAAAGTAGTTGGAAAGCGTTCATGAACCAGATAATAGACAATATTTGTATAGCAAGGATGATTCATCAAATCAACCTGGTCAATTTCATTGTAAAACATATTTAATTGGGAATCATTATCTGATTTTGAATCTTAAAGTGATTGAGGGTGTTTAGCAAGATGGAGATCCAAATCTCTTCCTTTAATATAATTCACCACGGAAATAATCATACATGTTCTTGAAATTTTGTGAGCCAATGTGCTATTTTCCGTGAAAGAAATGCTTGAGACAACAAGAATTTAACACAAGGTAATAGTACTTTGACTTTAGTATGTTTACCAAGAATAAAATGTCAAAATTTTTCTATTTCCTTAACAAAAAAATATGCATGTTTCTCAATTAAGGTATATTTTCAGCTGTATCCGAAAGAATTTTGTGAGAGATAGTGGTATCTCGGGATGTCCTCTATGTTCTGATGCCTAGCATGGAGGTACACTTGCAGTATAGGAATCAGGATAGGATAGAGGGTGATATGCACTCTACCATATGGCATGAATTGAATGGTGGATGCATGCGGACCTTTTAGGGTGCTTTGCCTCATGCATGCAATATTTTTAATTAAAAAGCATGCAAAAGTGGGATTTTTGCATGCTTTCAAAAACCCTAATCAGTCAGTGAGTTATTATAAGGAGGAAGGAGGTCACCGAAATAGGTTACTCATCAGTTTCTTCAGAGAGAGAGGATATTGAGGGTGAGGGCGACTTGTGCATGCATAGTGGGCAACTTTCTATGGAGATTTTGTACATCTACAGAGAGAGATAGTGAGGGGCTATGAGAGGGATCAGTCCTTACTTGATCAGAGGCATCGGTCAACCATTACTGTATGTAGTGAGATCATCTGAGTGGAGATAGATCATATTTTTTAGCTTGGGAGACTTTCCAGAGATAGGGGGCACACTTCCTGGTGAGGAGAAGACATGTTTAACTAGAGAGATGTTATGCTTGAGGCTAAGTGAGCCGAGAGCATCAAGAGTGATATTATTCAGTGATTGGGGAAGATATAAGATGATTTCATTAGAGATAGATTGAGATCTTAGGAGGGGTGACTTTATAGTTGTTGAGAGAGGGCGCATTCAGAGATAGATTGAGATCTTAGGAGGGGTGACTTTATAGTTGTTGAGAGAGGGCGGATTTTCCCATGTACAGGGGGTGCATTCTACATTGAGAGGTTGCAATATTTCTTCATTGAGAGAGAATATCAGGGAACGATAATTAGAGAGGTGGCATTGCATCCAATGATTGGTTGAGATAGTGTTTCAGAGATCCAGATCAGAGAAGATAGCAGGGGGCATCTCCCAAGAGCAACAACAGTAGCTATTGCATGAAGATCTAGGGTTTTATACCCGTCAGGTTCGGTTGCATCTTATGAACTTTTTTGTATAATTATTCTCTCTTTATTATATGCTTTGGGCTTGAGAAAGAATAAATCCCAATCGAAGCTGGTTTTCCTCATTGGGGTTTCTAGGGTAAAACTGTGAGTCAATTTGTGTGTTTTCCATATTTTTCAAAGTTGTTAAGAGATCTATAGTGATTTATGTTATACGTTTATTATTCATTTGTGATATTCTCCGGCATAGATAATTCAGGTTGTTTTCGCTTACAGAGACTCAAATCCATTGAGATCTCAGGTTCCCAGATTGAGTAGTGACATATGGGTTAAATTAACATGGTATTGGAGCCCTAGTAAGGGTTAGGGTGAGATTTTACACTCAGATCTACGAGCAGGATACCAGATCTATGTGGTGACTCAGTTTGGACTTCAGATCGGGGTGATAGAGACTAGATCTACCAGATCTACAGAGAAGAGCTCAGATATGTGGTTGTAGAGGTCACATCTACTAGATCTGTGACTTTGGTTTATAGATATGAGATAGATCTATCAGATATGTGCGAGGAGAGGCCATATTTGTGGCCAAAATAGGTTCTTGGTTCTTTCGATACTCTTGTTTAAGTTATTAGATAATTTAGAGGCTATGGATACTAGTTTAAGAGTGAAGGATAGGTTGGATGGGCCTTCAAACTTCAGTGCATGGAAAGAAAGAATTGTACTACTTCTGAAAGAGAGTGAACTGTGGGATTTTGTGGAGAGCACAAACACAAAGCCAAACACAATACCTATAGATAAAACTGCAAAATCGGCTTATGAAAAGAAGAATATCAAACCCTAGAGGATCCTCCTTGATGCAATCAAGGAACATGTGATCCCACACATCTCTACTAAAGACAATGTATTTGAGATGTGGGATTCCTTGACAAAATTGTACCAGAGTTCGAATGCAAATAGAAATATGGTACTCAGAGAGAAATTGAAGAGTATAAATATGGCCAAGGATGAGAGCATGGTCACATATATTACGAAGATTACTTAGGTAAGAGATGATCTAGGGGCAATGGGTGAGAAGGTTGAGGATGGTGAGTTTGTTGGACAAGCCTTGAATGGTGTGACAAATCCATGGACACTATTTGTCGAATCCATTGTTTCCAGAGAGAACCTTCTCAAGTGGGATCGTCTATGGGATGATTTCACACAGGAGGAGACCCAGATGGGTTACATTCACGTTTCATATTCTTCCATCCCCGAGGAGGACGATGTGGCACTTGAAGCTAAAGGAAAGAAAAGGTTCAAAAAAAAGGAAGACCTAAGTAAGGTCAAGGGATTTTCCTGCAATGAGTATGGACAATATGCAGGACAGTTCCTGCATAGGAAGAAAAAAAAGCAAGTAAAGGATGAGCATGTTGCAGAAGCAGAGGAGGTAGGTAAGTTTGCCTCCAGATTTGAGAAGGAATTCTCACTTGCCTCATTTGTGCCAAGACATGATAGCAGTCAGCCAGAGGTTCAGGATGATGAGAGGTGGTTGATTGACTGTAAGCATTGCAATCACATGATAGGGATGCAAGAGGCATTCCTCTTCCTTGAGTACAATCCTATGCAGATGGTATGTGATGTGTAAGGGATAGAGCATATGGTTAAAGGAGTGGGTAGAGTTCAATTTATCCTATACTGTGGAAAAATCATAGAGGTTTCAGGTGTCTTATTCATTCCAGGATTGAGAGGGAGCATACTCTCAGTAGTAGCATTGGATGTTTTTTGTTAATCTGTTGTATTCTAGAGGGATCTCATATTCACATATATAGTAGGATTTGATCCATTGTTGGTGGGTCACAATATTGATGGTGAGTATATGGTTAAGGGACAACCCACGACAGGTACATCTAGTTGGTTGAGTGCATATTCATCAGAGTCAGAGGAAGATAGGGAGCGAGATGCTCATAGTAGTGATGATGCTCAGAGGAGTGGATCCTCATAGTAGATGGGTGAGTGAAATGTTCACCGCAGTGATGAGGTACAGAGGAGTGATTCCTTTTATTTGATGGATGAGCGAGATGCTCATGGTACTGATGATTCACAGAGGAGTGAGTCTTTGGACTCAGATCAGATGGATGAGCATGATGCTCATAAAGGTACCATCTAGAGACTAAGTTGGTACAAGATGATAGAGTTGGATTTAGCTCAGGAGAAAGATGAGTCAGTTCAGAGAGAGAGGGATATTACTTATAGGTCAGTGGATCCACTTGATGGAAGCCTCAAAGACTGGCTACAACAGATATTTTCAGAGGGATTCTGGATCAGGGGTCAGTGATAGAGCAGGAGGCTTCTTCCAGGGCCACATTGATAAAGGTGAATCAAGTTACTTCAGATCAGAGTGTAGCAATGACAGTCTCGACAGATGGGTCAGTTACAGTAGTAGAGGATTTTTTGGATCCATGCATTAGTGGTTGGACTTCCCTGGATAAGAGGGAGTGTTAGAGATAGTGGTATCTTGAGATATCCTCCATGTTCTAATGCCTAGCATGGAGGTACACTTGCAATATAGGCATCAAGATTTGATATAGGGTGAGATGCACTCTACTAGATGGCATGAATCCAACGGTGGATGCATGCAGACCTTTTAGGGTGATTTTCCTCATGCAAGCAATTTTTTTAATTAAAAATAAATTGCAAAAGTGAGATTTTTGAATGCACTCACTTTAGCATTTTTGAAATCCTAATTTATCAGTGATTTATTATAAGGAGGAATGAGGTCACCAGAAGAGGTTACCCAGCAGTTTATTCATAGATAGAGGAGATTGAGGGTGAGGGAAACTTGTGCATGCAGAGTGGGAAACTTTCTTAGGAGAGGGGGCACATCTGCAAAGAGAGATAGTGAGGGGATCTGAGAGGGATCAGTACTTACTTTATCCGAGGCATCAGTCAGTCATTATTGTATGCAGTGAGAGCACCTGAGTTGATACAACTCATATTTCTTAGCTTGAATGACTTTCCAGAGAGAGTGGCCACACTTCCCGAGGAGGAGAAGACAGGTTTGAATGGAGAGCAGTTATGCTTGAGGCTAGGTGATCCGAGAGCATCAAGAGTGATACTATTCAGTGATTGGGGAATATGTGAAATGATTTTATAAGATATAGACTAAGATATGAGGAGGAGTGAATTTACAACTGTTGAGAGAGGGTACATTTTGGCATGCAGAGGGGGCACATTCTACACTTAGAGGTTGTAGTCTTTCTTCATTGAAAGAGAATATCAGTGCAGAGCTATTAGAGAGGTAGTATGACATATAGTGATTGGATGAGAGAATATTTCAAATATCCAGATCACGTCAGATAGTATGGGTTCATTTCCCGATAGCAGCAGTAGCTACTGCATGTAGATCTAGGGTTTTCTAGTCGTCAGTTTTTGTTGTATCTTATGAACTTTTGTGTGTAATTATTCTCTCTCTATTATATTCTATGGGATCGAGAAAGAATAATTACCCATTGATCGAAGTTGGTTTCCCCCATTGGGGTTTCTATGGTAAAACTGTGATTCAATTTGTGTGTTTGTCATATTTTTCAAAGTTGTTAAGCCATCTATAGTGCTTTATGTTATAGGTTTATTATTCATTTGTGATCTTCTATGGAAGAGAGAATTTGGGTTTTTTTGGATTGTAGAGACTCAAGGCCATTTATATCTCAAGTTCCCACATCGAGTAGTGACATATGGGTTAAATTAAAAAATTTGACTTGCAAAGGAAATGGGTTGTTCAACCCCTTCATCATTACTTTGAAATAGAATCGTTGAAATGGATTCTTCAGTAGTATTAGATTAAATGATGAAATCCTTTGCAAAATCTCATTTGGTGAGTGTAAGGGTAAATGAAATATCCCCTTTTGATCTAAACAAAGTCATTTTCAGCATCATCATTTCAAGAAAAAGATTGATCACCTTTTTACAAATTATGAATGGGTTAACCATTAAAGCAAAATCAAGTATAAACCTATGCACAAAGTTTATATTCCTCATGAAATACTAAATCCCCTTCCTTGTGCAAGGAGTGAGAATATTCTAGATAGCTTGAAACCTTTTAGGATCAATACTTATCCCAAGACTTGATACAATATGATCAATTAATTTCCCAAATGTAACATTGAAAATGCACTTTGAAGGATTCAATGAAGTGCCATATTACCTACTACATAAGAAAAGTTGCCTTAAATGTGCAAATTGGTAATTCATTAGGATCGAATGCACCGTAATGACATCTAAATAAACACAAATAATAACACCAATTAGATCATCAAATGTTACATGCATAGAATGATAAAATGTATCCTCTGCATTAATTGAACCAAAAGGCATATATTCATAGGAAAAATTCCCTATCCAGTAGTAAATGTGGCTTTACATCTGTCTGAGTTTTTAAGGTGAATTTGGTTATAACATGACAAGCCATCTAAAAGATACATCATTTGTGAACATACTATCAATTGTAAGTTCAGTTCCATAATTGGTAAAGGGAATTTATCCTTAACATTTGCTTTGTTTAATGCATGAAAATCAACACAAAGACTGATATCACTATTCTATTTTTCAAATAGGGATAGGATTTTCTACCCACTTTGAATATCTAAGGGGGGAAATGATGTGAGTAGAAAGAAGCTTATCTAGCTCCTTTCATATTGTTGCTCGAAGAACAGGAACAATAGGCCTTTGTCACTGTCAGAAAGAGGTGGACCCCTCTCTAATGGGAATGGTATGATAAATAATGATGGGATCAAATGCATGCAAATAATCATAGGACCAAGCAAAAATATCATGAAACTCATGAAGTAGTGATGTGAATTGTTGTTTTCGTTGTCAAAATGATCGGAAGCCATGTATAATATTTTTGGATCCTCATCAAATCCAAACTTAATGGAATCATCTCATAAATATACTTTTTTATTCTTCTTTATTATGAAGATGTGGAGTAGTTCCTGTTGGAGCATTTTCCAACCACACATAATTTATTTGAGCTTTACAGCTTAATTATCCACTTATCCTAAGTATTTTGACTCCATCGTGTGCTTACATCATCAGCAGATCATAGTTTCAGTCAACTGGGCCTCCTCCTACATTCTAGGAGCCAACTGGGCAATCATCTGAGCCTCCTCCTACATTCTAGGAGCCAACGAGGCCATCATTTGAGCCTCCTCCACCATTTAGGGGGTGATTTACATGACTAATGTGCACTACTCAGTCCAGCTGACAACATTTACTAGTTTATTCAGCCAACTGGGGATACTAGGGCATCTTACTACACTATTTGACTTCATCTGGTGTCATTCTCACCTACTATTCAGTTAAATTGCAGACAGAATGTGCCCTCTCCTATTTTTTTGGCATTCAGTTGAGTTATGCATTGATTTAGACTTAGTTAGTCAGTTTCAGAGTCAATTAGAGTCAATTATTGATTAGTTAAGTGGTTAACTGATGTGTCGAGTGGTGCTAACTGCTAAGTAAGCCACTCTCATGCACCAATTTGAATGACCACCTTTGGAATTCGAATTTCTTGGCTTATTGTTGTTGGAATATTCTCACCATCACTTTTATATTTTGCATGCTTACATGCAATTCTGCATGCATCCAGTCATATGCATGCAATTGCATGCATCCAGTCATCAGTATGGTAGTCTCCAAGCACCTAGTCCTTATTTTGCATCCCCTAGGAGCTCATTTCTACTTAGTTCTAGCCCTCCTAGCCACTAATGCACCCTTGTTTTCATCACTAGAGTACAAGTGCGCCCTCTTCCACCTATTTAGGAGTTACTTCAGTTAGTTCCATGATTAGTGGATATGTTCCTTGTTTTGGGGATTGATTACTAGTTTGACTGACTAAACCACATAGATAGGCCTCCAGAGACACTAGATCAACTATACTGACTATTGTCAGCTCCTCATGTGCCCACATTGGAGTCTCCTTCCCTAGATCAGTGCCCATGCACTCAGTTAGACTCAGTTAGACTCATTTGACTGACTATTTGACTATTGCAACTACTGCCACTAGTTTGGATGATGTCTCCAATGCTATCCAAGCCACACCTTGAGGAGGATTCGAATGAACTTAGTGTTATTCGTATTCATTTTATTGTATTCAGTTGTTATTCACTATTCAAAGTGCTAGCTTACAGTTGATGTATGATACAACAATTTTTCTCCATTTTTTGTGTAATGAGTGATTATTGATTCAACATTTCTTCTTCTTCTTTCTGCACTTCTTGAGTGAATTCTAGTGAGGTATGCTACTGCTGAGTGATCCCAATCCTAAAATATCACATGGTATCAGAGTTGAAAACAACTATTTGAATTGCAGCAGCAACAGTTGCAACAATTCCTTGAGCAGCTGTCTTTCATTGAGCACTAGAAGCCTTTGGGTTTCCACAACAAATCCTGGTGCTATTTCCTTGAATTAGCTAGTGCAATCCAGTGAGTTCTAGTCAGATGTGAAGGACTCAGTCACATGTTCTCAGTGTCCTAAGGCGGTGTTCAATTTGAATTTCAACAGATCTTCTTTTCATAATTCTCATTTGTTTTGTAAGAATCTCCACTCTTCAACTTCGAATTCTTCAGTATCATGGATCTCAAGTTTAATTCATTCAACTAATTCGAATAGAATTCAAATATGGACATCTTATTGAAGTCGAAGAGCCTTTCTAGAGTGGTGAATGGCTTTGTAGTTGAGCCCCCTGGTGCGGTAGAGAAATCCAAATACTTAGACAAGCTTGATGAAGCAGTAGGACTGTTGCTACTTAGCATTTTTGAAGACCTACACTTTCATGTTATCAATTTGAAGACTCCAAAGGATTTTTGGGACAAGATCGAATCCCTCCTTTGTTAGAAAGATGATTTGAAGGGTCATAAACTAGAAAATGAGCTCATCTCCTTGAGCCCAAGCAGTTTCAAAACTATCACTGAGTTTCTCAACAAATTCAAGAACTTGATTCATAGTTGAAGAGGTATGGGATTGATAAGGAAGAAAAACAACTCATTGTTTCCATCCCATCGAAGCTAGGCCCTAATAATTTAGTATTTGTTTCAACCTTCCAGTCAGCAAAGTTGTCCATTCCAAAATGGAAATTCCCTTCACTTGAAGACTTGTTGTTGCTACAACATCCCCCCCTAGATTTTTTTGAAAAAAAATATTGGGGCCCCTCCTTGGTTTTTGAAAAAGAGTATGCCTAAGTTTATCTGGATATCATATTCTCTCAGTTTTTTCCCTGAAAAAAAGTCTTTACTTGTCTTACTTTTTGAGTTATGTCTTTTTTGCTTACGTAAAACTCAAGATTTTGGGTTGCAATGGCAGAAGCTCTGAGCTAACCTTGCCGAAATGACAGAAGAGTTGGTCCAAACCTTCTGAAACCGCGGAATAAAAAAGAGCTAAGTCAAGCTGCGACGGAAAGATTATCTTAAATCCTCCGAAAGGGTGAAACCCTGGATCAAGTGGGCCCGCAGTGAAATAGATTCATCAAGTTTCTACGCGATGGAGGAAGCTTTCCTCTAACTCTTCTGCAGACATCGAAAATGTAACAATAAGTCATCTTTGTGGGAAGACTCGTCTATCTTTCTCGAGATGGCGAAGGTCTTCACGAAGCTCTTTCGCACCAGCGGGTAGATTGGCACATTTTCAGAAGAACTCGGCTAACTTTCCAGTAAAGGTGGACAAGCTCACTTAAGCCTGCCGATGCGTCGCAGCACACTTCTCCTCTGTGGAAACATTCGGACAATTCTCTCGTAACGGCGGGAAAAACTCAGCTTTTTTGTCCGCAAGAAATGAAAACCTTAACCTAGCCTTTCCAATTTTTGGCGGTCGTATTTATTGAGAAAAGGTTGATTTGACCCATCTGTACGCTGCCTTAAGTTCCATTTTAATGGCTTACAACCACCCTAATAATGGTTCGCACGTACCATTTTTTAATACACAGGGTGTTAACCCCATTGGTGTTCCATTGTCTTTCCTCGCCCCGAAGCTCTCTTCCCGTTTCTGTTTAAAGTCACTAGGCACGTCCAAGGCTCACAGGATCTGCAACAAACGCCGGGATCCTTCATCCCTTTTCAGGTTGGTACCTTCACAGACCTTGTTATAATGTGTGCTTCTTGTTTAAAGGGACATGATCCGTCACTATTTTTTCGTTCTATCCTAGCCATGGCGGGACTCTCAGAGTAATCACGCCTATAGTTGACCCATGTGCACCTGACTAAGACATATTGAAGCCCTAAGTCTGGGCGTAAAAGGCCCTAGAACCTCAAGGCTCCCACCACTTAAGTGTTACAAGAACCAGCAGCATACCTTTGCTTGTCGTAAAAGCCACCTGTTTAGTAATTTCAAAACCAACCCTGCCCATCCTCGCACCAAGTTATAAGCGTTTTCACAACTGTACAGTTTTATAAGAACATATAATACCCATGCCCACTTTATGATTCATTGCTTTCATAGTTCGTAATTGCAATATCAACGGCATAAGTAACTGAATGAAAGTTTTTCACAAGATTATAAAATGGCATGGGAAAGAAATATTTTAAATCAGTAAGACAAGCATAAATTGTTAGTTCTAGTTGGCATTTAGATATTATCGTTATAAGTAGGGTGCTGGTTTGGATTGTTAACATCGTGTCATATATTCTTATTCATGTTTGGTTGTTGAACGGGATTTTCAAAATGGCTAAAGGTGGCAAGAGAAAATCAAAGGCAGTTGACGAAAGCACAAGTGTAGAAACTACATCCCAGGATACCAAGTGCACCATAGGCATGCCTCCAGAAGTAAACCGGGGAGACGTATACCGCATGCTAAGAGATCAGGACTTCCATGAAGCTCTTCTTGAGGAGGAATGTTTATATCAGAACATCTGAAACTCCAGTATATCCAAGGCGGCCACACATCCAGAACTCTTCCCATGCTTAGAAGTAATTGGATGGGTTTTGCAGCATGCGAACACCGAGACAAGAGTTATAGAAGACAACATAGGAAAGGCTTTTGCCTCATTTCACCCATCCTATATCTCAATGGCCTACAAGTTACCCAAATCACAGTAGTGGCTTGATGATGCATGGTTGGAAGGGATCTAGATGGATAATCTAGAGATGGCAAGGAAGCTGTTAATTTTAGGCAAGCAAATCAGAAGAAAAGATAGTGAGGAGTACGAGGTTCAGAATATGAGGCCCCCTTTAAGACTGATCGCTCTCATGTTAAGCATAATCTTTGGGCGACCCGATGGGATGATGTTCATGCTGCAATGGGTTCCTATCATCCACTATGTGGCCTTCAAAGGGACAATCTTCAACTGGGTTGATATTCTCTCACACAACCTGTCATCAGCTATAACAGTTGCACAAGAAGGGTTAGTGGAGAGGAAGGCAAAATATTATATGGCCTCTTACTTGATAGATTGTATTGTGGCGAAATGTCCCTTTCCCAAGTTGGGATGCATATGGAACTCGGCGGATGGCTCAGTGTTCATTGCATACAAAATCTTCTGGGATTAAAATTACAAAAGGGATTACAAACTCATTTTTGAGGAGTTCATCATGCCCCTATATGAATTAATATTTAATGAAGAACCCAACTGCCTATCTGAGAACGCCATGGAAGCTTTGGATAAATATGGTGATTTCGATTTTTCACCAGAAGGTACCTACATAAGAATGTACGGAGGCTCCAAAGCCCCGTATATTCTACCTAGATACGTTACGGATTATATAGTCCACAAGGAGATGGTAAGACATGTATTCATTGATGGAATTGGTAATACCCTGTATAAGGCCAAGAAAGCTACTTTTCCTCCCTTACCTTTCTATGTCGGGGCCTACAAGTTCTCAGGAATTGCAACTGTGAAAGATTTGTCGTAGAGTTGAGAAGCTTTCATTTTGGAGAAAATATTTTTCACAGGAATGACCGACAAGGCAAAGTTGCACAACATTGCAAAGAACTCTCCACTCCCTATGAGTATGCTAACTATTATGATCAAGAGGAGGAAGCATATAGGGGGGTTAGCAATATGACTGAGCTATAGATTTTTCAAATGGGCAAAGGAGGGGCCATCTGAAGCTCTAATGTTGTGGGGAAGATAGATCCGCAGCGAGAAAAGGTTACCGTGGAGACTGCGTAGGCTTTCTCGAAAGAAGAACAAAGGCTCCTGGAACAAGCCAAGAAAATCCAGGAGGATAAACACCAAAAAGAAGAGACCTTGAGAGTCCAAACAGCTGAAGTTGAAGCAAAGAGGAAAGAAGAAGAAGAGAGAATCAGATTGGAAAGAAATGCAAAGTAGGAAGAAGATGGCACACTAAGAAGGGAGCAGGAGGAAGAGGCATGAAGAAAAGAAGAAGAAGAAAATCAATGCCAAGAGGATGTTGACCCCAAAATCCCAGACCTACAAAACTTAGATATGGGTTCCCCCATAAGAGATCTCCCCATTGTCCCTTTTACACCCTCAAAAGGCAATACAGTTTCTAAATGGGAAACGTTCGCTTACAACAAGAAAAGAAAAACCATTGTTAAAGAGATAGGTTCCAGTTTGAAAAGACCTTTTCGGTCAGACATCATCACTATACATGAAACCATGATCATGCGGAACACAGAGGAGGCTACTAAACTCCTAGCATCCATCTCCGTAGCCACGGTTACAATGACTGCAGATAATGTCAACATACTAGGAGATAAACTGAGTGAAGAAAAGGAGAAGGCACGTCATTTGTAGGAAGCTTTAGTCAAAGAGAAGAACTATACAAATTTGATGATCGAGAGGAATGACGCTCTCATCTCAAAAGGAAGATCTAAATGAAGCTCCCTGATAGCTGGAAGCTGACAGAAGGGCTATCACAATACAAATAAGGGTGTTAGAGGAAAAAAAGGAGAACTTGAAGGTAAAAACCTGAAGCTTGAATTAGAGAAGTTTGACAAAATTCAAGAGATCGTCGACCTGAAGGAACACATTGAAAAGTTGAAAGGAGGCAATGAATTGTTAGGGCAGCAATTGAAGCTGGCAAACAACAAAATGGGGGACATTAGCCCCTTCCACGAGCATGCCTGTGAAATACTAAAAGAAACCTATGGCATCCAAGAACTCCTATCAGAGGAAATATACAAACTAAAAGAAATAATGGCCAAGGTTAAAGAATTCAATGTCCAAGCCACCAGGGTCAGGAGGAAGCACGCATGCATTAGTGGAGAGATTAAGAAACACATTGAGTGGAGAGAAGGGATGTTAGAATTCCCTACAACTATTCTCCTTAAGTATATTGTTGAATACAAGGCAGATGTGCGCACCTTAGATTATTCTAAAGATTGTGGAGTAAAATTGGCCACTGTAACCCTAGCTACTTATGAGTGATGTAAGAATTTGTATTCTTAAATTCAAGCCACACAGGGAATTTTTCAGATGGTCATGCCCCAGAAGATAGAAGAATTTCGAGATATTTCGCAACGTTTATCTGACCTAAATGAAGGGCTCGAGGCAGAAAGCGAATATGTGCAGAAGCTGGACGTCTTGACGTCAGAAGACCTGCACCAATTTATCAGTGAAACAGCTATTCATAAACTCTGCCTAGAAGAAAGACTCCAGGCCATTATAACATAAATGATTGTCTTAACAAAAGAGCTTGGAAAGAAAGAAATGTCTCTCAGATTTATGATTCCGCTGGTTGGAATAAATATCGTAAAGGAAGCAAATCAGTGGGGAAATTATATAGCAGAGATAGATAGGGCACTAGCAGCCAACCAAGTTTCCACATCAGAAAGTGTCCCAGCTATTGCAGTAGTGTTAGAAGAAACACCGGTGGCCTTAGAAACGCCCAAGTCGATCAAGGAGCCAGCTCCGGGATAGTTCACATTTGCCAGCATGCCTCCTGGGTTGTTTTTTTTTTTTGCATGTACCTTTGAAATATTAAAATGACTTGTGATCTTTAACTCCCGATTTTTGTAAAGTTATTTGAGATATTTCTCTTTTTGTAATATCAACACTACAAGACAATTTAGAGGAATATAAATGGTTAGGGTATAGGTGGAAACTCCTAGCACATCTTGTAAAGCTATATATAGCTAATTAGAGGGAGATAGAAAGGACTTTTGGCAGGTGAAAGGACGTTTATATCTTGTATATGAACTATTTCTGCTACATGAATAAGAAAATCGTTTTTGCCTTGTGGAAGCCTGCATAGCACTTTGCTTGGGATCTTGTTGGATAATTGATGAACTATTTCTGCGTCTTCCACACATTTCCTATGAGATCTTTCCTGGCTATTGTGAATTAATTCTCTGCTATGAATGGTTTCATTTCCTTTGCAAAATTTCTATGTTAAATGCGTAGTAGAATGCTTTCTTTTATCAAAGCTATCTTGGATAATTTTTATTTCTGCTGTAAATGCTTCTTTCAATTTAATACCTATCTGTGAATTTCTTGGGCACATTTCCAGTTTATTACTCATTCTTTAAGTTTGCTCCTTATAAGGATAAGTTAATTTAGATTTAATTTATATTAGCATAAATTTCTTTACCACTTGCATTTAATTTAGGGCACATGCATATCATATTCAATACAAAATATATAACCGGTGGATCGAGCCACAACCAGTAAAATAAACAAATCTTTAAACCTCGCACGGTAGCCGGAACTGTTAGCCGAATGGTTTCCCCACACCAAACGGTGGGTGATCTAGTTGGGATCTCTTACTGGGGAGAATCCCTTGTTGATTGATGCAGCGATATCCAAGGCATCAACAGTTTTTTGCACTAGAAGGAGGGCCACCAGTGCATGGCTAGCAGAAGAGATTCTTTTGTTGGAGAAAATTTTACTGAAAACCCATCTGAAACAGTCATCCCAGAATTTCCAGATCTGGAATCAAGAAATCAAGAAGATCCTAATCCTGAAACAGAACAACCAAAAACATTGTATGCTGTCCCTTTTGAAGAACTAAATCGCTTCAGGAGACATACTCGCTCGTATGTGAGAAGTCTTGGAGGGCTAACCACGGTTCCTCTGTTACCCATAATCAGAGCTCCTCAAAAAAATCCTTAGTGTACCAAGGATTCCGTTCTTGTTCAAAGCCTAGAAGAATTATTAGATTTATCTCTAGAAGAGATTATCGAACCTTTTGACAAAGTTAGACCAGAGACCCCTAGGAATCCAGAGCAGTAGCACACTCCAAGGCATACTACTCTTAACTCACCACCACATACACCACCACGTTCTCCATTGAGAGTCATGGTCGTACCCGCATGGAGAGCCAGGGGAGCATCAAATGTAGTCGGGCCATTCCATGATTTGCCAAAAAACCCAGAAAAGGTTTTACCTAAGTATGACCCTAGCAAAGGAATTTCATCCGAAGACCACCTTAAAAGCTTTTATTTAGCTCTAAATATTCTAAATGTGG
This sequence comes from Larix kaempferi, assembly GCA_027924585.1. Classification (NCBI taxonomy): domain Eukaryota; kingdom Viridiplantae; phylum Streptophyta; class Pinopsida; order Pinales; family Pinaceae; genus Larix; species Larix kaempferi. Next base: position 5,492,653 of record BSBM01000343.1, read on the forward strand.
AATACGAGGACGTGATTTGTCGTCTCTTTCCTTATACTTTCGAACCCAAAGTATCTTCCTGGTACTTTAGTTTTCAAGCTGGCTCGATAACAAGTTGGGAAGATTTTGAGAAATGTTTTCTTAAAAAGTATGGCAATCAGAAAACTGTAGCTACTCTCATGAAAGAATTGTTGTCTATGAGAATAGAAAACAATAAGAAAGTTCAAGAGTTTAACCAGAGGTTCACAACATTGTTAAATAATTTTAGTGATGCAACAAAGCCCCTTGAGGAATGCTTAGTAGAGTATTATACAATAGCTCTTAAATCCCCTCTAGAAATGTTCGTCAAGAGAACAAAAAAACCTACCCTGACATAAAATTTTGAAGAAGCCAAGAAGGTAGAAGAGGAGGCTGACAACATCGCTAAACATGCTTTATATGTAGAGGTTAAGCCGACAGCTGTTAAGAAACCTTTTCTGTTAACTAGGGATAAAGAATAACCCTACAACAGATTTAGAAAATGTCATAAAAATGATGCAGAAACTCTCCAATAAGATTGTGGATCTAGAAAAGGATAAGGCAACGAGTTATTCAAGACCACCTTTCAAGCCTTTCTATAAAAAGAAAGAAGAAAATGGACAGCCAACCCCACTAGTAAACAATTCTGTTGTACTTAATCTGAATGAAATAGGGATGGACCACTTCTGCACTTTTCACCAAGAACAACACTTGGAGAAAAGTTGTCTGCAATGGATCAATTCGATGAGATTAGTAATGAACCAAATGTTAGATGCACAAATGCTCGAGCAAACGAGCCCCCAACAAGAACAAATTCTTGCCAGTGAAGAATGAACTCCCGACACTACGATGATCCTTTGGGATTGAACCCCTGCCCAAGAGCTATCTTGTGGAGAACTCGTAGATGAAGTGCAAACAGCATCTATTAACATCTCTAACAAGAGTAAAGGCCCAATGATCGATCCAGCAATAGAAGCACCTAAATCAAGATCTAATCAAATACTGAAGCGAAACATAAATGTCATTCCTCCCCAACCCAAGACAAGCTCGGTGGTTGCTCCTACAATAACTAAAGAACACAACTCAGAAATAATTAAACAGACACAAGCTTCTTTAAACAAAACATAAAATCAATCAAAGATTTCAAAGGGACGTGACATGAGCTATGATATAATCGAAGATATTAAGAAAACAAAAGCGAACGTTTCCATTTTTGATATGTGTAGCTTACCGCAACAGAGGAATAGATTGATGGAAGCCTCAGATCCACAAACAAGTGTCTCAGTAGAAAACACTGATGAGAACCCATAAATTAATGAAGCAAGTATTGGCAAAAAATCGAAATCTCAAACTCTTCCTTTTCTCTTAACCTTTGTGATTTTTAATCACAATGTGCAATTGTTTGGTAGACTCAGGTGCTAGTTCAAATGTCATGCCCTTGTCAATTCGCAATTAGATCAATGGACAGCCAATACCATCGCCATCTCAAATCATTCAATTAGATAGGACTGATGTCAAGGTTATTGGTGAACTGAAAGATGTACTTATTAGGTTGTCATCCGATCCTAGAGTATGTCAATTCATTGATATAATGGTGGTCGATATCCCTGAGGCATATGGTCTAATTTTGAGTAGGGACTGGTCTGCGAAATTTAATGGCTATTTTGCAATAGATTGGTCTCATCTGTGGCTGCCCTATCAAAATCGCCATAATCAGATCAAGATATTAAGGGAGCCACACATGAAACAAAATCTTACTCAGTTAGAGGGAAAAAATGAAGCTGTGGCTTTTTCGTCTTCAGTTTTAGGAAATTACTTCTTGGAAATCGAACCTGGGAACTATCAATCAGAAGAAGGTAGCCATATTTCAGACAAATAGTCTGATATCCACTTTTCATGGGCTGATGATATTGATTGTAATATCGTAGATTTAGTCACTAAGTTAGACAGTAATGAAACTAATTTAGTTAGACAAGACAATATCTTCTGGACTCTTTACTTTGATGGCTCTAAGACTTAGGAAGGATCCTGGGCCAGTTGCATTTTAATTGATCCTGGTTGAAACAAACATTTTTTATCTTGTAGGTTAGAGTTTGAGTGTACTAATAATACCGCAGAATACGAAGCTCTCATTCAAGGTTTGAAGAAAGCCATTGGTCTTAATGTCAAGTTTTTTAAAGTCTTTGGTGATTCTGAAATTGTTGTTAGGAAAATAAGGAATATGATTCATTGTCTTTCACAACATTTAAAAGGTTATCAAGCAGAAATTTGGAATTTAATTTCATGTTTGATACTTTTAACATCAATTCTGTCCCAAGATTGCAAAATGCTGCAGCTGATCTGTTAGCCACTTCCGCTTCCAGATTAGTGCCCACTAATAATAAATGTTCTATTGAATTAATTTTTAGGCCTTCAGTTCCGGGCAACATCACAAATTTCAGAGTGTTTGATGATGACGATCAGATTATCAGTTTCTTAACCAATGAAGATGCTTTTCTGGAAGCCATCATAGAAGAAGAAGAGCATGACTCAAATCTACAAAATAAAGACACAGTGAAAGGGAACTTCATGCCCAAAGGAGTAAGAACTCTGGAGGCGCTTTTTGATTTACAAAGCAAGTTCAGGAGATCCGTGAATGTCAAAACCCATAGCTCGGCCATGTAATACAAATTAATAAACTTGGGCACAGAAGTAGAACCAAAGTATGTCAATCTTGGTAAATGTTTTACACCAGAAGAAAGAAGTAGATTCACTAAACTTTTCCAGCAATATAAATATGTGTTCACTTGGACCTATGACGATCTGAATACATATGACACCTGCATCATTCAACACGTAATACCTATGAAGGAAGGTGTCAAACCTTTTCAGCAATAGTTAAGAAGGATGCACCCGACACGCGAGCCTCTAATATAGAAAGAATTAAAAAAATTGTTGGAGGCCAAGATTATTTTCAAAGTCCGACATTCTGAATGGGTGGCTTATCTAGTCCCCGTGCAGAAAAAATCAAGGGAGATCAGGCTATGTGTAGATTTCCTGAACTTAAACAGAGCTTCCGATAAAGATAACTATCCGGTGCCCCCAATGGAACAGATATTACAGATGGTATCAGGATTAGAACTCTTTTCCCTACTGGACAGCTTATCTGGTTACAACCAAGTGCTAGTAACAGAGGAAGACCGACTCAAAGCTACTTTTCGCACAAAGTGGGGAACCTTCACATACCAGAGAATGCCTTTTGGCTTAATTAATGCAGGAGCTACCTTTCAACGAGCCATGGACATTGCGTTCCGAGGGCTGGGCGGTCAATGTGTAGTAGTATACTTGGATTATGTGACAGTCTTTTCAAAGAAGAGAGAAGACCATGTGTCTCACCTAAAGCAAATCTTTGATCGAAGTAGAAAGTATGGCATCTCTCTAAATCCTAAGAAAAGCATTTTTGTTGTTCTTGAGGGAAAACTGCTTGGTCATGTCATTTCCAAGGAGGGAATCTCAATAGATCAAGAAAGGATTCAAGATATCAATAAGATTCCCATGCCCCATAGCAAGAAATCTATGCAATCATTCATGGGCACCATAAATTTTGTCCGAAGGTTCGTGCCAGACTTCACTCAGATTGTTAAACCTTTGCAACAAATGGTCAAGCAGAGTGTACAATTTAAGTGGACAGACTTGGAAAGGGTTGCATTCAAAGGAATTAAAGCTGCTATAGCCAAGGAACCTTCTTTAAGAATTCCAGATTTTGATAAAGATTTTATAATGTACACGTTTGCTTTTGACAACTCTCTTGCAGCTGTGCATAGTCAAAAAATGGAATAAGGAGATGAATACCCAATTTCTTTTATGAGCACTGGTCTACAAGGCGTTGAACTGAACTATCCCGGGGTAGATAAGAAATCATATACAGTTTTCAAAGTAGTGAAGCAGTTCAGGCCGTATATTCTAAAGAATAGAACTAAAGTCATAGTCCCTCATCCCGCTATCAGGTCTCTTTTCATTCAAAAAGAATTGGGAGAAAGAAGAGGGAATTGGGTCACTGCTCTCCAAGAGTACGACTTAGAATTCAAGCTAGCTAGCATCATCAAAGGTCAAGGTCTATGCAAGCTACTTACTCAAAGTCCAACTGACAAAGAACTAGATTGGAGGAATGAAGCTGAGCTGAATGTGATAGACATATGTCCAATTTTCACAGCCCCAGAGTCTTGGTACAGAGACCTAGTACATTACTTACAGTCAGGTTACTTACCAGAACATTGGAGTACGAAGCAAAGCGGAGCCCTTCATCTTAAATCAGGATCTTATCAGATCATTGAAGGAATACTCTTTAGGAAGAACTATGATGGCATTTATCTCAGATGTTTAGAAAAGGAAGATGCTATTAACGTGGTCAAGGAATTGCATGACAGACCTGCTGGAGGACATCACTCCGGGGATACTACAGCCCACAAAATTCTCAAAGTAGGGTATTATTGGCCTACTCTATTCAGGGATGCCCATGCCTATGTTAGAAATTGCGATGTATGTCAATGAAGCACTGGAAAGCTGCCTAAAGCAGTAGGTCCCTTGCAGCCAGTTATCATCACTGAACCATTCAAGCAATGGGGTATAGATATTATTGGAGAAATAAACCCTAACTCCTCGCTGCAGCATCGGTACATTCTGACCGCTATAGATTATTTTACAAGATGGGTTGAAGCTATTCCCCTAAGGAAAGCTAACGAGGATACGGTCATCAACTTTTTGGAAGAGAACATCATAACCAGGTTTGTGGTTACAATTTCTCTAGTTTTGTATAATGCACCTTATTTTTCGTCAATAAAGATTAATGAATTCATGTATGAAAGAGGAATTAAATTACATTATTCAGCCAATTATTACCCTCAGGGAAACGGTTTAGCTGAATCGACCAATAAAAATCTCATCCGAATCCTAAAAAAGACCGTGATCAAAAATCAAAAAAGCTGGCACACAGTTCTCCCTCACGCCCTATGGGCAGACAGGGTAACACCCAAAAACACCTTAGGAGCTTCCCCTTACAACCTGGTATATGGAAAAGAAGCTATTCTCCCTCTGAATATATTACCCCCATCCTTGAAGTTGGCCCAATCCTCCCAAGGTTCTAGCAGTCAAGCCCTACAGTCCAGGGTTGATACCCTGCTAAAACTAGAAGAGTCACGGGAAAAGGTCAAGGAACGGTTCATCATCACCAAGACATAGTCAAACGATGGTTTGATAAAAGAAAATCCGGGAAGAGAACTTTCGAAGTAGGAGACTTGGTCCTCAAATGGGACCACCAACACGACGGTAAGGGAATGCACACAAAGTTTCAGCACCTATGCTTTGGCCCTTATCAAATTTCTGAAAAACTTGGTCCATCAACCTATAAAGTGAAAGATTCACAAGGAGAGGAACTAAACCTCCCTCCCAATGGCCTTGCCCTAAAACAATACTTTGCCTGATTTCTGAAGGATTTTCTATACATAAATAAAACACTGTTTTTCTTTTTGTTTTGCTCTTCTTTTCTTTTGCTTCATTTTAAATTACTTTGATTACCTTTGGTTTGCCAATCAGCTCGATCCATTTTCTTTGATTTGTTTTGTTTTCCCTTTTGATTAGGTTCTTTACTTGAAATAAAGCCAAACTCAAATCATGGTGTAGTTGAATGAATGAGAATCTAGAGAACTCAGAAGGATGGTCATAAGAAGCCCACCAATAAAGGGAATACATATTTGTAATTTTTCTTTCACTAATTGGTTTCTTAGAATGCAACGATCCTCTTTCCTGTTTGGTCAAAATAACCCCTATCAAATAGCTAAGATCTAGCATTTCCTTTTGACTATCTTAGGGCCCATTCAACCTAACATTAATAGCTATCTGAAGAAGCTAACTATGGAAAGACCCATGGAGATGAAGCATGTCTCACAGATACATGGTATTTAAAATGATCTCATGCTGCAAGTAAAGCCAAAAGGCATATGTCAAAGAGTCTGGTTTCCAGAAATTCTCGCCGCAATTAAAGCATGGTTGAGAAAATAAAAGGAAGTTGAAGGAAGCTGCTCTAATAAACCAGCCCAGCAAGGTTCTTCTCCGTCCGTGAATCATGAAATCAAATCTTTTGTTCACATAAAAGGACATTTTGGATTGAAGAATTTATATCGAAATTTTAAAAGCTGGAGAAACTTATTTCTGGAAGACTCAAAGCGGCTAAAAGTCATGAATTAAAGAAACATCTAAAGGATGCAAAAGCATGGGAATGAGGAACAAACGAATGTTCCTATGATATTTTGTCACAATACTTTGGAGTCTTATACTAGTAAGCTTTTGAAAGACAGATTTTTTTTTAAAAAAAAATCCCACAATTCGTCCCTTAGAGAGTTTTAAAGAAAACTGAGTCAGAGCTGCCATCCCCTTTATCACCATCACAATAAGAGTGATCAATGCATTCTTTGAAGATGAACTATGGAGACATCTGGATGCGCATGTAATCAGCACTTTGAAACTTTCCTGACCTTCAGATGAGCTTGTCTTAGAGATCTGTGTTCATGAGCGAATCACCATTTGTTGTTGCTACAACATCCCCCCCTAGATTTTTTGAAAAAAATATTGGGGCCCCTCCTTGGTTTTTGAAGAAGAGTCTGCCTAAGGTTATTTGGACATCATATTCTCTCCTTACTTAGTTTTTTCCCTGAAAAAAAGTCTTTACCTGCCTTACTTTTTGAGTTATGTCTCTTTCGCCTAAGTAAAACTCAATATTTTGGGCCGCAACGGCGGAATCTCTGAGCTAACCTTGCCGCAACGGTGAAAGAGTTGCTCCAAACCTTCCAAAACCACGGAATAAAAAAGGGCTAACTCAATCCGCAGCGGAAAACTTATCTTAAATCCTCCGAAAGGGTGAAACCCTTGATCAGGTGGGCCCACAGCAGAACAGATTCATCAAGTTTCTCCGCAACGATGGAAGCTTTCGTCTAACTCTTTCGCAGACATCAGAAACGTACCAATAATTCATCTTTGTGGGAAGACTCGTCTATATTTCCTGAGATAGCGATGGTCTTTAAGAAGCTCTTTCGCACGAACCGGTAGATTGGCACATTTTTCAGAAGAACTCGGCTAACTTTCCCGTAAAGGCGGATAGGCTCACTTAAGTCTGCCGATGCATCACGGAAAACTTCTCCTCTACGGAAACATTCGGACAATTCTCCTGCAACAGCGGGAAAAGATCAGCTTTTCTGTCCGCAAGAAACGGAAGCCTTAACCTAGCCTTTCGGATTTTTGGTGGTTGTATTTATTGAGAAAAGGTTGATTTGACCGATTCGTACACTTCCTTAAGTCCCGTTTTAATGGCTTTCAACCACCCTAATAATGGTTCACACATACCATTTTTTAATACACAGGGTGTTAACCCCGTTGGTGTTCCATTGTATTTCCTCACCCCGAAGCTCTCTTCCCGTTTCCATTTAAAGTCACGAAGCATGTCTAAGGCTCGCAGGATCTACAACAAACGCCGGAATCCTTCGTCCCTTTTCAGGTTGGTACCTTCATAGACCTTGTTATAATGTGTGCTTCTCATTTAAATGGACATGATCCATCAGTATTTTTTCATTCTATCCTAGCCATGGCGGGACTCTCAGAGTAATCACGCCTATAGTCGACCCATGTGCACCCGACTAAGACATATTGAAGCCCTAAGTGTGGATGTAAAATGCCCTAGCAACTCAAGGCTCCCACCGCTTAAGTGTTAGAAGAACCAGCAGCATACCTCTACTCGTCGTAAAAGCCACCTGTTTAGTAATTTCAAAACCAACCCTGCCCATCCTCACACCAAGTTATAAGCATTTTCGCAACTATACAGTTTTATAAGAACGTAGAATACCCAGACCCACTTTATGATTCATTGCTTTCATAGTTCGTAGTTGCAATATCAACGGCAGAAGTAACTGAATTAAAGTTTTGCACAAGATTATAAAATGGCATGGGAAAGAAATATTTTAAATCAGTAAGACAAGCAAAAATTGTCAGTTCTGGTTGGCATTTAGATATTATTGTTATAAACAGGGTGCTGGTTTGGATTGCTAACATCATGTCATATATTCTTATTCATGTTTGGTTGTTGAACAGGATTTTCAAAATGGCTAAAGGTGGAAAGAGAAAATCAAAGGCAGTTGGCGAAAGCACAAGAGTAGAAACTACATTCCAGGATACCAAGTGCACCACAGGCATGCCTCCAGAAGTAAACTAGGGAGACGTATACTGCATGATAAGAGATCAGGACTTCCCTGAAGCTCTTCTTGAGGAGGAATGTTTATATCAGAACATCCGAAACTCCTGTATATCCAAGGCGGCCACACGCCCAGAACTCTTCCCGTGCTCAAAAGTAATTCGATGGGTTTTGCAGCATGCGAACACCGAGACAAGAGTTATAGCAGACAACAAAGGAAAGGATTTCTCCTCATTTCACCCATCCTATTTCTCAATGGCCTACAAGTTACCCAAAGCCCAGCAACGGCTTGATGATGCATGGTTGGAAGGGATCCAGATGGATAATCTAGAGATGGAAAGGAAGCTGTTAATTTCAGGCAAGTAAATCAGAAGAAAAGATAGTGAGGAGTACGAGGTTCAGAATCTGAGTCCCCCTTTCAGACTGATCGCTCTCATGTTAAGAAGAATCTTCGGGAGACCCGATGGGATGATGTTCATGCTATAATGGGTTCCTATCATCCACTATATGGCCTTCAAAGGGACAATCTTCAACTGGGATGATATTCTCTCAGACAGCCTGTCATCAGCTATAACAGCTGCACGAGAAGGGTTAGTGGAGAGAAAGGAAGAATATTATATGGCCTCTTACTTGATAGATTGTATTGTGGTGAAATGTCCCTTTACCAAGTTGGGATGCATATGGAACTCGGTGGATGGCTCAGTGTTCATTGCCTACAAAATCTTCTGGGCTCAAAATTACAAAAGGGATTACAAACTCTTTTGCGAGGAGTTCATCATGCCCCTATATGAATTAATATTTAATGAAGAACCCAACTACCTATCTGAGAATGCCATGGAAGCTTTGGAGAAATATGGTGATTTCTATTTTTCTCCAGAAGGTACGTACATAAGAATGTACAGAGGCTCCAAAGCCCCATATATTCTACCTAGATACGCTGCGGATTATATAGTCCACAAGGAGATGGTAAGACAGGTATTCATTGATGGAATTGGTAATACCCTATATAAGGCCAAGAAATCTACTTTTCTATCCTTAGCCTTCTATGTCAGGGCCTACAAGTTCTCAGGAATTGCAACTGTGAAAGATTTTGTCGCAAAGTTGAGAAGCTTTCATTTTGGAGAAAAGATTTTTCATAGGAATGATCGACAAGGCAAAGTTGCACAACATTGCAAAGAACTCTCCACTCCCTGTGAGTATGCTAACTATTATGATCAAGAGGAGGAAGCATATAGGGGGGTCAGTAATATGAATGAGCTACAGATTGTCAAATGGGAAAAGGAGGGACTAGCTCGAGTTCTAATGTTGTGGGGAAAAACGATCCGTAGCGAGAAAAGGGTACTGTGGAGACTGCAGAGGCTTTCTCGAAAGAAGAACAAAGGCTCCTAAAACAAGCCAAGAAAATCCAAGAGGATAAATGCCAAGAAGAAGAGACCTTGAGAGTCCAAGTAGCTGAAGTTGAAGCAAAGAGGAAAGCCGAAGAAGAGAGAATCAGATTGGAAAGAAAAGCAAAGTGGGAAGAAGATGACACATTAAGAAGGGAGCAGGAGGAAGAGGCATGAAGAAAAGAAGAAGAAGAAAAGAAATCCCAAGAGGATGTTGAACCCAAAAGCCCAGACCTATAACAATTAGATATGGGTTCCCCCATAAGAGATCTCCCCATTGTCCCTTTTACAGGCTCAAAAGGCAGTAGAGTTTCTAAATGGGAAAAGTTTGCTTACAACAAGAAAAAAAAACCATTATTAAAGAGACAAGTTTGAGTTTGAAAAGACCTTTTTGGTCAGACATCGTCACTATACATGAAACCATGGTCATGTGGAACACAGAGGAGGCTGCTAAACTCCTAGCATCCATATCCATAGCCACGGTTACAGGGAATGCAGATAATGTCAACATACTAGCAGATAAACTGAGTGAAGAAAAGGAGAAGGCACGTCAGTTGCAGGAAACTTTAGTCAAAGAGCAGAACTATACAAATTTGATAGTCGAGAGGAATGATGCTCTCACATATCAAAAGGAAGATCTAAATGAAACTCTCCTACAGCTGGAAGCTGACAGAAGGGCTCTGGAAATACAAATAAGGGTGTTATGGCAATACAAATAAGGGTGTTAGAGGAAGAAAAAGGAGAACTTGAAGGTAAAAACCTTAAGCTTGAATCAGAGAAGTTTGAAAACATTCAAGAGATCGTCAACCTGAAGCAACATATTGAAAAGTTGCAAGGAGGCAATGAATTGTTATAGCATCAATTGAAGCTGACAAACAACAAAATGGGGGACATTAGCCCCTTCCACGAGCATGCCTGTGAAATACTAAAAGAGACCTATGGCGTCCAGGAACTCCTATAAGAGGAAATATACAAACTAAAAGAAATAATGGCCAAGGTTAAGGAAATCAATGTCGAAGCCACTAGGGTCAGGAGGAAGCACGCACGCATCAGTGGAGAAATTAAGAAACACATTGAGTGGAGAGAAGGGAAGTCAGAATTCCCAACAACTGTTCTCCTTAAGTCTGTTGTTGAATACAGGGCAGATGTGTGCACCTTAGATTATTCTAATGATTACGGAGTAAAATTTCCCACCGTAACCCTAGCTACTTATGAGTGATGTAAGAATTTGTATTCTCAAATTCGAGCCACATAGGGAAGTTGTTAGATGGTCATGCCCCAGAAGATAAAAGAATTCCAGGATAGAGTGCAACGTTTATCTCACCTAAATGAAGGGCTTGAGGAAGAAAGCGAATATATGCAGAAGCTGGACATCTTGATGTCAGAATACCTGCACCAATTTATCAGCGAAGCAACTATTCATAAACACTGCCTAGAAGAAAGTCTCTGGGCCACTATAGCAGAAATGACTGTCTTAACAGAAGAGCTTGCCAAGCAAGAAGTGTCTATCAGATTTATGATTCCCCTGGTTGGAATAAATATCGTAAAGGAAGCAAATCAGTGGGGAAATTATATAGCAGAGGTAGATAGGGCACTGGCCGCCAACCAAGTTTCCACATCAGAAAGTGTCCCAGCTGTTGCAGTAGTGTTAGAAGAAACACCAGCGGCCTCAGAAGCGCACAAGTCGACCAAGGATCCAACTCAGGGATAGTTCACATTTACCAGCATGCCTCCTGGGTTGTTATTTTTTTTGCATGTACCTTTGAAATATTAAAATGACTTGTGATCTTTAACTCCTAATTTTTGTAAAGTTATTTGAGATATTTCTCTTTTTGTAATATCAACACTACAAGACAAATTAGAGGAATATAAACGGTTAGGGTATAGGTGGCAACTCCTAGCACATCTTGTAAAGCTATATATAGCTGATTAGAGGGAGATAGAAAGGACTTTTGCCAGGTGAAAGGACGTTTCTATCTTGTATATTAACTATTTTTGCTACATGAATAAGAAAATCGTTTTTGGCCTATGGAAGCCTGCACAACACTTTGCTTGGGATCTTGTTGGATAATTGCTGAACTATTTCTGCGTCTTCCACACATTTCTTGTAAGATCTTTCTTGGCTATTGTGAATTAATTCTCTACTATGAATGGTTTCATTTCCTTTGCAAAATTTCCGTGTTAAATGGGTAGTAGAATGCTTTCCTTTATCAAAGCTATCCTGGATAATCTTTATTTCTGTTGTAAATGCTTCTTTCAATTTAATAGCTATCTGTGAAGTTCTTGGGCACATTTCCAGTTTATTACTCATCCTTTAAGTTTTCTCCTTATAAGGATAGGTTAATTTAGATTTAATTTAGATTAGAATAATTTTTTTTACCACATGCATTTAATTTAGGGCACATGCATATCATATTAAATACAAAATATATAACTGGTGGATCGGGCCGCAACCAATAAAATAAACAAATCTTTAAACCTCACACGGTAGTCGGAACCGTTAACCGGACGGATTCCCCACACCAAACAGTGGAAAATCTAGTTGGGATCGCTTACTGGGGAGAATCCCTTGCTGATTGATGCAGTGATATTCGAGGCATCAACAATTTTTGGCGCTAGAACGAGGGCCACCAGTGCATGGATAGCAGAAGAGATTCTTTTGTTGGTAAAAATTCTACTAAAAACCCATCTAAAACAATCATCCCAGAATTTCCAGATCTAGAATCAAGAAATCAAGAAGATCCTAATCCTGAAACAGAACAGCCAGAAACATTGTATGTTATCCGTTTTGAAGAAGTAAATCGCTTCAGGAGACATACTCGCTCGTACGTGAGAAGTCGTGGAGGGCTAACCATAGTTCCTCTACTACCCAGAATCAGAGCTCCTCGAAAAAATCCCCAGTGTACCAGGGATTCCATTCTTGTTCAAAGTCTAGAAGAGATTACCGAACCTTTTGACGAAGTTAGACCAGAGACCCCTACGAATCCAGAGAGCAACACACTCCAAGGCATACTCCTCTTAACTCACCACCACATTCTCCACCGAGATTCATGGTCGTACCCGCATGGAGAGCCAGGGGAACATTAAATGTAGTTGGACCATTCCATGATTTGCCAAAAAACCCAAAAAAGGTTTTACCTAAGTATGACCCTAGAAAAGGAATTTCAGCCGAAGACCACCTTAAAAGCTTTTATTTAGCTCTAAATCTTCTAAATGTGGAATACGAGGACATGTTTTGTCATCTCTTTCCTTATACTTTCGAACCCAAAGTATCTTCCTGGTACTTTAATTTGCAAGCTAGTTCGATAACAAGTTGGGAAGATTTTGAGAAATGTTTTCTTAAAAAGTATGGCAATCAGAAAACTGTAGCTACTCTCATGAAAGAATTTTTGTCTATGAGAATGGAAAAGAATGAGAACGTTCAAGAGTTTAACCAGAGGTTCACAACATTGTTAAATAATTTTAGTGATGCATCAAAGCCTACTGAGGAATGCTTAGTAGAGTATTATACAACAGCTCTTAAATCCCCTCTAGCAATGTTCGTCAAGAGAACAAAAAAACCTACCATGACAGAAAATTTTGAAGAAGCCAAGAAGCTAGAAGAGGAAGCAGACAACATTGCTAAACATGCTTTAGATGTAGAGGTTAAGCCGACAGCTGTTAAGAAACCTTTTTTGTTAACTAGGGATGAAGAAGAACTCGCAGTAGATTTAGAAAATGTCATAAAAATGATGTAGAAACTCTCCAATAAGATTGTGGATCTAGAAAAGGATATGGCAACGAGTTCTTCAAGACCACCTTTCAAGCCTTTCTATAAAAAGAAAGAATAAAATGGACAACCAACCCCACCAGTAAACAATTCTTTTGTACTTAATCTGAATGAAATAGGTATGCCACTTCTGCACTTTTCACCAAGAGCAACACTCGGAGAAAAACTATCCACAATGGATCAATTCGATGAGCTTAGTAATGAACCAAATGTTAGATGCACAAATGCCCGAGCAAACGAGCCCCCAACAAGAAAAAATTCTTGACATTGAAGAATCAACTTCCGACACAATGATGATCCTTTGGGATTGTACCCCTGTCCAAGAGCTATCTTATGAAGAACTCGTAGATGAAGTGCAAACAACATCTATTAACATCACTACCAGGAGTAACGGCCCAGTGATCGATCCAGCAATAGAAGCACCTAAAGAAAGATCTAATCAAATACCGAAGCGGCACATAACTGTCATTCCTCCCCAACCCAAGACAAGCCTGGTGGTTGCTCCTATGGTAACTAAAGAACCAAACTCAGAAATAATTAAACAGCCACAAGCTTCTTTAAACAAAACAGAAAATCAATCAAAGATTTCAAAGGGATGTGACATGAGCTATGATATAATCGAAGATATTAAGAAAACAAAAGTGAACGTTTCCAGTTTTGATATGTGTAGCTTACCGCATAGAGGAAGAGATTGATGGAAGCCTTAGATCGACAAATAAGTGTCTCAGCAGAAAACACTGATGAGAACTCAGAAATTAATGAAGCAAGTATTGGCAGAAAATCGAAATCTCAAACTCTTCCTTTTCTCTTAACCTTTGAGATTTTTAATCACAATGTGCATAATTGTTTGGTAGACTCGGGTGCTAGTTCAAATGTCATGGCTTTGTCAATCTGCAAAAAGATCAATGGACAACCAATCCCATCCCCATCTCAAATCATTCAATTAGATAGGATTGTTGTCAAGGTTATTAGTGAACTTAAAGATGTACTTATTAGGTTGTCATCCGATCCTAGAGTATGTCAATTCATTGATATAATGGTGGTCGACATCCCTGAGGCATATGGTCTAATTTTGAGTAGGGACTGGTCTGCAAAAGTTAATGGCTATTTTGCAACAGATTGGTCTCATCTGTGGTTGCCCTATCAAAATCGCCAGAATCAGATCAAGATATTAAGGGAGCCACACATGAAACAAAATGTTACTCAGTTAGAGGGAAAAAATGAAGCTGTGGCTTTTTCGTCTTCAGTTTTAGGAAATTACTTCTTGGAAATCGAACCTAGGAACTATAAATCAGACGAAGTTAGCCATATTTCATACAAACTGTCCGATATCCTTCACTTTTCATGGTCTGATGATATTGATTGTAATATACTAGATTTAGTCACTAATTTAGACAGTAATGAAACTAATTTAGTTAGACAAGAGAATATCTTCTGGACTCTTTACTTTGATGGCTCTAAGACTCGGGAAGGATCAGGGGCTGGTTGCATTTTAATTGATCCTCGTAGAAACAAACATTTTTTATCATGTAGGTTAGAGTTTGAGTGTACTAATAATATCGCAAAATACGAAGCTCTCATTCAAGGTTTGAAGAAAGCAATTGGTCTTAATGTCAAGTTTTTGAAAGTCTTTGGTGATTTTGAAATTGTTGTTAGGAAAATAAGGAATACGATTCATTGTCTTTCACCACATTTAAAAGGTTATCAAGTAGAAATTTGGAATTTAATTTTATGTTTTGATGCTTTTAACATCAATTATGTCCCAAGATTGCAAAACGCTGTAGTTGATCTGTTATCCACTTCCGCTTCCAGATTAGTGCCCACTAATAATAAATGTTCTATTGAATTAATTTTCAGGCCTTCTGTTCCGGACAACATCACACATTTCAGAGTGTTTGATGACGATGATCAGATTATCAGTTTCTTAACCAATGAAGATGCTTTTTAGGAAGCCATCATAGAAGAAGAAGAGCATGACTCAAATCTACAAAATAAAGACACAGTGAAAGGGAACTTCATGCCCAAAGGAGTAAAAAATTTGGAGGCAATTTTTGATTTACAAAGCAAGTTCAGGAGACCTGTAAATGTCAAAACCCATAGCTCAGCCATGCAATACGAATTAATAAACTTGGGCACAGAAGCAGAACCAAAGTATGTCAATCTTGGTAAATGTTGTATGACGGAACAATTAATTTTGAGACATCCATACAATAAAATTTACCTATAAGATATATCCAATCCCTTCCTAAAATAATTGAATAATCACTCACATTTATTAGTCCCTAAGTAGTACTGGAATGAAACAATACTAGCCATGGCATGACAAAGCTGAACTTTTAAAGATTTTTGAGTTGAATCTGTGTGAAGTTTGATATTTAATGGATCTTTATTTCTCAATGTCTAGGATAGTAACTTGCATGAACAATTTGAACAATGTAACATAGTTGTGGAGGAATTTTACAAAGGATTCCAGTAATTTGGATTAAATGAAGGTTAACTTGAAACAAATGGAAACAAAAACATATTAAAGTCCGTGTTCATCTATTTATCAAGTCTGGTATGTTACCCAACGTCCGCCAAATCTACTTTCGACTCACTTGTTCATAATTCCCAAATATTCAAAAGCTCCTCCAACAATGCATAATGCTTTTAACTAGTATACAACATACACATACATAATGATTTATGCCATCAAAAGTAAAGATCCATACTCATCGCTTTTTAATACCATAAAATGAGGGAAAAAAAAACTTGCCATGCATATTACACAACCATTGAGTTGGTGTTGAAAAACAAGTTATAACCATTCTCAAACAATTCTTCCAGCTGGTTAATATGCTTTTGAAGTTTGGAAGAGGAGATTTCTTTTATAGATATTTTCTCTTAAAATACAACCTTTTCCTTGCCCTTTTTCACTAGACCGGTGGGTTAACAAAGTGTTGTAATCTAAGAGGAGGATCTTTCTTTGTAGCTTTATTATGAATAGGGGAATGGACACTATTTTTTGAAGAGGAAGGTCTTATAGGCCTTTTTAGATTTTGGTGAGGTGGTGGATTTCCCCAACCAACTTGGATTGTAGGAGGTTAACGGGGTGTAAAATTATATCCATCATTATGAGAAAGGAGGGTCTTAGGGAATTTTGACAATACTAGGATGAGGATGTAGTTTTGGTTGTGGCTGAAGAGGAGCACCACAAAAAGAAATTACCAATTTGTGCAAGCTACGGAAACTCTTCACACTCTGAATTAAAGTGAACATAAAATCAAATTTTCTTACATTTACCATTCTTCCATACATGATGATCCCTATTTCCACTTCCTTTATTTCCTATAGGAGAATTCCTTAAACCCTTTATAAAAGACATCATCCATGGGGACAAGAAGAAGTATTCAAAACTAAGATTGATTGTTTTTATAAACTAGAAAATTTTTAATAGGGGAATGGGCACTCTTTTTTGAAGAGGAAGGATTATAGACCTTTTTTTAGATTGCTGAGGTGACAAATTTCCCCAACTAGCTTGGACTAGAGGAGATGAAGGGGGTGGAATGAGGTAAACGTTTTCAAACTTTTTATCGTGTTGTAGCTGCAACTCCTTCCCCAATTTTTTTGCAATTTAGGACACCTCCTTATATATTGAGTTTAAATTTTGACTTTATCTTTGCTTTTGGTTGTTTATATTTCCAAAGTGTTTCTAGATTTTGATTCCCCATAGAAAATTTTACACTTAGAATTTTTTTTTGAGTTTTACTGAGCAAAACCAAAAGTTGCGCCGTGACGATCGGACCAAAACCGGAAGATCCATCGAAACAATCAAAGTAAAATTCAATTCTATGATGAAACGGTCACATCCAAACTTGAATTTGAGCCAAAATGGTTGGGGTAAAATTAATTTAGCGCTGATGTGATCGAATTTAAATAAACTTTCCCACCTAAAAGTTCGGAACATAATTTAATTGTTACGCCAATCCAGTCGATCCAAGTTTATATTTTTCATCAAGGCGGTCGGGTTTAATTTCAATCAAACTTTGAAGTACTTAAACACTTAGTGTTTTACTAAACCAAGTAGTTCGTTACCATTTTGGGTTTCCACCCGATACATGTCAGAGTCTTTTGTCATTCAGATCTGAAACGCATCGGCTCGGTAAAAATTTTTGACCCGGATATTCCTTTCATCGGTGGGGTTATAGTTTTGTTCTTGAGTTAATATTAATCTAAATAGGTTCCTTTCGTCTTATCTGATAAACCTGTTTTTTTTTATTTGGCGTTAAAGGATTAGGTGAGAATCGTTTTTCCTTAGTTTTGAATATGCAATATTTTTAAACCCATTCATTTCGCTTGAAAGAAAAGCTCTAAACCCTAGTTTTCCTCTCCTTCTTCCATGTTAATTGATCAATGGCGAATTATGAGTTTAGTGTTGAGGGGAACGCTTCGAAACCGAACCAATAGGAGCACCCATCAAGTCTTCACCATTCCCTTCTTCATTTCTTCATACAAATTGAATTAAGAACTTAGATCCAAACTAATTAGTTGCTCTCAATGAGTTTCAAACAAGGGTTTTACACGTTAAACCCTAGAAAACATATCTTTCATGGATCGATTATGTGGATGTGATTGAAACCCTAAGATCATTGAGATTTTTTTGAGAGAACTACTGAAACCTAGCGTGTAACTCTAATAATAACTGAAGAAGGCATTTGATCGACCGATTTTTTCCTTTTCAATCTTCCATATGGTCATTTTCTTGATAAGATACTTAATATGAGCATTGTTATTTTATCAATTGTTTCCACACGAGAAGATACTTCCAATTTGCATTTGCTTCAGAAGTAGTTTGCATTCAAAACAATTTAATGAATAGTTTCATAACATAAACATTTAGGCTTATGTGAAGTCTCATTTGATCAATTTGAGAAGATTTGAAAATATTCCATGATTGAATATTGTACTCAGTATTTTGGTTTGAATCCTTCATGTTAGCATTTTATTTAAATCTATTTGGTTATATTATAAATAGAATCAATCTTACTAGTTGATACTGCTATTTTGTTTCAAGACTCAGATATGTCTAGAAGAACCTCTGATCGCAACATCAAATTGGTGGAATCAGATTCAGATATTGAGGTGGTCCTAGAATACACCATGGAAAATTAGTTTGACGACACGAAGGCTATCACTAGAATAATCCTTGAATATAACTGGGGAGAAATATATCAACTTATAAGGGATTAGAATATGAAAAATGCAATAATATAAGAGATCATAATATCAAAAGGTATGGTCTCCACAAGGCTGCTACACGGCCATAATTGTTCCCATGTTCTGAAGTGATTAGCTGGATCCTGCCACATGTAGATGCAATGTTCAGAATCATTTTGGGAGCTAATGGAAATGGAATTGCTTCATTCCAACCCACACATATAAGTAAAGCATATAAATTTGCAACTCCCAAGGAATTCCTGACATATTATTGGGTTGAGAGTATAAAGATAAATCACTCAGAATATCCAAAGAAAAAGATACTCCCAGGAAAGCAGTTAAGGAAAAGTTCTAGTGGGGAGCACAAGACAAATATATGAAAAATCCATTTAGGATTATCACAATGCTTCTATGCAGGATCTATGGAAAAGAAACTATGAAACATTTACAAACTCAGTTGGATTCCACTGATGTATCGTGTCACCACACATGGTACCATATGCAATTGGGAAATATCATCTCAGAGAATATGGGTCAAGCTATATCATAAGCTTGGGAAGGGTTGAAGCAAAGCAAAGATGATTTTTACATGTCCTCATACTTGATTGATTGCATCCTCATCAGAAATCCTTTCACTAAGATAGGATGCTATTGGATTCCAAAGGAGAGTCCAATTTATGTGGCCTACCATATCACGTGGGCACATAAACATGCCATCTTTTACAAGTTAATTTGTGAAGAATTTCTAATACCTCTTTATCAATTGATTTTCAATGAAGAACCGAGCTGTATGTTAGACACAGCATTGGAAATTATCAACAAATACGAAGAGTACTATTTTATTCCTAAAGGAACCTATCTCCAAATGTATGGAGGAACAAAGAGCCCTTCTTTGATTCCCAAGTATGTTACAGACTATGTCATTTTGAAAGAGGTAGTAAGGTAGGTGTTTGTAAATGGATTTGGCCACTTTTGAATGAGAATATAAAGGAATCATATCCTCCAATTCCATTCACAATTGGCACCTACAAGTTCACCAAAGTCAAAGCAGCTAAAATTTTTGTAAAAGAGTTAGAGGCTTATTACTTTGGAGAAAAAATATTCATTAGAAATGATAGTCTACAAAATTTATCCGAACATTGTGCATCATGTAGAATCAACTTTGAATATTCTAACCACTTCTTGAAGGAAGAAGAAGTATACAAGAGAGCAAAAAACATGGCATATTTAAATAAAAGGTTTGGCAAGAAGAAAGAGGAAAGATCGATCAAAACAAAATAAGCCTCAAAAAAAGCAGCACAAAAGAAAGTTGATGAGGAGGATCTAGTAGCAGAAAATGCGAAGAAATTGTGAGAAAAACAACTAGAAAAGAAATGGCAAGAAGAGCACCTAGATAAAAAAAAAGGAACAAATAAGGAAAAAGGAAGAAGAAGCCGAGGAAGAAAGAAGGAAAGAAGAACAAGAAAAGGAAAATAAAGCAGTTGCAGAACAGGAGGAGAAAATATTACAAGATGAAGCTAAAAGGAAAGAACAAGATGAAGAAAGGATCAAGAAGGCTATGGAAGAAAAAATACATCAAGAAGAAAGCCAGGATCTATAAGATATGGACATAGATGACCCCAATGATCATAATACAGAAGTACCCTTGAATGGAGGTCATATCCCATTAGTTGAGATCAGACTCACCCCTTTCACACCATCAAAGCAACATTTAGTAGCTAAACTAGATACTATAGTTTTTTATCCCAAAAGGAAGACCATTCTAAGAAGGACAGAGAAGAGATTGAACATTGCGATGCATCCAGATATCGTAAATATATAGGAAAGTATAGTAATGGAAGGCACTAATAAAGATCCAAGATTCACATCCTCGGTGAATGTTGCAACAACACAAGCACACGCAGATAACATAGACAAGTTGATAGAAGACGTAGAAAGGAGCAAGGCCAAAATGATCAAGCTTAAAGATAATTTGGTAGAATCTTGGAGTGATGGAATACAAATGAAAATAAAGTGGGACACCCTAGAATCATAAAAGGAGAAGGTATTGCGAGGATTTCAAATTCTTGATTATGAAAAGTATTTATTGAATGTTCAACTAGTCATTATGGAGGGTGAAAGAACTGATTTCCAGACTTGAATAAGTGAAATAGAAGACAAGGAGACTTAGCTAGATCAAAGAGTTGAGTCATTCATCATAGAACAAGGAGTTTTGTAGGTTCAAATAGCGGAATTGACTAAAGAAAACGAATCCTTGGTAGAACAGCTCAAAACTGCTCAAACACAGAAA
The DNA here is from genome assembly GCA_027924585.1 of Larix kaempferi. NCBI lineage: Eukaryota > Viridiplantae > Streptophyta > Pinopsida > Pinales > Pinaceae > Larix > Larix kaempferi. The sequence goes on from BSBM01000343.1 coordinate 5,513,505, forward strand.
CCAGACATGACGACATTTTATGAGAATGCTTGTGAATTGCAGGAACAATTGTTTTACTCTTAGGGACTTCTTACCGAGCAAATTTATGTGTTAAAGGAAATGGTTGCTAGATTAAAGTAATTTTCCATAGAAACTTCAACTGTAAAACATAAATTAGAAGGAGTTTATGACAAAATGAAGAAGCTAATTGTTTGGAAGGAAAAGCCAAGGAGATCCATGCACATTTTCCAGAAAGAACCATTATTGAGTTAAAATTGGACATAGCTCTCTTAAAAAGTTGCCGAAATTTAGAAAAGAAGATACAAAATGATGTGCAAAGGTCAATCTCAAAGTGTGAATATATTTATCAAATCATCTACAAAGCTAAATTTGAGAGATGTCATCTTCCGCCACCCAAAGTCATTGACAAGTTGATGCCAAAATAACATTGGGTATCATAATTGAGGAATAGTTTCAAAGAAGATGTTACTTATATAAGAAAGTAGGGCTCACTCACTACGGAAGATCTTGGACAAGCTACTTTAAATGCTTGCTTTTTAGGAGAAGGTCATAAGGCTGTAGCCAAGGGGTTAATTGATATGATCAAGGAATTAGATACACATGAAATAGCTTTGAAGTTATTGGAGCCCCAACAACTAAACATAATATATTATCAGAATGACATCTAGGATAATTACATTCAAAGTTAAGGAATTATACCATCCAATTGATGTAATTTTGTAATTTTATTTATATTTAACTATTTTTTGAAGTGCAACCACAAAAGAAAAACTGTGGAAAACCAAGAGTTGAGATGGAAAATGAAGTGATGAGTCACATCAGGACAAATTTTGTAAAGTTAAATATGGTAGAATAGAATAGAAAGGAGATTTTGACTAGTGCAATAATGAACTAGTACCATTTTGTAAGAGAATTATTTTTCTGCTAATGAGAAAGAGTTGTTTTGTTGGGTGAATGCTTACATAGATGGTTGCATGGAACTACATGAATGAATGTGCATAATTACTTATTCCTTTTGTTCATTTATACTATCCGATCTTTCCTTCTCTATTGGATTATTCTAATAGTATGTGAATGATTTTTATTGATTGTGATTATTAAATGCAAATTTATGTGTGACAATGAGTAATGAATGAAGCAAATGTTATACCAAAGCTATCTTTAGGTGAATGTTATACTGTGATTGGTAATACTTATCTTTCGATGGTTAACTGTTGAAGTTGTAATAAACAATTGCAATTGCAGTCATTACTCATACTTTAGTTTTTCTCCTTGCAAGGATAGGCTAGTTTAGATAGGTCAAAGTTATTTATGTTGGTAATATAGTTTTAGATGATTTGTGAGCCAGAGGTGATAAGATTAAAGGTAAGAACCTACGCATCACTTTGTGAGGCCTCTGTTCGCAATAAAATTTAGCTTAGGTAGGATGATGCACAGATAGAATTAGGGAATTTGCATTTGCACTTATAAATAATAAAATTTAAATGTTGAATTCGGCCATAACCGATAAACTAAAACTAAAGCACATCCTATGGTAGCCATATCGTAAACTGGACGGATTACCCATTTCAACATTGAATAGTCTAGTTGGGACTTTTCATTGGGGATAATCCCTACTGTTGACGTAAGGATTTTTCCTAGCGTCAACAGATCCTTCCTTTTAAAAGAAAAAAAAATAGTTCAATATTCTTATTTCTTATGCCCTCATTTTGGATAAGTAGTGATTGAACATTGGTCATTCTACATGGGACATATTCCTACTCTGAACTTTCACAAAAGTTTGTAAGAGATTGCTAGCACTTGTCACTTTGTAAATGAGAGAAAAATAATAATATAGAACATTTTTCTTCACATTGTGTCACTTCTTTGTTTAGTTACATGGGTTATGAATTTTCTTAAGTTCACTTATTTTTATCATATATTCTTAACTTGATAAATTTCCTTAGGGATTACATTTTTATTTTATGTTATTCTTTTATTTTCTATTCATCTTTTATGTTCTTGATTTTTGTTTAAAAAAAAAGATTGGAAATCCTAAAATGACTGAAAAAAGGATATAGAAACCAGAACCTGAAAATCAAATTGACATTGTTGGTCAATTGTTGTTTATTTTTATTATAACAACAAAAAATTACCTTAATGAGTTGGAAACTTTGATTTTTTCAATATTCTTGGTTCAATTTTGGTACCAAGTTATTCCTCTAGATTAAGATTGAGTAAATACTTTTAATTTATGTTATATTTTCCAAATACATCTTTTAAGAGTTAAATCCATATTTTTTTATCCTATGATTGTACCTAATAGCCATAAACATCGCATTAGAGATAATTTTCCTGGTCAAACCAATATAACATCCTATATTTTTAGTCATACATGGGATAACGCACAAACCCATGAATAGTTAGAGGCATCTTGGGAAGCTATTCACTAAGATATTACGATAGAAGAACAATGAGAGATAGTTGTAAGGGAATCTAATAATAATCCTCATTTACAATAAAGTTGTTCATGTTTGAAACCCATCGATGTTCTTGTTGGATTAGAGGTCAATCACCTAAGTTTGATTCATTGTACGAAGTTAGGAAAAAAAGAGAAAAGCTTAAAAAAATCATATATTATTTGTTCGATTTTATTAGATTCAAAAGTTGAGTCACTTGTTCATTGCATCTTATCATTAGAAACCCAAACTTCTATTAAACGAAAGATGACGTTTTTTACAAGCTCGCCTCATACGCTCAGGATCATGTATAGTTGATGTAATCCCAGAACTTCCACTACAAACTTGAGTAAAGTTATTTGTAAGTATAGTCTTTTCCAATTTGAAGAAGATGTCAACAATACCCCTTGGTTATTGGTTCTATAGTAGTTTATGCACAATATTGTAAAGGTGTAATGTAACAATGTAATGAGCTATGCGATAAAGTATAATAGTGGAATATTAAAATATTGTAATGAAATGAATAGTAGATTAGGTGTCCATAAATTAGTTGGAATGAATAGTTAAAATCCATTTAAGAAGTTATATCTGTCTATGATTTTTTTTAACAACCAACGAATTGGGATTCTAGTTGGTTGCTACTAGTTGGACATTGTGTCTTTGATAGAATATTGCCTTTCTACAATGGAATTAAGGGTATTGAATCTTTATGTCTATGTATGAAATATGATGTCCCTTATGTAATGAATGTATCCTTGAATTGATTGCATAATAATAGAATGGAGGAATATACTTCTAAAATCCTAACTTATTATTGGATTATGCAATTCCCGTGAGTGTATCATTGATACATTGCCCATTTTTGGGTAATGGAAATGTTGACTCTCATAGGAATATTTTGGGTATTCTATTTAGAACCCAAGGTTTAAGTTTCTACCAAAAATTCATTTCATGTTTGGGACCGAAAGGGTTAGTATTTTCTAAAGTTATGACTAGGAAGCCATCAAGAGAAGAATAGCATAATTAGTTGACCAGAAAGGAGGAAGAGTTTGTATGGAAGGAGACCAAAAATATCAATATCGACCTCCATTGTTGGTTATAGAGGTATACATATTTTGATGCTCATGAAAGATTCTTTGTTGGATTTCCTTGTTTGTTATATGAATGGATTAAAATAAAAAAATATAAATTAGTACTTTGTGGAGGAGTCAAGAAGCTATTTTTTGGGACCAAGACACAAGAACATATTGTAAAATTTAGAGAATAAGTGGACACGATCCATATATTTTTTATTCAAGAGGATAAAATAAGGACATATTATAGATTTTTCCATTAAATATAACAAAGAATTCAACTACACGGAGAAAAATTTTGAAACTAGCCCTAAAAAGATATTGTTAGTGGAAATTCCTCTTTGGATTATGATGTTATTCGTCAAAAAAGGAATAATTTGGATGGAATCAAATAATAAAATGGAGGAATAAAATATATGCGCCAAGAGGGGTGAGGAAGAGAATAGGGTAACTCCATGATATAGAGAGCTAAGGAAAGAATGGACCTAGATGAGCAAAGAAGAAGGAGAGGTGCAAAACAAGGAATGTAATGAGAGAAGCAATATGGAAGGTAAATATGGGCAATGTAGGGAATAGAAGAGAAGGCACTATAGATAGGGTTTTGGAACCAAATAAAGGAGATAAATGCCATAGGGGAATTGTGAGTGTAGTAGAGTGCCAAGGGAGGACATAGTAGTAATAAAAGAGGAAGTAGAAAGAGATAGGACAACAAAAAGGCATGGCATAGAGGAATATTTGGATAAAGGGAGAATTGGTTGTGTAAAAACCCAATTGATAGGTTGCAGTGTCAAAGATTCATATATTCTGGATAGTGATTCCTGACATAGTGGAATAATGGATAGTATTTTTGATCCACGTCGTAGTTGGAATTATTGTTGGATGCTAACTTCAACACATTTGCGACAAGTCATCGACCTCGACACAACTTCGACAAGTTCCGACTTTGACATGGCCGTGACCTCACGACCAGTTCCGTGACCTCATAGTTTCGCAACATTGACATGCAACGTCGATCTGTGACTTGTGACTATTGAACTTCGACAGACTGTCTCTCTGTCTTCTAGTCGACTGTAACAGTTGAACTGCTGAACCATTCTAACTTCTATTGTAACTGAACATAACGGGTAGGCACCCAAGTGTCTCAGCACATTCTATATAAGCATGTATAATATTGTAACATACATCAAGTCATGAACTTATATCTAGTAATAGAGAAATCAGTTCGCATTCCTGCATATTTCCTGTGTATATTTGTGTTCTGTCTGAGTAGTGTATTCCTGCATTGCACATTTTGTTTCTTAAGCTTCCGCCATAACAGAGCCAACTCATTCAGCCAAACTGTAGTCCCCCTAGTGCTTCTTGGCCATGTGCAGATCATTGGTATTAGAGAAATCAATTTTGTTCGTGCTTAAGTTTTGCGTAGACACTTCTAGCGAAGTTACCTGACTTATGCCAGTTCAAACATGCTCGCAATCTCAGGAATCCAAGCAGACACTACCTCCATAAATGGGAGAAGAAACAGAAGATAAACATGCAACCGACGAGACAACACAACTTATTGAGCAAGCGATGACTCGACAATGGACTAAAATGTGTTGATGTATATGTAACTTCGGAATGTATTTCACATATATGTATATTGTATTCCTATAGAGATGTTATTATTCCTATATACGGAAGTGTCGTCATTTATATTGTAAGTGTTGTAACTTATACTTGATGGGTTATTAGACCACCTTGTTGGGGTCGATCCTGTATAAGTCATGTGGGTCAAAGGGTTATTAGACCACCCTATTGGGGGTTGGCCATGTGGGTCAAAGGGTTATTAAACCACCCTAGTCTGGGTCGGCCCAGTCAGCATTATGTTAAGTGGCTAAGTTGAGGCCGACCAAGTTGAGTAAAGGTCAAGTCAAGTTAGCGTATAAATAAAGAGTGTGTCTCTCTCATTTTACACATTCTATTCTCTCACTCACACTTTGGAGAGTGGTGCACTTGTGGAGGAGGAGGCTCTGCTGCTAGGAGAAGACTATCTCTTGTATTTTGGTTGTATCATTGCTCTATCTATCTCTGAGCAAGTTATTGGGGTTTTTCACCTTTATGGTTTTCCCCAAGTAAACTCTGTGTCTCTTGTGTGCTTGCATTATTGTGCCCATGATTGATATGTTGTAGATTTGCTGTACATGTTGTTCTCTCAGTTAAGATCCTAGATCAGATTGAAGTGAATTCTGAAAATTTAACATGGTATCAGAGCTAGCCTGAAAGAAGGCATGATATGGCATGTGTGACACTTGTTGCACTCACGATGCTAGGGCTTGATATAGCAAAAACCAATCATCGTAGCACTTTTGCTATAAATCCGTTTTGGCAAAGGTTTCGGATTTGAAACTTTTACAGGTCGAAGATCCGATCCCCATGTACCGTGTGTCCAAAGGAAAACCTCTAATTTGTTGTACTTTGTGATTTATGATCTGTACAATATAGGGTTTCTACCTCTTCCAGATCTGAGTCAAAATCAGGTGACCTTGGGAAAAAGGTCATAACTTGGGATAGGAAGCTTCAAATGAAATTTCATAAAAAGTGACAAGTAGTACACAGACTGTACTATCTCAGGAAAAAGTTTTCAGAGGCCGAAGTTGAACCAGTGACTCGTGGCACACCGTACAAGTTCGCTCTCCTGTATTATCCCATAACAGGTCATGTTGCGACACTTGGCATAAATCTCTCTCAGAGAATCCAATTGAGGTCAGACCTTCAGGATGGAAAGATAACAGGTTGAGCTGTCTCAAGAAAAAGTTTTAGAGGCCGAAGTTGAAATAGTGACACGTGGCACGCCATACAAGTTTGCTCTCCTGTATTATCCTATAACAGGTCACGTTGCGACACTTGGCATAACTCTCTCTCAGAGAACCCAATTGAGGTCAGACCTGTTGGGATGGAAAGATAACAGGTCGGGCTATCTCAAGAAATGTTTTTAGACCCTGTGGATCGAAAAGGTCAGAGTTACACCAGAAACAATCAAGTACATATTTCTGTCAAAACATAATTATTTTTTTAGTACCTTCATTCATGGCTTCCAGAATTTAGGGCTTCGGAGAAAGTTGAAATTTTTGTAATCGGAGACCACAGATGGATGCTACTCATCAAGATCGAAATTTAGAGACTAATATCAAAATTTTTGGTTGGGCAGAAGGCTGGGCTTGATAAGACCCTAGTTCGGGACTTTGATCAGAAAAGTGGAAAATTAGGGCTTTTGCAAAAATGGGAATCTTTGAAATCTGTGACCACGGCTGGAAGCTCCTCATAAAATAGAAGCTTAGAGATTTGGATCAAACCTTTTGATTGGACAGAAGAGTGGGCTTCATCAAACCCTAGTTTGAGGTCACGTCTAGCGAATCCGAAAGTTTCAAAGGCAAAATTGAGGAGTGAAACTTTGCAGTTTTGAAATTCTGAATATACCAGCTTGATCAGCTCATCAAGGCGCATATTTCTATCCTTTCGGCATTTTGAATGTTTGGGGTTTCTTTGACAAACCCCATTACAGCTCCAGATACAGTTCCTGCAAATCAAGTGGATTGGGTTAATCCTAGAAGAGGATGGATTGGTTACCTGCATAAGTGAAGAAGTTCCTGTTTTAGAGGGAGATGAGGCTAAGGCCTTCCATAAGAAGATTACAAGCAATTTTGACAGGTATGGATTACAGGTATGTTTCGAATTCTGTTCATGATTAAGTTTATGTTTGTCTTCATATCATTACAATACAATCTTGATTAATTACTAGACTTGTCATATTACCTTATAGAAGATATTCATTGAGTAAGGTTTTGACACTTATGATTGTACTATTGCATTGTGATGTTGTATGAGGTTTATGTTGTTTGCCAACACAAAAGGTACACCAAGAAAGTCAAATCATGTTCTACTTCAAGAACATATGCTCATGGTGACATGAAAACAAAGATTCATCCATTGTCATGGATCACATAGAAGATCTACTTTCGAGGTATGTATAACTTGGTTCTACAATGGTTAACTTATGAGACATGCAGGTTACTAGCACAAGTCACTGAAGAGAACCAAAAGATATTATGCGGGACATAACTAGCTAGCATGCTAATCCAGGTATGTTTTTCCTATATCAAGCTAGAATCCTACCTTGTGTTAGGATCTTATATTGTTTTGTTGTTGATAATGATTATTCATGAAGTCATAGGTTTGAATAGTCATGGTTGTATGCATATTATGTTTCGTACCATAATTGATGATATGACTAACAAGAAGAATCATGAAGGTATAGTTTTGAATAATCACGGGTTTTATGCATATTATATCTCTTATCTTGATTGATGATTCAACTAACCAGAAGAGTCCTATGATCAAATAAGAATATGTATGAGTAAAAGAAGACTTCCCTGAAACCTTGAATACTAATGTTTATTATCTGTGAATGATCATGAATATACATGCTTGAGATTATTGTGTTTTGATAATATTAAGATTATACTAATGAATGTTTGATTATGCATGAGACCTAGAGGATAACACAATGATGATACTAACAAGCATGCATAGGGATCGAGAATGTATATAAGGTCAAGGACAGGTAATCCAGGAAGAAAGCAAAGGAGCATACTCTGGTAGTTTCTGCAAGGATGCAGATATCGAGAGGGAGTTGACCATCCTTCTGCATTCCACAATAGAAAGGTGTAGAAGAAGCTACTTCAGCAGCTCCGGCAAGGAAGCAAAGACTCAGAGGGAGTTCACCCAACAAACAAACAAAGATAAGCATTTTAATTACCATTCCTCACATACTTGTTTGTTTAAATAATATTATTCAATGATGTATATGCTTATGTTCCTAGAATTAGGTTGTGTATTATGCATATTATAATAATTGCATTGATGAACAGTATACTACTAATATACATGGGTATGTGGCCTATGGAACTGTACAACATTCCATTGCTACTTATCTAGAATGAAACCTCTTTGCTGACATGTTAGGAGTTGTGCACACTCTTAACAATGTTCTGGTAGAGATTGGAAGGCATCTAGAAAGTTACGGAATATGGATAAATGTTGTATTGAAGCATTGGCTAAGATAATTGCATGACTGTATGACATATTTGTTTATGTGTAAGAATTTGTCTGAAAACTATGAGATGTTTTCTAATCATTCAATTTAACTTGTTATGTAGGAAAGATCGTATACCATCACCTACAAAAGAAGGACTAGAAAATTTGTTCAAGCAACAAAATTATCTATTGAAGATATTGAAGTTCCCAAGATACGGGAAGAATGCCATGATCCGTCGATCATGAAGAACGATGTTTGGGATGCGGTCCCAAGAGATGAAGGGAAGTCTATTGTGACTGCCAAATGGAACTATCAGATCAAGCATGCTACATATGGCAGCATAGATAAATATAAAAGTGATGAAATAGAAGATACACTAGATGGATTTCAAGACAACTTTCTTGAATGGTGTAGTTGAAGAAGAAGTGTATGTGGAGCAGCCACTTGGTTCTGAGACACATGATAGGGAGTCATATATGTGCAGAAATTGGGTATGATGCACCACTTTCTAGGTATGGAGGTGTGGTAGAGTGCAGATGGAATCTTCCTTGGACAAGGGAAGTATGCAGTAGAGATCCTGAAGAGGTTCGGGATGATGGACTGTGAGGCTATGGCATCGAACCTGAAGCTTCTATGTGATGCTTCATCTGAACCAATTGATGTCACTATGTATCGTCAGATGATTGGGTCCTTGATGTACCTGACGAACATGAGACCAGATATTTCCTTTGTGGTGAACACATTCAGCCAGTTCCTGACAGATCCGAGGAGTGTTCACCTGGTTGCTGTAAAGCATATTCTGAGGTACCTGAAGGGTACAGTGGATTATGGGCTCAAGTATGAAGTGAATCAAAGGTTTAGCCTGTAGGGTTATGTTGATTCAGATTGGGCTGGCAGTGCTGAAGATAGGAAGAGCACATCTGGATGCTGCTTCAGTATGGGATCAGGTGTGATCTATTTGTTTAGCAGGAAGCAGTCCTGCGTAGCACTGAGTACAGCTGAGGCAGAGTATGTTGCAGCCTGTTCAACTAGTTGTGAGGCAATATGGCTATGGAAGCTACTGTCTGAGTTATTTGATCTCCCATTGGATGCTACTGGTATTTTCTGCGATAATCAGAGTTGTGTGAAGCTGTCCGAGAACCTAGTGTTTCATGATAGGCTGAAACACATAGAGATCAAATATCACTATATCAGGGATATGGTGCAGAGAGGAGCTGTGAAGCTCCTGTACATTGCGCGGACGAGCAGATTGTAGATGTGCTAACGAAGCCACTAGCTAGGGTGAAGTTTGAGTACTTCAGGGAGAGGCTTGGTGTTCTTCAGATTGATGACACTTCGAGGAAGAAGTGATGGACACATTTGCAGAAGCCATTCCAAGCATGTTGGAAGGAGGATCCTTCACATGGCTGTGGATGTAAGCGCTGGATGATGAGCATCAGGACGATGCTCTAGTTACTGCTCTATGTACGCATCATGTTGGATGTTGGATATGATCAGTTGGATCATTTATATATGTACGCATCATGTTGGATGTTGGATATGATCAGTTGGATCATTTATATATGTATGCATCATGTTGGATGTTGGATATGATCAGTTGGATCATTTATATATGTACGCATCATGTTGGATGTTGGATATGATCAGTTGGATCATTTATATGTATATGTATGTACGCATCATGTTGGATGCTGGATATGATCGGTTGGATCATTTGTATGTATTTTGTATATGCATCATGTTGGATGCTTGGACCATGTATCTGTATATGTATTAGGTGGATACATTGTATGATCAGGTGGATCATGTATGGTGATATGTATCATGTATTTGTATTTGTATCAGGTGGATACACTATATGATCGGGTGGATCATGTATGATGATATGTATCAGGTATATACTTGGTATGCATCATGTAGATGCATTGTATGATCAGGTGGATCATGTATGGTGATATGTATCATGTATTTGTATTTGGATCAGGTGGATACACTGTATGATCAGGTGGATCATGTATGATGATATGTATCAAGTAGATACTTGGTATGCATTAGGTAGATGCATTATATGATCAGGATGATCATGGATGACGAGCTTCAGGATGTTACTCCAGATGACATGCAGCAGGATGTTGCAGTGATGATGAGCAGGATGATCATGTGTACATTAGGATGATGTATGGTGAGTATCAGGTTGATACTTTGTGGCCGTGGAACAGGGTGTGAAGATAAGCATGTAATTTGTGCCCTAGGAGATTTGCAGACAGTCTTTTGAGGTTTTTCCTATGGCATGTAATTTGTACCCTGGGATATCTGGCAAATGCTCTTTCGAGGTTTTGCTTGGGAGGACATATAATTTGTGCCCTAGGAGATCTGTAGATAGTCTTTCGAGGTTTTTCCTATGGCATGTAATTTGTGCCCTGGGATATCTAACAGATGCTCTTTCGAGGTTTTGTCCTATGGCATGTAATTTGTGCCCTGGGAGATCCGATAGGTTGAGCCGTGTGCTCGTAATTAGTCCTGGGATGCTCTTTCGAGGTTTTGCCATGACCACATGTAATTTGTGCCATGGGAGATCCGATAGGTTGAGCCTTGTGCTCGTAATCAGTCCTGGGATGCTCTTTCGAGGTTTTGTGGTGACCACATGTAATTTGTGCCCTGGGAGATCCGATAGGTTTATCCTTGTGCTCGTAATCAGTCCTGGGATTCTCTTTCGAGGTTTTGTGGTGGGGTCACATGTAATAAGTCTTGGAGATCTGGACAGGATGAAAAAGGCCTCAAATGCTCTTTAGGGTTCTTGCTAGTCAAGATACTCTTTTAAGGTTTTGTGACTCACGTAATAAGTCCTGAGATTTCCACAGTATGGCCAGTGATGATGAAGACCTGCAGGTGGTGGGCCTACATCCAGTATGAAAAAGGACTAGCTCTGTAGAACTCCCTATGACAAGTAGATTCAGAGATTGATTAAGATAGCAGCAGCAGTGACGATGATCCAGAGAAGATGACTTATGCTAGAAGACCTGTGTCGAGAAATACCTTCCTAGTTAAGAGGGAGTGTTGATGTATATGTAACTTCGAAATGTATTTCACATATATGTATATTGTATTCCTATAGAGATGTTATTATTTCTCTATACAGAAGTGTCATCATGTAATGTCCCCATTTTGACCCATTTTTTTGCATTAAATCGTAAATGATGTAAATATTGTTATTTAGTCATGGTGAGGAGATCAAGGCCAAGGCCCCACCATTGATTTAGCATTTTATGTATCGGCAATTAAATAGATGCCTATGGTTCTTGTGCTAGATAGGCACAATGTAAATAAGACATCATGTAAATACGAATTTTAATGAAAATCCCCACAACTAGCTATGCAATGCAACAAAGAGATGGGGCATGATTCTACAAGGAATAGGGAGGGAAATTATTCAAACCCTTGAGCCAATGGTGTTAATCCATGTGTCAATGAGAAAACCCATAAACCACCAACTACCCATTTTGGGTTATGGACCCAATCATTTAATTCTTCCAGAAATTGGTTGAGGCAGTTAATGCCTTGGGAATGAAGAAGTATGGCAGCCAATTTCGTGCATGGGCAAGCCATCAACCTAGGAAATCATATTTTGTCTCCTTGGGCAAGAAAAAACCCACGAAATGGTGCCCAAAGCCATTCTGAACCCATAGTCTTTCCTCTCTCATGTAGTCTGAACTACTGGGTCTTTCCTCATCACGTTTTTCACCATTTTTCCTACAATTTCCATGCCTGGGAGTTGTTTTTACATTATAGAGCAGCTGGAAGAGGAGGGCCACGATTTGGGACTGTGATGGAGGTCATTTTTGCCCTAAAATGCCCATGGACGTTTTCTGAAAACGATTTTTGCTCTCCAGGGTTGTTCCCCAATTTCCATTTCATTTTTGGGCTTTCCCACATTTTTCTAAATTGGTAGAAACCCCCTCTTTGGACATCCCACTGAAGAAAGGTTTTTATCATGCCCAATAATTGTGGTTCAGGTGTTATGTGCATCCTTGTTTTGGTTTGAATCTGTGAGCAAGAAACTTGGAGTGGTAGTGGACAGAATTGGCTTGATAAACCTAGTGAAGGGATTAACCTCTCAAGAAGATCAAGAGGGCTTTGGATACTTTTCTATGCACACCCTGAGAGCACTAGAAAGGAAGGTATGGCTTGAGAGACTGTGTGGTAGTGAAGAGAATACTTCCTTGCGTTGGGTGTGTAGGCATTGTGAGTGCCAAGCTGAATAGATCTGGGAGGGGTACCCATGGCTCTGTGCTAGAGCTCACTAGCTTAGCAATTCTTCCTTTCCATTTCCTAACAGCCTGATAAACCCAATTGTAGATTGGCTTGGCTCATCTTGGTGTATGCTTGGCTATGTGTGAGTCTGTTGTTCCCTGGTTCCTTGTAGAAATCATGCGCAGCTCGGGGGTGGCAGTTTTATCAAGAGGTTCATAAGCACAACTGGCCTATGGTTGGGTGGAACGTTGCTTGGGACTACTTTTTATAAGATAAGTACTCTCTTGTGTTAACTTTGCATTTATTTATTTGATGAATATCTTGAATGTATGGTGAATGTGTAATTGATATTACTTCCGCTGTGTTTTTTTCTTATAAATTATACCTTTCAATATGTTCTTTTATATTATGTGAATGCTTAGTTAAAAGTTTATGGGGCTAGATGCCCGGTTTAGAATCACGTCCTCTCTATCATGCTGGTATGATAGGAGGGGACATTACACGTCATTTATATTGTAAGTGTTGTAACTTATACTTGATGGGTTATTAGACCACCTTGTTGGGGTCGGTCCTGTATAAGTCATGTGGGTCAAAGGGTTATTAGACCACCCTATTGGGGGTTGGCCATGTGGGTCAAAGGGTTATTAGATCACCCTATTGGGGGTCGGCCCAGTCAGCATTATGTTAAGTGGTTAAGTTGAGGCCGACCTAGTTGAGTAAAGGTCAAGTCAAGTTAGTGTATAAATAGAGAGTGTGTCTCTCTCATTTTACACATTCTATTCTCTCACTCACACTTTGGAGAGTGGCGCACTTGTGGAGGAGGAGGCTCTGCTGCTAGGAGAAGACTATCTCTTGTATTTTGGTTGTATCATTGCTCTATCTATCTCTCAGGAAGTTATTGGGGTTTTTCACCTTTATGGTTTTCCCCAAGTAAACTCTGTGTCTCTTGTGTGCTTGCATTATTGTGTCCATGATTGATATGCTGTAGATTTGTTGTACATGTTGTTCTCTCAATTAAGATCCTAGATCAGATTGAAGTAAATTCTGAAAACTTAACAAAATGTTCACCCAGTTCAATGAAATTCTCACGCGATTTACTTCGACATCTGGAGGATTTTCGAGGAGAACTAGCTTCAATAAAATCAACCCATTCAAAGTGCAAATGAATTTGGACATACCAAATCTTGAAGGAAAGATTGATGCGGAATCCATCGATAATTGGGTACAACAATTGGAATCCTATTACTATGTAAATCAACTCTCAAAAGCTGAAAATATCACCATTGCATCCTTAAAGATGTGAACATCTGTGCACTGCTGGTGGGAGAACGTCTCAACAAAGATGGAGAAAAGCGGAGACCCCATCGACACATGGGATAAATTCATCGAATATGTACAAAAAGAATTTTACCTGCCTAAATACCTCGAGAAATAGTACAAGAAGTGGTAGAAACTAAGGAAATGGAAACACCAATCAGTACAGAGTTACACCGACGAGTTCTATCGAGTCATGGCTAGACTTGGTGTCCAAGAAGAAGAGAAATTGCATGTTCTCAAGTACATCAGTAGATTGTACCAATACATTCAGCACGAGATGGAATTTTTGACTGTCAATACACTTGCGGATGCTTTCCACTATGCCGGCAAATTGGAAACCAACCATAAATGAAAAGAACACTTTGCAACAAATCCGACATCAGGACGACCACCCGACAAGAAGGCACCAGCCGACTTCGACAAGTCGAAATATTCACAGCCAACACCACCAAAGCAAGATCACGGAAAAAATCCTTTTCAAATAAGGGAAAGGGAATGTAGAAAAAAACTTCCTACCGGAAAATGGTGTGATTACCACCACTCATCTTGGCATGATACATCTGAATGCAAAGCTCGAAAGACATTTTTGACAAAACTGTTGACATCCAACGAGTTCAACAAGATGGTGGAAGAATATGATCCAGATGCAACGACCCTTTTGACATCAACATCGACCACTCCAGCAGCCTCGACTATCATCGACGAGGAGGGACGAGAGTTCTTGTTCCATACACAGATATGGGTTCAAAATAACTCATTACACCTGATTGTGGATAACAGTATCCATAAGAACTTCGTTTCTGAATATCTCGTGAAGAAACTAGGACTTGTCACCACTCTGCATCCTATGCCTTACAAAATTGGTTGGATGAAGGATGGACAGGAACTACAGATCACTCGACAATGCAAAATCTCCCGCTTCATAAAAAAATTTGAAGATGAAGTAATCAGCGACGTGGCAGCACTCTTCATAGCCGACTCCTTGTTTGGGAAACCTTACTTGTGGGATCTCCATGGAATTTATCAGTCACAGCCTCAGAAGGTGATTGTCAAAATCCGAAATCGATGGTACATCATACCAGAGCGACGACCTACACCAATAGTCTCAATGATATCTGCTAAACAGACAAAGAAGCTCATCAATCATGCTCAAAAGTTTGCATTAATCACGATCAAACCGCAACATTCTAGGAAGACTGCAGCGACAAGTCGAATCACTGACCAGTGCAGCTCCCAACAGAAGTAGTTGATCGACAATGTTCTTGACAATTATTAGAGTTTATTCCAAGAGCCGAATGGAGTACCTCGACATTTCCAGGTAAAACACTCCATTGAACTTGGTCCTAGTTCTTCTTTTCCTAACGCATCTGTTTACAGAATATCCATTCTAAAAAATGAAGAGATTCATAGACAAATCCAAGAATTGATTGACAAAAGTCATATCCAACCAATCTCTTCTCCTTGTGGAATCCTAGTCATCCTCGTTCCAAAGAAAGACGGGACTTGGCACATGTGCATCGACTACTGGGCACTCACAATTTTGGTAAAGAATCACTACCCTCTTCTGCAGATAGACGAGCTCATCGACTGTATGAAAGGTGCCAAATTCTTTACTAAGCTCGACCTCAAGTCATTAGATTCAAATCGAGCCCATAGATGTGTGGAAAAATACTTTCAAGACCAAGGAAGGATTGTTTGAATGGTTAGTCATTCCTTTCAGATTAACTAATGCACTTGCGACCTTCATGAGATACATGGATAACACTCTTCGACCTTTCATTGACAAATGTGTCATTGTCTACGTCGATGACATACTGATTTTCAATCGAACATGGGAAGAACATGTCATATAGCTTCGACAAGTCCTCGACACTCTTCAGCACCACCAACTCCAGTTGAACATGGACAATTGAACCTTTGTGAGAACCAACATCAAATATTTGAGGTATGTAATTGACTCTATAGGCATCCACGTTGATCCCAAAAAAGTACATATCCTCAAATATTGTCCCATTCCTCAAAGCATTCAAGAACTAAAAATTTTTCTTGGTTTGGCGAATTTCCATCGACGATTCATACTCGAATTCAGTCACATAGCCTGGTCCTTGAATCAGTTCACAAAAGGAAATGGAAAAACTATCTTCAAATGGACACCAACACAACAAGAAGGTTTTGAACATCTCAAGCACAATCTCTAAACTGCACCAATACTTGTGTTACCTTATTTGCATCAGCCCTTTGAGATTGAGATGGATGCATCAGAATATAACTTGGGCACAATGCTCACTTAGTATGGTCACCCAGTCGCTTTTCATTCCGAAGCTTTTAACGACACAGTTAGAATATATTCGACGTACGAAAAAGAACTGTACGCCATTGTGCAAGTTCTCAAGCAATGGAGGCATTATATCCTTGGCAAGGAAACAGTCATCCTCACTGACCATAATCCTCTACAGTTCGTTCTGACCCAGTAAACAATACAAACAACTCGATAGATCAAGTGGATTAATTACCTACAACAATTCCAGTTGGTGATTAAGTATCAGAAGGGTAAAGCTAATGCCGTCATCGATTGTCTAAGTCGACCACCCATTTGTTATAGGTAAAATATGCACTTCTCCGTCCGTGATCACCTTGAGTTGTCGATCACACAAAAGGACAACTTGGATTGAAGATCATGATGACCTTGGATGATACCTTGACCTGACTTACCCTTCTGCAAGCTAACAAAACTGTGAAAAACCTTATGTTTTGAGCTGTGCGCTACTCTATTTCAGCATACCAGCGCTTAGGCACTACTCCACAGGCTCAATAGTAGCACACACCTTCTGTTGTGCGCTACTCCACTTCAGTAAACTAGCGCACACCCTCAAAAAAGGTGCAAACGCTAGTTGTTAAACACTTAAGTTGCATACTGTGCGCTACTCCACTGTGAAAAAATCGCGCACACCTTAAAATATGATCAAAAATATATTAATTTGATGAATTGGGATTAGTTGTAGTTGGTTCTGCAACTTTCCCAACTTCCATTACAACCAACTCTCGATCTAAACTGCCTTCCTTGTCCTATAAATACAAGGAGGATTGAGGAGAGGGGTTAGAGACATTGTTGTGACTCTCATTCACAAGAAGAGAAATTTGTATGAAGGGTTGTTATGTAGGAATATTTCAAGTCAGAGAAGAGCACGAGCCCAAAATCCGGTTGCACAAGCATGATGCATTGATCAAGTATAACTTGTAATCATTATATGCTTTTGACAATAAAGGTTGAAACATTCCTTCCTGTCCCAAATATAATGCCTAATGGATTGTGTATTTATTTGGTTAAATGCTTGATTGTTCTTGATGTTTGAATTTCATTTCAATTTTATCATCTTTATATCAGTCAAGATACGTTGAGGAAGGTATGTTTACGTTGCAGGTCTATTGAAGTGGAAGATCAAGTTGAAGATTGAGCGCAAGATCGAGCAAAGCTAGGATCAAACGTCAATAATAAGGTACGTCTTCAAGATCTTTGATCTATTTCCATTTATAGATGTTTATGTAGTGTAATCATTGTTTTTACCTGTCTCCCCTTAAGTTGATAGTGTCCCTTTCCTCACTATAGGGTGAATTTCCTGAACAACAGACTGGCGACTCCACTGGGGAGCCGGTTGTTTTTCTGCTCTAGGAAACCCATTTTGTTGTCTTTCCACTACTTTTGGATCCTTTTAATCTTCTGAGGGGCCTTGTAGGTCATCCCTACCTGATGTCTTTTGTCTGATTCAGCCTTTTACACCTCTGCAAAGCTTGATGCCTGACCTTTCTTGACATGTGCGCTACTCTACTGTACCTACAGTAGCACATACCTGAGTTTGTGCACTAGTTTATCTACTGCATACTAGCGCACACCTTCCAGAGTGCGCTAGTTTTCCTACTGCACAGTAGAGCACATTCCTGTAGCTCTCTATTTGATGTAAGGTTTGGTTTTCCACCTGTTTTGTTTTGGTTTCTAACTTTGTTATTGGCCTTCCTAACTGTTCTTTGAGGTCTGTAATCCATCTTTGAGTCTCTTTAGCCTCTTTTGAGTCCCTTAGGTCATCTTTTGGTCACTTGATTAATTTTGAAGTGTCTTGTTCATTTGTGACTCTTTTTGGAGACCGTGCATTGTTCCTTAGTGAACATAGCTGGTCATCCATACCCTAGTAGTGTGTTGCAGGTATACAAACCTTTGTGTTTAGAATTTATTGTTTGTTGTGACACTTGTATGCTCTTTGGGTGTTTCATCCTTTGATTTAGAGTTTTGACCCATTTTTTGGAGCCTTTGGGGTGTTTTCCAAAGCTTTTTGAGTCCTGACATTTCTTGACCTCGCTGTCATTTCCAGTATTAAGTGAGTTTGAAGTACTTTAGTTTTCTTCACCTTTGAGCCTTTGTGTTAGTAAGGTTGTCTCTAGTTCGCTTGCCTACCTACTACCTGGCTTAGTGTTCTTGTTTAGGGTTTGGTGCTTTGGAGCATTCTTCTAAGTTTGATTTCCAGTTATAAGCATCTTTCATCCTTGTTTTCTCCCCACTTTGCTTCCAAGTTCAAGAGCTTTTTCCTTTGAAAAAAATTGTAGGACAAGTCTTTGTCGAATCATTGATGCGATTCTTGTGAACTTTAGAGTCATTTTTCCATACTTGCACATCTTTTGTAGGTCTTACTTGCTTCCACTTTCAAGTTCTTTTTCATTCATATATAACAGAAAAAAGAAAAATAAGTTCGGTAGCTTAGAGTAGTGAGGCTTATAATCTTTGCAGAGTAGCATAGTTTACTTTGTTCAGAATTTGAAAAGAAAACAAAAGGAAAGCTTTGGTTAGGTTTGCTTACTCTTCATTTTGGAAAGAATATAAAATGAAAAATAAAAGAGCCTTTTTGTTGTTGAAAGTAGTTTCATTTCATGCACTTTACTTTCTGTTGCAACCACATCACACAATGCACTGCCCCACTGAGTAAAAAAGTAACCTTAAAAGAATCTTAATAAAATCAATTAGAAATGATTTTCTTTCTAGGGATACACGACACCAACTAGTCTAGGCTAGAGTTTCGAGCTTAAAACACCTTAAATTGCTCGAAGCTTGTTTCATTACTCAAAAATCATAGTGCGACTGTCATATAGGTAAACCCATCTGTATCAAATATTCCTGGGAAACTCTACTAAAACCAGAGCTAAGCACGAGGCCGTGGAAGATTAGATTTGTTGAGGATATCCCCTCACTTTCCCTTCAACCATAAACTAGGGTCGATTCATGTACAGGGGTCCATCTGGACTTCGGGCTTTGCTACCCTGCCCACGCATTTTGATCAGGCTGATGACTGTCCCACCAGGATATTTCGTACTTATGGTAGCCTTAGTATCAGACCTATAGGATCATACACAGGTGACAATAGGGGATTATAGCTATTGTACCTAGGACAGACGTGGGAGGAAATCCCTTGCAGGTCTTTGGGAGGGCGGTTGGGTGATTCCAGCACTTGCACCCTTAGTCATTGTATTGTGGACCCCAAGTAACTGTTCTTCTTCCTTCGTTGATCTATTATGGGCCCTCATCATCCCAGACTCTTCTCTGGAAGGCATCTTGTTTTCCTGGTTTGCATACTTAGGATTTTTTAGTGGAATGTTGTTTTCCCCCTAGTCTTAGTGGCCACTAGGTTTTTGCTTAGTTTTATTTTTATATATAATCGTGGAAGACCAATAGCTTCGTAGGTCTCAAAGGCTGCAAAAACTTCTCCCACTTAGAGTGGAACCACTACCCCCACCAAGACGATAGAGGACAGACTCCAGTGGTACATTTGAAACTACTGGTGAAATAGAGGTTCCTGAGGAACCACAACCTGGGACTCTAGATCATCAAGATTTTAATACAGTCGAGATTGAGAATCTCACTTCTGGTGAGTTTAATACTCCTTTTAATCCTCCTCTGACTGATTCTAACATTTCGCTTCTGATACCCATTGGTTTCCAGCAACCTGATTATAGTGCATATTTGTTCACACCTGGGCATATTATGACTAATATAGGAGGCGAACAGGGAGTTCCACAGACTCCCATAATAGGTATGAATAAAAATATTGTAAATCCTCCTCCCACTGCTACACTGAGTTTGGCACAGCCAACTTCTGTTTCGACTCCATCCTTCAACTTTAATGTCGGTACCTTAGGCATGCCAATTTCAACAACTTTGGCATCTACCTCTACACCCACTTTTGGACCCAGTAGTATAGTGACTCTTGTTCCACCTCCTGCAACTCAACAGTCATACCATATTCCCAGTACTTGGATTTTTACACCCACTGTAGGGCCAAACACCTCTGCAACTATGTCTATCATGAGTACCATGACTACGGCGTCCACCTCGACCACCCTTGGTTTTAACACCTTTGTAGGTTATAACATGAATCAAAATTATTTACCTGCAGGAAACACCCATTTTTCTCTGTTTTCGGGAGGAGGGGGTAGCATCCTTAATCAACATTATGGCGGGGCTAACACCCAGCCTCAGTGGACAAACATTTAGAGTACCAACCCACTTTCATTTGGATGGGGGAATTTCAACAACACTTTCACACAACAGCAGATGGCTGGGGGCAACCCCTACCAGCAGATGGCTGGGGGCAACCCCAACCAGCAGATGGTTGGGGGAAACCCCTACCAGTAGATGGTTGGGGAAAACCCCAACCAACAGTTCATGGGTCAGACTATGGGTGGTTCCCCCTTTATGACCCCAACTTATCAAATGCCATCTTGTAGACCTCATTTACCATTTCTAGCAACTCTGAATTTGCTAGACCTTTCCAAATTGACGAATGATCCGGTGTACCATAACGCTACATGGCCACCAGTTCCTAACAAGTTACCTTCGAACATTCCAAAATTTGAAGGAAAAACTGGTGAGGAACCTGGTGATCATGTCAGCACTTTCCATTTATGGTGTTCTTCAAACTCGTTGAATGAAGATTCTATTAGGTTGAGACTTTTCCAAAGAACCTTAACTGGCGCTGCGGCTAAATGGTACATTGAGTTACCTGCAGCTACATTTTTTAATTTTTGGGATCTCACAACTGTTTTTCTGAACCACTTCCAGCTTCATGTTCGGTACAATGCCGGGACAGATCTTTTGTCTACATTTAGATAGAATAAGGCCACTCACTTATCTGATCACATTCAGGAGTGGCAAAGATGGAAGAAGCTTATTAAAGCCAATATACCTCCAAAATTTCTTCTTGAGTGGTATCTAAAATAACTCCTTCGTTAAATTTCTAAGGAAGTAGCTACTTCTGGAGTGTCTACGGAGGAAGAAGCCATTTTACGGACCCAGCAGCTAGACCTTGTTTATGCACAGTCTGGGCTACTTTAAGAGATTATACCAGATGCACCGCGATCAAACACTGATCTTAGCAGACCTAAAATTGGACCACATGCTGACGGCATAGTGGGTTTAGTAGATTCTGCAGCTTTTGAAGCATTGACTAAGCAGGTTCATGCCTTATCTGTCAAACAATCGACTACAGAAGTAACCTCTGTCACAACCTCTCCTTCTACTTCTGAATCTATAAACTAGGTCCAAAACAATGAAAAGGGCCCTCGGCAGCCCAAAAAAAAAAACAAGGGCAAGAAATGAGAGGGGAACCAGCAAAAGCCCAAGAACAAAGAGAATGCTGAGGAGGGTAATAAAGAAAAGAAGAAGGTTAAGTTCCCTTGTAATCTTTGCAAGCAGGATCACCTCACTCACCAATGCCCTCTACTCGAAGAAGCCCATAAGCTTCTTCAAGGAAAGAAACCTGACATACTTAAAGATCCATTTCCTAAGGGGCAGGGTTCAGCTTTTGGCTCCTCCAAAGCTGGGGGCACTACTCATGCTTCAAATGATCAAGATTTCATTAATATGGTTAGCATGGATGCACTTTTACAAATGCGAGCAAGAAATTATACCCCGGATGTGCAGAACAAGGATAAAGAGATTCCTAAATCTTCCATTCCTCTCCACATTCCAGCTGATTCATTTCCCAAGATCCTGAAAGGTGTCTTGAAACGGGCCTCGCACAATCCCAACACTCGGGCTGCTTCCAACTACAATGTAGTTGAAGATCTTGCCCAGACCCCTTGTGCTATGTCCACCTTAGAAGTTTTGCAAAGTTGTCCGTTACGACGAAATGCACTTCTAGAAGCGATTGGAAGTATGGAATCATCCGACATGACTACGCGCTTTGATATGTCTGATATCAAATATCGGTTTCCATACCACGTTTCCCTACAGATAGAAGTAGTCCATGGTCCTATGACCATTAGACAGGTTGTCATAGATGAGGGTGCGTCGACGTGTGTGATGTCCATTTCCTACTGGAAAGCTTTAGGCTCTCCCGAGTTAGCCCCCTCTAACACACTGCTTACTTCCTTCAATGGCAAGACTTTTTGTCCACACGAAGTTCTACCATAGTTTGAAATTACACTTGCCGGTAAGACAGTTGCTGTAGAGATTGAAGTTCTGGATGCTCCACTTGATTACAATATGTTGTTAGGCAGGAGCTGGACATATGCCATGCAAGCCATTGCATCGACAATTTTTCGAGTTGTTACGTTCCCCCACGAAGGAAAGATCATCACGGTCGATCAACTTTCGTTCTCTCAGAAAAAAAGCCAGACTTCATTAGATTCCACTATTCCTTTAGTTGATCAATCTGCCCTAGTAAGTGAGAGTTTAGGAGTAGGGATTTACGGGTCATTAATATGCACTTTTGATCTACCCTCTCCTGTTCTTTTCATCCATTCTGATGTAGGTACTTCTACTGAAACTTTCATAGTTGGTCTTAGGACTGATCCATGGATCCTTCCTACTGTATCAAAACATTCAATGCCTTTAACCATTGCAGAGATAACATACATGGAAGCACAACATGTTGCAATGGAACATATCGTGACTCCGCCAGTCTCTACTGAGTCGGATATGGACTATGCTCCGGCATGGTCATTGAATTCTACCCACTCCTTCGACTGTTTAGACATGGTCTTACTACCTGATGAAGCCATTTTGGAAGCCATGATGAGCCTGCACCATCCATGGGAACATATGCATCACAGGTCTTACCTGCTTCCAAATCTAGACAAGATAGAGAGAGGAGAATTCTCTATGAGACCCGGTGGATTTGTTGATTTGTCATCTTTTCCCTCAAGAGCTGTTTACGCTGAAGGGAATATGGCTAATATATCGAGAACCATCCCGATTAACATTTCCACCAAACCCAGGGTCGTGGAAAATTTTTTTATTGGTGCAGACTGTTCTCCAGAAGAGATCACTCTATATACCAAGCTTTTTAAAGAATTCCATGACATTTTTTCCTGGTCTTATGAGGAGATTCCATGCATTGATCCAGCCATTGTTGAGCATGTCATCACAACATACCCTAATGCAAAACCTATGAGACAGAAGCTCCGTCCTGTGAATCCTCAAAAAGTGGCCGCCATTAAGGCGGAAGTTGAAAAATTGTGTAGAGCCGGATTTATCTACTCGATTGACATGATGGAATGGGTTTCAAACCCCGTTCCGGTTGACAAAAAGCAAGGTACCATCTGAGTTTGTACCAACTTCGAGGATTTGAATAAAGCTTGTCCGAAAGATAACTATCCCACACCATTTATCGACCAGATCATAGATGCATGTTCGGGACACGAGATGTTTTCTTTCATGGATGGATTTTTGGGATATAATCAAATCCAAATCAAACCTCAAGATCAACACAAAACAGCTTTCATTTTCCCATAGGGAACCTTTTCTTATCAGAAGATTCCATTTGGCTTAAAGAATGCTGGAGCTACATTCAAGCGAGCTATGAATTTTTCTTTTCACGACATCAAGCACATAGTTGAACCTTACCTGAATGACCTCCCGGCGCGATCTCGAAAGAGACAGGATTATCTAGCTCATTTGAGACTTGTGTTTGAATGATGCAGACAATATAAGATTCGACTGAATCCTAACAAGTGTGTATTCTGCATCAAATTGGGACATTTACTAGGTTTTATTGTATCCAGTTGTGGTATAATGGTCGACCCGTTAAAGGTTGAGGCGATCGTAAATCTGCCTCCTCCTCACACCTTGCGACAACTCCAAAGTCTGCAAGGCATGTCTAACTTCTTGCGACGCTTTATCATAAACTATGCTAAGATCATGAAAGGTTTTATGAGACTACTTAAACAAGATACCTACTTCATGTGGGATGAGGCTACTCAAGCATCGTTTGAGGGCTTGAAAAAGGCACTACTTTCAGCCCCCTTGTTAAGCCCACCTGATTATGCAAAAGATTTTCTCTTATATCTAGTGGCATCTATTTTCACAATTGGCATAGTACTAGTTCAGGAGGACGACACCCTCCACGAGCATGTCGTTTACTATCTCTCGCATGCATTGGTAGCTCCTGAGATTAAATATTCGCATGTTGAGAAGTTAGCACTAGCTGCAGTCTATGCGATACAGAGGCTTCATCACTACATCCTTTTACGAACAACTACTAGGATAGCAGAAGTCAATCCTTTTCAATATGTTCTCACTTGACGCATCATCGGTGGGAAGTACAATAAATTGATTGTAATCTTACAAGAGTTTGATTTGGTCTTTCAATCGGATAAGTCGAAGAAATCACTAGTGTTCGGTGAGTTAATCTGAGAGTTTTCGAGTGACTTAGAGCATATCGAGGAAGAGACATCATTCCCGGATGAACATATCTTCCTTATTGCCTTCTCTAACCCATGGTACGGGGATATTTTAGTATATCTCTAGACTTTGAGGTGTCCTACCACTTTTTCTAGAGAAGAACGACCCAAACTGAAAAGTCATGTGAAAAACTATCTCATCATCTCTGATACTTTGTATAGACGTGGGATAGATTCCATCTTACGACGTTGTTTGACTTTAGAAGAAGCAGAATCAGTATTGAATGATGCCCACAGTGGAGCTTGTGGGGGTCATCTTTTTGGGTTGGCAACAACCCAGAAAATACTGCGTGCTGAGTATTTTTGGCCCACAATCTTTACAGATTGTGTGGAAGCTGTGAAACGCTGCCGTCCGTGTTAGTTTTTCACCAGGAAAATGAGAGCACATCCGTTCCTCTTCATCCTGTGATTATAGCAGGACCTTCACAAAATGGGGGGTTGATTATATGACTTGCAATCTAGTTTCGGCTGGAGGAAATCATTATATCATCATTGCCGTCGACTACTTCACCAAGTGGGTCGAGGCAATGCCTACTGTCAAGGAAGATGGAGAAACTGCCGCTTATTTTGTATTCAATCGGATTATTGCAAGGTTCGGCATACCCAAAGAAATTGTGACTGATCACGGCAGTCATTTTCAGAATAGCATGATGACCGATATATACACAATATTAGGTTTTCGACAAGAACATTCATCTTCATACTATCCACAGGTGAATGGACAAGTCGAAGTAGTTAACAAAAATTTAAAGGTAATTCTGGAAAGAACTGTTAATGCCAGTCGAAATAACTGGCACATCATGCTGTACCCTGCTCTTTGGGCTTACTGAGAGAATGTAATGACTGCTACCAAGTTCTCTCCCTTCCATCTTGTGCATGGGATAGATGCAGTCGTTCCGATTGAATGTGAGATACCTTCATTAAAACTGGCTATTCAATTACTACCGGATACATCAGCACTGGAAGAACGTTTGTTGCATTTAGAGCATCTAGATGAGCAGCGCCGCGATGCGCTCACAACAAACGGAGTTCATAAGAAATGAGTCAAAGGACAATATGACAAATCTATCAGACCTAGGTTGTTCCTTGAAGGAGATCTTGTTCTACTGCGGGATCAGGACAAGGAACCTCTAGGGCCTGGCAAGTTCAATTCCATGTGGCTCGGGCCTTACATAATTTCTAAAGTATTGAAGAAGGCTGATTACGAGCTATTAGAATACAAGGGTAATAAGCTGCTTGAGCCTAGAAATGGGTTCTACCTGAAGAAGTACTACGCTTAGGCATTGGTGCTTTTTCTTGTAACATAGTTGCATATTTTGTAGAGCTAGTTTTTGCTTGTGCTTGTTAGTTAACCTTATGTGTGTCTTCATTTCATGTATCAGATGCCGACTGAACATTTCTTAGGATTTGCTGATGGCGCCAGTCGCCACATTCGATAGTTGGCTTCAGTAGCTTGGGTCATTTACTCACCGGCTGGCCAACTGTTCTTTTCGGGGGGGTTTGTTTGGGTCCCACTACGAACAATGTAGCTGAGTACAGTGCGGTTATAGAACTTCTCTGAGATGCTCTTATTCATGGCATTTCACATTTGGAGGTAAGACTTTATTCGCAACTAGTTGTATTTCAGTTAACGAGTGTTTACCAGATTAGAGATCTTGTTTTGCTACAACAGTTTTTGCGAGTTAGATTATTGGAAAGACAGTTTGATTCCATTATATATCAACACATTCCAAGAAATTTAAATGCATTAGCTGATTCATTTGCAAATTATGTTTTAGATTGCCATTTGTATCATACATTTCCATAAATAACATTTCACCCATAAAGTTAGACACACACACATGTACATAACCGATACTGTATATATATCTTATACTGTATCAAAAAATATAATATGAGTTTTGGATCATAAGTCTATCACAAGTCATGTCATAAAGTACAAAACTAGGCTCGATGGCCTAAAACATATACATAAAATATCCATCTCCTATGGAGAAGGAGGGGCCTCATCATCATCTACTACCTCCTGATAACATATGACCAACCTAGCTATCTTCTGCAGCACCCTAAGCCATGCTGGGGGCACCCCAATGACATCTTCCTGCATATCAATAGGTATCTGCTCCATGCGGCATGCAGGAACATCATGAGTCCACCGACTCACTTTTCGCTCTATGGTCCCTAACATAGCATCAGCTGCACCCACATTTGCTGGCCTCATGAAGATAGTAGGATGTCCCTCAGGACAAACAGGTCCAATATCTGCATTTGACACTTATTTAGTACTTCAAAACTCATTATAAAAATCATATAATTGAAAATTTGAAAAAATTAAATAATTCTCAAAACAAAAACATACCAATATATTCCCAGGCACCACTTGGAGGAAGTACCATCTCTAGATCATGGTGGAAGTCTAATCCAGCATACGAAAACTGCTCAAATGCTGGCACCTGTCTCTCCCACCACCCCTAGAAATCATCAATATGATAGCAAAAGTGACTTTCACCACCACCCTGGCGGAGAAAAATGTCACCCCAATGGCCCAATCTACAAAATGAGTTGATGTCGATGGGAAGAAGTCCATTGGAAGGGAGGACTTGAGGCATCCTCCATCATCCAACACAAGGGACACTCAACTGGTATGAACTGATATGGAGTAATATATGAAACAAGACTAACACTAGGATGGCCAACACATGAGGTCAAGGTAAACTGCAAAATGGCCGACACAGGCTATATCCTTGAACAGTAAGCACGACACAAAGTGACTTAGGTAATTTTCAACATAATGGGGAAAATGGTATAAACCTGTAACGTAGGAGACATTAACAGGCCCTCCATATAGTTGGAAGAATAACCAATTGGGGTAGTAAACAACTTGGAGATCAGGTTCACCCTAAGGTCAAAAACTAAACCCAACCGACATGATAAACTCAAGTAGGTGTTGTGTTCAAGGATAGGACTGACTGAACTACCTTTGAAAATGATACATCCTTCTTATCCCTTATTCTTTTTAGATAAAAGAATACCTTTCTTGTTATTCTAATGAGTCCAAGAAAGAATGAAAACTCAGTAGATCCAACTATATAAAAAATTTAACGAGCCCATGGGAGGAAGACTCGGGACCTTCTTCATTGTTTACAGAGTTCGAAGAAGAGATATAAGATTACTCTATATTACTGATCTCTGGATTTTAGTATCGAGCCAAGATCTGTTCTTGCTCGCCAGTGTTTTCAATTTTAAGGAGTCTAGAAAACTTAAACAATAACTCCATACACCTACTCGTGGATTTTAATATCGAGCCCAAGTAGGCTAATGCTCGCCGGGGTTTTCCTGTTTATAGAGTTTGAAAAACTTAAACAATCCTCTATACACCTACTCTTGGATTTTAATATCGAGCCCAAGTAGGTTAATGCTCGTCGGTGTTTTCCTGTTTATAGAGTCTGAAAAACTTAAACAATCCTCTTTTTACCCTCTCGTGGATTTCACATCGAGCCCGAGTAGGTGAATGCTCGCTTGGTGTTTTCATGTTTAGAGAGCCTGAAAACCCTAAAGAAGGCTCCAAAAGGTCCTTTTTCGTAAATTTAGTCTCCTCCCCTGAAAAAGTGTAAAACAATAGAAGAAGAACTCTTCTAGCATATACAAGAGCATACCTAGAGTATAGCTTTTCCGTAAATGATCCACCAAGGCCCGAAAAAAGGGTAATTCTATACCTAAGTGGATGAGCCTTCAGTTCCTTTAACGAGCTTGAAGAGGACAAGTTTGCTCGGCAATCTTGTTTAGGTTTCAATAGTCCAAACAAGAGCTTAAAATGATTTAAATGATAGCTTCTAGGATCATGACTCATGATCTGCCAAAACTAGGACTTCAACAAACATGTTAGCAATCATGACAAAAAATATTAAATGATATGTAATTTTGACCATGAGCTAGTTGAAAAGGTCTATCATCAAGAAATTTAGTCTTAAAGGATTGATACTACAAAAGTTTAGTGAAAATTTGAGAACCATTGGTTGAAAATTACCTTAGTACCATATGTAGCTATTCATTGATTAAAAAGCACAATTTGATAGAATTTGAAACTATAGAGATTTTACCAAAGTGGGTAAAAATTTAAAATCAAACTCATATATGTAATTTCAAATTAAAAACTCAAATTTCATTTTGGCATTGTAGGGAAAAAATTGGGTGCAAACCCTTGGATTTCAATCCTCCGTGGTGATCAACTCAAGCAACCTATCGACATTTTGCCTCCACCAAGTAGGTTAATTTCATCTTAACTTGCGTTTCCATAGTTTATTTGTCAATTTTTGAGCTCAAAATCAAATTTAAGGCCATGCTCAAAGCGTGCAAAGCGTGTGCGCTACTCTGCAATAGGTAAAGTAGCACATACTGGAGGTATTCTCTACTATTTCTTATGCACAGTAGTGCCCATGCGTGACTGTGTGGAAGTATAGTAGCGCACACCCCTGAAGATGAAGAAAAAAGTGTCGAGACTCTAAAAATTGACCTTTTTGTGGCAGGATGGTACTTGTTTGGAGGGAGAGAGAACATGAGGAGATGGATAGGGTGGCAATGCAAGACCCGACCACTCTCCATGCACTCCAAAGATGTGGTTTGTTAAATTTTTATGGAACATGAGGGCTCTTAATCGATTGCTTCAAAGACTTGTTCAATACTGGGATGTAGATGCCAATGCATTTGATATCCTGGGACAAACCTTGGACCTTACTGTCGACGACCTATACTTCATTACCGGACTCTCTAGGAGGGAGAAGTGGTAAGTTTGAAAGGATCTTCTCGCAATGTGGGTGCCATGTCGGTGCAAGAATATTTGAATGCATACTGTGTGTCGGGAGCCGAGAAATCAGGAAGTCAAATCCTAATTTCTACCATTGAAAGCCTCCCTCTAAAGCTTATTGTGAGTATGTTAAACCGAATGTCAGGAAGTGCCACACAACACTTAGCCTCGAGGCATTCCATGCATATCAATGTCAGATGCTTGCAAGGTCATGCGTATGATTGGTGCACTAGTTTATTGGCAAATATGAAGCTTCAACTCATGGGTTGTAAGTCTGGGAGTATGAAGAACTTTGGATACGATAGCATTTAAGTACCTTCTTCTTTGAGAGGGTACCTGCTCTTAGCTTGGGCATGCCTCTACCTCCATCCAATCCTCGTGAGCCGAGATTGGGCTGTTGGGGTGACATTTTTCTCCGCCAGGGTGGTGGTGAAAGTCACTTTTGCTATCATACTGATGATTTCTAGGGGTGGTGGGAGAGACAGGTGCCGGCATTCAAGTAGTTTCCGTATGCTGTATTAGACTTCCGCCATGATCCAGAGCTGGTACTTCCTCCAGGTGGTGCCTGGGGAGATATTGGTATGTTTTTGTTTTGAGAATTATTTAATTTTTTCAAATTTTCAATTATATGATTTTTATAATGAGTTTTGAAGTACTAAACAAGTGTCAAATGCAGATATTGGACCTGTTCGTCTCGAGGGACATCCTACTATATTCGTGAGGCTAGCAGATGTGGGTGCAGCTGATGCTATGTTAGGGACCATATAGCAGAAAGTGAGTCGGTTGACTCATGATGTTCCTGCATGCCGCATGGAGCAGATATCTATTGATATGCAGGAAGATGTAGTTGGGGTGTCCCCAACATGGCTTAGGGTGCTGCGGAAGATAGCTAGGTTGGTCATATGTTATCGGGAGGCAGTAGATGATGATGAGGCCCCTCCTTCTCCATAGGCGATGGATATTTTATGTATATTTTTGAGGCCACCGAGCCCAGTTTTGTACTTTATGACATGACTTGTGATAGACTTGTGATCCAAAACCCATATTATGTTTTTTGATACAGTATCGGATATATATACAGTATCGGTTATGTACATGTGTGTGTGTCTAACTTTATGTGTGAAATGCTATTTATGGAAATGTATGATACAAATGCCAATCTAAAACATAATTTGCAAATGAATCAGCTAATGCATTTAAATTTCTTGGAATGTGTTGATATATAATGGAATCAAACTGTCTTTCCAATAATCTAACTCGCAAAAACTGTCGTAGCAAAACAAGATCTCTAATCTGGTAAACACCCGTTAACTAAAATACAACTAGTTGAGAATCAAGTCTTACCTCCAAATGTGAAATGCCATGAATAAGAGCATCTCAAAGAAGTTCTATAACCGCACTATACTCAGCTACATTGTTCGTAGTGGGACCCAAATAAACCCCCTCGAAGAGAACAGTTAGCCAGCCAGTGAGTAAATGACCCAAGCTGCTGAAGCCAACTATTGAGTATGGTGACTGGCACCATTAGCAAATCTTAAGAAATGTTCAGTCGACATCTGATACATGAAATGAAGACACACATAAGGTTAACTAACAAGCACAAGCAAAAACTAGCTCTACAAAATATACAGCTATGTTACAAGAAAAAGCACCAATGCCTAAGCGTAGTACTTCTTCAGGTAGAGCCCATTTCTAGGCTCAGGCAGCTTATTACCCTCGTAGTCTACTAGCTTGTAAGCACCCTTCTTCAGTACTTTAGAAATTATGTAAGGCCCGAGCCACATGGACTTGAACTTGCCAGGTCCTAGAGGTTCCTTGTCCTGATCCCACAGTAGAACAAGATCTCCTTCAAGGAACACCCTAGGTCTGACAGACTTGTCATATTGTCCTTTGACTCGTTTCTTATGAACTGCGTTTGTTGTGAGTGTGTCACGACACTGCTCATCTAGATGCTCTAAATGAAACAAACGTTCTTCCAGTGCTGAAGTATCCAGTAGTAATTGAACAACCAGTTTTAATGAAGGAATCTCGCATTCAATTGGAATGACTGCTTCGATCCCATGCACAAGCTGGAAGGGAGACAACCCGGGTAGCAGTATTTACATTCGCTCGGTAAGCCCAAAGAGCAGGGTATAGCATGATGTGCCAATTGTTTCGACTGGCATTAATAGTTATTTGCATAATTGCGTTTAAAGTTTTGTTAACTGCTTCGACTTGTCCATTCGCATGTGGATAATATGAAGATTAATGTTCTTGTTGAAAACCTAACATTGTGTACATATTGGTCATCATGCTATTCTGAAAATGACTGCCGTGATCAGTCACAATTTCTTTGGGTATGCCTATCCTTGCAATAATCTGATTGAATACAAAATAAGCGGCATTTCCTCGGCCCACTTAGTGAAGTAGTCGACGGAAACGATGATATAATGATGTCCTCCAGCCGAAACTAGATTGCAAGTCATAATCAACCCCCCATTTTGTGAAGGGACCTACTGTAATCATAGGATGAAGAGGAGTTAGATGTGCTCTCATTTTCCTGGTGAAAAACTGACACGGACGGCAGCGTTTCACAGCTTCCACACAATCTTTAAAGATTGTGGGCCAAAAAATACCCACCACGGAGTATTTTCTGGGTTGTTGCCAACCCAAAAAGATGACCCCCACAGGCTCCACTGTGGGCATCATTCAATACTGATTCTGCTTCTTCTAAAGTCAAACAATGTCGTAAGATGGAATCTATCCCACGTCTATACAAAGTATCAGAGATGATGAGATAGTTTTTCACATGACTTTTCAGTTTGCGTCATTCTTCTCTAGAAAAAGTGGTAGGACACCTCAAAGTTTGGAGATATACTAAAATATCCCCGTACCATGGGTCAGAGGAGGCAATAAGGAAGATATGTTCATCTGGGAATGATGAATCTTCCTTGATATGCTCTAAGTCACTCAGAAACTCTGAGATTAACTCAAGGAACACTAGTGATTTCTTTGACTTAGCCGATTGAAAGACCAAATCAAACTCTTGTAAGATTACAATCCATTTATTGTACTTCCCACCGATGATGCATCGAGTGAGAACATATTGAAAAGGATTGACTTCTGCTATCATGGTAGTTGTTCGTAAAAAGATGTAGTGACGAAGCCTCTATACCGCATCGACCGCGACTAGTGCTAACTTCTCAACATGCGAATATTTAATCTCAGGAGCTATCAATGCATGCGAGAGATAGTAAATGACATGCTCTTGGAGCGTGTCATCCTCCTGAACTAGTACTATGCCAATTGTGAAAACAAACGCCGCTAGATATAAGAGAAAATCTTTTGCATAATCAGGCGGGCTTAACAAGGGGGCTGAAAGTAGTGCCTTTTTCAAGGCCTCAAACGATGTTTGAGTAGCCTCATCCCACACGAAGTAGGTATCTTGTTTAAGTAGTCTCATAAAACCTTTCGTGATCTTAGCATAGTTTATGATAAAGTGTCGCAAGAAGTTAGACAAGCCTTGCAGACTTTTGAGTTGTTGCAAGGTGCAAGGAGGAGGCAGAATTACAATCGCCTAAACTTTTAACGGGTTGACCATTATACGCACTTGTTAGGATTCAGTCGAATCTTATATTGTTTGCATCATTCAAACACAAATCGAAAATGAGTTGGATGATCCTGTCTCTTTCGAGATCACGTCGGGTGGTCATCCACGTAAGGTTCAACTATGTGCTTGATGACATGAAAAGCGAAATTCATAGCTCGCTGGAATGTAGCTCCAGCATTCTTTAAGCCAAATGGAATTTTTCGATAAGAAAAGGTTCACCACAGGAAAATGAAAGTTGTTTTGTGTTGATCTTCGGGTTTGATTTGGATTTGATTATATCTCGAAAATCCATCCATGAAAGGAAACATCTCGTGTCCCACACATGCATCTATGATCTGGTCGATAAATGGTGTGGGATAGTTATCTTTCGGAAAAGCTTTATTCAAATCCTGGAAGTCGGTACAAACTCGGAGGGTACCTTTCCTTTTGTCAATCGGAACGAGGTTTGAAACCCATTCCATCATGTCAATCGGGTAGATAAATCCAACTCTAAGGAATTTTTCAACTTCTGCCTTAATGGCGGCCGCTTTTCGAGGATTCACAGGATGAAGCTTCTGTCTCACAGGTTTTGTATTAGGGTATGTTGTGATGACATGCTCAACGATGGCTGGATCGATGCCTGGAATCTCCTCATAAGACCAGGCAAAAATGTCGCTAAATTCTTTAAAAAGCTTGGTATATAGAGTGATCTCTTCTCGAGAATAGTCTGCGCCAATAAAAATGTTTTCCACAACCCCAGGTTTGGTGGAAATGTTAATCGGGATGGTTCTCTATATATTAGCCATATTCCCTTCAGCGTAAACAACTCTTGAAGGAAAAGATGACAAATCAACAAATCCAACGGGTCTCATAGAGAATTCTCCTCTCTCTATCTTGTCTAGATTTGGAAGCAGGTAAGACCTGTGATGCATATGTTCCCATGGATGGTCCAGGCCCATCATGGCTTCCAACATGGCTTCATCAGACGGTAAGACCATGTCTAAATAGTCGAAGGAGTGGGTAGAATTCAATGACCATGCCGGAGCAGAGTCCATATCCGACTCAGCGGAGACTAGCGGAGTCACAATATGTTCCATTGCAGCATGTTGTGCTTCCATGTATGCTATCTCTACAATGGTTAAAAGCATTGAAGGTTCTGATATAGTAGGAAGGATCCACAGATCAGTCCTAAGACCAACTGTGAAAGTTTCAATAGAAGTACCTACATCAAAACGCATGAAAAGAACAGGAGAGGGTAGGTCAAAAGTGCCTATTAATGACCCGTAAAGCCCTGCTCCTAAAATCTCGCTTACTAGGGCAGATTTATCAACTAAAGGAATAGTGGAATCCGATGAAGTCTGGTTGTTTTTTCGAGAGAATGAAAGTTGATCAACCGTGACGATCTTGCCTTCATGGGGGAACATAACAACTCGAAAAACTGCTGATGCAATGGCTCGCATGGCATATGTCCAGCTCCTGCCTAACAACATATTGTAATCAAGCGGAGCATCCAAAACTTCAATCTCTACAACAACTGTCTGACCGACAAGTGTATGTTCAAACGATGGTAGAAATCTGTGTTGACGGAAAGTCCTGCCATCGAAGGCAGTAAGCAATGTGTTAGAGGGGGCTAGCTTGGGAGAGCCTAAAGCTTTCCAGCAAGAAATGGACATCACGCACGTCGACGCGCCCTCATTTATGACATCCCGTCTAATGGTCATAGGACCATGGACTACTTCTATCTGTAGGGAAACGTGGTACGGAAACCAATATTTGATATTAGACATATCAAAGCGCATAGTCATGTTGGATGATTCCATACTTCCAATCGCTTCCAGAAGTGCATTTCATTGTAACAGACAACTTTGCAAAACTTCTAAGGTGGACATAGCACACGAGGTCTGGGCTAGATCTTCAACCACATTGTAGTTGGAAGCAGCCCGAGCATTGGGATTGTGCAAGGCCCATTTCAAGACACCTTTCGGGACCTTGGGGAATGAATCCACTGGAATGTGGAGAGGAATGGAAGATTCAGGAATCTCTTTATCCTTGTTCTGCACATCCGGGGTATAATTTCTTTCTCGCGTTTGCAAAAGTGCATCCGCCCTAACCATATTAATGAAATTTTGATCAACTGAAGCATGAGTAGTGCCCCCAGCTTTGGAGGTGCTAGAAGCTGAAACCTGCCCCTTAGGAAATGGATCTTTAAGTATGATAGGTTTCTTTTCTTGAAGTAGCTTTTGGGCTTCTTCGAGTAGAGGGCATTGGTGAGTGAGGTGATCCTGCTTGTAAAGCTTACAAGGGAAGTTAACCTTCTTCTTTTCTTTATTACCCTCCTCGGCATTCTCTTATTCTTGGGCTTTTGCTGGTTCCCCTCTCCTTTCTTTCCCTTCCTTTTGTTGTTGGGCTGTCGAGGGCCCTTTTGATTGTTCTGAACCTGGTTTACAAATTTAGAAGTAGAAGGAGAGGTTGTGACAGAGGTTACTTCTACAGTCGATTGTTTGACAGATAAGGCATGAACCTACTTAGTGAATGCTTCGAAAGCTGCAGAATCTACTGAACCCACTATGTCGTCAGCATGTGGTCCAGGTTTAGGTCTTCTAAGATCAGTGTTTGATCGCAGTGCGTCTGGTATAATCTCATAAAGTAGCCCAAACTGTGCATAAACAAGGTCTAGCTGCTGGGTCTATAAAATGGCTTCTTCCTCTGTAGACACTCCAGAAGTAGCTACTTCCTTAGAAATGTAAGGAAGGAGTGAATTCAGATACCACTCAAGAAGAAATTCTGGAGGTATATTGGCTTTAATGAGCCTCTTCCATCTTTGCCACTCCTGAATGTGATCAGATAAGTTAGTGGCCTTAGTCTGTCTAAATGTAGACAAAAGATTTGTCCCAACATCATATCGAATAGGAAGCTGGAAGTGGTTCAGAAAAATAGTCGTGAGATGCTGAAAATTAAAAAATGTAGCTGCAGGTAACTCAATGTACCATTTAGCCACAGCACCGGTTAAGGTTCTTTGGAAAAGTCTCAACCTAACGGAATCTTCGTTCAACGAGTTCGAATAACACCATAAATGGAAAGTGGTGACAGGATCACCAGGTTCCTCACCAATTTTTCCTTTGAATTTTGGAATGTCCGAAGGAAACTTGGTAGGAACTAGTGTCCATGTAGCGTTATGGTACACCGGATCATTCGTCAATTTGGAAAGGTCTGGAAAATTCAAACGAGGTCTACAAGATGGCATTTGATAAGCTGGGGTCATAAAGGGGGAACCACCCATAGTCTGACCCATGAACTGCTAGTTGGGGTTTCCCCCAGCCATCTGCTGGTAGGGGTTTCCTCCAGCCATCTGCTGGTAGGGGTTTCCCCCAGCCATCTCCTCTTAGGGGTTTCCCCCAGCCATCTGCTGTTGTGTGAAAGTGTTGTTGAAATTCCCCCATCCAAATGAAAGTGGGTTGGTACTTTGAACGTTTGTCCACTGAGGCTAGGTGTTAGCCCCACCATAATGTTGATTAAGGATGTTACCCCCTCCTCCCAAAAATAGAGAAAAAGGGGTGTTTCCTGTAGGTACATTATTTTGATTCATGTT
Organism: Larix kaempferi; assembly: GCA_027924585.1. Classification (NCBI taxonomy): domain Eukaryota; kingdom Viridiplantae; phylum Streptophyta; class Pinopsida; order Pinales; family Pinaceae; genus Larix; species Larix kaempferi. The sequence continues at coordinate 5,550,344 of BSBM01000343.1, forward strand.
ATAACCTGCAAATGTGTTAAAACCAGGGGTGGTCGAGGTGGCTAGCGCAGTCATGGTACTCATGATAGGCATAGTTGCGGAGGCGTTTGGCCCTACAATGGGTGTGGAAATCCAAGTACTGGGAATATGGTATGACTATTGAGTTGTAGGAGGTGGAACAAGATTCACTGTACTACTGGGTCCAAAAGTGGGAGTAGAGGCGGATGCCAAAGTTGTTGAACTCGGCATGCCTAAGGTACCAGAATTAAAGATGAAGGACGGAGTCGAAACAGAAGTTAGCTGTGCTGAACTCGGTGTAGCAGTGGGAGGAGGATTTACAGTATTTGTATTCATACCTATTGTGGGAATCTGTGGAACTCCTTGTTCGCCTCCTGTATTAGTCATAATATGCCCAGTTGTGAACAACTATGCACTATAATCAGGTTGCTGGAAACCAATGGGTATCAGAAGCAGAATGTTAGAATCAGTCAGAGGAGGATTAAAAGGAGTGTTAAACTCACCAGAAGTGAGATCCTCAATCTCGACTGTATTAAAGGCTTGCTGATCTGGAGTCCCAAGTTGTGGCTCCTCAAGAACCTCTATTTCACCAGTAGTTTCAAACGTACCACTGGAGTCTATCCTATATCGTCTTGGTGTGGGTAGTGGTTCCACTCTAAGTGGGAGAAGGTTTTGCAACCTTCGAGAACTACGAAGCTGTTGGTCTTCCACGATTATATATAAAAATAAAACTAAGCAAAAACCTAGTGGCCACTAAGACTAGGGGGCAAACAACATTCCACTAAAAAATCCTCAGTATGCAAACCAGGCAAACAAGATTCCTTCCGGAGAAGAGTCTTGGATGATGAGGGCCCAGAACAGATCAACGAAGGAAGAAGAATTGTTACCCAGGGTCCACAATACAATGACTAAGGGTGCAAGCGCTGGAATCACCCAACCGCCCTCTTAAAGACCTGCAAGGGATTTCCTCCCACATCTGTCCTAGGTACAGCAACTATAATCCCCTGCTGTCACTTGTGTATGATCCTATAGGTCTGATACTAAGGCTACCATAAGTATGAAATATCCTAGGGGGGCATTCGTTAGCCTGAACAAAACACATGGGCAGGGTAGCAAAGCCCGAATTCCAGATGGATCCCCATACACGAATCGACCTTGGTTTATGGTTGAAGGGAAAGTGAGGGGATATCCTTAACAAATCCTATCTTCCATGGCCTCGTTCTTAGCTATGGTTTTAGTAGATTTTCCCAGGAATATTTGATACGGATGGGTTTACCTATATGACAGTCGCACTACGATTTTTGAGTAATGAAACAAGGTTCGAGCAGTTTAAGGTGTTTTAAGCTCGAAACTCTAGCATAGACTAGTTGGTGTCATGTATCCCTAGAAAGAAAATTGTTTCTAATTGATTTTATTAAGATTCTTTTTAAGGTTACTTTTTTCAAGGTTACAGAAAGTAAAGTGCATGAAATGAAACAACTTTCAACAACCAAAAGACTCTTTTATTTTTTCGTTTTATATTCTTTCCAAAATGAAGAGTAAGCAAACCTAACCAAAGCTTTCTTTTTGTTTTCTTTTCAAATTCTGAACAAAGTAAACTATGCTATTCTGCAAATATTATAAGCCTCACTACTCTAAGTTATCGAACTTATTTTGCTTTTTCTGTTATATATGAACGAAAAAGAACTTGAAAGAAGAAGCAAGTAAGACGTACAAAAGATGTGCAAGTATGGAAAAATGACTCTAAAATTCACAAAAATCGAATCAATGATCCGACAAAGACTTGTCCTACAAGTTTTTTCAAAGGAAAAAGCTCTTGAACTTGGAAGCAAAGTGGGGAGAAAACAAGGATGAAAGATGCTTATAACTGGAAATCAAACTTAGAAGAATGCTCCAAAGCACCAAACCCTAAACAAGAACACTAAGCCAAGTAGTAGGTAGGCAAGCGAACTAAAGACAACCTTACTAACACAAAGGCTCAAAGGTGAAGCAAACTAAAGTACTTCAAACTTACTTAATACTGGAAATGACAACAAGGTCAAGAAATGTCGGGACTCAAAAAGCTTTGGAAGACACCCCAAAGGCTCCAAAAAATGGGTCAAAACCCTAAATCAAAGGATGAAACACCCAAAGAGCATACAAGTGTTGCAACAAACAATAAATGCTAAACACAAAGGTTTGTATACCTGCAACACACTACTAGGGTATGGACGAGCAACTATGTTGACTAAGGAACAATGCACGGTCTCCAAAAAGAGTCACAAACAAACAAGACACTTCAAAAGTAATCAAGTGACCAAAAGATGACCTAAGGGACTCAAAAGAGGCTAAAGAGACTCAAAGACGGATTACAGACCTCAAAGACCACTTAGGAAGGCCAATAACAAAGTTAGAAACCAAACCAAAATAGGTGGAAAACCAAACCTTACATCAAACAAAGAGCTACAGGAATGTGCTCTACTGTGCAATAGGCAAACTATTGCACTCTGGAAGGTGTGCACTACTGTGCAGTAGATAAACTAGCGCACAAACTTAGGTATGTGCTACTGTAGGTACAGTAGAGTAGTGCACATGTCAGGAAAGGTCAGAAATCAAGCTTTCCAAAGGTGTAAAAGGCTGAGTCAGACAAAAGACAGTAGGTAGGGATGACCTACAAGGCCCCTCAGAAGATTAAAAGGATCAAAAAGTACTGGAAAGACAACAAAATGGGTTTCCTAGAGCAGAAAAACAACCGGCTCCCCAGTGGAGTCACTAGTCTGTTGTTCGGTAAATTCACCCTATAGTGAGGAAAGGGACACTGTCAAATTAAGGGGAGACAGGTAAACACAATGATTATGCTACATAAACATCTATAAATGGAAATAGATCAAATATCTTGAAGATGTACCTTATTACTGACGTTTGATCCTAGCTTTGCTCTATCTTGTGCTCAATCTTCAACTTGATCTTCCACTTCAATAGACTTGCAACATAAAGATACCTTCCTCAGCTTATCTTGACTCATATAAAGATGATAAAATTGAAATGCAATTCAAACATCAAGAACAATCAAGCATTTAACCAAATAAATACACAATCTATTAGGCATTATATTTGGGACAGGAAGGAATGTTTCAACCTTTATTGTCTAAAGCATATAATGATTACAAGTTATACCTGATCAATGCAGCCTATTTGTGCAACTGGATTCTGGGCTCCTGCTCTTCTCTGACTTGAAATATTTCGGCATAACAACCCTTCATACAAATTTCCCTTCTCGTGAATGAGAGTCACAACAATGTCTCTAACCCCTCTGCTCAATCCTCCTTGTATTTATAGGACAAGGAAGGCAGTTTAGATCGAGAGGTGGTTGTAATGGAAGTTGGGGAAGTTGCAGAACCAACTGCAACTAATCCCAATTCGTCAAATTAATATATTTTTTATCATATTTTAAGGTGTGCGCAAGTTTTTCATAATGGAGTAGCGCACAGTATGCAACTTCAGTGTTTAACAACTAGCGTTTGCAACTTTTTTGAGGGTGTGCGCTAGTTTACTGAAGTGGAGTAGCACACAATAGAAGGTGTGCACTACAGGGTATTTTTTAAGGATTATAAAAGTATACCTAAGTATAGTATTCTAGGCGATTATTTTGGATTGAAAAAAACATATATATAGATTGGTAAGCGAATATTAAATATGAAACATACGATTTACTACTAAAAATTGTAAATTTTGGCGAATATTATACTAAAAAAACATATTTTATGTAAATATAGGCGATAATAGAGGCTAAAAATGACCAAATAGCGAATTTATTTTTTGAAAAAAAGTCCAAAAAATAGCCAATTGGCTAAATTTCGCCCCTAAAAATTTCCCTGGTGCACTACTATTGAGCCTGTGGAGTAGCACCTGAGGGCTGGTATGTTGAAATAGAGTAGCGTACAACTCAAAACATGAGGTTTTTCAGGGTTTTGCTAGCTTGCAAAAGGGTAAATCAGGTCAAGGTATCATCCAAGGTCATCATGATCTTCAATCCAAGTTGTCCTTTTGTGTGATCGACAACTCAAGGTGATCACGGATGGACAAGGGCATATTTGACCTATAACACCATTACTCTCCTTCTCACAGTGATGAGTATGCAGGGATACGACACGACCTCTTCGCCTCAATTGTATCAGGGCGACAACGAATTCTCAATAATATATCAACAAATATAGACCGAGAAGTCATCGACCTTCGACTATTTCCTGAAAGACACCTTGCTATATAAGCTTGGACAACTTTGTGTACCGACCGGTGAGCATCGACAACAACTCATTTGGGATGTGCACTATAGCAAGGCTACAAGACATTTTGGAGTAGAAAAGACTCTTGCTATCCTCCATAAGTATTTATTTTGGCCTACACTTTAAACTAACGTCAACAAATACATTCGATCATGCGTGGTTTGTGCCATTGGTAATCCTCCTAATCGACGACAGGGATTGTACACCCCATTACTAGTTCCTGGTCGACCATGGGAATTTATTTCTATGGACTACTTGACAAGATATCCTACTACCAAACATCAGCATGACACGATATTAGTAGTAGTCGATAGATTTTTCAAGATGGCCATTCTCATTCCATGTAAGAATACCACTACAACGCAGTAGACCACTCAGCTCTTCTTTACACATGTTTGGAAACAATTTGGTTTATCGAAAACCATTACTTTCGATCGAGATGCCAGATTCATCAGCATCTTTTGGAAGAATCTCTGGAAGCAACTGGATAGATGACTCTCATTATCGACAACTTTCCATCCCTAGACCAAAGGATAGACGAAAGTTGTGAACCGCTTGGTACTACAACTGTTTCTCATGTACAACCACAAGCATTGACGAACATGGGATGAAATTCTTCCATACATACAACACAGCTACAATCGTGCTCAGCACAGCTCTACAGGGAAGAGTCCATTTGAGATCTGTTATGGATTTCAACCCTCAGTGCCTATCGACTTGATCAGCTCCTCGACACAGCTGAACTCCGATACCGACTACAGCCAGTGGGAAGTTGATAAAGCAGTCAAGTTTCGAGATTAGATTTGCAACATCCAGAAGAAATAACAATAAATGTTGCAACGAGCAAACAAGAAAGCTAAGGCCTAACACGACAAGCATCGTATTCCTCATTCATTCCAAATTGGGGATAAGGTCTGGCTACATCTCAAGAAGGAGCGCGTCACTGGTCCATACAAGAAGCTCAAACCTCTGCGATATGGTCCATACAATATTCTTCGATGGATTGGAGAAAATGCTTTCCAGCTTGATATTCCTGCATGCCTGGGTCTGCATCTAGTATTCAATGTGGATCTACTTCGACCATACCATGCACCACTGCTGGAACAGAACGAATTACCAACAGCAGAACCCAAAGACATCCATCCAGATGTTCAGGACCCTCTTCCTTGAGACTCCATTGTAGGGTGACGAGTACGCCATACAAGGATGAACAAAATTCCCTTGTTTCAAGTTGCTAAAGCGGGATAGATCCCTGCACAAGGAAAGTGGTAATCTGCTACAGGGTATTTTTTAAGGATTCTAATATTATACTAAAGTATAGTATCATAGGCGATTATTTTGGATTGAAAAAAACATGTATATAGATAGGTAGGCGAATATTAAATATGAAACATACAATTTACTACTAAAACGTGTAAATTTTGGGGAATACTATGATAAAAAACATGTTTTATGTAAATATAGGCGATATTAGAGACTAAAAATGACCAAATAACGAATTTATTTTTTGAAAAAAAGGCAAAAAAATAGCCAATTGGCGAAATTTCGCCCTTAAAAATTACCGTGCTCTGCTACTGAACTGACCAAAAAGTTTCCTCACCTTCATGAGCAAACAATGGGGACCATTGTTTCTTAAGGAAGGAGGTTTGATACACATCGCAGTTGGCATTATTGTCGGATGATGACTTCAACACATCTGCACAATTCATCGACATTGACACAACTTCAACAAGTTCCAAATTCGACATGGCTTCGACAACTCCGCGACCTCACGAACAATTACATGACCTCACAGTTTTTTGACATCAACATGGAGTGTCGATCTTCGAGTTGTGACTATCGAAATTTATCAAACCGTCTCTCTGTCTTCCATTCGACTGTAACGGTTGAACTGCCGAAGTATTCCAACTTCTCTTGTAATTGAACATAACGGGAAGGAACCCAAGCGTCTCAGCACATTCTATATAAACATGTATAATATTGTAACATACATAACGTCATGAACTTATATCCAGTAATAGAGAAATCAATTCGTATTCCTGCATATTTCCTATGTATATTTGTTTTATGTCTGAGTAGTGTATTCCTTCTTTGTGCATTATGTTTCTTAAGCTTCCTCCATAATAGAGCTAACTCATTCAGTCAAACTATTGTCCCCCTCATGCTTCCTGGCCATGTGCAGATCAACTTTAGAATAAGAATACATGGATGATGAGAATGTATTGAGGATGCTATAATTTTTTAATCAATTGAAGATTGAGGATTCATCTAGATCTAGGAGACAACAATTTGGAAAGGTTGTTGGTATAAACCCCTTTTTAAATAACCCCCTACTTTTAAGATAGAAATAAAAAACTTAATAGAATTAGAAGTAAAAAATATTTGTAGAAAATATTAGAGGAGCAAGACGAGCAGGAGTGCAGAGAAGAAATGGAAGAGTAATTAGAAGATTGAATATGGTAGGGAAGATGACTGATTCGATACTTATAATTCCATTATTTCATGGGACTGGAAGAGATGATGGGAAACAATATTAGTTAACATGAGAGGCAATTTGGATTGCAAAACATGTAGAAAATAAGATAGAGAAAGTAACACAAATGGAGACTATGCTTATAGATTGCGCACTAACCCGGTACATGAAGTACAATACTACGACTAAGATATCATGAAGTTATGTTAAGGGAATCTTAGAAGTTGAAATCAGAATCCCTAAGAATTACTAATATTAAGGAGATTTCACAACAAATTAGAGAATTGGTATGGTATTATGAGATCAACGATTCAAAATTCTATTTGATAGGATCTAATTCTAGATTCAGGATGTATGAAAATGGAGAATTGTCCATTGAAGGAATTATTCCTCATATGAGGGTCCCTCTTACGCAATAGAAAGTTCTCAAGCAATCTAATGTGTTGGAAATTGCAGTGCATCTAGAGTCTACCCTAGGAGAATAAAATTCAGCAGGCCTGGAATAGGCGCATCCTGAACTCGCTGCACTTATAACGTCATTGCAAGATGTAGAAAAAGGTAAAATAGTGTCTGAGAATGTTTGGTGCACATTGTGTCGATTAGTAGGACACCACCAAAACAACTTCCCTATAATTGGAAATTACACATATATCAGTGCATCGAATCCATTCCCTATAGGAACTTATATGGAATGATGTGATATTTGTAAGAAATGGGTCCATGCACCTCCTCAAAGTTGGATGTTGCAAACATATCAAACAACAATAACAACCCCTTTTTCTAAATTATGGAAATTGGTAGGACACAATGTAAATTATTTTTGTGCATTACAATTGATGAAGGAACATGTAGAAAATACCTAATGTAACATCCCTAATATTTAACCCCAGTTTAAAATGTAATTTTGTAAAATACAATGAGTTCTTGTAAGGCAGAACTCATGTTGTATATTTTTAGTAATATTAAAACAATTAAGCTGGCAATGGCAATCCAACTCATTGAATGATTGGGGACTCATGTATTCACCTAGATCGGTAAGGGGGGGGGGGTGGCATATAACCTAAAAGCTAAGTATTACCCTATTTAACCCTTCTTACCTTATAATTTTGATAAACCCATACTTTTTCCTAATTAATTCCTTCAATCCTATTTTGAAGTTAAAAAGGGAATTAAGAGAGAGATTAATAGGTTAATGGAAAGTTGACAAGTGTTGATTGGGTGAGCATGCATACAAAAAAAAAAGTGAAGAGGAGAAAACATAAAATAAAATAAAATAAAATAAAATAAATTGGAGGAGTCAAAAGAAGAAAAAGGCAGAGGCCAGTGTGAGAATGCAGGAGCGTTGAATGAAATTGGGACTAAATGGTCGATTGGAATTGCTGGAGGACAAAGAAATAAGTCCAGTTACAGAGAAAAGTGTCCAATCCATCCAAAGTATGTGGCAGTTGGGTTGATCGATAGTACCTGTAATCCCATGTCTGTTTTGTTAGATTTCTGGTTGAAAATTTACACTTGATTTGCCTTTGGTTGCACCTAAGATATGGCAATGGTGTAGGAAATTATTTTAGTGAAATTCTAAGCATAGGTACAGTGATGGATTTCACTGTGGTGCTAGTTAGAATGAAGCTAAGGGAAAGGATTGCACAATTGACATGGATTTGGTAACAAACCAGTAATTGATGTTTTCCAAGTGAGGAAATCCTAAGAGAAACCTAGGACTGGTGAGAACCTATGGTGAATGCATGAGTCGCGGCTCGGGGGTGGAGTTTTGTCGAGATATTAATGAGAAAAAAAAACCTACGACCGGGTGGAGCGTGGATTCCACGAAGCAAGTTGCTCATTTCAAGTATTTTGCAGATAATTTTAACACCTAGAAATTTTATTTTAATTTTTGGGATGTTAGCTTATTGATTGTCGGTTAAATATTTGCATGATTTTCTTGTTAAAGTTTCCTGAGTTTGGTTTTAAGATAGGAATTTACATTTTATTCGATTAATTCATGGGCATGAAATAAGCGCAAGATTAATGATGAGATATTTCTTGGAAATTTATGTAAATTTGATCTTAAATTAAGTCGAAGTCGAAATTTCTTTCCTGTACAAATCGTTAATTTCCAGGTTTAAAAATGTAATGTTTAATTAAACTCAGTCAAAGAGAAAAGAGCTTGGAAAAATTAGAAGGATGGATAATTAATTATTGAAAAATTTATCCATTTTTATTATCTTTCATTAATTCAAAACTTCATGGAAAAAATAAAATTTTTATTGCTCAAGGTTGTGTGATAATGCTAATTTTACAGCATAGTTTTTTTTTACTGCACATCTCTTAAGTTCAAGGAAATGATTATGCAATACAATAAGGATTATAGTCGATAAGGAAATAGTTCATGAAATAATGAATGAAGTGGTTGGTAAAATTGCTCGACTAAAATTTGAAAATTATATGTCGAAGATATTGGGAAAATACTATATATATTTAAAATCTCACTATTCCACAACTCATTGGTTGAAGCTCACTAATTTCAAAACTTCCTGGTTACTCGGTTAACTGAACGAATGCACTAACTCAACTGTAGTTTATATCGACCGTATTGGGTGGAGGACCTCGTTAGCCAGCCAACTAGGCTCCTCTAGCATAGTTTATGAAAAATGGTCGGAATTCCTAAGAATAAATTTTATAAGAAAAGAATTGGAAATATTGTTTCTGAGCTAAAAATTATTATGGTCGACTAATATTATTTAATAAAAATACCATAATTTTATATTATTATGGGTGCATAAATATATGTCTTAATATTTTTATTTAACGTGAAATTTATTGTATAATAAGTTTTGAAAAGAAAAGGATAGGTCGAAGTTTTGTTTACCTTTGACTTAATTAATGGGTAGAAAAATAAATGGGCATGTTAAATTAAAATATTTATAAATTCCTATGCTCTAAATCTATGTAGTTAATGTCTAGTCCATAAGTTAGAGTTTTACTGCGCAGTTCTTACTACATAGGGAATTATTATTAACTATGCAGGGGTCATTAAACTATTTTGCATGAACATTATTAAATAAATGTCTTGTAGATTATTCTATTCTTATGACATTATGATTTTTATGCACTCTTTAAGAGATTTAATGGGTCTTTTGAAAAATTGTATGCTTCTTCTATTTCATTTTATAGTTAATATGCAGTATTAAATGCATTTGTCAAAAGGGTGTGTTACACCTATTGTTTATAAGGGATGGAAGAAAATATAATAGGAGGAATATTTGGTGGTTTCCGAGGTGGATTTCGATGCATAGGTCGAGGATTGTGGGAGGTGGAAGGAATAATGTTTGCTTCAACTACAAAGAACCTAGTCATGTGGTGTGGCATGGATTTGTACAAAACCCCAGATGGTTTGTGGGTATTTTCATAATATGAATCATACACAGAAGATTGTCCTGGGTTGATAGAAAAGTGGGAAGAAAAGAGAGGGATTTGTAATATGATGACAATGACTTGGATTATGACTAGAAGATGAAGGAATCCATGCATTTGCATGTATGAGTAGAGGAGGTGTGAGGACTGGAAAAGATTGAGATCAACAAGGTCATGATGAACAATTATCGGAGGATAAAATAAGAAAGGAATTGAATTCCTTACTAAAATTTGATACCGCGTAGCAATGACAAATACAACGGAAAGCACATGAAGCAATTGAAGAAGTAAAATGGTGTGTAGAAGAACCATAATATGATGAAAACACATTATACAACTTGGCGAGAACTATATACTCAAAATGAGAACTCTAGCCATTAAAACACAGATTTTTTCATCAGAATCACCAAAAAAACCCCGAATCGAAAATTGGTGCTACTAGTAAAACCTTTTTTTTTTAAGTCTAAAATTACAACTTTTTTGAAACATTAACCAGTGCCATTGCAATCAAAACTGTAAATTGAATCCCGATTCAAAAAGGCATGCTACAAGTAGCACCACTTTTTTCTTGGGTACAAAATTACATGTTGTTTGAAACCTCAACCTTAACAAGTGGCATCGCTACAATCAAAACCCTAAAATTACACCTTGCTTTAAACCATGGCCTTTAGGTGGTGTAACAATGCCTGTTTTTTTTCTAAAGATAAAATTATGACTTATTGAAACTGTGGCATTAACAAGTAACACCACTACAATGAAAATGTCAAAATCAACCCTCGAATGGAAAAGAATTGCTACCATTAGCATGCATTTCTTCTTAGGGTTACAATTCCAAGCATTTCAACCCATGACTTGAAAAAGCATCTCAATTTTTTTAAATCACTATAAAAATAAAAAAAGAGAGACTAAATTAACTATAAAATCATAAAAAACATTAAAATTGAGCAATTTAACCTTAAATAAAAATTTAAGAAAAAACATTAAAAAAAACTTACAGAACTAAAACATTAAAAAATTTAAAAATTAAAAATTAAACATTAAAAAAAATTAAAACAAAAGAACAACCAAAAGTAAAAAGAAAAAATATGAAAAAAAAGCAACCCACACATAAAAATAAAACATCAACAAAACTAAAAAAGCTAAACTAAAATTAAAAAATAGAACAAAAATAAAAATAAAATGGCATATTATTCAAATGAACTTATGAGAAATGGAATTCAAGAGGAGTTTAATCTTGACCTATTGGTGTGATGGAGTACTGCTGCTCATTTTCAATAAATATATTTGATTGTACATTCATGTTCATTATTTAAATTTTCAGAAGTGAACTACAGAGTGGTTGTGGCTTCCTCCAATTACATGATATATTCAATCTCCATCATATTTGAATTTTTTCGATTTATGATTAATTGAGTATGTTGATAAAGATGTTGTTGGAAATATAATTTTTCTTTGTTTTCATTAATTCATTTTAATCCTATAATCAATTCCTATTATTATTTTGCATTCACTAAAATTTTATTTGCTTTGATTAATACTACTCTTAATTATACCATCTATAACACACCTAGTGTTACATTAACTTAACGAACATAATAAAAAAAATTCTAAATATTACATGCATAGTATTTTTTTTGTAAGCTACAGAGAGAATTTATATTAGAGTACAAAAAATATTACAGGAACAAGATAATCATGAGGTCTAAGAACCTTCTAGGTCTTCTCACGGAACCAAAAACTCAAACTAAGACCCCGGGATACCTTCCCAATCATACGATGATAGACCCATCTCACAAAGGAATATTGTTCATCCATGAAATTACAAAAGAATGCTAGGAAAACTAAACTGGGACTATTATAAAATTGTGAGCCTAAATCGACTTCATTCTTAAGCAATGGCCCAAAACCAAAATAGTTGATAGTCCCTCCAAAAAACAATTTACATTGTAATGTTATCTATGTGGAAATTGGTGACATATTTCAAAAGAAAATGGAAAACATAATTACTTGGAATTATAGGTGTTGTCTGCATCATATGGATTCCCGTCTAGGATAGGGCACCGATAATCCCCCAAGCTTGAAGAGTTTTCGGAAGCGACCTTAGCATGAAGTGCCTATATTTTCCTGAAGGAGGCGGTATTCACAAGACCTGCGCGCTCCACATGTTTGCGCTTCTAAACGTCGGTGGATTCTATATTGGTGATATCTTCTAGCTTCTTTTGTTCCTTGTCAAGCTAAGTACCATTATGCTCCATTAGATTGGAGAATTGGGATGTAGCCGGAGAAGAGGAAGAGTTCAAAGTTGGAGAAGGGGAAGGAGGAGGAGGGGGATTATTCCCCTGAATATGCTCTTGAGAGTGAAAAATAATATGATCCAACAAATTGTTCACCGTCCAATAGTGCATGCGCCTACCTTGATCCCTTTGATTAACCAATTGTTGTAGCACCATTTCCTCCTCCCAATATTCTAATATAATTCTTAGGTTCCCAGGAGTAGAACTGTCATAACCATTGGCATTGGCCTCTCCTCAACCTTGATTAACCAAGTTTCCTCGGCCTATGCTACCTTGTCGAGGGGTAGCATGGAGTCTCCAAGACATACTCCATGACTGAATAAAAAAACAGGAATATTTTGTATTCACTGAATGAAGCCACTGAGGTGCAGGACACGACACAAATGCAAGGAGAACCGAAAGAAGCGGATTGCTTGAGCTGGTGAGCTGTGACCATGCATGTAACAGTTGTCCCTCCAAATGCAAAAGAAAAATCCCACTAGGATTCCAACCGGTCAAATCTCAGATTGGAAATAATTCATGTCTAGATGCTTTAATTCATCTCCCTTGGAGGCCATAAATTCGTAGGGTGGAGGAATTATGACAAAGGTACATATGCCATCTCGAGTGAAAGACTGAATGAAAATCACCATAAAGACCTCTTGCATCATGAATGTAGCTTATTTAATCGGCATGGAGGGGAGGACAAGGGGACACCACATGGTGGGAAGTGGTGGCCTCTATGGTTGTCGCCTCGCATGCCATTGAGTCATGCTTATCTCCTGCATACGGTTATTACATGCATAATGTTCATATGCATTATTTAAGCTAATGCGCAACAAAGAATAGCAAAAACATAATAAATCAATCTTTTAGTGAAAGCTTAATTTAATTATATGTTGTGGATTATCAATTCTAATTTTACTTCATCATTAATCCATATAATAAATATTTCCCATTAAAAATACACATAATAAATATTTCCCATTAAAAATTCCTTATAATGGACCCATGATAAATTAATGCTTGGAACAAATTCCTTATTAAATCCTTTACTAAAACGGCGCAGTAAATATCGTATTAAAAACTGCACAGTAAAGATGTACAGTAAAACCATGCAATAAAACACTATTATGAATTGTGCACTAATGAGCAGCTAGATTTATTAGACTAGCAATTACAACCTTCATGGTATGTATTTTTCTTATTATAATGATAAGAAAAACTTAAATAATCATATTCATAACAGAATTTATAAATAAACTTTGCACTAAGATATGCGCAGTAATATTTTCGTAGTAAAAACTACCTGCGCAGTACGAACTATCTGTAGGTAAATACAGACCTAAGGATTGCACAGTATAATTCATCAAAATGAAATAAATACAACTATAGATATAACATATCTATCCTTTGACTTATGCAATTCGCATAATTTTCGTTTTCTATAACCAAAAATATTCATTAAAATTTAATGCGCAGATAATAACATATCGTAAGACTAGCCTATCTATCTTAAGAACTATGTGCATAATTGGAACAATGAAAATATAACTTTATTTCCATATCATTATGACCCATATCCATCTAATGTTACCGAGCAATAAGAAGCGGTAAAACACTATAATAATTGCGCAATAAGACCTGCGCAGTAACTCTAGGTAGTAGCAAGTGACATGCTTCCAGAGGGTGAAGGGAAGCCCGAAATCAGATATGAAAGTGTATAACCAGATCTGGTTTATGCCCTGTTACCACCTAAAGTTGCACTTTAGTTGGACTTCTCATGCAACCCAACAACAATATTCCAATTTAATAAAATTTAAAGCACAATAAGAATTGTGCAGCTACACGTATGGTAAAACTACGCAGTAAGAACTGTGTTAGGGAAAATTATTTTTATAACTTAATAAGGATACAATTACAAACATTTCCAAGACATGAAATATTATGATAAATTCCTTATAAATCCAACACGTACAATTCCATTTCATGTAAATTACCAATCATTATTGGCATTAGGTTTTTGGAATAAGTAAACAAAGCTAAATTTAACCTTAACATATCATTTAACCTTTCTTGAAACAAGCAAATCAGCCTGTGTTTTTTATTTACTATTCATTACAAGGCATATTAATTAAGCCTTAACACATGGTATTTGTTTTCATTTTTTCAATTAAGTAAAAATGTTAATTATGTGAATCTTAATGAATTTACCACATATTACTTTCATGTGGTTTATAATTTCATCTCATGGTTTACCAAAACCATAATACCATTCAAGCTTAAATAACAACCTTTAATAGTTGTTAATTATCTTCTTATCTATTTAATAAACACCAATAATTCATGGTTCAAACATTGCGCGGAAAATAATCACTTTATAAATATTTCATTTTTCTTAATGAATTAAGATATGTGCAATAAACCATTGCTTACAAATATTTCATTTTCCCTAATGAAATACCTTCAACATATAATTTTAAATTTATTAGAACAATTATGTTGAACATATCATTCATTATTTAAGGAATTATTTTCTTCCAACTAATTGGAAAAATAAGAGTTTAAATAATTTTGAAATACATTTCATTTAGCTTAGGAGCTGTGCAGTAAGAACAAAACTGCGCAGTAAAGCTAGCCTTTTCACACAGGATTTGACAACAATATATATATACACACACACACACACACACAATGAGATTTTAAGTTAATGAAAAATAATAAAAATTGATGAAATTCCAGTTTATTTATCCATTCTTCTAATTTTTCCAAGCCTTGTGCTCTTTGACATAGTTTAATTAAAAATTACATTTTCAAACCTAGAAATTAACAATTTCTATGCAAAATGAATTTTGACTTCAACTTAAATAAAGAAATGGATTGGATAAAATTTCCAATCAATATCACATAATTAAACTTGCACTTATTTCATGTGCATGAATTAAACCAAGTAAAATATGAATTCCTACATTGTATCCAAACTCAGCAAATTTAACAAGGAAATCATGCAAATATTTAATCGGTAATTAACTAAATGACATATCAGAAATTAAGACATAATTTCCAGTTATTAAAATTATCTACAAAATACTTGAAATGGGCAACTGGCTTCATGGTAGCCATGCTCCACCCAACCATAGGTAGTTCTTTTTTTTATTCTCTTAGCAAAACTCCACCCCCGAGCTGAGACTCATGCATTCACCATAGGTTCTCACTAGTCTCAAGTTTCTCTCAGTATTTCCTCACTTAGAAAACAAGATTTACTGGTTTGTTACTAAATCCATGCCAACTGTGCATTCCCTTCCCTTAGATTCATTCTAACGAGCACAACAGTGAAACCCATCACTGCATTTGTGCTAAGAATTCCGCTAAAAGTATTTCTTACACAATTATCATTTTACAGGTGCAATTAGAGGTAAAACGACGACAATTTATAAACCAAAAAGTTAACAAAACATGCTTGGGATTACAGGTACTCTCAACCAACCCAACTTCCAAAGACTATCGACAAAGTGGACTCTTTTATTTAGAACTGGACTTGTTTCTCTGTCCACCAGCAATTCCAATTGTCCATGAATTCTACTCTCAATCACAATTCTCTTCAAAGATGTAGCATTCTCATGTTGCCCACTGCGTTTTTCTTCTGTTGTTCTTAATTTTTTTTTTCCTTCACGCTCTACTTTTTGCCATTTTTCCTGAGTTACCTTCTCTCCTCTACCTCCCTACACTCTATGCTCTATGTCCTCCTTTTCCCTAGTTTCCACCAACCTTGCATGTTCTTGTCACCTCTTTGCAACACTTTTCTACTTTTCCGTTAACTTCTTAATCTCTCTCTTAATTCCGTTTTTAACTTCAAAAATATGTTTAAGGAATTAATTAGGAAAAAGCATGGGTTTATCAAAATTATAAGGTAAGTAGGGTTAAATAGGGTCATACTTAGCTTTTAGGTTATACGTTAGCCCCCCTTACTAACCTAGATGAATACATGAGTCCCTGATCATTCAATGTGTTGGCTCACCACTGCCAGCTTAATTTTTAATATTAACAAAAATATACAACATGTGTTCTACCTTACAGGAACTCATTGTCTTTTAAAAAATTATATTTTAAATTGGGGTTAAATCCTAGGGATGTTACATCATCTTATTTGATTTACTTCTTATGTGTTTGCTTCTGAATTGTTTTTTAGTATACCTTATTGCATCTAATAATTTCATGGTTGTAAAACACAAGTGCATATATGTTGATGTATATGTAACTTCGAAATGTATTTCATCTATGTATTTTATATATATTTATTGTACCCTTATTAGAGATGTGTTATTCCTCTATAAGGAAGTGTCGTCATGTGGATTGACAAGTGTCGCAAGTGTCTGCACTTGCCAATGGGTTATTAGACCACCATGTGTGGGGTCGGCTCTGAAATATATATATTATAATGTGGATGTACCTAGCTAGACAAGTCGGCCCCATAAGGTCACTGGGCAAATAGGTTAGTATAAATAGAGATCAGGTGATCTCTATTTAGATCATTTCGGAAAGTCATATCTCTCTCACTCAGAAAGTGGTGCACTAGTGAGGAGGAGGATCATTTGCTACTAGGAGACTATCTCAGTGTATTTTGGTTGTACTTTGGTTGAGCCATTGCTCTCTTTATCTCTGAGGAAGTTGTGGGGTTTTTCACCTTAGGGTTTTCCCCACGGAAACTCTGTGTCTCTTGTCTCTCATGCTTTTGATTCTTGTGATGCTTGTCATGCTTATTGTGATTGTCATGCATTAATATACTGTATATGTTATTCTCTCAGTGAAGATCCTAGAGTATTGTGAATTAATTCTCAAAATTTAACAATATATAGAGTTGAAGATACTAATGAGATGATGATTTGTTTGTTGTTTTTTAGCATTGTAACATATAATTTATTGATTGAAAAAAAAAGATGTATTTTTTCTATTCTAATAGTGTATATTTTACTATCCATCTAAATCTTTAAAGTTTCCTCTTGATTTAGATAGGTTGGATTTATCGTTTGTTAATCAATTCATAGGCTTAGATTAGATTAGATTAGATTAGATTATCAATTCATAGGATTAGATTAGATTAGTTAATCAATCAAGAAACAAACTTTAAATATGTAATCAATAGCAACTAGGCCCTTAACTAGTGGGGGACTCTAGAACAAATGTGATCCGGTCTAACTTGGGACCTTTAATATGGTGTCTTCCCTTATTGGTGATGTACACATAACAATGTGTTTAATATTGAATCCATTATCTAATTCAAAATTTATTAATTTTAGAGATGAAAAATATGTTGCATTATCAAAGACCATGAAATTGGGAATACCAAATCTAGTAATGATATTATTTTCTAGGAACAAATGACCTAGTTTTCATCGACGGTATTGATAGGTATACCTTCTATCTAGAACGTGAAGTAGTCCCTTGTAGTTAGAATATATTTATTATGCTGAGAAGAATGTGGATTGGTCTCTCCACCAATATCCATTCCCATTGCTGAAATGGGTTGTCTATTGTAGCATGCTACATAGGTAAAGATGGTCGCTTCTCTCCGTTCTGAGGAAAAGTGTCCTAATGGCTGGGGTTCACATAGGCCACCAACATACTTTGAAATTCAAGCAAGATTCAAAGCACTTGTAGAAATATAACAATACATTGTGCATAACATAAACAAGAGTTTTTAAAGATAAGAATCAAGTACCTTGTTCAATTGAAGGTTGATCCTAGCTCCAAAATATCCCAAATTTGTTCCAAATTCCTATTCTAGGACCTGCAACACAAACAAAACCTTTCTCAATATATTTTGACTAAAAATAAATTTATAATCAAATTTAAAGGAAATAAATACTAAAAGCATAAATCACTTTCAAAGATTCAACTAATTCACCATCAAATTAACAAGCTATTTGGGAAGGGAAAGATGTTTTTATTTATTGAAATAATTACAACAAATACATACTTTACCTTGATTTGCTTAGTCACCTACTGAAACTTGATCTGATTCATTTTCTCCTCTCTTCCCCAAAAATTTATACATCATAACCTTACAAGGGAGTGTGTCCTCCATTTCTCATAGTCTTTCTCTTGTATTTATGACAAAGATGAAAGGGTAGTTCGAGAAGGGATCAGTTAGAATAGGTAGGAAGGCTAGAGAACCAACCCTAACTTCCACTAATTTAATTTAATTTTTTATTTTTCATGATTTTGGAGGAACGCGCAGGTGAAAAACATACAATTCGCATTTGAAACATGATATTACTGAAGTAAACATGTGTGTCCAAGAGTTTGGGGGGGAATGCTAGTGGTAAAGAGGCCACCATTGGGTAAAACGCAGGTTGTAATATCATCAATGACGTGTATTTCCTAGGCCAAAGTAAAAATAAATACATAAAATGGAGAATAAAAGAATGTTTTGGGCCTTAGGAATCAATAACAAATCTAGGCTATTCCATCCATAGTGTCCTTTTTTTGTGAACGAAAACTCAATATCATCACATACGGAGAAGTGTCGATTTGATGGATAACAGATTCCCCGTAATATATGAGGTCAGAATCGAAGATGATGGCTAGAATACATTATAAAACAATGGAATTGAGGAACGCATGAAGCACTGAATCAAAGTCCCAATGAGGTACCTAAAAAAAAAAAAATTCATCTAACAATATAATCCCTAACATAAATGCCATGTTCGAAAGGATAGAACACGATCTCCAATACAATGTAAATCTTCTACATCCATATGTGTAGTCTAAAGTAGACATCATGGCCACGAAAAATATACAAAGTGTATCGTAGCCATTGAAATACAAGGTGGATCTATATCAAAACTGGAGTCTAAAATAGCCATAATAAATAAAATGGATCTATGTCTCATCAAGAGCCAAAAATGAGTGTGGCTCAGTCTTGCGCATCTTGGGAAATAACAAAATATGTTTATGCTATTATAGGCCCAAGTTCTTCAATCCAAACTCTCTCAAGGTATGAATCCTAACCATGTGAATAAATGAGTTGATGTCGAACATGGAAGATACCATTTGATTATAGGTCATTTATGTGAAACATTAACAAACGCGAGGGAACCTGCCGATAATGAAAATGGGAACCAAGGTACCTAGTACATTCTTACAAGTGTGAATAAGGGGTCTTGATGTCGAATACTTGAAGAATCTATTGAGGAAGATACATTGAGGTATTCTCATAACTCAATAGCGAGAGAATCTTCCACTGATGATTGAAAATCTCAAGGTACTATCCAAAACTCTAAGTCTCCTTCCCAAAGCAAGATGAGTTGAAGTTGATGGGAAGAGACCAATGAGAAGGAAGGACATGAGGAATCCTCCATCTTCTCAGATGAGGAAATCTTGTAGACTGAATTGATATGAAATAGGACTGATTACATATTGATATCAGGGATCGCTGACATAGGAAGTCAAGGAAAATTGTAGAATGGTCGACACACTTGATATCCTTGAATAGTGAGCACGACACAAGAGTGACCTAGGTAGCTTTGGACATAAAGGGACTAATAACAAAAATATGCAATATAGGAGATATTGACATATTCTCCATATGATTGGAAGAGTAACCAACTGAAGGACAAAAAAAATTGACATTAGGTTTATTCTAAGGCCAAAACTACAACCCATTAACTGAACAAACTCAAGACTAGTGCTTTGTTCAAGGAATATTTGGACTTGCTGCCATATTTTCAACAAATAAGTGAGATATTTCCCTTCCCTTTATCTTTTTAAATACCTTCTTCATTTTTTGATGAGCTTGAAAAATAAATAAAGAATGCTCAATAGTATATTTTTTGTAATATTTTAACGAGTCCGAGAAAGTAAACTCGATACCTTCTCCATTTTTGAACAAGCTTGAAGAAGAGAGAGAAGAATGCTTGATAAGGATCCAACCATGTGTAATTTTACGAGTTGATGGAAGGTAAAATAAACACTTTATTCCTTGTTTTACAAGTTTCAAGATAATATAGAAGATTACCCGATAAAATATTGATACGTGGATTTTAATATCGAGCCCAGATTTGTTCATGCTCGTCGATGTTTTCATATTTAAAGAGTCTAAAAAAATTTAAAAAGAACTCCATACACCATCTTGTGGATTTTATATCGAGCCTGAGGTGGTATATGCTCGCATGTGTTTCATATTTAGAGAGTCAAAAAATCCTAAAGAAGACTCCAAAAGGTCCTTTTCCATAAAGTTAGTCTCCTCACCCAGAAAAGGGTAAACTAATTCAAGAAAGAACTCTTCTAGACAAGTATGACTACAACATTCATTTCTCGTAAATAATCCACATGGTCCGGGAAAGGGTTAAACTTATAGATATGTGGATGTTCCTTCAAGTCCTTTAACGATTTTGAATTGAACAAGTGGACTCGGCAATCTTGTCAATTTTAAGGAGTCTAACAAGAGCGTAAAGAAAACTCTGTATGGATGGGAGATTTATAAAAGGGTGGTCAACAAATAAGAAAATAGAGTATGTGGTTCTTCTTTCCAAATTATGACAAACTAAAAAATCTCCCTGACCTAACAAATTGTAGCATGGCACCGAAACGGAAAAAAGGAGTGCTAACTAAGGTGTCCCATGTGAGGTAGGCACTATCCATGGAAGAACAACCATGATAAAAGGAAATAAGAAGGCTTAATGTTGCAGTCCATGGAGAAAAAGGTCTTGCGGTGTAAAATACGGTAAGGTGTTAATGCAATAGGAAATGCGACAATGACCTAACCTATATGTCGAGGTAAGATGAACAAACGTTTTTCAAATACAAATATGGAAAAAAAAACTTATAGAACAACCTTGTTGGTTGACCTAGTCAAAAACACTTTCATCATTAGTCATAATAAATAAATATGACATAAAACACATATTAAACTATATAAAAGAGGGTAATTTTTTTTTTTTACCACAAATAGTCAAAAAATGCAAAAAATAAGTCATTTCGCAATTTTACCATTGTGGAGAGCCAAAAGCCCTAGAATTTCAAGCATTTATTGCGATCAATCCGATGGACCATTTCCAAATCCGTCAGTTGCAGGTAATTTATCTCTCCCTTCTCTTCATTCTGCATGTAATTTTATTAATTTTTAATGGAGTTTTGAGTTTTTTACAAGCATTTAAATTTAAAACTACATACACACGGGTGGAAATTGCTGCAATAGCGTGTACATAGAAAAAATGCCAATGAAGGGTTTTTCTCTTGTGTGTGTGACGTGATTGTTGTAACTAGCACTCGCTTGTGGTGCAGTTTCATTTTCGAAACTCAACGCTCATCAAAAATAAAATTTTATTTACAGAGATGGTGCTTGTTTTGAGGAAAAGAGAGCATGCGGCATTGGATAAGAATGCCATGGCAGATCCCTTAACTCTTAATTCTTTGTGTCGATGTGGGTTGCTGAATTTTTTTCAAATGGTTAACATGAGAGCACAACCAAGAATTTTTGATACCTTAGTGCATTGTTGGGATCCTAATCATTTGGATTTCAATCTCCAATATGAAATATTGGATATCACGGTCGATGACATATATTTTATTGCGAGCACCTCTAGTTGACAGCTTCATCGCTTTGAAATACATTATTGCTCAGTTCATCGTCAACAGGTATCATAATGGCAAGCTATATTTCGACACACCTGTTGAAATAAATGATGACCTCATTAATAGGATTATTGGTTTATCAAATAAAGGTGGCATTGTTCCAATGCGACCAAACCTAGCACTGGTTAAAGAATTCATGGGCACACCTACAGGAAAAAATTCCAGAGGCTTGGTGATGAACCAGATAATATATGGCACCCACAAGATCGTTGCACGAATCGTGTCGACCGCACTCACAAGTTCTGGTCGAGGGTCCGACCTCAAAATGGACATGCTGGAGGTCGTGCAAAATGTTTCATGTCAAGGAAAAGTGTACAACTGGGCAGACCATCTAGCTGACATCGTAAGGAATGTTTGCTACAAATTTCAAGAAGAGGGGTCAAGCATTCGATATCTGGCCCTGTTGATTTGGATTTCTATGGCACATATTCGACCAAAAAGAGATAGAGATTTTACAGCAGACAAAGGCATACTGATGGAAAAATTATGTTGTTTCACTCATGGATGATGTCATTTTGCAACCACAACAACCAAACTTTGGCTCGAAAATTGGTTCCAGAATCTCAAAGTTCAGACTACAAGGTGGAGGGTACCACAAAACATCTGTCGAAGTCTACCACCAATTGCACACATAAAGCTTGCAGTAGACGACATGTCATTTTGGTACTTACAAGGAGCAACAAGTGCAACAAAGGCATTTGAATTTTATCCTTCGGTCGAGGATATATTTACAGAGCTCCGTCGACATTCAAATTCAACTGTGGAAATCCCTCCACTGGCACAAAAATTCAACTTCACAGTAGTTGAACCCCTTACGAATGCTGAAAAGGAATAAGACTATGAAATCCGACTCCACTTGAACACATTTACCTTCCAGACCAAGCAAATTTTCGAGATGAATTCCCTTGGGATTACAATGACAGCACATCAAGACCCTCCATAGGCAGCCGAACACTCGGATGAGACTACACAATCATATAACCCACTTCTGGAGTATGCTCTCAAAAAATAAAACATCCGTTGGATAGCCAAAGAAATATCTCAAGCCCGACGGAACAGGGAGACCAAAGTAGAAGGAAAGGGATAAAGGAAGCCTTTTATCCAAGAACCGATAGAAGAGGATGAAGACGAACTATTCGACAGTGCAACACAGATTCTAGCCGATGTTGCTAAACACAAGATCCCTGTCGAATATCAATTCAAGAAATTTCTGGAAGTAGAAGGATCCTGCAATCGACCACCACCCCAAAAGAGAATCAAGCTCATGGTCAAACCCCATGTTGACCTCACACAAAGTTCACCTATGCCATCTCCAACCATTGTCATGGAAGATGAAAATATTCCTACCCCTCTAGGTCCCATAACACATGCGCCCCAATCATCCCTTAATCTTCCATATATAGTGCAAGCACTTCCTCATCCACTTAGAGAAAAAATTCAAGCTGATAATGACCTGAAACAGTTTATAGCTTAGCTACCCTCACTTTTTCCCTACTGGTGACAGTTAATCACCAAGAAACCTGTCGTCGCTGATACAAATCTCTTGACCGATTCACCTCCACCCAACACCTCTACAATTGACCTACCATCTCCACTGAGAATCGCAGAACCCCAACTTGTTAGATATACAAAAACCCGACTAGAAAGAAATCCTGATCCGACAAACAATATTTTCGCACAAGAAACTTCATACTTCATTCCTTTTTGAGTCGAACCAAAGGTGGAAGACCTGAACCCACCTCAACGTTTAGTCGAGCCCCCATAAATTCCACCAAAAAATACTAACCCCATCGATGTCAAAACACTTATCCCTAAAGTTTCTCTACCCAAGTGAGTCCAGTTCTGTCAGGCAGTATCAACCCCCTCCACCACCACCAGTAGACGAAGTTCTACCTTCACTGTCGACCACTTCTACCTTGACTGTTGATGTATTTGTAACTTCATAAGATATTCACTTGTATATTGTATGTATTACAATTTGTACTTTATTGTATCCCCGATGGAGATGTCTTATTCCTCCGATCGGAAGTGTCATCATTTGTATTCTATTGTTATACCTCCGACAACGATGCTTGTTCCTCCGGGTCGAAGAATTCATTATTGTACTTGAGTCATGTAAAGTCATTGAGGTCCATCCTCCCATGTGTGACAGGGCATTAGACCCCGGAGTAGTGTCACAAGTTATATTTTAAGTGTCGTAACTTATATTTTATGGGTTGTTAGACCACCTTGGGGGGGTTGGCCCTGTATGAGTCATGTGGGTTAAAGAGTTATTAGAACACCCTAGTGGAGTTGGCCCAGTGACAAGTGGTAATGGGTTATTAGACTCTCCAAAGGGAGTTTGGCCTAGTTAGATTTAAAGGCAGGTCAAGTCATTGTATAAATAGAGAGTGTGACTTTCTCATTCTATTGATTCACTCACTCACTCACTTCGCATTAGTGAGAGAGAGGAGGGGTGCGCATAAGTGGAGGAGGAATTGCTACTAGGAGACAATATCTTATTTCGGGGTTTGATCTTTGTGATTTTTGTATTGGTACTCATTCTATATCTAAGGAAGTTGCGGGGTTTTTCACCCTCTTAGTTTTCCCCAGTGAAATGCTTTGTGTATCTTGTCTCTTGTGTTTGATATGTTGTACATGTTTTTCTCTCAGTTAACATCCTAGATCAGATTGAATTAAATTCTGAAAAACTAACATGGTATCATAGCTAGCCTAAAGGAAGGCATTGTATGGCATTTATGACATTTGTTGCACTTGCGACAAATTGGAAGCTAGGGCTTGATATAGTAAAAACTAGTCATCGTGGCACTTTTGCTATAAATCCATTTTGGTGCAGTTTTAGGATCTGAAACGTTTACAGGACGAAGATGATGTTCATGTACGTTGTGTCTGAAGCTCAGCCTCAAATTTGTTGTACTTTTGAGATATGATCCATACAAGTTAGGGTTTCTGCCTCTCCCAGATTGAAGCCCTAAATAGGTGACCTACGCACAGAGGTCATATCTCGGGCTAGGAAGCTCCAAATGGAATTCCGTAAAAAGTTTCAGTTAGGGCACAAAATGTAGTTTCACAAGTCCTCTTTTCAGAGGCTAAAGTTGAAATAGTGACATGTGGCACTCCGTACAAGTTCGCTATGATGTTTCTTCCCATAAACAGGTCATGTTGTGATACTTGGAATATCTCTCTAATGGAGAATCTATTTGAGGTTAGATCTATGGGGTTGGAAAGATGACAGGTCATTCTACCACAATCCGAAGTTTCAGAACCCAAGGATGCGAAATTTCAGAGTTGCATATGAAACAATATGGAATATATTTCTGTCAAAATAGAATTGGATTCTGAGCACTTTCATTCTTGGCTTGTCACTACTGTGGGAAATTAGGGTTTCTGCAAAAGTTGAAATTTTTGGAATCTGAGACTATGGCTGGATGATCCTCATCAAAATCAAAATTTAGAGACCAAGATCGAATTTTTTAGTTGGGTAGAACCCTGGGCTCTATCAAACCCTAGTTCAGGATTTTGACCAGAAAACCAGAATTTGACAGAAGCTGTAGATCCGAAACTTTCAAAGTCAATTTTGAGTGGTCAAATTTTGGAGATTTCAAAATTGAAATATACCAGGTTGATCAGCTGAGCGAGGCACATCTTTTCATCCAATCAGAAGTTTGAAATTCAAAGTTTGAATTTTTAGGGTTTTTCTAACAAACCCTAATCTAGCTCTAGATCCAGTTTCAACAAATGAAAGTGGATTGGGTTAATACTAGAAGAGAATGAATTGGACACCTACATAAGTGAAGAAGTTTTAGTTCTAGAGGGATATGAGGCTAAGGAATTACATAAGAAGACTACAAGTAATCCCGACAGGTATGACTTGAGGAGATACAGGTATGTTTTGAAATCTGTTCATGATTAAGTTTATGATATGTTTGTCTTCATATTATTAAGGTTAGTACAATCTTGATTAATTTTAGACTTGTCTTATCACCTTCGTAAAAGTATGAATGCATGTGAATGATCGAATACATTCATTGATTAGGGTTATGACACTTATGATTGTACTAATGCACTGTGGTGATGTATGAGGATGATGTTGTCCGCTAACATGAAAGGTACATCAAGAAAGACAAATCAAGTTCTAGATCAAGAACATATGACCATGGTGACATGAAGACAAAGACTCATCCATAGCCATTGATCACATAGAATCTATACTTACAAGGTATGTATAATTTGGTTCTACAATGTTTAACTTATGAGACATGTAGGTTACTAGCACAAGGTCTCTAAATCATTGAAGAGAACAGAGAAGACATTGTTTGGGTATGTTAGACATAACTTGCAAACATGATAATCCAGGTATGTTTTCCCTATATCAAGTTAGAATCCTACCTTATGTTAGGATCTTATATAAGGATACCTTTGTATTATTGATAATGATTATTCATGAAGCTATAAGTTTCAGTAATCATGGGATTATGCATATTATGCTTCTTACTTTGATTAATGATATGAAAAACCAGAAGAGTCCTATGGTCAAATAAGAATATGTATGAAAACCAGAAGAGTCCATATCCTATGGTTAAAGTTATGGCATCTATTCTTATGTGTAATATTTTGTTTTGAAAACTATCAGAAGTTTCTAATCATGCAATTGAATTTGACTTGTAGGAAAGATCATGTACAATCATGTAGAAAAGAAGGACAATGACCTTTGTTCCATCGATGAAGTTCAAGAAAACTACCTATGTAAGATATTAATGAATCTGAAGTTCCCAGGATCAGGGATGCAGTAATGGAAGGATGCCATGATCAAGGAGTACCAATCGATCACAAAGAATGATGTTTGGGATGTGGTCCCAAGACTAGAAGGGAAGTCTGTTGTGAATTCCAAGTGGATCTATAAGATCAAGCATGTTATAGATGGTAGCATAAAGAAATACAAGGCAAGTGTTGGAGTGGAAGATACACCATATGGATGTCAAGACAGCTTTCTTGAATGGTGTAGTCGAAGAGGAAATGGAGCACCCACTCGGATTTGATACACATGACAGGGAGTCACATGTGTGCAAATTGAAGAAAGCCTTGTACGGTTTGAAATAAGCACCCAGGACATGGTACGGCAGGATAGACAGCTTCCTGACTAGTTTGGGCTTTACCAAGAGTTAAGCAGATTCCAACCTATACTACAAGGTTAAGGAAGGAAATCCAATGATACTCCTATTGTATGTGGATGACCTGTTTGTGATATGTGAGGATAGGTTGATTGCCGACACAAAGAGGAAGCTTGCTGCCGAGTTTGAGATGAAGGAATTGGGTATGATGCATTACTTTCTAGGTATAGAGGTGTGGAAGAGTGTAGATGGAATCTTCCTTGGACAAGGGAAGTATGCAGTAGAGATCCTGAAGCGGTTCGGGATTATGGACTTCAAGGCCATGGCCACACCTATGGAATTGAACATGAAGATATTATGTGATGCTTCATCAGAATCAGTTGATGCCACAATGTATCATCAGATGATTGGGTCCTTGATGTACCTGACAAACACGCGACCAGATATTTGCTTTGCGGTGAACACATTGAGCAAGTTCTTGACGGATGCTAGACATACTTACCTGATTGATGTAAAGCATATTCTGAGGTACTTGAAGGGTACGATTGATTATGGGCTCAAGTATGATGGGAATCAAAAGTTTAACCTAGAGGGTTATGTTGATTCAGATTGGGAAGGCAGTGCTACAGATAGGAAGAGCACTTTGGGGTGTTGCTTCAGTATGGGATCAGGTGTGATCTCCTAGTTTAGCAGGAAGCAATCCTGCATAGCACTGAGTACAACCGAAGCAGAGTATGTCGCAACTTGTTCGGCTAGTTGTGAGGCAGTATGGCTAAGGAAGCTACTGTCTGATTTATTTGATCTTCAGTTGGATGCTACTTGTATCTATTGTGACAACTAGAGTTGTGTGAAGTTGTCTGAGAACCCAACGTTCCATGAAAAGTCAAAGCACATCGAGATCAAATATCACTATATCAGGGACATGGTGCTGAGAGGAGCAGTGAAGCTCCTGTATGTTGCGACAGACGAGAAGATTGCAGATGTGTTGACCAAACCACTAGCCAGAGTGAAGTTCGAGTACTTCAGAGAGAGGCTTGGTGTTCTTTAGGTAGAAGATACTTCGAGGAGGAAGTGATGGTACACATTTGCAGGAGCCATTCCAAGCATGGTGGTAGGATGATCCTTCCCATGGCTGTGGATGTAAGTGTTGTGTGATGAGCATCAGGACGATGATCCAGAGGATATGCATCAGGACGATGCTATGGCGATGATTAGGATGATCATGTGATGATGATGTGCATCAGGATGATGTACTGTGTGATGATGATCAGTATGATCATGAGTATCAGGATAATACTCTGTGGCCGTGGACAGGTTTTGTAGGTGCATGTAATCAATCCTGGAGATCCGCACAAGTTGTCCTAAGCACGTAAAAGATCCTGGGATGCTCTTTAGAGATCTTCTAGGTTGCGAGACACTCTTTTAAGGTTTTGCAAGAATCACATGTAATCGGTCCTAGAGATATGGATAGGTTGTGCTAGGCACATAAAAGATCTTGGGATGCTCTTTAGAGATCTTGCAGGTTGAAAGACACTCTTTTAAGGTTTTGCGAAGTTCACATGTAATCAGTCTTGGAGATCTGGACAGGTTGTCGTAGGCACGTAAAATATCCTGGGATTCTCTTTAGAGATCTTGCAGGTCGCAAGACACTCTTTTAAGGTTTTATGAAGGTCACATGTAAAAGATACTAGGATATCCGATAGGTTGAGTAGTAAGCTCGTAAAAGTCCTGGGATGCTCTTTCAAGGTTTTGTTGATGCACGTAATCAACCCTGAGGATTCCACAGGATGGCCAGATATGATGAAGACCTACAAGAGGCTAGGCCTACAACTAGCATGAAAAAGGGCTCGCTTTGTAGAACTTCCTATGACGAGAAGAATTGAGAGATAGCACCAGTGATCGAGATGGTGGGTACAGCAGCAGTGACGATGATGCTCTATGATCTAGTGACTATGATCCAGCTCCAGTATTGAATACTTGTGCCTACTTGTATTGATGACCTGTGTCAATAGAATCCCTTCCTATTTAAGAGGGCGTGTTGATGTATTTGTAACTTCGGAAGATATTCACTTGTATATTGTATGTATTACATTTGTACTTTATTGTATCCCCAACGGAGATGTCTTATTCCTTTGATCGGGAGTGTCATCATTTGTATTCTATTATTGTACCTCCGACAGAGATGTTTGTTCCTCCGGGTCGGAGAAGTCATTATTGTACTTGAGTCATGTAAAGTCATTGAGGTCCATCCTCCCATGTGTGACAGGGCATTAGACCTCGGAGTAGTGTCGCAAGTTATATTGTAAGTGTCGTAACTTATATTTGATGGGTTATTAGACCACATTGGGGGGTCGACCCTGTATGAGTCATGTGGGTTAAAGGGTTATTAGACCACCCTAGTGGGGTCGGCCCAGTTAGAGTTAAAGTCAGGTCAAGTCATTGTATAAATAGAGAGTGTGACTCTCTCATTCTATTGATTCACTCACTCACTCACTTCGCATTAGTGAGAGAGAGGAGGAGTGCGCACAAGTGGAGGAGGAGTTGCTGCTAGGAGACTATCTCTTATTTTGGGGTTTGATCTTGGTGATATTTGTATTGGTGCACATTCTATCTCTGAGGAAGTTGCAGGGTTTTTCACCTTCTTGGTTTTCCCCAGTGAAATGCTTTGTGTCTCTTGTCTCTTGTGTTTGATATGTTGTACATGTTGCTCTCTTAGTTAAGATCCTAGATTAGATTGAATTAAATGCTGAAAAACTAACATCAACTCCAGTCGATCCCAGTTTTCCATCCCCTACCCCCGCTGACGGTACCAATCCAAATTCAGTAGCACACTAGATCAAAGATCAAGCAGAAATAGTCAGCACAGCTGCAACATAAGAAACTGAGATAGCAGCACCAGAATAAGCCAATCCAATAGTACCAGAACAAGCCAACGCATCAGCACCAGAAAAAGTAGACACCGCAAAAACAATGCCAAAAACAACAAGTCAAGTGCATACAGAACAATTAGCTGCCAAAAAGCAAGAAGATGAATAAAAATAGCCAGAAGCAGTCGACCAACAAAAGGGACCAGATCAGCAGAAAGATTTTTCCAACAAAGTACAAGAGAAAAGAAAAAGAAAGCAGTGGAAAGAAAAGAAACGTCAAGAGAAAGAACGACAAAAGAAGAGGCAACAACATCTTCAACATATTTAGCAATAAGCTCATCTTTCAGTGCACTTAGACTAGTTTGGGCCAATTTCCACGTATGATCCATAAAAAGATGGTTGGATTTTGTTGTCTCCTCCCAACTAGCCAAACCCTAGCCACCAGTGAAAATTAAAACTGGGCCACTAGCCTCATCGAGCAAAATAAACCATAGTCAACAACTGAGCAAAATAAACCATGGTCAACAATACAAGGAACCCAATGGGTTTCTTGACTTGAGCATCCATTATAACACATATAATCCATATAAGGATAAATAAATTTATTATTTATAAAATCATAACTTTTATTCCCAATATACATTTGGCGTGTATATATAGTACACTTAGGTAATAAGTTGTGTATTGATCCCAAATTATATATTCTTCCGCGTATTTATCCTAATGGGTTACTTAACCTTAGAATCCATCATAACAAATATAATCCATATAAGGATAAATATTTATTATTTATAAAATCATAACTTGTATTCCTGATATACATTTGGTGAGTATATATTTAATATGCTTAGGTCAGAAGTTGCGTCCCTCGGGAAGGGATATGTATGACAACTAATAATTACAATATTACAATAAATAAATAAATATATAATATTGAAAATATAAAAAATTGATAACAATGCTAGTAATATTCTTAGGTATATACAAGTCTTCTCTCTTTCGAAATGTTTTTTCTTCAAAGCGTCTTCTATAATTGTTGCATACGTAATATGGCTGAAGATGTGTGTACATATGATGCTCGAAGCCTGGAACTATATTGTTGCATTGAAACAGGATCAATCCATCATAAATGGTTTTTTTCTGGAAATTTATGATTATAAAAATATGAGTTTGACCTTGCATGTCATTTTTTTTTAGTTGTATTGATGTTTAGCTGTTGCGATATGTAAGAACAATATGTTGATTCTTGTGTACCCCATTTTCTATAATTAGAAGTCCAATGTGATATCCTGGTATGTTGATCCTTCATAAAATTTGGTTTAAACTGTCCATGATGAACTTGAGTTGACATATTGAAATTTGACATTCTTGTATTCACTAGTGTGAAGATGTGTAGATTAGTAGTGAGTGATGACACTTCAATATTCACTAAATCTCATGATGTCAATATGTAACTTAATTGTGGCTTCAACTTGATTTTTGGATATTCATTCATTAATGAAACTTCCTTTGTAATGTCACTCTGATTCAACTTCATTTTTGGATGGCCATTCACTAATGAAACTTCCTTTGTAATGTCACTTTGATTTTTAGTTTTGAATTCTTTTGATGAGGCTACTTTATCTGCAAACTCAACTTCTGAGAACTTTCGTGATTCCGCTAGATCGATTAAGGTCGCTTTATAGACATTAAATATTTTTATATCCTTACATTTTAGTTTCTTTATTTTTGTGAACAGAATTTGAATGTGATTCTTTAAACAATTAATCTCTTTGTCTTTATCTAACAAGATTTCAACAATATCTTTCTTCTAATCCAACCTCTTTGGAGATTCTTAATAACAGTGAATTGCAACATCTTGATGATTCAAAGTTTGATCCTTAACTTGTAAGTCACGATTATTTGATTTTTCTTCTTGCAAACTTTTGATTTATTCTAACAAATTCAGATTAAGGTCCTTCAACATGGAACCTTCATTATCCTTTTTTGATAATTTATTTTGAAAATCTTTTTTTTTCTGTGTTTAGATCCATGGATTTCCTTCCTCATATCCTTTAATTTCTTGATTTCTGACAATAATTTATCCATGAATTTTTAGGCATGCATTTTCCTCTTCTTTTTCTAATAATTCTCCTCTAAATTTTTTCTCAAACTCTCGATATTTTTTCCGTAGTTTAGCTAATTTATCCTCTAGTTCCTTAATATGTGACTACAATTGCAAAATATTTTGATGAACTCTATTAGAGTAAATACTTTGTCACACTTGGGGCAAGGATGATTTGTATTTTTAACCTCCAATCTCCATTTAAACTCTTCTGCACAAGATGGACATTTCCACAAAATATAACTTTTGTAGACTTCATTTTTTAGTGAGCTTGACAATTATAAAACTCTTTTTTTCTTTCAAATATAGATATATTCCTTTGACAAGGTTTATAACATTTTTCTTTTCTGTAAGTATAATTTTGAAATTTAATATATTATAATATTTATTAATAAATAATATTATTATAATACATATATTCTTCAAATTGATTGAATTTGGTTTTAAAAAATATAATAATAAATATTATTAAAAATAATATTTTATTATTATAATTTTTTCTTCTTTTGAAGGCAAGATATTAGGGTTTACAACCCTAATAAATGGTCGTGACATATTTTGCTAAGGGGGTTGGAAAATAAAACCGGGTGTTGATTGGGTATGATAAAGCTATGTATTGATTTTATAAAACCATGTGTTGGTTATATATATAGGTGTAGTCTAAATATTCTATGTTTTCAACTTTTTTCGAGCATATTTTTTGTCTAATTTTGTTCATATTCTGATTAGAAATCTTTAAATAATATTAGAATCACATATATTAGCTATGAAAATTGCATAATTTGGGTGCCATGGGGGTATTTGAGGGTGATAAATCTATTTATAAATTCAAAAATACAATTTAAACAAAGAAATTTGGATTTTACTAGAAACAAAATTACCATATTTCGACCAAAACTCATCGTGAAATAAAAAACGTTGAATAAATAGACTACTCATATATATATCTATATCTATATATAGATATAGATATATATAATTTTTAACTTTTTTTTTTTAATCAATCATTTTACTATGTAACTATTTTTTATGTTTCTTTTTCCTTTCTTCTTTTCTCTTTTACATTTTTTTTATTCTTTTTTTCAAATATTTTGGGTCACAAAACTAAAATAAATTCTTTTTTATAGAGGGCCACTAGCCCAATTTTTCTTTCCTATGTAAAAATATTAGCCATAGGAAAAAAAAATTAAAACTAGACCACGAGCCTCGAATATAAGAAAAATAGACCAAAGTTCAACTAAACATAACTGCTCTAATACCAACTTATTGCAGATGACGTGTGGTCTATTTTTCTTATAAGTTATTCCAATGGGTTACTTGAATTGTGTTCTTTTGATCTTGTAATTTATTGCATAATATACCTAAGTATATTACTAACATAGTCATTAGTTGTCATATCCCTTTCCAAGGGACACAACTCAACACTTATGCGTATTATATATATGTATACCAAAAGTATATTAGGAATACACGTTAAGTTTATATAAATAAGAAATATTTATCATTTATTGGGATTATATGTGTTACTATGGATGATAAGATCAAGTGACCCATTGAGTTTCTTGTAGTTGGTATCAGAGTTGTTCTTTTTGGATAACCTATGGTCTATTATTTTTTAATTGGAGGTTCTTGGCCCAGTTTTAATTTTTTTATGGTGGCTAATATTTTTATAGAGGAAAGAAAAATCGGACTCGTGGCCCTCTATTCAAAAGAAATTACTTTGGATTTATGACACAAAATATTTGAAAAGAAAATAAAATAGAAAAAAAAAAGGAAAAAAGAAGATTAATAAAAAAGGGAAAAAAGGAAAAAGAAACAGAAAGAAAAAGTTATATAGTAAAAGGATTAATTTAAAAAAAGAGCGAATATATATATATATATATATATATATATATTCAAATCCTAACTAACACATAGCGTTCCTTTCCAATCCCTTTAGAAAAAGCTCTCATTACCATTTATTAGGGTTTTAAACCAAACTAACACATGGTTTTACTTTCCAACCCCTTTAACAAAATATCTCACTACCATTTCTTAGGGTTTTAATCCCTAATCTCTCCCATTCAAAAGAAAAATAATAATAAAATATTATTATTAATAATATTTATTATTATATTTTTAAATACCAAATTCAATCCATTTCAAGAATATATATTATAATATTATTATTTACTAATAAATATTATAATATATTCAATTTCAGAGTTATACTTACATAAAAAGAACATGTTATTAAACCTTGTCAAAGGAATATATATATAGAGAGAGGGAGAGATTATAATATTAAAAATATATTTTTGAAAGAAAAAAAAATGTGATAAACTAATTGTAATCTCACTCAAAAATGAAGTCTACAAAAAAATCTTTTTTGTGGAAATACCCATCTAGTGTAGAGGAGCTTAAATGGATATTGGAGGTTAAAAATAAAATCGTCCCCCAATTACAACAAAGTATTTACTCTAATAGAACATCAATATATTTTGCAATTGAAGACACTAATTAAAGAACTATCGTATGAACTAGCTAAACATTGAGAAAAGTTTAAACGCCTGAAGGAAAAATAAGAGGAAATTTTATGCTTCAAAATTCATGGCGAGAAATATTTGTCACAAATTAAGGAATTAAAGGATACAAGGTAGGACAATCATAAACTTGAATAGGATAATCAAGAGCTCAAAAAGAAGTTTTCAAAAAAGGTGAAGAAGCTTCTACCCTAAAGGAGCTTAATAGGAAATTGTTAGAACAAATCAAAAGTTTAAAAGAAGAAAAATTAAAGAATTGTGACTTACAAGATAAGGATCAATATTCAATTCATTAAGATGCCGCAATTTAGTGTGGTTGAGGATCTCAAAGAAGTAGGATCAGAAGGAATATATTGACAAAATATTGTTAGATAAAGACAAAGAGATTAATTGTTTAAAGATTCACAGTCAAATTATACTCACAAAAATAAAGAAACTAAAACATAAGGATATACAAATCTTTAAGTTCGATGAGCAAACATTAACCGATCGGGTGAAATCATGGAAGATATTAGAATATGAATTCACATATAAATGAACCTCAATGGAAGGATTCAAAAATCCAAATCAAAGTAACATTACAAAGGAAGTTTCATTATTGAATGAACATCCGGAAATCAAGTTGAAGCCACAATTAAGTGACATGACAACATCACCAGATTTAGTGAAGGTTAAAGTGCCATCACCCACTACTAATGAATACATCATCACACCATTCAATACAAGAATGTCAAATTTCAATATGTCAACTAAATTTCATCATAAACATTTTAAACCAAATTTTATGAAGGATCAACATACTGGGATATCACATCGGCCTCGTAATTATAGAAAATTGAGTACACTAGAATCAACATATTTTTATTACTTATAGAAGCAATTGAACATCTATAGATCTCGAAAGAATCCCACTGCACAGTGAAATACTGCATTTGGAAGATATGCCGGCTACTTATGACAGAACAAGCACTGCAGCATAGACATGCACCTCTGTTGCATAGTTCCTCAGGAGATGCATGAAGTTGCTGAAGAGTCCAAACGCTATAGCAGAGTTACAGAAATTGATAGATCAGTATGAACTGCGTAGTGAGAATGAAACTATTGATAGCGTAGTTCATCACATTGGGAAACATAAAAGATCTGGCAAAGAAATGAGACTCAGTGCATAGATAGGAGATTAGAAATGGATGAGATCATTCTTGATCTAGGATCAGAAGTAAATGTCTTAACCAAGAAGACATGGCAGCAGATGGGGAGACTAAAATTTGTATGGTCACC
Source organism: Larix kaempferi (assembly GCA_027924585.1). Classification (NCBI taxonomy): domain Eukaryota; kingdom Viridiplantae; phylum Streptophyta; class Pinopsida; order Pinales; family Pinaceae; genus Larix; species Larix kaempferi. Next base: position 5,586,281 of record BSBM01000343.1, read on the forward strand.
TATCCAGTTGAGAATGGCCAATCAGGAGAAAGTAATACCCTTTGGACAGTTAGCCAACGTGATTGTTGACATTGATGGAGTACAAAGCCACACGGATTTCAAGCTTATCAAGATTGTCGATGATAGTTAGACTTTTCCTACATTGTTGGGAATTGACTGGGCTATCGATAACCTCGCCATCATAAACTTGAAGACAAGGAAGATGATCTTTGAAGGAAAGTATCTCAGGGTCATCGCACCACTAGACCCTGTGGACAGAGACAGATACAGCGAGCCAATTCAGGAGGAATCCAGAGCTCAAGACTTGGACCGACTATATAAGATGACTGCGAACCAAGACAACTATATTAATCCAAGTGCGGATGGAACACTCAGCTGGATATGCGACAGCTCTTGCATCTCAGACTCTGATGCAGGATTGGAGAACTAGAAAAGTCGCATGCATGAAGTATTAGCAAAGAGATGCATGCAGGTTACAAAGTCACTACACTGGATTGGAAGGAGGTAAGCCCAATCCCCACATATGACGGTTCATCTAATGTTTATTCATTTATCAAATATTATACTGCAGCAATTGCAGATGAGCATCGCTTACCCTCATTAGACATGGCACTGCGCGAGACACCTACCAGCTGGTGTGCTACACATAAGCAGACATTGAGCACATGGGATCAGTGCAAAATTAAGATGCAGATTAGGTTTGCTAACAAAGTTACCTATATTTTTAGAAATACAATGGACAGACAAATCCAAGACAGCATATTGAGGTCTGTTCACAAGCATGGCAGGAGAGACCGAAGACAGAATGGGTGAATTTTGTTGTGCACATGCTGGAGGAAGAAATCCCAAAGAAATGGTACTTAGACATGGATTTGCGCAGGGAGACTATAGATTGGCCTACCCTCACTGCAAACTTCTAGGAAAGCTTCAGTTTTGAAGACGAGAACCCTGGAATAAATGATGTGCTGCAGATTATTAAGGAAAGATTGTCCAAGCCAGAATGTCCACATAAGAACATGACATTAGAGGATTTCTTTGGAACTGACGATGTACCTACAAGCCTACAGTAGGAATGGACCACACAAGAAGAACATGCCCTGGAATGTTATAATCTAGCTCAGGAAGCTAAAGAAAAAGAAGACAGTGATGAGGAGGACCCGTGCAACATTAAGATACTTGAGTCACAAGGTGCACGTGAGGTAGAGGGACATCCGCTGGAAATCCCAGTTATGAGTGGACCTCTGAAAACAAGGAAAGTGAACATTGGCACCAATGAAGAGCCAAAGTTCGTGGCTATTGGAGACTACTGGGATGATCATACCATGGGGAATATTGCAGACCTGTTACATGAGTATCAAGAGTTGTTCCCAACAAAGTTTACAAAGATGAAGGGCATTTTGGGAGACTTAGGAGTTATGAAGATACCTCTTAAGCCAGGAGAAAAGCCTATTAAGCAGAGACCCTATAGATTGAACCCGCGATACAAAGAACGAGTCAGGGAAGAACTGTATAAAATGCTCAATTCAGGGATCATTGATCTAGTCGAAGAATCTGAGTCGATAAGCCCTATGGTTGTCCAGGATAAGAATACAAAAGGAGAGATCCGGATTTGTGTGTATCTCAGAACGTTGAATGATGCTTCAATGCATGACCCATTTCCTACTCATTTCACTGATGAGGTCCTTGATAATGTTGGAGGAAATGAGGCTTATTCCTTTACTGATGGCTTTTCGGGATATCATCCGATATGAATTGATCCCGCGGATAGACACAAGACCACTTTTGCCACCGAATGGGGGTCGTTCCAGTACATAGTGATTCCATTTGTCCTGAAGGATGCACCCACCATCTTTTCCAGAGTTGTGGTCACAGCATTCAAAGATTTCATGCATAAGTTCTTAGAAGCTTATTTCAATGATTGGACAGTGTTCGGGTTGCTGAAGGACCATTGCACAAATCTGAGACTGATGCTAGAAAAGTGCAGATAGCATCAGATGTCGCTCAACCTGAAGAAGTGTATTTTTTGTGTACCTTATGAAAAAATTTTAGGATATATTGTGTGCAAACAAGGCTTGATGGTTGATCCTGTGAAGATCGCAGTCATTGTAAACTTGCTAATTCCAAATTCAGTCAAGCAGTTGCACACTACATTGGGGCATACCGGGTATTATAGGAAATTTATAAAGGGGTATGAACAGATAACCGCAGCAATGGAGAAGCTGCTGAAGAAAGATGCGATGTTTATTTGGAACACAGAGTGTGAACAAGGTTTTGACACCTTGAAAGAGAAAATGGTCACTGCGCCGATCCTAGTTTTTCCAGACTAAGAGAAGCCATTTCATGTTCATGTCAATGCGTCATGTATAGCATTGGGAGTTGTCTTAGCACAACCAGGAGAGGGAGGTGTTGACCATCCCATCGCATTTTCAAGCAGGAAACTCTCATCTGCAAAAAATAATTACACCACCACCGAACGAGAAGTTCTAGCTATGGTCTATGCACTGCAGAAATTCAGGCACTATTTGCTTGGTGCGCACTTCTTTATGTTAACTAACCATTCTACTTTGAAATACCTGGTCAATAAGCCAGTGTTAGGGGGTCGAATCTGCAGATGGTTATTACTCGTTCAGGAGTACAATTTTGAAATAATAGTTAAACCTAGCATACTGAACTTGGGACCTGACCATCTGTCAAGGATCGAGTCAGGGGAAGAGCCTACGAATCTTAAAGACAATTTTCCTGACACGCATTTATTTTCTATCCAGGTAGATGATGATTACTATAAAAACATCATAGACTTTTTTACTACTGGATTAGCACCCATAGAGTCTACTACGCAATAGAAGAAGTAGCTGGTAGTATGAGCAGCAAACTTCACCATTATCGCAGGTCAGTTGTACAAATTGGGACCAGATGAAGTGTTGCGCATATGTGTTTTAGAACACGAGAAACCATTTATATTAGCAGATGCACACTCAAGAGCAGCAAGAGGTCACTACGCAGGAAGAGCCACTGCACAGAAGATATTGCAGGCAGGGCTATGGTGCCCTACCATTCACAAGGACTTGAAAGAGCATTGCCAGAGGACAGGAAAGCCATTGCGCAGAGATGAGATACCATTAAATCCACAATTGACATTACAGGCATTTGAGAAATGGGCAATTGATTTTGTGGGACATATAAACCCACCGGGAAAGAGAACTGGTGCGAGGTACATTTTTACTGCAACTAGTTACCTCATCAGATGGGAAGAAGCGAAGCCAATAAAGGATTGTAGTGTAGGTACTTCCACATAGTTCATATTTGAAGACATCCTTACAAGGTTTGGATGCCCAAAGATCTTGATGCAACTGAACCATTGAGGCATTGACAGAAGAATTCCGCAGTCATCATCAGTGAAGTGTGCCATATCACCCACAAGTTAATGGAACTGTTGAAGCATTCAATAAAGTACTGGAAAATGCGTTGACTAAGGTATGCAATGTGAATTGGGATGACTGAGACCTGCGCATTTCCATTTTTTTATGAGCATATAGAACCACATGCAAGTTGACTGACCATACATCATTTAGGCTTCCCTATGGGCAGGAATCCATTATGCCTATGGAGTACATAGTTCCTAGCTTGAGAATAGTTGTGTTTATAGGAATGGAAGATCGCGACGTGCTAGAAGAAAGGATTCTACATTTGGTTGGTCTGGAGGAGGATCGCTTCATTGCAGGATTTCACCAACAAGTGCAGAAGGAAAAAGAAAAAGCATGTCATGATCACCACATCAAGAACAAGTCTTTCCAGGTAGGTGATCTAGTCCTCCTATATGATAGCAAGTTTATGAAATTTTCTAGAAAATTTAAAATGCATTTGCTTGGTCCATATACTGTTGTGCATGTTACTAATGGTGGAGCAATTCAGTTAGCCACATTAGCAGGAGATAACTTGCCCAGTTTAATTAATGGAAGCAGACTAAAACCCTATTGGGATAGTCCTGCTTTGTAGAACCTGTGATGATCAGAAAGAAGGAAATTTCTAAGTGCCAAGTACAGTTGAAATTTGGCACTAGAAATGGGGAAGAGTCTGTACGCAATGTATGATGAGGAACATGTATATACCGCGCAGCACTATTAAGATGTGTTGCTGCACCCAAAAAAAAAAAAAAAAGAGGAACCACTTAGTTGCGAAGTCCAAAAGGAAATTGCAAAGATCAAGTGATCGAGCGAAGATGTTACTTTCAGAGGCAAGAAACTAGGAACTGCGAAGTAACCGCACAGGAGCAATGATGACCTATTGCGCAGTTTGACACAACATTCCAGAAAATAGCCGTTACACTGTTGGTCGAGAATATAGCCGTTATACAGTACTTTGCCAGCGACCGCTTGGGCATTTAACACACATATAACCGTTATGAACAATATTATGAAGGAAAGGACCGAAGGATCCGACGGATTTGGCCAACGAATACCGCATTTAATGCTTATCTAACCGTTAAGAGGTGCGGAGGGGCTCGTTATTCAAACCTTTGGGAAAATCTGAACTCACAGAGATAGCATGCGACAGCTGAGGTTTTCTACCAATATTATAGCCAGCTACATGACGCAATCATACTCACGTCCCAGATAACAAAAAAGGTAACGAGTAGGTATATTCGTACTATTGATTTTTATGCTGACATGTGTAGTATTCACATTTCATCCAAAGCGCAGAAGAGGAACATTGAATGGTTCGCAGGGAACTACCATATGTATGAAGATGACATTGATAATATCATGACGGAATGGCCTACCGAGTTTCGCGTGGAAATTGCAGATTTCAAAAGTGACTCTGGTGAGGATGAACCTATTCCATGTCATATCATTAAAGAAAGGGAGACAGGAAAAAGAAAGGAACCTTAGATCCCAACACAGAAAATGGGAGCGGGAAGAAGCATAAAACTGATAAAAGCCATTCAGACGTAGTGCTCCACGATGAGGATTATGAAACAATCGTGGAAAAGGTCACAGATTCAATGGAAGATCTGATGAGTGAGAAGGAGAAAAAGGACAAGGCGATTCAGAAAAGTCTACAGAATAATCTGACCACACTGCAGGGGATTACAGAGAAAATTGAAGAATTCCACAAAATATTTCCCCTACCGCAGGACTTAGAGTCTGAAGGAAAGTTGGGGGAACTTCGCAGTAGAAGACACCGCAGCTAGCCATGACCGTGCCTGTGAAGTCCCGTATTTTCCATCTTGATCCATTAACGGTAAGCTTTCCACTGCCTGAACAATTACTATTGGAAACGAAGGATGTCGAGTGTGTGGAGCTCGACCTTGCGAAGATACCACTTCTTGGTCTACACTACTTGCATCTGCAGGTTCTTGACAAAATGCATGAGAGAACTACTAACGCACTGAAAGGACAAGTTGAGCTGCAAGCAGCTAATAGGAAATTGGAGGAAGTTAGCTCGCGGGAAGCTATGGAACTGCAGGATGAGCATGATCACCGAAAAAGACTAGAATCCACGATCACTGTGGTCACAGATGATATAGAAGAATTTGAAGTACAGGTAGACCCCACAGACACTGTTGTTAAGATTGGTGAAATGGTTAACAATCTTAAGATAGAGATGCAAGACATGGAGATCATCCTTGAAGCTAAGGTTGCTGCCTTGGAGGCACAGATCAACCCGCAGACCCCATCAGATCAGCAGCAATTAAGAGAAAAAGAGGTGAAGGCCGCAGTGTTGATGTATTTGTAACTTCGAAAGATATTCACTTGTCTATTGTATTTGTACTTTATTGTATCCCCAACGGAGATGCATTATTCCTCTGATTGGAAGTCTCGTTAGTTGTACTTGCAAGTGCCACAAGTTATATTGTAAGTGTCGTAACTTATACTTGATGGGTTATTAGACCACCTTGATGGGGTCGGCCTTGTATGAGTCTTGTGGCTTAAAGGGTTATTAGACCACCCTAGTGGGGTTGGCCAAGTTAGTATTATGTTAAGTGGTTAAGTTGGGGCCGACCTAGGTAGAGTAAGTCAAGTTAGTGTATAAATAGAGAGTGTGTCTCTCTCATTTTACACATTCTCTCATTCACTCACTTCACATTAGTGAGAGAGAGGAGGAGTACGCACAAGTGGAGGTGGAGCATGCTACTAAAGATATCTATCTCTTGGGTTTTATCATGGTGATCCTTGTATTGATTCTTATTCTATCTCTGAGGAAGTTGCAGGGTTTTTCACCTTCTTGGTTTTCCCCGGTGAAATGTTTTGTGTCTCTTGTCTCTTGTCTCTTATGCTTGATATGATGTACATGTTGTTCTTTCAATTAAGATCCTAGATCTATTGAATTAAACCATGAAAAACTAACATGGTATCAGAGCTAGCCTGAAGGAAGGCATGATATGGCATTTATGAGACTTGTTGGACTTGTGACAAATTGGAATCTAGGGCTTGATATAGTAAAAACCAGTCATCGTGGAACTTTCGCTATAACTCCATTTTGGAGAAGGTTCAGGTTCTGAAAATTCTACAGGTCGTAGATAACGTCCCCATGTACCTTGTGTTCGAAGCACAACATCTAATTCGTGGTACATTATCACTTATGATCCATACAAGTTAGGGTTTCTGCCTCTTCTAGATCTCATTCATAAATAGGTGACCTAGGAAAAAACGTCACAACTTGGGCTATGAAGATCCAAATAAAATTTCATAAAAGTGACAGGTAGGAAACAGACTGTACATTCACAGGTCCAATTTTTAGAGGCCGAAGTTGAACCAGTGACACAGGGCACACCATACAAGTTCTCTCTCCTGTTTTATCCCATAAACAGGTCACGTTGCGACACTTGGAATAAATATCTCTCATAGAATCCAATTGAGGTCAGACCTATGGGGTTGGAAAGATGATAGGTCAGGCTACCACAGATCAAAGTTTAAGACCCTTTGGATTCATAATTTCAAAGATGCATAAGAAATAATCAGGTGCATATTTCTGTCAAAAACAAAATTGGATTCTGAGCACCTTCATTCTTGGATTGTCACTGCTACAGGAATTTAGGGCTTCAGAGAAAGTTGGAATTTTTGGAATCAGAGTCCACGACTGAATGCTCCTCATCAAAATCGAAATTTAGAGACCAAGATTAAATTTTTTGGTTGGGAAAAAGGACAAGCTTGATCAAACCCTAGTTCGGGATTTTGATCGGAAAGATGGAAAATTAGGGCTTCTGCAAAAGTTGGAATTTTTTAAATCTGTGACCACGGCTGGAAGCTCCTCAGAAAAATCAAAGTTTAGAGCATTGGATCGAAATTTTTGGTTGGGAAGAAGGGTGGGATTTATCAAACCCTAGTTCAGGGTCCTTTCTAGTGAATTTGGAAGTTTCAAAGGCAATTTTGAGGGGTCAAATTTTGCAGATCTAAAAATCTAAGTATACCAGCTTGACCAGCTCAACAAGGCGCATCTTTCTATCCTTTTGGAAGTTTGAAATTCAAAGTTTGAATTTTTAGGGTTTCTCTAACAAACCCTAATATAGCTCCAGATCCATTCTCAGCAAATCAAAGTGGATTGGGTTAATCCTAGAAGAGAATGAATTAGACACCTGCATAAGTGAATAAGTTCCAGTTCCAGAGGGAGATGAGGCTAAGGCCTTACTTAAGAATGCTACATGCAATCTCAACAGGTATGACTTGAGGAGATACAGGTATGTTCATGATTAAGTTTATGATATGTTTTGTCTTCATACTATTTAGGTTTGTACAATCTTGATTAATGTTAGACTTGTCTTATCATCCTAGTAAAAGTATGAATGCATGTGAATGATAGAATACATTCATTGATTAGGGTTATGACACTTATGATTGTACTAGTGCAGTGTGGTGTTGTATGAGGATGATATTTTCCTCTAACATGAAAGGTACACCAAGAAAGACAAATCAAGTTCTAGATCAAGAACATATGACCATGGTGACATGAAGACAAAGACTCATCCATAGTCATGGATCACATAGAAGCTCTACTTACGAGGTATGTATTATATTGGTTCTACAATGGTTAACTTATTGTTATAAGTCAAACTTGCACCTCTCCGTCCGTGATCACCTTGAGCTGTTGATCACACAAAAGGACAACTTGGATGGAGGAGCATGTTGACCTTAGATGATACTTTGACTTACTCCATTTCCTGACATTACTGGAAAAAACCATAAAAATATCATTCTGAGATATAAGCGCTACTGTACTCAAAGAGACTAGCGCCCATATGCTACTCCAGTGTATAAAAGTAGCACTCAAAGCCTTATGAGCGCTACTCCTTCTCATCATAGTAGCGCTCATCATTTAAAAATCGATGAGTGCTAGTTGGTAAGCATTAAAGTAGCGCCCTAAACGCTACTTCACTGAACAATAGTCGCGTACATCTCAAAAGATGATTAAAAAATAAATTAATTTCTCGAGAAGGATTAGTTGCTGGTAGTTTCCCAACTTCCCCAACTTCCTCCATAACTATATCTCGACCTGAACTACCTCTCTGATCCTATAAATACAGAGAAGATTAAAGAGAAAGGCTAGATGGATTAATGGAGAAACTTAGAAACATAGAGATTTAAAGAAGAAGCTTGCATTGGAGGAGTTGATGCTGAAGATATTCAATCCTGAGAAGAGCAAGAGCCCAGAATCAAGCTGCAGGAGCTTGCTACATGATCAAGTATACTTGTACATCAATTTACTTTTGACAATAAAGGTTGAAGTGTCTTTCTTGTTCCAACTTGAATGTTTTCTGAAATAACATCTTAATTTGGATCTGTTTTGGTCAATATCAAATGTTAAACATTGTTTTTGTTTCTTTCAAGTTTATATATTGTCCAAGATACGCTGAGAAAGGTGTTTGTTTTGCAGGTTTACTGAACAGAAAGTGGATTTGAGGACTAAGCGAGGGATCAAATAAAAGCTAGGATCAAACACCGGTTAAAAGGTATGTTCTTAAGGTCAATAACTCATTTCTTTTTATAAATATCTCTGCAATACAATTAATACACTTACCTGTCACCCCATCCAAGTTGATAGCATTAGTTTCCTTGCTATAGGGTAGATTTACCCGCCAACAGACTGGCGACTCCACTGGGGATAGTTGACTTTTTGCTCTAGGAAACTTTTTCTTGTTTGTCTTCCTAGAATTGTTTTGACTCCTTTGATGTGTTGAGAAACCCTGTAGGTATCCATTGCCTGTTTTTCTCTGCTTCCATCAGTATTTTTGTATCTTTCAAAGTCATTTTTTAAACTTTTGAGATATAAGTGCTACTTTGTTGTACATACAGTAGCGCCCATACGCTACTGTGCTATACATATAGTAGCGCCCATCTTTGCAGAGGCGCGAGTTTCCCTACTGCACAGTAGGGTACATTTCCTGAAGCTTTTTGTTAGTGGTCTGCTTGAGTTTTTAGCCTTTTTGTGGTTTGTTGACTTTGCTGTTAGGTCTCCTTGACTGGTGTATGAGGTTTTTAACTTTTGTTTAAAGTCATAGAACCTTTCTTTGAGTCTTTTTTCCATCTTTTGAATCGCTTGTTTACCTTTGGAACGTTTGGACTGTTTATGACTTTTTTGGAAGACTAGGTTGTGTTTTGTGGTGAGCACTTCCACTTTTTTAGACCCTGACTGTATGTTGCTGGTTTACAAACCTGCATACTTTTGTATCTGCTGTTTGTGGCAACGTTTTTCTGCTCTTTACTCATCCTATCCTTTGTTTTAGGGTTTGGTCCGTTTTAGAGCCTCTAGGGTGTCTTCCGAACTTGTTGATTTCCAATCTTCCTAGACTTATTGTCTTTTCTGGTTTCGAGTCTATTTAAAGTGCTTTAGGCTGATTCATTTCTCAGTTCTTTGTGTTAGTAGGGTAATTGGTAGCTTGCTTATCTACTTTTTGCTTGGCATAGTGTTCTTGTTAGGGTTAGATGCTTTAGGTCAGTCCTCTTGTATCTATCTCCGTTGTTTTCTCCCACTTTGTTTCCAAGTTGAGAGGCTTTTTCTTTGCAAAAAACCTGTAGATCAAGTCTTTTTTGAGCTAGTGTCTTGACAGCTATAAGCTTAAGAACTTTTTTAGCCATACTTACACACATTGCACATAAGTCTTATTTTGCTTTCCATGTTTGTAGTTCTTTTTTGTTTATGATAACAGAAAAAGAAAAAATTGGGTAGTTTAAGGTTAATAAGGCTTATTTTTTGTTACAAGATAGAATAGGATATTTTGTACAATTTCAAAAAGAAAACAATTTTTTCTTTTTTAAGTAGATTTGCTCAGATTTTCAGTTTGGAAAAGAAGTAAATGAAAAAATAAAAAGAGCTTTGTTATAGAAAGTTTGAATTTATGCACTTTTGTTTTCCTGTTGCAACCACGCCACACAAAAGCACTACCTTTTGAGTAATAACAGCCCTAATTTTTTTTTAATAAAATGAAATAGAAACAATTTTTCTTTTTTAGGGATACACTACACCAACTAGTCTTGGTTAGGATCTTGAGTTAAATCACCTTAAACCACTCAAGATCACACATTACGCAAAAATCGTAGTTCGACTATCACAGGTAAACCCATTTCACTCAAAGCTTGCCTGGGATCTATGCAGTAGGTCATTGTGAGATCAGATTGTTGGGAATACTCCTCCTACTTTCTGTTTCAAGCATACGCCAGGATTGGATCACGTTTGGGGACTATTTCGAGTTTTGGGCTTAGTTACCCTACCCACGCTTTCTGATTCGACTGGTGACTATTCCCCCAGGAGTTTTCGGTGTTGTGGTATCCTTAGTATCTGACTTTAGGTTCATACACAGGTGACAACAGAGGGTATATCTGCTATACCTAAGACAGACCGGGGAGGAAATCCCTTGCAGGTCTTTGGGAGGGTGGTTGGGTGATTCCAGTGCTTGCACCCTTATTCATTGTATTGTGGACCCCGGGTAACTATCTTTCTTCCTTCGTTGATCTGTTCTGGGCCCTAATCATCCCAGACTCTTCTCCGGAAGGCACCTTGTTTGCCTGGTTTGCATACTTAGGACTTTTTAGTTGGCGTGCTGTTTGCCCCTAGTTGTAGTGGCCACTAGGTTCTAGTCTGTTATTTTATATATATAATCACAGAGAATCAAGAACTTCGTAGATTGAGAAGGTTTCAAAACCTTCCACCACTTAGAACAGAACCTTTACAGCTAGCTAGACGACAGCGGGTAAGCCCTGGTATTTTTTTAGAAACTACTCCTGAAATAGAATTTCCTGAGGAAATTCTTACAATAGAAAATCCTGAAATAGGAATTCCTGAGGAATTACCAATTGAAGTTGAGTTTCCTGAAGAACAACAAATAGCAACAGAAAACCCTGAAATAGAGGTTCCTGAGGAACCACAAACAGGTACCCCAGATCAGTGATACTTTAGTTCAGTTGAGATTGAAGATCTTACTTCTGCGGAGTATAGCACTCCTTTCAATCCACCTCTGACCAATCCTATAATTCTGCTTCTGTCACCTATTGGTTTGCAGCAGCCCTATTAAAGTACATATAATTCCTTGCCTGGACATCTGATGTCTACTTTAGGAGGTGAACAGGGAGTTCCCCAAACTCCCACCTTAGGTATGAACACTAACACAGTAAATCCTTCTTTTACTGCTACGCCGAGTCAGGAACAGACAACCTCTGTGGCTACTCCGTCTTTCAGTTTTAATACTGGTACATTAGGTATGCCAAGTTCAACAACGATGGCATCTATCCCTACACCTACTATTGGACCTAGCAGTACAGCCAATTTAGCACTACCTCCTACTTTTCAACCATTATATCAGATACCTAGTACTTGGATTTCCACACCAGCTGTAGGACCAAGTGCTTCTGCAACCGTGTCTGTCATGAGTACCATGACTGCACCGTCTACATCTGCTACCACTGGTTTCAATACCTTTGTAGGTCCCAACATGAATCAATGTAATATGCTTGCAGGTAATGTCCCTTTTTTCCTTATTTTCAGGGGGAGGGGGTAATATTTTTAACCAGCAATATGGCGGGGCTAACACTTAGCCACAGTGGACGAACCCACAGAGCACTAATCCACTTTCGTATGGGTGGGGAAATTTTAATAACTCTTTCACACAACAACAGATGGAAGGGGGAAACCCCTACCAACAAGTAGCTGGGGGAAACCCCTATCAACAGATGGTAGGTGGAAACTCCTATCAGCATATGGCCTGGGGAAACCCTTATCAACAGATGGTTAGGGGCAACCCCTACCAGCAGACGGCTGGGGGCAACCCCTACCAGCAGTTCATGGGTCAAACTATGGGTGGTTCCCCTTTTTCGACCCCAGCTTATCAAGTAACGTCTTACCGGCCTCGTTTACCATTTCTGACAACTTTAAATTTGCCAGATCTTTCCAATATGACCAATGATCCAGTGTGTCATAATGCTACATGGCCATCAGTTCCCACCAAGTTACCTTCGGACATTCCAAAGTTCAAAGGCAAAGCAGGTGAAGACCCTGGTGACCATGTCACTACTTTCCACTTATGGTGTTCCTCGAATTCATTAAATGAAGACTCCATTAGATTGAGACTGTTCCAAAGGAATTTAACCCGTGCTGCAGCCAAATGGTACATTGAGTTACCTGCAACTACATTCTCTAATTTTTGGGATCTCACGACTGTCTTTCTGAATCACTTCCAACTTCCTGTTCTGTATGATGCCGGAACAGACCTTTTGTCTACATTTAGGCAAAATAAAGCCACTCATTTATCTGACCACATTCAGGAGTGGCGAAGACGGAAGAGGCTCATTAAGGCCAACATACCTCCATAATTCCTTCTTGAGTGGTATTTGAAATCACTCCTTCCTTATATTTCAAAGGAAGTAGCTACATCTGGAGTATCTAATGAGGAAGAAGCCATCCTACGGACCCAGCAGTTAGATCTCGTTTATGCACAATCCGGGTTATTGTATGAGATTATACCTGATGCACCGCGATCAAATACTGATCTGAGCATACCTAAACCTGGACCACATGCTGACGGCATAGTGGGTTCAGTTGACTCTGCAGCTTTCGAAGCACTGACCAAACAGGTGCATGCCTTATCAGTCAAACAATCGACTACAAATGTTTCTTCCGTCACAACCTCTCCTTCTACTTCTGAGCCTGTCAACCAGATTCAAAACAATCAAAAGGGCCCTTGACAGCCCAATAACAAAAAGAAGGGCAAGAAAGGAGAGGGGAAACAACAAAAGCCCAAAAAAGAGAATGCCGAAGAGGGTAACAAAGAAGAAAAGAAGGTTAAGTTCCCTTGTAAACTTTGCAAGCAAAACCACCTTACTCACCAATGCCCTCTGCTTGAAGAAGCCCAGAAGCTCTTAAGAGAAAAGAAGCCTACTGTCCTGAAAGATCCATTTCCTAAAGGGAAGAGCTCAACTTCTGGCACCTCCAACACTGGGGGCACTACACATGCTACGGTTGATCAAAATTTTATTAACATGGTTAATTCGGATGCACTCTTACAAACGAGAGCCAAGAACTATACCCCGGACACACAGAAAAAGGATAAGGAGATTCCAGAATCCTCCACTCCACTTCACATACCTGTGGACCCAATGCCCAAGATTCTGAAAGGTGTCTTGAAACGGGCATCGCACAATCCCAACACTCGCGCCGCTTCCAACTACAACGTGGTTGAAGATTTAGCCTAGACCCCTTGTGCCATCTCTACTTTAGAAGTCTTGCAAACTTGTCCTTTACAATGGAATGCACTTCTGGCAGCTATTGGAAGTATGGAATCCTCTAACATGTCTGCGCGATTTGATATGACTGATGTCAAATACCGGTTACCCTACCATGTTGCTCTTCAGATCGAAGTCGTCCATGGTCCAATGACCATCAGACAAGCTATCGTAGATGAGGGCGCCTCGACTTGCGTAATGTCAATTTCCTGTTGGAAAGCTTTAGGCTCCCCCGAGTTAGCCCCTTCTAACACACTGCTTACTGCATTTGATGGCAGAACTTTCCATCCACATGGGGTTTTGCCATCATTTGATGTCACATTGGCCGGTAAGATAGTTCCTATAGAAGTAGAATTTCTGGATGCTCCGCTTGATTACAATATGTTATTGGGCAGGAGTTGGACATATGCCATGCGAGCCATTGCATCGACAATTTTTCGAGTTGTCATGTTCCCATTTGAAGGTAAGATTGTTACAGTCGATCAACTTTCTTTCACTCAGAGAAACAACCAGACTTCTTCAGAAACCACAGTTACATTAGTTGATCAAACCGCCCCGGTTAATGAGAGTTTAGGAGCAGGGCTGTATGGGTCATTAATAGGCACTTTCGACCTCCCCCCTGTTCTTTTTATGTGTTCTGATGTGGGTACTACTACCGAAACATTCACGGTTGGTTTAAGAACTGATCCTTGGATCCTTCCTACTACGTCAGAACCTTTTGTGCCTCCATCCATTGTAGAAGTGGCCTATATGGAAACACAACACACTACAATGGAACATATCATGACTCCACCAGTCTCTGTTGAGTCAGATATGGACTATGCTCTGGCATGGTCACTGAATTCCACTTACTCGTTTGATTGTTTAGATACGGTTTTGCCATCTGATGAAGCCATCTTAGAAGTCATGATGGGCCTGGACCAACCATTGGAACATATGCATCATAGGTCCTACATGCTTCCAGATCTAGACAGGATTGAGAGAGGAGAATTCCCTGTGAGACCCGGTGGATTGGTTGATTTGTCATCTTCTCCTTCTACTTCGAGTGTTGTTTATGCTGAAGGAAATATGGCTAATATTTCAAGAACAATTCCAATCAACATTTCCACCAAACCCGGGGTCGTGGAAAACATTTTTATTGGTGCAGACTGTTCTCCAGAAGAGATCGCTCTGTATACAAAACTTTTTAAAGAATTTCACGATGTTTTTGCCTGGTCATATGAGGAGATGCCAGGTATTGACCCAGCCATCGTGGAGCATGTCATCACGACATACCCTAATGCAAAACCTGTGAGACAAAAGCTCCGTCCCGTGAACCCTAGAAAATCGGCCGCCATCAAGGCAGAGGTTGAAAAGTTACTCAAAGCCGATTTCATTTATCCTATTGATATGACAGAATGGGTTTCAAACCCCGTTCCGGTTTATAAGAAGCAAGGTACTATTAGAGTCTGTACTGATTTCTGGGATTTAAACAAATCTTGTCCGAAAGACAACTATCCCACACCATTTATCGATCAAATTATAGATGCTTGTGTGGGACACGAGATGTTCTCTTTCATGGATGGTTTTTCAGGTTACAATCAAATAGAAATCAAACCTGAAGACCAGCATAAAACAACTTTCATTTGCCCGTGGGGGACCTTTGCTTATTGGAAAATGCCATTTGGCTTGAAGAATGCTGGAGCTACTTTCGAGTGTGCGATGAATTTCGCTTTTCATGATATCAAACACATTGTAGAACCTTACTTGGATGATCTCCCTGTGTGATCTCGAAAGAGACGGGATCATCCAGCCCATCTTAGACAAGTGTTTGAAAGATGCAGACGATATAAGATCCGTTTGAATCCTAATAAGTGTGTGTTCTGCGTTGAATTGGGGCATCTACTGGGCTTCATTGTCTCCAGTCGTGGCATAATGGTTGACCCGCTGAAAGTAGAGGTGATTGTAAATCTGCCTCCTCCTCGCACTTTGCGACAACTCCAAAGTCTGCACGACATGTCTAATTTCTTACGGTGATTCATCATAAACTATGCTAAAATCACCAAAGGTTTTATGAGGCTACTCAAACAAGACTCCTACTTTGTGTGGGACGAGGCTGCTCAAGCATCCTTTGAAGCTTTAAAAAAGGCACTCCTTTCAGCACCCTTCTTGAGTCCACCAGACTACTCAAAAGATTTTCTTTTATACCTGGTAGCGTCTCTTAATACAATTGGTATAGTTTTGGTTCAGGAAGACGATATGCTCCAAGAGCATGTTGTCTACTATCTTTCTCGTGCATTGATAGCCCCTGAGGTTAAATACTCACACGTTGAGAAGTTAGCACTTGCCGCAGTCTATGCGGTACAGAGGCTTCGTCACTATATACTTTTACGAACTACTACTGTGATAGCAGAAGTCAATCATTTCCAGTACGTTCTCACCCGATGAATCATTGGGGGGAAATATAATAAATGGATTGTAATCCTACAGGAGTTCAATTTGGTCTTCCAATCAGCCAAGTCGAAGAAATCACTAGTGTTCGCTGAGTTAATCTCAGAATTTCCAAGTGACCTAGAATACATTAAGGAAGAATAATCATTCCCAGACGAACATATCTTCCTCATTGTTTCCTCTGACCCATGGTACGGAGATATCTTAGTATATCTCCAGACTTTGAGGTGTCCTACTACTTTTTCTCGAGAAGAGCGACGCAAGCTCAAAAGCCATGCGAAGAACTACCTTATCATCTCAGATACTTTATATCGACGTGGGGTAGATTCCATTTTACGACGCTGCTTAACTTGGGAAGAAGCCGAAGCAGTATTAAATGATGCCCACAGTGGAGCTTGTGGGGGACATCTTTCCGGGTTGGCAACAACTCAAAAGATACTGCGTGCTGGATATTTTTGGCCCACGATCTTTAAAGATTGTGTGGACGCGGTGAAACACTATCGACCATGTCAGTTTTTCACTAAGAAAATGAGGGCACACCCAGCTCCTCTTCATCCTGTAATTACAGCAGGTCCCTTCACAAAATGGGGGGTTGATTACATGACATGCAATCCAGCTTCGGCTGGAGGACATCATTACATCATTGTTTCCGTTGACTACTTTACTAAGTGGGCAGAGGCAATGCCTATTGTTAAGGTAGATGGAGAAACTGCCGCTTATTTTGTGTTTAATCAGATTATTGCATGATTTGGCATACCTAAAGAGATAGTGACCGATCATGGAAGTCATTTCCAAAATCACATGATGACTGATTTGTATACAATGCTTGGTTTTCGACAAGAACATTCATCTTCATACTATCCATAGGCAAATGGACAAGTTGAAGGAGTGAACAAAACTTTAAAGGTTATATTGCAGAGAACTGTTAATGCCAGTCAAAATAACTAGCACATCATGCTGTACCCGGCTCTTTAGGCTTACCGAGCCAACGTTAAGACTGCTACCGGTTTCTCTCCCTTCCAACTTGTGCATGGGATAGAAGCAGTCGTACCGATTGAATGCGAGATTCCTTCGCTAAAACTAGCAGTTCAGTTACTACCAGATACTTCAATACTAGAAGAGCGTTTGTTACACTTAGAACATCTGTATGAGCAGTGCCGCAACGCGCTCACAACCAACGAGGTCCACAAAAAATGAGTCAAAGGACAGTATGACAAATTCGTCAAACCTAGGGTTTTCATTGAAGGAGACTTGATCCTACTTTGGGATCAAAACAAAGAACCCTTAGGACCTGGAAAATTCAAATCCAGGTGGCTCGGACCTTTTATAATTTCCAAAGTATTGAAGAAAGGTGCCTATGAACTGATAGATTATGAAGGTAATAAGTTGGCCGAGCCTAGAAATGGGCTCTACCTGAAGAAGTACTACGCTTAGGCTGAAGTACTTTTTCTTGTAACATAGCTGTATATTTTTGTAAAGCTAGTTTTTTTCATGCTCGTTAGTTAATCTTATGTGTGTTTCATTTCGTGTAACAGATGTCAACCGAACATTTCTTAGGATTTGCTGATGGTGCCAGTTGCCACACCTGTCAGTTGGCTGCAGCAGCTTGGGTCATTTATTCACCCGCTGGCCAACTTGTCTCTTCGGGGGGTTTTGTTTGGGTCCTACCACGAATAATGTGGATGAATACAGTGCAGTTATAGAACTTCTCTGAGATGCTCTCATCCATGGCATTTCACATTTGGAGGTAAGGCTTGACTCACAATTAATTGTATTTCAGTTAACAGGTGTATATTAGATTAGGGATCTTGGATTGCTACGTCAGTTTCTACGAGTTAGACTATTGGAAAGACAATTTCATTCTATTATATATGAACACATTCCAAGAAGTTTAAACACATTAGCTGATTCATTAGCAAACTATGTGTTAGACTGGCATTTGCATCATACATTGTCATAAACAACATTGCACACATACACATGTAAATAATTGATACTATATATAGCCGATACTGTATCAAAAAATATATGAGTTTTGGGTCACAAGTCTATCAAGTTAAGTCATAAAAGTACAAAAATTGGGCATAGTAGCCTCAAAAATATATACATAGAATGTATCCCTCTCCTATGGAGAAGGAGGGACATCATCATCATCTACTGCATTGCGATAGCATATTACTAGCCTAGCTATCTTCTGCAGCACCCTAAGACATGCCGGGGGTACCCCAACAAAATCTTCCTGCATATCAATAGGTAGCTGATCCATACGACATGCAGGAACTTCGTGAGTCAACCGACTCATTTTTCTCTCCAGGGTCCCCAACATAGCATTTGCTGCAGCAATATCAGTTGGGCTCACAAAGATGGTAGGATGTCCCTCAGAACGAACAGGCCCAACATCTGCATGTGACACTTGATTAGAACTTCAAAATTCATTTATAAAATCAAATACTTGAAAAAGTTAAAAAAAAATAATAATAAATAATTCTCAAAATTTAAAACATACCAATATCTCCCCAGGATCCACTTGGAGGAAGCACCAGTTCTGGATCATGACGGAAATCCAATCCAGCATATGGAAACTGCTCGAAAGTGGGCACTTGCCTCTCCCACCACCCCCAGAAATCATCAGTATGATAACAGTACTGACTTTCCCCACCACCCTAGCGGAGGAATATGTCACCCCAACGGCCTAGTCTGGGCTCACGGGGGTTAACCTGAGGTAGAGGCATCCCCAAACTG
The DNA here is from genome assembly GCA_027924585.1 of Larix kaempferi. Taxonomy (NCBI): domain Eukaryota; kingdom Viridiplantae; phylum Streptophyta; class Pinopsida; order Pinales; family Pinaceae; genus Larix; species Larix kaempferi. The sequence continues at coordinate 5,605,162 of BSBM01000343.1, forward strand.
ATAGCAGGCATCCTCTCAAAGAAGAAAGTACACAAAATACTACCGTACCCAAAATTCTTCATTGTGCTGGATTTGCAACCTGTCAATTGAGATTTCATGCTCGCCAGTAAACTAGTACACCAATCATAGATATGACCATGTAAGCATTGTACACCAATATGCATAGAGTGCCTGGAAGCTAAGTGTTATGAAGCACTACCTGCTACTCGGTTGATCATGATCACTATCACTTTCAAAGGGAGACCTTCAATAGTTGAAATCAGGACTTGGCTTCCCAATTTCTCTGCTCCGGCAACACAATATATATTTACATACTCTTGCACAGATCTTACACCCACATGAGAAGACCCTTTCAGATTGATTACATCTCCTCTCTGTGAGAGACCAGTAATGAAATATATGTCATCAAATGTAAGCTCCAAAATTTTCCCACGGATGACAAAAGTATTGGTATCCATATCCCAATACCGAATAAGTCTTCGAAACAGTTTGTTTAAGGCCCTCATGTTTACGATTCGGAAAAACTTCAATAAACCACATCTTCAGAAAGCGTGGAGGGTGGTCGGATCTTGCATGGCCAACCTATCCATGTCCTCATGTTCTCTCTCCCTCCATTGAAGAACCATCCTACACAAAAAATGAAATTTTTTTGAGTCTCGGTGCTTGTATATAGGTTTTCAAGAGTGAGCGTTACTGTGTATACTACACAGTCGCGTATGGGCGCTACTCTGCTTAAGCACAGTAGCGCCCATCTCGTTTACACGCTACTGTTACTATTACACAGTAGCGCCCGCACAACAACGCTTGTGAGCATCACGTTGCAAGCAATTTTTTGCTCAAAAAATGAAAACTAAACCATGAAAATGAAAGTAGGGTGAATTCTAACTTACTTGGAGGAAGAATAACGACGTTTGGATGCTTGGTTTGATCGCCACGGAGATTTGAAATTTCCAAAAGGTTGCCCCAATCTTTGCCCTACAAAACAATTTGGAATTCGATTTTTAAAAAATGAAATTTTATATATGAATTGAAGTTTGATTTTTACCCACCATTGTTTAATTTTGTATAGTTTCAAAATTTTTCAAAAATACCTAATTAATCAATTGGAACACACATATGGTGCATTACTAATCCAAGCTCAATTTTCGTTTGATTTTTGTGGGATTCATCTCCTAAGTTTAAAAACTCTCGATGTTAGATCTCGTTAACCAGTTAAATAGTTCAAATTTATATATCATTCGAGATTTTTTTGCCACATCGACTAATGTTTTGTTGAAGACCTAGTTTTGGCAGAGTATGAAGCTATGATCCTAGAAGCTGACCTTTAAGTCATTTTAAGCTCTTGTTTGGACTATTTAAACCTAAACAAGATTGTCGAGCAAGCTTGTCCTCTTCGAGCTTGTTAAATTAATCGAAGGCTCATCCACTCAAGTATAGAATTACCCCTTTTCCGGGCCTAGGTGGATTAACTACGAAAAAGGTATACTCTAGGTATACTCCTGTATGTGCTAGAAGAGTTCTTCTTCCATTGTTTTATACTTTTTCGGGGGAGGAGACTAACTGCACGAAAAAAGACCTTTTGGAGCCTTTCTTTAGGGTTTTTAGGCTCTCTAAACATGAAAATACCAAGCGAGCATTCACCTACTCGGGCTCGATGTGAAATCCACGAGAGGGTAAGTAGAGGACTGTTTAAGTTTTTCAACTCTATAAACAAGAAAACACCGCCGAGCACAGACCAATCCAGGCTCGATATAAAATCCACGGATAGGTGAAAAGAGGATTGTTTAAGTTTTTCTGACTCTATAAATAGGAAAACACCAGTGAGCATTAATCTGCTTGGGCTCGATACTAAAATCCATGAGCAGATATATGGAGTTATTGTTTAAGTTTTTCAGACTCCTTAAAATTGAAAACACCGGCGAGCAAGAACAGATCTCAGCTCGATATTAAAATCCAGAGATCAGTAATATAGAGTAATCTTCTATCTCTTCTTTGAACTCTATAAATAATGAAGAAAATCCTGAGTTCTCCTCCCATGGGCTCGTTAAACTTTTTACATGGTTGGATCTATTGAGTTTTCATTCTTTCTTGGACTCATTAAAACAACAAGAAAGGTATTCTTTTATCTAAAAAGAATAAGGAATGGGAAAGACGTATCATATATTCATTGTCAAAGGCAGTTCAGTCAGTTCTATCCTTGAACATAGCACCTACTTAAGTCTATCTTGTCGGTTGGGTTTAGTTTTTGACCTCAGGGTGAACCTTTCCTCTGAGTTATTTACTCCCCCGGTTGGTTATTCTTCCAACCATATGGAGGGTCTTCTAATGTCTCTTACATTTCAGACTTATTATTTACCCCATTATGTCAAAAAATACCTGAGTCACTTTGTGTCATGCTCAATGTTCAAGGATATACCCTGTGTCGGCCATTCTGTAGTTTACCTTGACCTCATGTGTCGGCCTTCCTAGTGTCAGTCTTGTTACATATTATTCCATATCAGCTCTGACCAATTGAGTGTCTCTCAAGTTGGATGATGAAGGATGCCTTAAGGTCTCCCTTCCAACAAACTTCTTCCCATTGACATCAACTCATTTTACTCTGGGAAAGAAGTTTAGAGTTTCGGTTAGTACCTTGGAGATTGTAGTCACCAGTGGAAATTTTCCTCGTTGTTGAATGATGATAATACATCAATTTCTCTTCTTCGACAGGATTCCCAAGTGTTCGACTCCAAGTCCATCTATTCACATTTTGAGAATCGTACTTGGTACCTTGGACCCCATCATCATTATCGGTGGAATTCCTCACGTTTGTTAACGATATACATCAATGACCGGTAATCAAATAATACCCCCCATGTTCGACTGTCAGCTCATCTATTCACATGGTTAGGGTTTGTACCTAGAGTTATTTTGGATGAAGACCTTGGGATTTTGGATGATAGTACCTCATTTTGTTATCACCCAAGTTGCACAAGACTAAGCCTCACTTATATTCAGCTCTCCATGAGACATAGATCCAGTTTGTTGTTATGGCTATGATCTCTCAATTTGACATGGATCCACGCTTGTATTCCAAGTGGCCATGCTTTATATACATATCGTTGTTATGTATCGGAGATCAAGTTGTACCACACTGCACATCTATATGATGTTAAAGATGTAATTTCCAGCTGACCTTGATCTTTGTTGCAGGTGTTCTTGCGACTTATTTTCTGCGGTTCTTTGCTCCTCCTCTAGCTTTGTATTATAATGTATTTTGGCCATCGTTTCCCTCTGACCTCACACATTAGGGGGCATCTGTTATAAGTCAAACTTGCACCTCTCCGTCCGTGATCACCTTGAGCTATTGATCACACAAAAGGACAACTTGGATGGAGGAGCATGTTGACCTTAGATGATACTTTGACTTACTCCATTTCGTGACATTACTGGAAAAAACCATAAAAATATCATTCTAAGATATGAGCGCTACTGTACTCAAAGAGACTAGCGCACATACGCTACTCCAGCGTATAAAAGTAGCGCTCAAAGCCTTATGAGCGCTACTCCTTCTCATCATAGTAGCACTCACCATTTAAAAATCGATGAGCGCTAGTTGGTAAGCATTAAAGTAGCACCCTAAACGCTACTTCATTGAACAATAGTCGCGTACATCTCAAAAGATGATTAAAAAATAAATTAATTTCTCGAGGAGGATTAGTTGCTGGTAGTTTCCCAACTTCCCCAACTTCCTCCATAACTATATCTCGACCTGAACTACCTCTCTGATCCTATAAATACAGAGAAGATTAAAGAGAAAGGCTAGATGGATTAATGGAGAAACTTAGAAACATAGAGATCTAAAGAAGAAGCTTGCATTGGAGGAGTTGATGCTGAAGATATCCAAGCCTGAGAAGAGCAAGAGCCCAGAATCAAGCTGTAGGAGCCTGCTACATGATCAGGTATACTTGTACATCAATTTACTTTTGACAATAAAGGTTGAAGTGTCTTTCTTGTTCCAACTTGAATGTTTTCTGAAATAACATCTTAATTTGGATCTGTTTTGGTCAATATCGAATGTTAAACATTTTTTTTGTTTCTTTCAAGCTTTATATATTGTCCAAGATACACTGAGAAAGGTGTTTGTTTTGCAGGTTTACTGAACAAAAAGTGGATTTGAGGACTGAGCGAGGGATCAAATAAAATCTAGGATCAAACGCCGGTTAAAAGGTATGTTCTTAAGGTCCATAACTCATTTCTTTTTATAAATATCTCTGCAATACAATTAATACACTTACCTATCACCCCATCCAAGTTGATAGCATTAGTTTCCTTTCTATAGGGTAGATTTTCCTGCCAACACTTATGAGTTATGCAGGTTACTAGCACAAGTCTTTGAATAAGAACAAAAAGACATTATATGGGTATGTTAGACACAACTAGCAAGCATGATAATCTAGGTATGTTTTTCCTATACCAAGTTAGAATGCTTGTGTTAGGATCTTATACTTTTCCATTAATGATAATGATTATTCTTGAAGTTAGAAGTTTAAGTAATCAACAATTTATGCATATTATGTTTCTTACTTTGATTGATGATATGACAAACTAGAAGAGTCCTATGGTCAATAAGAATATGCATGAGTAATATAATTCCTCCTTGAAACCTTGAATACTAATGCTTGTGATAAATTACCTGTGTGTGAAATGATCATGACCATAGATGTTAAGAGTATTTAGGATCATAATGTTTTCATAAGTATTGAGATTATACTAATATATGTATGGTTATGTATGAGACCTTGGAGATAACACAATGATGACACTAGCGCACACTTAAGCATCCATAGTGGTCCAGGATGGATATAAGTTCAAGGATAGGTAATCCTGGAAGCAAAGATCAAGAGGGAGCGCACTCCAGTAGTTCCTGGAAGGAAGCAAAGATTGAGAGGGAGTCCACCCTACAACCATACAAGGATAAGTATTTGAATTGTCATTTCTTGTATATATGATTACTTAAATGATGTTATCCAGTCATGTACATACTTATGTTCCTATATTTAGGATATGTATTATGCATATTAGAAAAGTTGCATTAATGAACAAGATACTACTAATATGCAAGTAATGGGTAAGTGGCCTATGGTACTATACAACATTCCATTGCTACTTATCTAGAATGAAACCTCTTTGCTAACATGTTGAGAGTTGTGCACACTCTTAACAAATGTTCTGGTAGAGATGGAAGGAATCTAGAAAGTTATGGTATATGGATAAATGTTGTATTGAAGCATTGGCTAAGATAATTGCATGACTGTATGACATATGTCTTTATGCATAAGAATGTGCTTTTGAAAAAACTATGAGAAGTTTCTAATCATGCAATTGAATTTGAATTGTAGGAAAGATCGTGTACAATCACCTACAAAAGAAGGACTACACCATTTTTTTCCAACAACGAAGCTATCTATTGAAGATATTGAAGAATATGAAGTTCCCAGGATTCAGGATGCGGTAATGAAAGGATGCCATGGTCGAGGAATACTAGTCAATCATGAAGAATGATGTTTGGGATGTGGTCCCAAGACCAGAAGGGAAGTCTGTGGTGACTTCCAAGTGGATCTATAAGATCAAGCATGCTGCAAATGGCAACATATAGAAATACAAGGTGAGGTTTGTAGCTCATGGATTCTCCTAGAAAGAGGGAATATACTATAAAGAGACTTTTGCTTATATAGCCAGATACACTTCCATCAGAACAGTACTTGCTCTAGATACAATGATGAAGTGGAAGATACACCAGATGGATGTCAATACATCTTTCTTGAATGGTGTAGTCAAAGAGGAAGTGTATGTGGAGCAGCCACTCAATTTTGAGACACATGACAGCGTTGTGGGGAAAATGCACCTATAGTTCAGGGGAGAAACTACCAACTTACGGTGATAAAGATAGACTTACAATAATTCTGCAAGTACAACAAATAAATGAAGAGATTAGGGTTTAGAGATGTAGGCACCTCATTCAGAAGGTTGATCCTAGATTTGCCTCCCTCGCTCTTCAATGCTTATCCAGTGTCGCAATGCCCAGACCTGCAAAACAACTTGATACCTTTCTCAAACACATTTGACTACATATATAAGACTGATATCCATGACATAACAAGACATCAAACTATAATTAAACAGTAATCAAATCAGAGACATACAAGAATAGGTCATATTTGGAAAGGAAAGAACGTCTGATCTTTATTGATGAATGAAAGCCAGTACATAAAGTTATACCTTCCTTCAAGCTTGGCACTTCACGAAACCTAGATTCAAGGTCTCCTGCTTCTGTTCTCCAAGGATTCCAGCCTTTAATCAATTGTACTAGGGTTTACCAAAACTGAAGCACAAGAGAGGGGGATGAGGGTCTCCATTCCTCCAGCATAACTTTGTAATTGGGCTTAGTCCCCTCACATGGCCCTTCTACCCTCCTTATATAGTCAGTGAGGAAGACGAAAAGAAGTTATAACCACTCAAGAGGTTTCCCAACCAACTTAACTTACTCGAATTTCAAGATTTTGACCAAAACATGGGTGTACTCTACTCTACAGTAGACAAAGTAGTGCACATATGGAGTAGAGCACTACTTTAATGAAGCAAAGTAGGGTACACACGCTACTATCATGCCTGTGTACCAGCGCTCATGTTGAAAAATGGCCAAAAACAGGCTTTTTTGCTCATTTTCAGGAGATGGTTTGGTCTGGAAAAATGTTCCCAAGGGTCATAAACATCAAATGGGTCAAGAATGAGGTAATTTCAACCATTTTTAGTGTCCCAAATGACTCCTCCATCCACAATTGTCCTGTTGTGTGACTGAACTTGATCTCAAGAAGTGTCGTCATGCGACCAAGGGAAGCAAGTGTCGTCACGGACGGAGAGGTGTCATTTCAAGCTATAACAGATGCCCCCTAATGTATGAGGTCAGAGGGAGTGTAGGAAACGATGCCCAAAATACATTATAAATAACAAAGAGTTGAATCATGGAGGAACAGAGAAACCAAGAATCATAGGCTCAAATGAAGTACCTGAAAGCAAAGGCAATGTCAGACAAACTTATCCTTGGGGTAACTGTCCATGTTCAAATGGTGGAACATGACCTCCAAGAGGATACAATAATGATCCAAAATACTAATGCATATATCATGGCCACTAAAATACAAGCATGGATCCATGAGGAACATAAGTGTAAACATAGCCACATAAATACAAGGTGGATCTATGTCAAAACTGGAGAACATAGCCATAGAGAACAAGCTGGATCTATGTCTCATCAAGGCCCAAAAAGAGTGTGGCTCAGTCTTGCGCAACTTGGGCGATAACATAAATGAGGTGATGCTATCGAAGATCCCAAGGTCTTCATCCAAAAACAACCCAAGGTACAAACCTATCCATGTGAATAAATGAGTTGTTGTCGAACATGGGAGGTATCGTTTGATTACCAATCATTGATGTATACCGTTAACAAATGCGAGGGTGTCCACCAATAATGAAAATGGAACCCAAGGTACCTAGTACATTCAAACAAGTGCGAATAAGTGGTCTTGCCATTGAACACTTGAAGAATCCATCGGATAGGAGACATTGATGTATTCCCATCTATCCAATAGTGAGGGAAACTGCCACTAATGACTGCAATCCCCAAGGTACTAACCGAAACTCTAAACTTCATTCCCATAGCAAAATGAGCGGAAGTCGATGGGAAGAAGTGCGTTGGAAGGGAGGCCTTAATACATCCTCCATCATCCAACACGAGGGACACTCAAATAGGTATGAGCTGATTTGGAGTAGGACTGAACACAAGATGAAACATACTGACACCAAGGAATGGTCAACGCATGAGGTCAAGGCAACAGTAGAATGGCTGACACAGGTTATTTCCTTGAATAGTGAGCATGACACAAGAGTGACTTAGGCATCTTTGAACACAAAGAGACCACGATACAAATCTACAATGTAGGAGACATTAACATATTATCCATATGATTGTAAGACTAACCAAATGGAGGAGTAAGAACTCTGAGATCATTTTATCCTAAGGCCAACACTAGAACCCAACTTGTTTGATAGACTCAAAACAGGTGCTTTGTTCAAGGAGATAGTTGACTCGCTGCCATCATATTGAAATATATTTTAACATTCTTCCCTTCCCTTTCCTTTTTCATGTTTTAACGAGCTTGACAAAGAACTAAAGCATGCTCGATCGTATTTTCATATTTAAGGAGTCTGAAAAACCGAGAAGAAAACTCCATACACCTATCCGTGGATTTTATATCGATCCCAGATTGGTCTGTGCTCGACGGTGTTTTCTTGCTTATAGAGTTGAAAAACTTAAACAGTCCTCTATACACCTATCTATGGATTTTATATCGAGCCCGGATTGGTATGTGCGCGACGGTGTTTTCTTGTTTATAGAGTTGAAAAACTTAAACAGTCCTCTATCAACCATCTCGTGGATTTCACATCGAGCCTGAGTAGTTGAATGCTCGCTTGGTGTTTTCACATTTCGAGAGTCTGAAAACCCTAAAGACGACTCCAAAGGTCCTTTTTCGTAAAGTTAGTCTCCTTCCCCGAAAAAGTGTAAAATGATGGAAGAAGAACTCTTCTAGCGCATACAAGAGTATACCTAGAGTATACCTTTTCCGTAAATTATCCACCAAGGCCCGGAAAAGGGGTAATTCTATACCTAAGTGGATGTCGATTCAGTTATTTTAACGAGCCCGAAAAGACAACTATGCTCGGCAAAATTTTCCTATTTAAGGAGTCTGAAAAGGGCTTAAAAGAACTCCATAGGGATCTTTTCTGTAAAGGTTTAACGAGTCCAGAAAAGTAAACTCATGACCTCCTTACTGTTTTTAATGAGCTCAAAGGAGATATAGAAAATGCTCATAACTTCCTTACTGTTTTTAACGAGCTCGAAGTGAAGATGAAAGAAATGCTCATAGCCTCCTTACTATTTTTAATGAGCTCAAAGGAAAGGTGGAAGACTTCTCATAACTTACTTACTGTTTTTAACGAGCTCGAAGTGAAGGCAGAAGAATTCTCGTAACCTACTTACTATTTTTAACGAGCTCGAAGTAAAAGAAGAATGCTCGCAATGGGAGGAGATGAGTGTCAAGGACATGCGAAACTAGCTCCAAGCGCATGGAACAAAGCTATGCCTAATGCAAGGAACATGAGCAAGATAAGTACACTCAGGGTGTGTCTCCTCCAGGTAAAAGGTGTCAAATTGTGAGGGAAAAATGATACAGGGCTTAGCGTAAATGAGATCAGAGATGGAGGCTTATACAATGGGCCAAAAGCGTGGAAACAGGCATCAGGCTCATTAGCGCAAGCGAGATCATAACAGATGCACATACAACTTGAACATAAAGATGGGAGCCTTATCAGGGATGGCCATAAATAGATGAGGAAGAAAGATATGAGGCTTCTTCTCAAAGTCATGGTAAATCTAAAAAGGCTCCCAAGCCTATGAGAAAAACTCAGCATGGGCACCAGAATGGCATAAGGGTGCTGACTAGGGTGACCCATGTTAGGTAGGCTCTACTGTTGGACTGGTGCATGATGCATAAAGAGATGGCTAACACACCAATATCCAACAGGTTTGACCCTATGGAGAATTCAGATGGCAAATGGTTCAAATGCAACATAACAGAAGGGAAGCCTAAACCTATATGCAAGGTTCCGAATATACTTGACATGGTCGCACAAGGTGTCGAAAATGACCAGTAAGCAAGTATACATCCAGCTAAGAATCCTGTCTCCAAGAAACATTAGTACCAAGATCATATCTAAAACATATGTAAGGAAAGACCCAATACAAGTCACTGTGGTAGAAATACTTTCAACTTCAGTATCATCAACAACAGGCATAAACAAGGTAGAGTTTTCGAATGAAGACTCTATGGTACCCAAGCCCGAGGACTTACAATCAACAAGATCGGCTTCAGGATGAAGATCAAAGTTGAAGGACATGATGGAATCTGTAGAAACAAATTCATCATCACGGGAGTTGAAAATTCTAGAAGCAGAATCAAACTCAGCAGGAACACCGATTTGTGGATCTATAAGAGAGTCCAAAGACTCAACAGTAGGAAGATCAGAATTTAAGGTCAAACCGGGGCTGGACATGACTATGACTAGATCAACATCCAAATGAATGGAAGACTGTACTATAGACTCTAGGAAAACTTCATCGGAAAGAAGCATATCATCCCAGATAGAATACATATCTAAACATTCATATGGAGGTGTCACTTGGTCAAAAGCTGGGACCAAGTCCCGAGAAGGTAAGCATGAACTCAGAGACTTCTTCTTAGTAACAGTTGAACTCAAGGAACAATATGCCACATAAGTCCTATGTGACATAGTAGTGCCTAATGTCGAGGGATCTGACTGGTCTACAGTTGTGTAATAAAGAGGATCAACGAATGCAAGCTGGTCGATAGTGAAGATGCTTTCGTTATGAGGGAAATGCATCACACGAAAGAGCGTAGACACCATAGCATGCATAGCATAAATGTAATCACGCCCAAGGATCATATCAAAATCCACAGGGTCCTTTAAAACCATAAAATCAAATAAGACTATTTTTCCACCCAAAGTAACAGGTGCCTGATGGAGGAATCCGATCGGTTCACTAGGTCTTCTATCAAAGGTCAACGACCAATTAGAAACTGGAATAACATTAGGAAAACCCAAATCTCTCCAAGCATAAGCGGATAAGATACTAACAGAAGCACCTTCATCAACAATGCATCGATCAACCGTATGGTTCCCGATATCAACTTTTATCTGGAAAGGTGTCAAAGAAGGAAGACAGGGCTCGACTAGACTATTCCAATCAAAGGAAATGGTCCTAGGGATTGGTAGGGGTTCACATGGCACAGATGAAGTGCCCCCTTTTTCAGGAACATTCAAACTGGTAATGCAGAAGACTTCAGCAGTAGGTGCATCAATCTCTGAAGGATTGATGGGATCGGTCGAAGATTGCATCGATTCGATCACTTCACTCTCCGAAGGAAGAGTGGGGTCGACCAAAGATTGCATTGCTTCAACCACTTGATCAACCAAAGGTTGATCTGACTATAGGGAATCAATAGAAAAATTAGGAATAGAGATTCCTTCAGACATGGACCACACTCTGCATACCTTTGGCATGGCAGGGCATCGATGAGTAAGGTGATCTCTCTTACAAAATTTAGAAGGGAACTTTGGTTTCCGTCCTATAGGTTTAGAATCCTTTACAATGTCAGTACTCTCGGCATGACTAGCATTGGCTGACAGCTTGCCCCCAGCATGACTGGCAGTGGTTGGTTGCTCAAAAGCAGAATACTTTTGAACTAAGGACCACACTTTTTGCACTTTTGGAAGTACAAGGCACAAGTAAGTAAGGTGATCTCCCTCGCAAAACTTACAAGGGAACTTAAGCTTCTGTTTGTTTGGTTTGTCAACAATGTCAACTCCCTCAGCATGACTTGCAGTGGCTGATCTGGTGTCTCCAGTATGACTCACAGGAACTGGTGACTTGTCATTAATATGACTAACAGTGATCAATGACGTTTCCTCAACATGACTGATAGTGGTTGAAGACAAACTTTCAGTATGATTTTCAGTGACCAAAAGTTTTCTCCCAGCATGACCTCCAGAGGCTGGGTAGGTGCCCCCTGCATGACTTGTAGAGGAAGAGTGCTTTCCCCTAGCATGACTTGCAGAGGCTGGGCTGTTGCCCCCTTGTTTTGGCATCTTCTTCCTATTCTTCCTCCGTCTATTCCTTTTAGACTGTTGACTACTAGTTTCGCTACTTTCACCACATGAGGTAGAAGGAGGAGGAGATGATGTTACTGGAAAAGGAGGCACATGGTTCTGATGTTGTTGATTTGAGGTGCTCACAAAAGAAGAGTCAGGAGCATGTAAGGAATTTGGAGTGGAAAACAACCAAACCGGCAGCCCAATAGTGAATCCAGGAAGATTCAAAGTAGCCATTAAGGGAGCACCAATGTTTCCAATGAATGGAATAGCACAAGGATCCCCTGGAATAGGGGTACCTTTATTGGCACTCTCCGAAACGCTAGACATAGTTTCCTGCTCAAATGAACAAGAAGTTCTCTAAGGCAAACTAAAACAAGTAGCACAAAGAGCACACCACTAAAAAAGGTCCTAGGTAAATCAAACCATGCAAACAGATGCCTTCCGAAGAAGAGTCTGGGATGATGAGGGCCCAAAACAGATCAACGAAGGATGAAGAACAGTTACCCGGGGTCCACAATACAATGACTAAGGGTGCAAGCGCTGGAATCACCCAACCGCCCTCCCAAAGACCTGCAAGGGATTTCCTCCCACGTCTGTCATAGGTACAGCAGATATACCCTCCGATGTCACCTGTGTATGAACCTATGGTTAGATACTAAGGATACCACCGCACCGAAAACTCTTGGGGGAACAGTCGTAGGTCGAATCAGAAGGCGTCGGCAGGGTAACTAAGCCCGAAACTCAAAAGAGTCCCCAAACACTATCCAATCCTGGTATATGCTCAAAACAGAAAGTAGGAGGAGTATTCTCAACAATCTAATCTCACAAGACCTATTGCATAGATCCCAGGAAAGCTTTGAATGAAGTGGGTTTACCTGTGATAGTCAAACTACGATTTTTGCATAATGTGTGATCTTGGGTGGTTTAAGGTGTTTTAAACCCAAGATCCTAACCAAGACTAGTTGGTGTAGTGTAACCTAGAAAAGAAAATGTTACTAGTACATTTTATTAGGGTTCATTTTAAAGGTTACTTGATTAGTCAAAAAGGTAGTGGGTGTGTGAGAGTGGTTGTAATAGAGATAGAGTACTGAAAATGAAATATTTATCACCAAACAAATCTTTTCTTTTCAATGCAAGGCTTAAAATTCTGATCTAGAATGAATATGCTAATGCAATTTTTTATCTTTCGAATACAAAAAAGGTAAAAATAAAGTCTAAATGTACAAAATTAAACTCAAAACCTAAGAATGCAGCTATTCAAACCAATAAGTATGCAAAAGAAAACTTGTTCTTTTTTATGCAAAGCACTCTAAAATCTTTAAGCCACTTGCAAAGTACTCTATTCAGAAAATGAATCAAAATTCTTTATGCTTTCAAAGGTAAGAAACAAAACTGAAACTAACCTATTATCAAAGCAAAGCAAATAAACTTTTAGGTTCTCTTTATGAAACAGTAAAAGCTACCAAATATTACTTTCAAATTCTTATTGATGTAAACATGCCAAACATTGGGAAAAGAGTACGAAAACTACTTTTAGACCCAAACGAAGCGAATGACCTATGAAGAAGTATGGTTTGGTAACGTCAGGTCTGCACATAAACAATGCAAACAAGGTCTTTAACAACAGCCAAAACACTTGAGCTTTCACTACAAAAGAAAACTTAAAAGCATAAGGGAGGATAAAAAACCAATCTAAAAGCGAAATTTCACTCAAATAGATACAAACAGGGTCAAGAAGACTCAAAAGGTTTCAAATCCAGTGGAAATGGGGCAAGCAGGTTCAGTCAGACTCAAATTAGGGTAAAAAACACCAAACGGGTACACAACCCCCCAACTTGGGTCAACAAGCCCCAAAACTTTCTAAACAAGCCCAAATTGATCAAAAGAGGTTCAAATCATGAATGTAGGGTCAGTACAAGGATGGGAGACCACTTACAGGGGTTTAACACAGACCTAGGGTCATTAGGGACCACAAAAATGTAGCCATAGCCCCTAGATTTGGGTCCACAACCCAAAAACTCAAAAATTTCAAACCCAAATTTTGAGCGCTACTGTGTATGAGGCATACCAGCGCCCATAGCAGGGTGAGCACCATTATGTAGAGGAAAAGTAGCATATGGGTGCTACTATGTTGTACAAACAGTAGTGTATAGGTGGAAAAAGTTGAAAAAATGGGGTTAAAACCCCCCAACTGGATCCACAAGGGTTTGCAAGGGCTGGGAAGGGTCTAGAAAAAGTCCAAGAGGGTCAAACAGAGCCTAATAACTGATTCTAATCAAGAAAATGAACAAATACCATCAAACAGGACTGAAGAAATGACCTTGGATACCCCTAAGCAGTTAGGCTTTCCCCAGCGGAGTCGCCATTTTGTTGTGGGGAAAATGCACGTATAGTTCAGGGGAGAAACTACCAACTTACGCTGATAAAGATAGACTTACAAGCATTCTGCAAGTACAACAAATAAATGAAGAGATTAGGGTTTAGAGATGTAGGTACCTCATTCAGAAGTTTGATCCTAGCTTTGCCTCCCTCGCTCTTTAATGCTTATCCAGTGTCGCAATGCCCAGACCTGCAAAACAACTTGATACCTTTCTCAAACACATTTGACTACATATATAAGACTGATATCCATGACATAAAAAGACATCAAACTATAATTAAATAGTAATCAAATCAGAGACATACAAGAATAGGTCATATTTGGAAAGGAAAGAATGTCTGATCTTTATTGATGAATGAAAGCAAGTACATAAAGTTATACCTTCCTTCAAGCTTGGCACTTCACGAAACCTAGATTCAAGGTCTCCTGCTTCTGTTCTCCAAGGATTCCAGCCTCTAATCAACTGTGCTAGGGTTTACCAAAACTGAAGTACAAGAGAGGGGGATGAGGGTCTCCATTCCTCCAGCATAACTTTGTAATTGGGCTTAGTCCCCTCACATGGCCCTTCTACCCTCCTTATATAGTCAGTGAGGAAGAGGAAAAGAAGTTATAACCACTCAAGAGGTTTCCCAACCAACTTAACTTACTCGAATTTCAATATTTTGACCAAAACAGGGGTGTACTCTACTCTACAGTAGACAAAGTAGCATTCATATGGAGTTGAGCGGTACTTTAATGAAGCAAAGTAGGGTACACACGCTACAATCATGCCTGTGTACCAGCGTGCATGTTGAAAAATGGCCAAAAACAGGCTTTTCTGCTCATTTTCAGGAGATGGTTTGGTCTGGAAAAATGTTCCCAAGGGTCATAAACATCAAATGGGTCAAGAATGAGGTAATTTCAACCATTTTTAGTGTCCCAAATAACTCCTCCATCCACAATTGTCCTGTTGTGTGACTGAACTTGATCTCAAGAAGTGTCGTCATGCGACCAAGGGAAGCAAGTGTCGTCACGGACGGAGAGGTGTCATTTCAAGCTATAACAGATAGGAAGTCATATGTGTGTAGATTGAAGAAAGAATTGTATGGCTTGAAGCAAGCTCCTAGGACTTGGGGATGATGCACTACTTTCTAGGAATGGAGGTGTGGCAGAGTGCAGATGGAATCTTCCTTGGACAAGGGAAGTATGCAGTAGAGATCCTGAAAGAGTTGGAGATGATGGACTGCAAGGCCATGGCCACACCTATGGAATTGAACATGAAGCTTTTGTGTGATGCTTCATCTGATCCGGTTGATGTCACGGTGTATCATCAGATGATTGGGTCCTTGATGTACCTAACGAACACGAGACCAGATATTTGCTTTGCGGTGAACACATTGAGCCAATTCCTGACGGATCTTAGAGGTGTTCAGTTGGTTGCTATAAAGCATATTCTGAGGTACTCGAAGGGTACAATTGATTATGGGCTCAAGTATGATGCAAGTCAAAAGTTTAACCTGAAGGGTTATGTTGATTCAGATTGGGCAGGCAGTGCTGCAGATAGGAAGAGAACTTCTGGGTGCTGCTTCAGTATGGGATCAGGTGTGATCTCTTGGTTTAGCAGGAAGCAATCTTGCGTAGCACTGAGTACAGCTGAAGCAGAGTATGTTGCAACTTGTTTGGCTAGTTGTGCGGTAGTATGGCTGAGGAAGCTATTGTCTGAGTTATTTGATCTCCTATTGGATGCTAGTTGTATCTATTGTGAAAACCAGAGTTGTGTGAAGTTGTCAAAGAACCTAGTGTTCCATGACAGGTCGAAGCACACTGAGATCAAATATCACTATATCAGGGATATGGTATAGAGAGGAGCAATGAAGCTCCTATATGATGCAAAGGATGAGCAGGTTGCAGATGTGTTAATGAAACCACTAGCCAGAGTGAAGTTTGAGTACTTCAGAGAGAGGCTTGGTATTCTTTAGATTGAAGACACTTCGAGGAAGAAGTGATGGGACACATTTGCAGGAGCCATGCCAAGCATGGTGAGAGGAAGATTCTTCCCATGGATGTGGATGTAAGTGATGTGTGATGAGCATCAGGACAATGCTCCAGTTACTACTTTGTATATGCATCATTTGGATGCTTTGTATGATCAGTTGGATCATGTATGATGACATGCATCAGGACGATGCAGTGACAATGATTAGGATGATCATGTGTGATGAGTATCAGGACGATGCTCTGGATGATATGCATCAGAACGATGCAGTGATGATGATCAGAATGATCATGTGTGATGAGTATCAGGATGATATGAATCAGGATGATGCTATGATGATGATCAGTATGATCATGTGATGATGTACATCAGGATGATGTATGGTGAGTATCAGGTTGATACTCTGTGGCCGTGGACAGGTTGTGCAGATAAGCATGTAATAGCGCCCTCAGAGATTTGCTGATACTCTTGCTAGGTTTTGTTAATGGCATATAATAGCTCCCTGGGAGATCTAGCAAATGATCTTTCTAGGTTTAGCTCGGAGGGTCATATAATAGCACTCTAGGAGGTTTGCAGATGCTCTTGCTAGGTTTTGCCGATGGTATATAATAGCTCCCTAGGAGATCTGGAAAATGCTCTTGCTAGGTTTTTTCCATTGCATATAATTGCTCCCTGGGAGATCTTGCAGGTTGTGTTGGGCACGTAATCAATCCTGGGATGCTCTTGCTAGGTTTTTCTTGGTCGCATATAATTTCTCCCTGTGAGATCTTGCAGGTTGTGTTGGGCACGTAATCAGTCCTCGGATGCTCTTGCTAGCTTTTGCTTGGTCTCATATAATTTCTCCTTGGGAGATCTTGCAGGTTGTGCTGGGCACGTAATTAGTCCCGGGATGCTCTTACTAGGTTTTGCTTGGTCACAAGTAATAGCTCCCTAGGAGATCCTATGGGTTGAGCAGTGAGCTTGTAATCAATCCTTGGATGCTCTTGATAGGTTTTGTTGACACACGGAATTAGTCGTGAGGATTCCACAGTATGGCCAGGGATGATGAAGACCTACAGGAGGCTAGGTCTACATCCAACATGAAAAAGGGTTGGCTTTGTAGAACTTCATATGATGAGAAGAATTGAGAGATAGCACCAGCGATCGATATGTCGAGTGCAGCATCAGTGATGACGATAATGCTTCATGATCCAATGATGATGATCCAGCTCCAGAATTGAATACTTGTGCCTATATGTATTGGTGACTTGTGTCAAGAGAATACCTTCCTAATTAAGAGGGAGTGTTGATGTATTTGTAACTTTGGAATATATTCACTTGTTTATTGTATTTGTACTTTATTGTTTCCCCAATGGAGATGTATTATTCCTCCGATTGGAAGTGCCGTCAGTTGTACTTGCAAGTGTCGCAAGTTATATTGTAAGTGTCGTAACTTATACTTGATGGGTTATTAGACCACCTTGATGGGGTCAGCCCTGTATGAGTCTTGTGGGTTAAAGGGTTATTAGACCACCCTAGTTGGGTCGGCCTAGTTAGTATTATGTTAAGTGGTTAAGTTGCGGCCGACCTAGTTAGAGTTAAAAGGCAAGTCAAGTTAGTGTATAAATAGAGAGTGTGCCTCTCTCATTTTACACATTCTATCATTCACTCACTTTGCATTAGTGAGAGAGACGAGGAGTGTGCACAAGTGGAGGAGGAGCATGTTGTTGAAGATATCTATCTCTTGGGTTTGATCATGGTGATCCTTGTATTGATGCTTATTCTATCTCTGTGGAAGTTGTAGGGTTTTTCACCTTCTTGGTTTTCCCCAGTGAAATGTTTTGTGTCTCTTGTCTCTTGTCTCTTGTCTCTTATGCTTGATATGCTATACATTTTTTTCTTTCAGTTAAGATCCTAGATCTATTGAATTAAATGATGAAAAACTAACACGCAGCAGAGAGTATCACTGCCGAGGTGGCTAAGTGCTAGAGTTTGTTAGATGAGGCGTCAAAGGCATTCACTAGCCTCGAAGAGGACCCAGAATTGATGCAAGTAAAGAATGTTGTGAAAGATAAGCAAGCATCACTAGAATAGTTGGATGCAGAAGTGAAAGCCTTGCTCCCAAGAGAAAGGCTTCAGAATTACCGGGAAATCAACACGCTCAAGAAAGAAGTGCAAGCCTTAAGAGAAAAAGAGACTGAAATGGGAGATAAATCACAACCCTTACTAGAGGATGCCCAATCGATCTCGCAGGAGATCGAGGAGAAGTTAAAGGAGCTGCGCAAAAATCAAGAACAGGTGAAGGCCAAGTTAAGGATGAGATCACACCTGATATGTTGGAAACAGTCAAGCAAGTCGAGCAAGATACAAAGGAAGCAGTCGAGAAGCTGATTACCACATTCAATGAGTTCACTGCGAAGCTAGCTCCGCAGGTGGCAGAACAGCTTGGAGAAGTTGCAGCTAGCTCGGGGACGAGCCACATATAAGTGTTAGGGGCCTGTTGGGCCTGGCCCAAGTGGGGCATTTTGAGCAAGAAGGATTTTTGGAACTGCGGAGCTGAGTGCAGTTCAGTTGGAATATTTTTGTATAATTTTTTGGGATGCTGCAAAGTTGCATGCAGCGCAGTGTCAGAAGAGCTGCAAAGATCAGTGCTGCGAGGAGACAGCGCTACGATGTGTCCAGTCTACGTGCATCCGGCAAAGCAAATTGTTGGACGGAAGACAACATAGATTTTGGTTAGACCAAGCAGTGGTCTATTTTTGGTAAAGATGCTCCAAGAGTACCAAAAAGCGGGTAGGAGCAAAGTAGAAAGAAAGCAACTGGTCACACATGCAAAAGAACCACTACCTAAACCAGTCGCACGATACTGTTAGAGGAAGAACGGCTCAGTGAAAGTGACCTGTTGGCATGTGTGCGATAGGAAGGCCGATAGCAACGTGAGCATGCACTACTAGCAGGCCACAATGGAATATTCTCTACCAGATGCCAACATGTCTGGTTAAGGGGAAACCATGACAATTTTGTAAACCTAAGGGTTTTTGCCTTCGTATTGTAAAGACATGACCTACGGGCATGATCTATAAATAAGGCATATTTTGTATGGGAAAGGGTTAATATTCATTGTTGATCTTTCAGATTACTGTTACTCTTCATTTTGTGTTGTTCTCGTTATTGATCTGATAAATCTCAGTTGAAGAACATTTTGTAAAAGCTCTGCAAGCTGTGTGCGTAGAGGCTTATTGAGAGAGGCAAGAGAGTCTGGAGCTGAGTGCACAAACAAAGAACTATTGTACCCTTCCCAAAGACTAATATAACAACAGTTCTTGTGGATGTAGCTCCCATTCTGGGGGTGAAGCACGTTAAATACTGTTTAGTTTGATTGTTTGTGTCTTTTCATTTACTTATTTGCTTACATTGGATGCTTGGATTCTCATGTATCAGTAGGTGTGGTAATGCTTTTATATGTATTCGCTAAACAAGAAAGATGGGAATGATATGTTAAGTATTGCAGGAATGAGTGAATGTTGAATGGTCAGTATTCCAAGTCTGTGAAAGTATCAGTCATTGAATAATCACCTGTGTATGTAGAGTTCAGATTGTATAACTCTTTGTCACACAACACCGAGTGCGCGCAGCATTGTATGTTTCATCTGCTTGCATTTGTTTTAAAAGATAACTAATCTGAGGCAGTAGATGAATAGCTAAGTGTTAAAGTAAAGTATTCATAGTGGTTAAGTTGGAAGAGGAAGCGTATAAGCTAGTTGCACTGTCCTATTATTTGTATTCCACCCGAACCGCGCAGTCCTTGGATGCACTAGTTGCGTAAGAAACTAAGTTTGTAGAAGTGCATACCATGACGTAGTCTATCATCATGTAGTCCTCGGCCCGTAGTACTAGCCTAATAGTGTGTTGCGCATTAGTCCTGTCTGAACAACTCATCACATCACTATGGAATCCTGATTCCCCAGTGCCCCCATAGCTACACCTCAAGTGAGACCTTGGCTTGTTTGCAGGATGTTTCCAAAAGGGCCAATGAGAAGGGGTTTTGTTGGTTCTTTGAAACCGCGAAGAACCTGGGTCTACATTGGAAACCTCTAGATCAGTACTTAAGCCAATAGGATGCATAGGTTTTTAGGGAATTTTTCATTGATTGTACCATATTTAATTGCATACATAAGATCTATTAAACGTTCAACAGTTTCTTTTTATAATAACTGCAGTAACTCATTTAAGGTTTTATTTTTGTATTCGGGAACATCCTCTTCTTTAGATAATTCTTCAAATATCTTAGAATCATTTTTGAAAAATTCTTTCTGGTTGTGTGGTTGAGGGTAATTGATGCCTTTATTTTGAATCTTCTCGACTTGGGGTTTAGATTTTCCAATATTTGTTCCTTGTCTTGTAATAATATGCAAATTCTTATGATTCAATATTTCATGCTTGGGTACACAAGATAAAATATTAGTGTTCTTTTTATTAACGATTTTTCCAAGCATAATGGGGCAGTTTTCAAGAGAATGCTCCCCCACCCCATATTTTGTACATAATTTAATATTGTTTATGTTCTTCCAAGGGTAGTCGGGACTCAAATGTACTTCACTAAAAAAAATAAAAAATCTTTGTTTAGAATGAGTGTTGTTGAAGTACCCTCGATTATTGTAGTGACCACAACCTTGATATCCTCCTCATCAGTTGTATCCATGGTTGTGATGGTCATTTTTTCTATCATTCTCTCGACCTCTTTGATTGTTCTATTCGACTCAGTGAGTATGATATACTGTGTTATAATTATTTGTATTCTTCAAATTCTTTATGCATCTATTTGTGGTGTACCAAGTCGTCCAAAAAATTCCACACCATTTTAGTTTAATATCATCATCGTTGTATGGGAATTCAACTATTTTGTGCAACTCAAACCTTTCACAAATGTCACAGAAATACGTCGTTTGGGATATCTTGAATTTTTTGGGTTGTCTTTCTTCTAGGAAGACTCTTGGCTCTTCTTATATGTATTGACGTTCTTCTAGAAGAGGCCTTTTGTCGTCTTGGTACTACCTTCAGTCGCTGAGTTGACATGAGTCTTCTGTGTGTCCTTCAGATGAACATGTCATGCACCACAGGTCGTTATGTCGTAATGCTATCTGTTGTAGCAAATTTTGCAATACTATCAACTTTTATTCCAATCTGTAGTTTGTGTGACTAACAGAGAGATATGCATTCAAATCGACTTTTTGAGCTTTTTGCAAGGCATCGTCATAAGTTGTAAACTCATATAAGATCAATGGCATTTTGATTCGGAGAAGTAATCCTACAAGAAACCATTGAATAAGTATGGCTTCGTCCATTTGCGATGGCATCTGACTAACCAAGTATTTGAATCGTTTATCACATTCCCATACATATTCTCCTAGCCTTTGTGTTATTTGTTTAAGTTTTTGAGAAGTTAGGTGCTTTATATCTTGAGTGTGGAAAAACTCTAGAAATCTTTTCTCGATTTCTTGTTTGTTCATTGGGTAATTTTCTATGAATTGCATATACTAGGTGAGCACTCTTTTTCACAGAGCACCTACAAAAAAAATTATCTGTCTATTCAGTAACAACATTAGCCTCCCATACAGTTTCACACAAAAACCAATGTTTTACAGGGTCTTCATCCCCTTCATAGATAGGACACTTCACTTGAAGAGTAGCCATACTAAGAGAGTTATTACTAGTATTACCTAAACTATTATTATTTATGATACTCATTGACGATGACCTATTGACTGAAGATTGACTTTTCTCTGACTAGTGATCTACTTCCCAGGATAATGAATTCTTCTTCAGAATCTACGTCAACAGTTTGGGGTTCGTATTGATCTCAAGCTTCAATAGATAATATTGCTGACAAGGGGGTACCTCCACACGTTCTGAGTAGAAGAGATGAATAAAATTCCTTGAATATTCTGGTGTAAAAATGACCGAATTTCCTTGTAACATCTTGAAATCATTAGTCGATTGATAATATGTCCATAAGGGTCTAGCTGACTATATATGATGCTACCACTAGATCCAAGGCCCAAGTCACACTTGACGATTTGACTAACACTTGGGCCAATCATCATAATTATTGGTACATTATGGACAAGAGTCGAAACATCAGGTATTTCAATGTGCAAAGCTTGCAAGGTAAACTCCATCACATGCATTCCTTCTCCTAGTGTAGACTCCTCACCCTCTCTATCAATTAGTCGACCTTACTTCAACACAAGCGGGGATTTTGGCAGCTCGACTCTTACTCCTGGTTTCTCTCTTTCGAGTCTCAAAATATATGTTGGTTGTGTAAAACTAGCAACAAGTTTTTTTCGCCGAGGTGGATGTGTCTTCTTGGTGTCCTTCATTGTCACTTTCATATGTCGTCTAGAATCATCTCTTGTATAATCATATTTGAATGTTCGGAGGCCCCCCCATTGATGACCCAACTACTGTGAGGTAACTACTGGGATTTCAAGATATTTGTTCATTTTCTTAGAAAATATTACCACTCTCATTCTTGAATGAAGCCATGGGGGCTTCACTCAATAAACCAATATCATAGGACGTTCATTCATGGCATATGAAACAACACACCTAATTTCACTAAATATTGGAAAATACCTTCCAAAATCATTTTTTTTAACCCCCTCCCAATACGCCTTCCCAATTTAAAAAAACCCCTATTTTCACTAGATATTGTATGTATCAATTTTTTCATTAACATTTTTTATACCCCTTTATATTTCTATCTAGTATATTGATATGATACCCCTTTTATGACCCCACATGCATTCTACAATGCACCTTTCTTCTTTCGATGTATATTGTGGATGCACATTACTTCACCCACAATGCAATTACTCAACCACATATCATTATGATTTGCAACATCTAATGGTCTAATGAAGAGATAGGAGATCACTTCTTGTATGCCACTAGTGTTAATTTTTGAGGATTCATTCAATATACTCTAGGATATTTACTGAGAGAATAACATGTACAGCATATCAAGTATAACAATGCATATCAATCACACCAAGAAAACACATGAGACAAGAGACACACAGAGTTTCACTGGGGAAAATCATAAAGGTGAAAAACATCACAACTTCCTCAGAGATAGAAAGAGCAATGATACAACCAAGGTACAACCAAAGTACAAGAGATAGTCTTCTACTAGTAGCTCCTCCTCCTCCTCAACTAGTGCGCCACTTTCCGAGTGATGTACAAGTGAATAATGATATGATCAAATAGAGAGATCCCGCTCTCTATTTATACTTGTTCTGAGCAGCCTAATAAACCTATGGGGCCGACTTGTCTAACTCATCCTAATAACCCCAGGTTACATAATCCAGTCCGACCCCTCTACTAGGTGGTCTAATAACCCATCAACAAGTTACACCACTTGTGACACCTGTCAATACAAATGACGAAACTTCCATATAGAGGAATAACACATCTCTATAGGAGTACAATAAAATACATAGATGAAATACATTCTGAAGTTACATATACATCAACACTCCCTCTTAATTAGGAAGGTATTTCTCAACACAGATATGCTAGCACAAGTCTTCTTCTCTAGATCATCATTAGCGAATCATCTTCCTCGAATCATCATCATCATCACTGATACTGCTATCTCAATCAATCTCCAATCTACTCGTCATAGGAAGTTCTACAGAGCCAGTCCTTTTTCATACTGGATGTAGGCCCACCATCTGTAGGTCTTCATCATCACTGGTCATACTTTGAAATCCTCAGGACTTATTACATGCGTCACAAAACCTGGCTGAAGCATCCCAGGCTGTTACGAGCACTCAACTCTACCTGTCGGATCTCCCAGGAGCACATTACATTTTACCCCATCACAAAACCTGGCTGTAGCATCCCAGGCTATTACGAGCACACAGCTCTACATGTAGGATATCCCAAGAGCACATTACATGTGATCTCACCACAAAACCTGGTTGTAGCATCCCAGGCTGTTACGAGCACATGGCTCTACCTGTCAGATCTCCCAGGAGCATATTACATATGGTCATGGAAAACACTGGCTGTAGCATACCAGGCTATTACGAGCACTCAGCTCTACCTGTCGGATCTCCCAGGAGCACATTCAATGCCATAGGAAAAAAACTCGAAAGAGCATCCCAGGCTATTACGAGCACACAGCTCTACCTGTCGGATCTCCTAGGGTTGGATTATATGTCCTCCCAAAGAAAAACCTCGAAAGAGAATTTGCCAGATATCCCAGGGCCACATTACATGCCATAGGAAAAACCTCGAAAGACTATCTGCAAACCTCCCAGGGATGGATTATATGCTTATCTGCACAACCTGTCCACAGCCATAGAGTATCATCCTAATACTTTCCATACATCATCTTGATGTACACCAACACATGATAATCCTGATCATCATCATAGCATCATCCTAATACATATCATCTGGAGCAACATCCTGAAGCTCGTCATCCATGATCATCCTAATCATATAGTGCATCCACCTGATGCATACATGATACATATCATACATGATCTACCTGATCATACAATGTATCCACCTGATACATACATAAATAAATGATCCATCTGATCATAACAAGCATCCAACATGATGCATATACATATACATGATCCAACTGATCATAACAAGCATTCAACATGATGCATATACATATACATGATCCAACTGATCATAACTAGCATCCAACATGATGCATATACAGAGCAATAACTAGAGCATCGTCCTAATGCTCATCATCCAACGCTTACATCCATAGCCATGTGAAGGATCCTCCTCTCACCATGCTTGGAATGGCTTCAGCAAATGTGTCCATCACTTCTTCCTCGAAGTGTCGTCAATCTGAAGAACACCAAGCCTCTCTCTGAAGTACTCGAACTTCACTCTGGCTAGTGGCTTCATCAACACATCTGCAACCTGCTCATCTATTGCAACATACATGAGATTCACTGCTCCTCTCTGCACCATATCCCTGATATAGTGATATTTGATCTCGATGTGCTTCAACCTATCGTGGAACAATGGGTTCTCAGACAGCTTCACACAGATCTGGTTGTCACAAAAGATACCAGTAGCCTCCACTGGGAGATCAAATAACTCGGACAATAGCTTCCGGAGCCATACTGCCTCACAACTGGCCGAACAAGCTGCAACATACTCTGCTTCGGCTGTAATCACTACTACGCAGGACTGCTTCCTGCTAAACCAAGAGATCACACTTGATACCATACTGAAGGAACACCCAGATGTGCTCTTCCTATCTGCAGCACTACCTGCCCAATCTGAATCAACATAACCCTATAGGTTAAACTTTTGATTCGCATCATACTTGAGCCCATAATCAATCGTACCCTTTAGGTACCTCAGAATATGCTTTACAACAACCAGGTGAACACCCCTCAGATCCGTCAGGGACTAGCTCAATGTGTTCACCGCAAAGAAAATATCTGGTCTCGTGTTCGTCAGGTACATCAAGGACCCAATCATCTGATGATACATAGTGACATCAACCGGCTCAGATGAAGCATCACACAGAAGCTTCAGGTTTGATTCCATATGTGTAGCCATGGCCTTGCAGTCTATCATCTGGAGCCTCTTTAGGATATCTACTGCATACTTCCCTTGTCCAAGGAAGATCCCATCTGCACTCTGCCACACCTCCATACCTAGAAAATAGTGCATCATTCCCAAGTCCTTCATCTCAAACATGGCAGCAAGCTTCCTCTTCGTATCAACAATCAAACTATCTTCACCTGTTACAAATAGGTCATCCACATACAAGAGTAGCATCACAGGATTTCCTTCCTCAACCTTGTAGTAAAGGTTAGAGTCTGCTTTACTCTTGGTAAATCCCAAACTAGATAGAAAGATGTCCATTCTACCATACCAAGTCCTAGGAGCTTGCTTCAAGCCATACAAGGATTTCTTCAACCTGCACACATATGACTCTCTGTCATGTGTCTCAAAACTCAGTGGTTGCTCCACATACACTTCCTCTTCGACTACACCATTGAAGAAAGTTGTCTTGACCTCCATCTGGTGTATCTTCCATTTCATCGTTGTAGCCAGAGCAAGTATTATTCTAATGAAAGTGTACCTGGATACAGGAGCAAAAGTTTCTTCATAATAAATCCCTTCTTTCTGGGAGAAGCCACGAGCTACAAATCTCGCTTTGTATTTCTCTATGTTGCCATCTGCAGCATGTTTGATCTTGTAGATCCACTTGGAAGTCACAACAGACTTCCCTTCAAGTTTTGGGACCACATCCCAAACATCATTCTTCATGATCAACTGATATTCTTCGACCATGGCATCCTTCCATTCTTTCTTTTCCATTTCTTCCTCATAACTGGAAGGATCTTTGTTCATAATGTCACAGAGTAAGGCAACATAATTGGTATGAGATCTAGTTCTCTTCCTTGCTCCGTGTTCTTCTTCTAGAATGACATACCTTTCTGCATCTTGAATGAGCTCTCTAGCCCATGCAGGTTTCCCCTTGTGAGAGTTATTCTCATGGGGTGGATCTACAGTTCTTTGTGGACCTTCAACTTCACGATCTGCTTCTAGAATTACTTCATTCATGGTGGTGTCTCGAAATCTATTTTCCTTTGGTTCTTCATGATCTTCAACAGGTTCCTTTCTTGACTTGATGAAAGCTGAGTTTTCATGCAGCAACCATATCCGGTTGGCTCGTTAATAGTCGAATCCGACTCTCATATTGAATAATAAGTAAGAATAATATATTTGATGATGATGATGATAAATTACAATAAGATCGCCTTTTATAGGGCTTGATCCAACATTGTGAAGGATTACTCCCTTTCACTAGTAACCTAATAATCTATTAATTTATAAATAATAATATTAAATAAATATTCACAGCATTGCCGCTCCCTTTTAACGAGCTTTGTCCTCAAAGCTAATTTTTCTAGTATCAACTTTATCCTGGATTTGTGTTGTAATCCTTTCTGCTTGAGTGGTGAGTTTTCGAAACAATACAATTTGTAATTATTTGTCTTCCATATCGCCTTTTGGATTTCATGTATGGACACTTGTGGACCTTCATTACTTCCACATTTTGCATTGGTTGTGGTTCCAACATTGAATGTCATAATGATGGAGGTAGTTTTAAAAGATGTTCTTCGATCTTGGAAATTAAAAACAATGGTCATTCTTAAGACTTTGAAGTTTGAAAATCTCCACATGAGTCTTCTCAATTTCCTAGAGCCATATTATTGTAGATGGATTCCATCTTACAATCTTAGTATCTATGCACTTAAATTCCAACAATTTCAAAGATATGTGGTGGTTGTCACAAGAAATATGCACATCTAAACTGACATCAATCAAATTAGAAATCTTTAGGTCTTGTACTAGTTTCTTCTGAATCGTAGCCTTCATGGCTTCTTTATTGGAAGGAACTTTAAGGACCTTCATTCTTGATTTCCATATGATTGTGTCCAAGGATCTAATTCTGGAACAACATAAATGTTGTTCATCTATAGTAACCTGCTCCACAGGGCTTCCTAACAACGTGGATGAAATACCTTTTATGTCCTCTAGCTTACCAACATTAGGCCCATTATCATATTCACCATCATTTGCAACATAAGTGACAGTGGGCAAAGAAACAATTTCTACATAACTATCTACACTTGTGTTTGTAGAAACATCATTAGTTCTTCCAACATGTTTAAGTAGACATTCACTACTTCCATGGCTTTGAACTTCATCAATCAGATTAATAGATTTACCTAATAAAACTAATTGGTAACAATGTTCAAGTGTCTTCTCCTGCTCAACAAGAACAATTGCATTTGAAATGTCACTTGCTATTGTAGACCTATAATCTACAACTTCATGATCCACAACTGGTGGATGTTGATCTAATGCACATACATGCTCTGTTGCTTTGATGTCATCTTTTTATTCAATTTCTACAATAGGTTTTCTTATTCTATCTTCCTCATCTTCTGTGTATATGTCCTCTTTTGGATATTTATCAACAATGGCTTGGCTCTTATCAATGTCATCTCTATACATGCCAATTCCATGGGAGACATAGGTTTTAAATTTTTTTCCTCAAAAATGTCATTGTCGTCACCGAGAACGGGCCAATCTTTTCGATACTTATCAGCAACACCGGTTTGACTCTCCTCAGTATTGTGAACAATGTCATATTTACTTGTTCCAATTCCATGAGAGATGATGGCTTTAAGTCTCTTATCCTCATAGCTTTCATCTTCATTATTGAACCACTTCATCGTTAAAAGTTTGAGACTTAATTAATTAATAATAATTGTAAGGACAAATAATTATTATATGGGTAAAATAAATAAATATAATAATTATTATTATATTTAAATATTATATTTTTTTTATAATTTGAGAATGTAACTTTTAATAAAATTACATATTAATATAACAATATTAATACAATATTTAATTTTTATTAAAAATTAGGGTTGACTATGGTGGTGGTAGAGGCGAAGGGAGGGGAGTGGTGGAATTGTGTGCGTGGATGTAGTGCGCAATGGAGGAATGAGCACAAGGTAGAGGAAGTGTGGTGGTATTGTGGCAGACTGGTGGTGTGGAGGTGTGAGTCAGGTGAAGAATGTGGATGGAAGAGCACGGGTGTAGAGGCGGTGTAGCAGGGAGGCGAGAGAGTGAGGAGGGAATTCGGGGGCGTAAGGGAGTAGGTGGAGGAGGGTACGCACGGTGGCGGCAGTGGTGGCAGCACGAAGGGAAGAGCACGGAGGAAAAGGCTGCGGTGAAGCATGCAGGTTGCGGAGCAGGTGGAGGTGCAGCGTGTGGAAATAGGGAGGTGGAGGGGCGAGCAAAAGGCGCTCAGCAGAGAGGGAGGGCTCGCAGGAGAGCAGAGGTGGAGTCGCCGTGGGTGTCGAATGGGAAAGGGAGACTGCAGGAAGCGGTGAAGCGAAAGTAGGTGGGGAGTGGGTTGAAGGGTGACCAGGAGGTGGTATGGGAGGAGGGTGGTTGGTAGGGAGGCAGAGTAGTGGAGTAGGCGCGAGGGAGGGTGCGAGAAGTGGTGGGAAAGAGGATAGTGGGAGCCAGAGATGGGGGGTGGAAGAAGGATGTGCAACGCAGGAGGATGCACGAGTAGGTGGAATCTTAGGGGAATGCGGTAGGGAAATGTGAAGTGCGGCAGTGGAGGGAGAGAAGGCTGGGAGAATGGGAGAGCGTGGGATGAGCAGCGGAAGGAGGCGGTGTCAGCGAAGAAGGGGAAGGATGGCTGAATAGTAGCTTGGAGAGTCTGATGATGATCTGAAACCATACGTGTAGAGTGGAGTTGAAATAATGTGAGTCGAAACCGTGCTTAGCAACCGTATCCGGTTGGACTTGAAGGGAGAGCCAAAACCGATCTCAGGTCAAAGGAGCCGAATCCGAGCTCTGATACCAAATGCAGCAACCGTATCCGGTTGGCTCGTTAATAGTCGAATCTGACTCTCATATTGAATAATAAGTAAGAATAATATATTTTATGATGATGATAAATTACAATAAGATCGCCTTTTATAGGGCTTGATCCAACATTGTGAAGGATTACGCCCTTTCACTAGTAACCTAATAATATATTAATTTATAAATAATAATATTAAATAAATATTCACAGCATTTCATCAAATGTTATATCCCTGCTAACATCAATCTTCTTGAACCCTGGAAAGTATATTTTGTAAGCCTTTGAGCTTTCACTGTACCCCACAAAGATACCCTTCTTTCCTGAAGGATCTAGCTTTGTCCTCTTTTCCTTTGGAACATGTGTGTATACTAGACAACCAAATATCTTGAGATGGCTGACCTCAAGTTTCTTACCAATGAAGACTTCTTCTAGTGTCTTGTTGTCCAATATCTTGTGAGGTGTTTTGTTATGCACATAAACAGTTGTCCTAGCTGGTTCTCATAGATGCATAGGCAAATCCTGGTCATGCAACATTGCCCGTGCTACCTCCATGATTGTTATGTTCTTTCTTTCTGCAACTCCAATCTGTTGTGGATTGTAGGGAGCATTCAACTCCCTCTTAATCCCTGAATCACTGCATAGTTTCTTGAAATCACCTAAAGTGAATTCTCCGCCATTGTCAGATCTGAATGTCTTGATCTTCTTATCAGTTTGATTTTCCATCAAGGTTTTGAATTCCTTGAACTTGTCAAATACTTCATATTTGTTGTTCGAGAAATAAACCCAAGTCTTCCTAGAGAAATCATCAATGAAAGAGACATAGTATACATACCCACTCAGAGAACTGGATGACATTGGTCCGCATACATCAGAGTGGATAATATCCAAAATTCCTTTTGCTTTCTTTCCACTGCTTGAAAATTCCTTCTTAATGTTCTTTCCTTTTGCACATCCTTTGCAACCACCTTCATGCTTTGACTTGATTTCAGGATTACCTTCTACAACTTTGCTTGCAATTGGTAGTGCTCTGTAGTGTACATGTGAAATACTTCTATGCCAAAGTTCACTTGGTTCCATGGATTCATGTACCATGGCATGTTCAGGTTGTCCCTTCAATTTGTACAATCCTCCCTCTTGTTCTCCAATCACTACTACATCATCAATAGTTTTACCCTTTGGCCACATTAGAACTTGGCCATCTAAAAATGCAACCCTCATGCCTTTTGCATCTAATGCAGATATGTAGAGTAAGTTCTTCTTGATCCCAGGTAAAAATAACACATCTTTCATCTTTAAAGACTTTCCAGAGTCTAGTTTGTAGGAGGCTTCCCCACTTCCTTTGATAGGGTATTGATAATCATCCCCAAGTTTCACCTAATGGGGTGATTCATGTTCAGATAGATTTACAAAATATTCTTTAAACCCAGTCATGTGTTTAGAAGCCCCACTGTCAATTAACCAATCATTACATCCAGGAGAGATAGTACCTATGAGAGCGGATATTAGAACATATTCATCTTCACTTGATGAATCATCACTTTCTGCTCTAGCCTTCTTCTTGGGAGGTTCATCATCCTCAGTAGCATGAGCATGATATCTCCTTTTGTTGTTGTTCTTCTTCTTGTTGAAGTTGTTGTTGTCCTTTTTGTTCTTGGGACAATTTATAGCAATGTGTCCCTTCTCATTGCAAGTGAAACATATTCTCCTTTCTTTGTGGTGGTGTGGATATTTCTTGAAGTGAGATGGCTCTCTCTTGGGCTTCCCTTTCTTAGTGCGAGCTATGAGAGCTTGATCTTCATTCCCCATCTTTTCTTCTTGTGCCACAAGCCTTGCTTCTTCTTGAGAGCATTCTTCCCATAGTCTACTAAAGGAGATTAGTTTCTTTCTTGCACAGATTCCTTGGATAAAAGAATCCCATGACCTAGGTAGGCCATTCAATGTGGTCATAACAACTTCACCATTATCTACTGCGTCGTCCATAGCTTCGAGTTGTTCCTTGATCTGAGAGACCTTAGAGAAATAGGATTGAATGGTCTCTCCATTCTGAATGTTTACTCCTTTCAATTGGTTCTGCAGGGTCATCTTCCAATTTATGTTATTCCCTTCAAATAGCTTGGTCAGGGAATCAAACATCTCTTTGGGTCTCTTCAAATGTGACACATGTGGGCTGAGATGGTCCTTGATAGAATCAGCAATGATCCTCTTTCCTTTGACCAATTTCTTCTTGTGAAGGGATTTAGCCTCTTCTTTTTCTGGGACATGGACCTCAGAGCTTATGTATGAGTCCAACTCATTTTCTTCCAGGATTAACCCAATCCTATACTTCCATGCTTGGAAGTTATTAGCCCCTTCAAGCTTATCTCCAATCTTGGTGTGGTGATACATCTTTAAAGACTACTTTAAATGGAAATAGAAAAGATTTGGATCTTACCACTTGATTTGCTGAAAACTGGATCTGGTCCCGGATTAGGATCTGTCAGAGAAACCCTAAAAATTCAAAATGAGAATTTCAAAATTATGAAAGGATAGAAAGATGCACCTTGATGAGCTAATCAGCCTAGTATATTCATAATTTGAGATCTGCAAAGTTTCACCCTTCGTAAATGCCTTTTAGTCTTCCCGGATTCACTAGGGATGACCTTGAATTAGGGTTTGAGTTTCCTGGAGCTTCACCCAACCAAAAATCTCGATCCAAAGCTCTAAACTTCACTTTTTCCAAGGAGCTTCCAGCTATGTCTTCAGATTTAAAAAATTCCTATTTTTTCAGGAAACCCTAATTTTTAGGGCCTGTTATCTCTAGGGTTGTTCCTTCTACTTATGATTTGTTTTGATTGTTTTTAATTTTACTTTGTTTATATTTCACATTTGCTTTTTCACTATTAGGTTTCCTGAGTTACCTAAAATCATCAAAGTTTTTATTCATCAATTACGAGCCCATGCATGTGCAAAAAGGTATGTGTTACAGGATGCAATCTTACAGACTGGTTTCATTTTTCTAAACTGGAAGCATTTTGTGAGCCTGCAGCATATTGATTTCTTTTTATGTCAAAATGGGCACATGACATTTTATTAAGTGGTTTATGATTTATTTCATGGAATGTGAAATTATGTTATAAGAATTCGATATCCTATATGGTTTTTACATCCCTGACCATCAAATAATGAATCATATGGTATGGTGGCAATTATAAAGGAATACACGTGTTGTCATGTCAAGGTCAGAACCGTTCATATAATGAATAAGTGTGGCCATCATAAAAAGAATAGCCCAATGCACATGTTCCATCAAAATGTTTTTCATTGTTTTGCTGAAGAAGGATATTCGTAGAATGGCTGGGTTCATTATTCATTGCCGTCTGATCATGAACAGGGTTAGGTAAAGGTTATGAAAATTTCGGGTTTATGTTTGAACCCTAGCGCTTGCAAATTTAGAAATCAAATATATTTGTGCTTCCTTGCATAGCAGAGCACGTAGCTTCAACATCGTCATTCTTAAAGCACACCGCTGCATGACAAATTCCCTGTTCAGAACAGTGTTGGGTGAAGATTTTTGCTGAGTTGAATGCTTAACAGGGTTATGTGCAGCAGAATGTTAGTGTTTTTAGCCGAAATATAGAAGCATTATTGGCTCATACAATTCAGTTGAAGTCAATTTAGGGTTTAGTGATAATCCTAAAGAGAGGGGCAAGAAGATGATCGAGGATGCTAACCAGCAGATAGCGAATCCTACAGAAATAGTTCAAAAGGGTAAAAATAGAGGAAATGATGCTGTACAGTATAATTTGAGCCCTGAAACACCCTGCACACAAAAAATCCAGAAAAGCTTAGTGATATGATTAAAAGCATTGCTTCAAAAAAGAAGAGTTGTAAACAGTTATTCAGGGAAGGCAAACCAAGAACTAGACTCAGTGAGAAAATGCAGATGGAAGAAAGAACAGTTATGGAAGATGATAAAGAAGTTGTAGTTATTGAAGATGCTGCAAGCGAAGGACTAGTACACATAGCAGAGGACAAGTATGATGAGGATATGGAACAGTTTATAGACATGCAGGGTGTAGCAGGTTCCACACCAGAAAGGTTTTGTACAAATAAACAAAGTAATTTTGAAGAAGGTTCAGTATCAAGAAATCTGACTGAAGAAAGAGGTTGCATGAGAGACGAGGATTTGGATATTTCCTCAGAACTTGGTCAATGTAAAAGATCTCTTCAAACTTATAAAGAACAAACAATATACCTGCAGGACATTAATGAGAAATTAATGGTGGCAAACAAAAGATTATGAGAAGACATGGAAAATAAGGAAGCAGAGTACCAAAAACTACTGAAGATTTCTAAGAATATCCTCAAGGAGAAACGAGGCATCCAAAGACAGCTGGAGCAACTCAAAGCCCAGAACAAGGAAAGTGATAAAGATGTTGAATTGGCAAGGCTTCAAAAGCGTTCACAGGTGCTTAATGACTTAGCTGCCTTAGCTGAGGCTTCTAGAAGCCTTTAGGTGTTTAAAAGTTAGTTGATTTTGAATTTATGTTGTTATATTTGACATCTGTATGACACTTGTATCCTAAAATTTTGTAAAGGATTAAATTCCCACGTTTGAAGGAAGCTCGATCCAGAAATTTAGGATCTATGGTTAATTGCTAGATAGAGGATTTTTGTATAAAAAGAAAGGCTGGGTTAGAAAATAGAGGTTGGCAGTTTTGGGAGGAATGCATGGTCAATTGTGAACACATCTGTGTAACATGAACATTTTGCAGCTTCAGTAACAGGTTCTATTTTTGAATAAACATGATGATGATTTGCCCTTGTCTTATATGAATTGTCTTTCTGATAACTTTGTTATGTATATGGTCATATATATTCCATTACTGTAATTCTTATCATGAGAAGACAGTTATCGTTTTATTTTTATGAACATTGGCAGTTTCACTTCATGATTTAGGATCATAGTACCTATATATTGAACTTTGTATACTCCATGTTATGCAGTATTTATTTGGATGTCCTGTAACTCTGACTTCATACCAGCCTATCCTTTTAAGAGAATCATGTTTGCTTGTAAAGATTGTAAATACCCTTATAATACAGTATGGATTGTGTGATATGTGCAAAACAGATTTAATTTAATATTCATTGATACATACCAGTTTGATTTCTTGTAAATCATATGATGCTTTTGCAACTTTCCTGGTTTGATACCAGCTTGTCTTTTTAGTTTGATTTCATTTGATTTTTACATTTTCAAACCAAGATTTCCTTAAGCTTGAATCCCGTAGTCTAGGTTCAACTTTAGGGATAACATCTTTTGGCACCGTTGTCGGGGAACGGATAAAGGAAAGGATATCTTCCCTGGGTAATTGAAAGTTTTATGGAACTGATTCTGTAAGGTGAACAGAATCAGCAAAACTTGATATAGACTACATTCAGTCACCTTTTAAAAAGTTACAGTGGCTTCAAAGAGGATAGGGACTCAAGGAAATCCCTCATCCCCTTTAAATCCAGGAGTCTCAGATCCTGAGCAGTTATTAAAGGAGGCCAGGAGAAATCTGGTCTCTACTTCAGAGATCCCTGAGTCTGCATCTTTCCCATTTCCTTCTTTAAATCTACATTCAGAAACAGGTCAAGAGGAGTTAGATTTGTTATTTACCCCTTCCAAAGTTGACAATTTTCAGGTCTTTACAAATCCCTTGATATCAGAACAAGTTAAGCTTGAAGCATTACAAACGGGTGTTTCTTCTTTATCTTCAATTCATACCCCTCTGGTTAAAACAATTCCAGTAAATCAACCTAATCTTGGTACTTTGTATCCCTCATCACAACAGTCAGGCAGTCTTCAGTTGAATACAAACCCTAAAATGGCTCAAAATCGAATGGCTGCTATGATAGCAGCAAGATATGCCCCTCTCGTTTTGCCTCAGCCCCTCAATGCTCTCCCAGGAGAAGATTATCACAAGTACCTGCCAAGGTTTGATGCCCAAGGAGAGGTTACTGCAGAAGATCATTGGAATATATTTGTAGATTTTACAGATAATCATAATTATGAACATGCAGATGTTTGGATGAGATTATTTGTCCAAAGTTTAGATGGTGAGGTTAGAACATGGTTTCGGGGATTACCACCAAACTCCATAGATGGTATTGATGCTTTACAAGAAGTATTTCTGAGACGCTGGGGGGACACGAAAGATTTTATGTATTACTAGACAGAGTTTGAATCTTTTAAAAGAAAAAAGGGTGAAACTGTGGGAGAGTTTTCCAAAAGATTTAACAAAGTGTATAGCAAGATCCCAGCTCAAATAAAACCTACTGAGACATCAGCAATGTTATCTTATGCAAATTCATTTAATCCTGAGTTTTCTCTGTTATTAAGAGAAAGGAAATCAGATTCACTTCAAAACATGCAAAATGCAGCATTAGAAGTAGAATCAAACATTTTGGCCTCCAACAGATTGAAAGATGAAACAGAACACCAAACTCTGGACAGAAAAGGAAAGAAAGTAGTCAGTGCATTTAGTCATTTAGGAAAGTCATCGAAGGGCAGAATAGATGAAATGAGTAAACTCATAAAGAATTTGTATGACAAGATTGACAGATTGGAAGTGGGAAATAGAAATAAAAATCAGAATAAACCCATGCTTGAAACTGACAGAAATCCTAATCAGTTCAGAAGGCCTTTTGTCCCTAGATTCTTCCAAGAGAAGGGTGAAATAATGATATACAGAGAGAAAGACGAGAAAATGAAGAACAAAAGATTCAACCTCCTTTCCAAAACAATAATGTCAGAGGGGAAACTATATCTCTTATGTTCAAATTGGAATTTAAAACAACAAACAATACTGCTGAATATGAGGCTTTGATCCTGGGATTAAGGGCAGCAAAGGACTTGGGCATTAAGGAGCTTGCTGTATTTGGCGACTCCGAATTAATAATTCAGCAAGT
This sequence comes from Larix kaempferi, assembly GCA_027924585.1. Lineage (NCBI taxonomy): Eukaryota > Viridiplantae > Streptophyta > Pinopsida > Pinales > Pinaceae > Larix > Larix kaempferi. The sequence continues at coordinate 5,641,666 of BSBM01000343.1, forward strand.
AAAAAAGGTGTACCAGGTAAAGCAGCAGTTGTTGAAAGTTTATAGGAATGAAGTCTGGGATCTAATTGAAAATTATTTCATAGCTTTTAATATCACCTTTGTACCAAGAGAATATAATGAAACAGCTGATTCCTTAGCCTTAGCAGCAGCTTATTTTAAAGTGCCAAAGGTCACTCATCTGAAATATCCAATTGATGTTAGGTACAGACCTGCTGTCCCAGATAATATTAAACATTGGAAGGTTTTTAATGATGATCAGGAAATAAAGGAATTTCTGGAATTGGTAGGTGAATTTTCAGATGATATTGTTGATCATGAACAGGATTCAGAATGGATGGAAAATGAACCATGCATAAATAATTCAATTGCTGGTCATAAAATTGTGGAGCTAAAAGGGAATTTCATTCCAAAGGGACTTGTTCCTTTAGAAAGATTGTTTTCAAAAGATGATACACTAACAAAACCTACCCTACAGACTACTGAAGAAAATGTCATGGAATATAATATTGGTTCTGAAAAGCAGCCTCAAATGATAAAATTGTCAAAATTGTTGTCAGACGATGAAAGAAGAAAATATCTAGATTTGCTGAAAGAATATAAAGACATTTTTGCTTGGTCATATCAGGATTTGAAAACATATGATACCAGCATAATTTAGCACAGGATCCCTCTAAAACCAAACACTAAGCCCTTTAGGAAGAAGCTTAGAAGGCTAAATCCAGCATTGCTGCCAATAATTGAAAAAGAGGTGAAAAAATTGTTAGATGCAAAAATCATTGTGCCTTTGAGATATTCATCTTGGGTTGCAAATTTAGTCCCTGTACGGAAGAAAAATGGAGAGATAAGATTATGTGTAGACTTCCGTAATCTGAATAAATCATGCCTCAAAGATAACTATTCATTGCCAAAGATAGATCAAATTTTGCAGAAGGTAGTAGGTGCTCACAGGCTTTCAATGATTGATGGATTTTCTGGTTATAACCAGATTGCAGTTCATCCAGAAGACCGAGACAAAACAGCATTCACCACGCCATGGGGAACCTTTATGTATGACAAAATTCCTTTTGGGCTCATGAATGCAGGTGATACTTTTCAGAGAGCTATGGATATAGCTTTTGTGGGAGAAAATGAAAAGTTTGTGGTGATATACCAAGATGACATCACAGTCTTTTCTAAATCCAATGAAGAGCATCTTAAACATTTAAGACAAATTTTTGTCAAATGCAGGAAGTTTGGTTTATCATTAAATCCTAAAAAGTCTCACTTTGCCCTGACAGAAGGTAAACTGTTAGGCCATATTGTATCTGCTGAGGGAATAAAGATAGATCCAGAGAGAGTCAAGGCTATTCTAAAAATTAACATTCCCAGAAACAAAAAAGAAATTCAATCCTTTGTTGGAAAAATCAACTTCTTAAGATGGTTTATTCCAAATTTTGCAGAGATAATAAAGCATATCACTCAAATGCTTAAGAAGGACAGTGAGGTTAAGTGGTCTAAACAGGCTAAACAATCATTTGAAAACATAAAACAAGCATTGATAGAAGCCCCGGTGCTGACAGCTCCTGATTACACAAAGGATTTTGCCATATTTTCATTTGCATCTGAAGACACTATTGCTGCTGTGTTGTTACAAAAGAACTTTGATAATTTGGAACAGCCTATATCATTTTTCAGCAAAACATTAAGAGATTCTGAGCTCAAGTATAATATAATGGAGAAACAGGCCTATGCCTTAGTTAAAGCTCTGAAATTTTTTAGAATATATGTTTTACACTCTAAGGTTGTGGCATATGTCCCAAGTTCAGCAGTTAAGGAAATTCTGGCACAGCCTGACAGTGAAGGCAAGAGAGGCAGATGGATAACTAAGGTCATGGAATATGACGTAGAAATTAAGCCAACAAAATTGGTAAAAGGACAGGGACTTGCTAAATTGCTCACAGAGTCGAATTGTCAGGTTTTGAATCTTCACATCATGACAGAGCAGACAGAGCAGATTATGACAGCAGAGCATGGTAAAGAGCAGATTTATAACAGGTATGCTGAATCTGATTGGTATAAGGATGTGGTGTACTTTCTTTTGTATTTACAATGCCCTCTTGAATTGAACATAAATGAATGTAGATCTTTGAAACTAAAAGCCATGAAGTATGTTTTAATGGATCAAGTGTTGTATTGGAAGGACGCGGGAGGGATACTGTTGAAATGTTTGGAGAGATATGAGGTTCATGCTGTGATCTCAGAATTGCATAGTGGAGTGTGTGGAGGACATAAGTATTGCATGCTGTGATTTCAAAATTTTGAGAGCAGGATACTATTGGCCTACCCTGTTTTCAGATGTTTATCAACAGGTTAGATCATGTATTGAGTGTCAGAAGTTCGCAGGTAAGCAAAAGCTTCAATCCTTACCTCTAAAGCCTATTTCTGTGAATGGTCCATTTCAGCAGTGGGGACTAGACTTTATTGGTGAAATTCACCCTCCATCTAGTGGACAACATAAATGGATTTTGACTGCTACTGATTTCTTCACAAAATGGGTGGAAGCAGTTCCAACAAGGAAAGCAACAGAACAGGTAATAATTACTTTCCTTCAAGAAAATATTTTGAGTAGGTTTGGATGCCCCAGAAAATTACTCACTGACAATGCCCCTGCCTTCAAATAAAAAAAAGATGGTAAATTTTTGTCAGGAGGATAACATTAGTCTTAAGCAGTCTACACCATACTATCCACAAGGAAATGGATTAGCAGAATCTAGTAACAAAAACATTGTAAACAGTATCAAGAAAATGCTGCTTGAAAATAAACGAAGTTGGGACAGCAAGTTAAAATTTGCTCTATGGGCTGATAGAGTAACGATTAAAAAGTCAATTGGGACATCCCCTTTCCAATTGGTTTATGGGACTGATGCTTTTTTCCCTGTCCATTTAGTCACTCCAGTAATGAATTTTTTGCAGGAGATTGAAGAAGAGCCAGATGATATTAGGAGATGAATGTTCCAGATAGTGCAATTGCAGCAGGAGAGAGAAGCCATCAAGGATACAACTGAGAAACATCAAAAAAGGATGAAAGAAAGTTTTGATAAAAGTTTTAAAAAAGATTTGTTTACAGTTGGTGATCTTGTGCTCAGATGGGATGCAAGAAAAGATGAAAAAGGTAAGCATGGGAAGTTTGATAACTTATGGATAGGGCCTTTTTCAATCACAAAGATCCTTGGAAATAATACCTTTGTCTTGCAAAATTTGAACGGAGAAGAGATTGCAGGTCCAGTCAATGGACGTTTCTTAAAACCTTTTTACACAGAATAAAAGACAAAGGGTGATTGTACATAGTCATTGTATATATCATTTTATTGCAAATAAGACTCCAACCCAATGGACATGGCACTGGTCAGCAAGTTCTCAAAGCCCCTGAAAGAAACTTTGTCCCCAGACGGAGCCAGATGTTATCTCTAGGGTTGTTCCTTCTACTTATGATTTATTTTGATTGTTTTTAATTTTACTTTGTTTATATTTCACATTTGCTTTTTCACTATTAGGTTTCCTGAGTTACCTAAAATCATCAAAGTTTTTATTCATCAATTACGAGCCCATGCATGTGCAAAAAGGTATGTGTTATAGGATGCAATCTTACAGACTGGTGGCATTTTTCTAAACTGGCAGCGTTTTGTGAGCCTACAACATATTGATTTCTTTTTATGTCAAAATGGGCACATGACATTTTATTAAATGGTTTATGATTTATTTCATGGAATGTGAAATTATGTTATAAGAATTCGATATCCTATATGGTTTTTACATCCCTGACCATCAAATAATGAATCATATGGTATGGTGGCAATTATAAAGGAATACACGTGTTGTCATGTCAAGGTCAGAACCGTTCATATAATGAATAAGTGTGGCCATCATAAAAAGAATAGCCCAATGCACATGTTCCATCAAAATGTTTTTCATTGTTTTGCTGAAGAAGGATATTCGTAGAATGGCTGGGTTCATTATTCATTGCCGTCTGATCATGAGCAGGGTTAGGTAAAGGTTCTGAAAATTTTGGGTTTATGTTTGAACCCTAGCGCTTGCAAATTTAGAAATCAAATATATTTGTGCTTCCTTGCATAGCAGAGCACGCAGCTTCAACATCGCCATTCTTAAAGCACACCGCTGCATGACAAATGCCCTGTTCAGAACAGTGTTGGGTGAAGATTTTTGCTGAGTTGAATGCTTAACAGGGTTATGTGCAGCAGAATGTTAGTGTTTTTAGCCGAAATATAGAAGCATTATTGGCTCATACAACTCAGTTGAAGTCAATTTAGGGTTTAGTGATAATCCTAAAGAGAGGGGCAAGAAGATGATCGAGGATGCTAACAAGCAGACAGCGAATCCTACAGAAATAGTTCAAAAGGGTAAAAATAGAGGAAATGATGCTGTACAGTATAATTTGAGCCCTGAAACACCCTGCACACAAAAAAATCCAGAAAATCTTAGTGATATGATTAAAAGCATTGCTTCAAAAAAGAAGAGTTGTAAACAGTTATTCAGGGAAGGCAGACCAAGAACTAGACTCAGTGAGAAAATGCAGATGGAAGAAAGAACAGTTATGGAAGATGATAAAGAAGTTGTAGTTATTGAAGATGTTGCAAGCGAAGGACTAGTACACACAGCAGAGGACAAGTATGATGAGGATATGGAACAGTTTATAGACATGCAGGGTGTAGCAGGTTCCACACCAGAAAGGTTTTGTACAAATAAACAAAGTAATTTTGAAGAAGGTTCAGTATCAAGAAATCTGACTGAAGAAAGAGGTTGCATGAGAGACGAGGATTTGGATATTTCCTCAGAACTTGGTCAATGTAAAAAATCTCTTCAAACTTATAAAGAACAAACAATATACCTGCAAGACATTAATGAGAAATTAATGGTGGCAAACAAAAGATTACGAGAAGACATGGAAAATAAGGAAGCAGAGTACCAAAAACTACTGAAGATTTCTAAGAATATCCTCAAGGAGAAACGAGGCATCCAAAGACAGTTGGAGCAGCTCAAAGCCCAAAACAAGGAAAGTGATAAAGATGTTGAATTGGCAAGGCTTCAAAAGCGTTCACAGGTGCTTAATGACTTAGCTGCCTTAGCTGAGGCTTCTAGAAGCCTTTGGGTGTTTAAAAGTTAGATGATTTTGAATTTATGTTGTTATATTTGACATCTGTATGACACTTGTATCCTAAAATTTTGTAAAGGATTAACTTCCCACGTTTGAAGGAAGCTCGATCCAGAAATTTAGGATCTATGGTTAATTGCTAGATAGAGGATTTTTGTATAAAAAGAAAGGCTGGGTTAGAAAATAGAGGTTGGCAGTTTTGGGAGGAATGCATGGTCAATTGTGAACACATCTGTGTAACATGAACATTTTGCAACTTCAATAACAGGTTCTATTTTTGAATAAACATGATGATGATTTGCCCTTGTCTTATATGAATTGTCTTTCTGATAACTTTGTTATGTATATGGTCATATATATTCCATTACAGTAATTCTTATCATGAGAAGACAGTTATCTTTTTATTTTTATGAACATTGACAGTTTCACTTCATGATTTAGGATCATAGTACCTATATATTGAACTTTGTATACTCCATGTTATGCAGTATTGATTTGGATGTCCTATAACTCTGACTTCATACCAGCCTATCCTTTTAAGAGAATCATGTTTGCTTGTAAAGATTGTAAATACCCTTATAATACAGTACGGATTGTGTGATATGCGCAAAACAGATTTAATTTAATATTCATTGATACATACCAGTTTGATTTCTTGTAAATCATATGATGCTTTTGGAACTTTCCTGGTTTGATACCAGCTTGTCTTTTTAGTTTGATTTCATTTGATTTTTACATTTTCAAACCAAGATTTCCTTAAGCTTGAATCCCGTAGTCTAGGTTCAACTTTAGGGATAACAGTGCCAAAACTAAAAGTGCTTAGAATTGAATTCTGATTGGACAAATAGATTCTGCTTGATGAGTAGAGTCAATCTACCTTACAGCTTTTCCAAAAACTATGGAGAGAAACCCAATAAACAAGAAACCCTAGTTTATGCCACTGCACAATGTGTTCTTCTCAGGGAAGCTCTGATACCATGTTAATTTTTTAGCATTAATTCAATATACTCTAGGATCTTTAATGAGAGAATAACATGTACAACATATCAAGTATAACGATGCATATGAATCACACCAAGCAAACACATGAGACAAGAAACACACAAAGTTTCACTGGGGAAAACCATAAAGGTGAAAAACCCCACAACTTCCTCAGAGATAGAAAGAGCAATGATACAACCAAGGTACAACCAAAGTACAAGATAGAGTCTTCTACTAGCAGCTCCTCTTCCTCCTCAACTAGTGCGCCACTTTTCGAGTGATGTACAAGTGAATAATGAGATGATCAAATAGAGAGATCCTGCTCTCTATTTATACTTGTTCTGAGCAACCTAATAAACCTATGGGGCCAACTTGTCTAACTCGGCCTAATAACCCCAAGTTACATAATCCGGGTCGACCCCTCTACTAGGTGGTCTAATAACCCATCAGCAAGTTACACCACTTGTGACACTTGTCAATACAAATGATGACACTTCTGTATAGAGGAATAACACATCTCTATAGGAGTACAATAAAATATATAGATGAAATACATTCTGAAGTTACATATACATCAACAACTAGAGCCAATGCGTATAGTACAACATTTAGATTGCATGTTGCAGTTCCCCAATCGCTGACTAAGCCTATTGTGGGCTAGGTATCCAAGCCCTCAGGGCTTGTAACAAGCTTTAGGAGGATGAATAAACCTCCCAAGGCCTATAATAGGCACAAGTGGTTGGGTATTCAATCCCCCAAGTCCTATCGAGGGCCTATAACAGGCCCTGGAGGCTTAGAGCCTCCCAAGGCTATTAGTAACAACTGGTTGAGTGCTATTGGTAACAATTGGTTATCAATGACCACTATCTCTCGACTATGATCGACTGGAAACCCACTTCACCATGAAAACACTGGCCTCAACCATGCCTCAAGACGCAATTTCCCTGCGTACTGGTAAGCCCAAGCCTTGCCTCAACCCGATTTCTCATATGTCTGTGATCCCGCAATCTCCATTTGGTGGATATTTGTCAGCCCGCCCATATAAAAAATACCCCAAAGTATTTTTTTATTGTTACATTAAATAAAAAAACCATTTGCCCCTTAATATATAAGCAATATAATTTTTAGGTTTTCATGAATATTTAATACCGCAATATGAATGAACGTGGTATTATATTTCCTTCTAGTGAAGCCCCCATGGATGAAGCGCTCCCAATATTTCTGCTTTTGTTTCCAATTTGAACTTCCACCAAGATACAAAGGTGGTTGTGCTTCTACTATGTGATCGGATCCTCTTTCAATCATAAATTTAAATAACGTTGAAATACTCACAAAGAATGATTCGTGGAAGTCGTTATAAAATATTTTTTAGATTTCATCAATAAATGTCCTTTACTCGTATTCTTTTTCTTCACATAATTCGTTGCATGGTTGATTCTTATTAATTCGATCAATCAATTTCTTCAATTCATGGGGAATTACTTCAATAAACTTTTCATGAGTCTCAATGAATAATTTTTCTCTGGCTCTTGCTAGTGTTAACGTGTTCCTTCTGGCATACTTTTGAATGTAATTTCCTATCTTTTTGTTTCTCCACTCTCTAATTTATTCCTCGCTAACCATTTATATAGATGTAATCATCTTGTATCCCAAATAGTATCACCGTAAATTAAAACCAATGTTGTAATCTATGGGATTACATGAAGTTACAAGTAGTCTTTTACATATAACAACATAGAAATACGATAATCACAAACAGTCGAGAAGGAAGAAAACATAAGTATTGGATATAGCAAAAACAAGTCTTTATTAACGGATAATAAAGAGTACAAATATTCCCTTCTCATTTTGAATCACCAACCTGACATATACAATTTACATTATATTATTCAGTTACATACTTTAAACTGCCTTGTCAGTTATCTAACTGACTCGACCAACTATCTGATTCGTTAGTCGGGATGACCTATTTGGTTGGCCAATTAGGCTCCTCCAACAGTCACCTTCATTAAAGGTAGACAGTTGAACGGATTTTTCATATTGATCTTTGATGTGCTTCTTGTGTGCCTCATTGGAAAGAGCAGCATCAAGACGATTTTTGTCAGTCTGGTCAAATATAAGAACCATTCTTCCTCCACGGAATTATTAGGAAAAATTTCGACAACTAGCTTAAGAGATGGAATCTCACACTCTATAGGTAGAATGACTTACAAACCATAAACCAACTAAAAAGGTGTGAATCTGGTTGTTGTTTTTACTGAAGTTTGGTAGGCCTAGAGAGCTGAAAAAAACATCAAATGCCAATTGGATTTATGCATCCCCACCATGTGTTGAATCATGGTTTTCAAGACCTTATTGATGGCATCTACCTTTGTGTTATCTTGAGGATGGTAGGGAGACGAATTTTCATGAAGAAAACCTAGTTTGGAAAATAATTCATCCATCATATGATGCCTAAAATGGGAATCGTGATCAGTAAAAATGGCCCATGGGACTCCAAACCTGGCAATGATGTAGTTAAAAACAAATAACACAGCATTCTTATCATCTTCAACATATGTAGGCACATCCTTATCCCACTTGGTAAAATAGTCAATTATGGAAATAACATAACAATGCTCCTTGGCTAAGGTAGGCTTACAATGCATGAAATCAATGCCCCATTTTGCAAAAGGGTCAATAGTAATGACTGGATGTAACAGAGTGGGATAAGTGTGATTTTTGGGATAAAAATATTTGCAAGGGGGACACTTCTTAATGGCCTCCATACAATCTTTGAATATGGAAGGCCAGAAATACCCAACAAGTAAAATATTATGGGTTATAGCCATCCTAGAGACATGACTGCTACATGCTCCATATTAATAGTCATTTAAAACGCGTTTGGATTCCTTGTGGCTTAGACATCATCGTAAAATGGAATCGATAACACGACGATATAAATTTTTACCAATGATAAGGTAATATTTAGCATGATGACGAATTCGATGATGATCGTCATGAGATAGTTCAAGCCAAAAACTATGGGTTTGGAGATACAAAAACATGTATCAATACCATGGTTCAAACATATTGATGAGGAACAGTGAATCATATGGAAGAGAGTCAATGGACTCATCTTCTCCATCAGTATGGGGAATATTGCATATAAGCTCGGAAAAAATCAAATATTTCTTTGATTTGGACTTAGGAAATTCCAAATTGAACTCTTGGGGAATAAAAATCCAACGAGAATATTTTCCTTCCAGTACCTGACGAGTCAGGATATGGTACACAGGATTGGAATATTCAATAATAGTAGTTTTGTGGAGCAAAATATAATGGAAAAACCTTTGGAGAGTGATGACAGCTTCCAAATCCAACTTCTCAACATGTGAATAACGAGTTTTGGAATCGGTGAGACTCTTACTTAAATAGTAAACTACATGTTCTTTGCCATCGTAATCTTCTTGGACCAACATCATTCCAATGATGGAGGTGGATGCGGCAAGCTACAGGATATAATCTCATGTGTAGTCAGGGAGGTGTAGCAATGGTGATGCATTAAAGCATGTTTGATATTATAGAATGAATGTTGAGCTTGTTCATCCCAAATGAAAGGGGAATTATTTTTCAATAGTCACATTTATCCTTGTGTAATTTCTGCAAAATTACGAATGAAATGGCACAAGAAGTTTTCCTTCCCATGAAAAATTTGAAGTTGGGGTATGTTTTGGGGGGAAGGTAAGGCCAAAATAGCCTCAAAACCCAATGGATCAATCCTGATCCCGTCCTTGGAGGATATAAATCCCAATATTCTATTGGCTTCGACACAAAAGATGCATTTATGCGGGTTCAAGCAGATATTGTAATGATGGCATCAAAGAAAGATTGCTTTCAGATGCCTAGGATGATCTTCTTTCCAAGTTGAATGAGTGGGTATATCATCGAGATAAGGGTATACAATATGCTTGATGTCATGAAAATCATATGACATAGCCCATTGGAAAGTAGCCATGACATTTTTGATACCAAAGGGTAACTTGCAATAAGCAAAAGTTCCCTAGGGAAGATGAAAGTTGTTTTGTGATGATCAGATGGGAGGATTTCAATCTGATTATAGTAGGAGAATCCATACATAAATGAGAAGACGAAACTTATAGCACAGTTATCTATAATTTGGTCGATGAAAGGAGTAGGTAATTGTCCTTGGGACAGGCCTTGTTTAGGTCCCTATAATCAATGCAAATGCTAATAGTCCCTTTTGTTTTCAAGACTAGGACGATACTAAAGACCCATTTAGTTAACGACATAGGATAAATAAAGTCAGCTTTCAAAACATTTTCAACTTCTGCCATGACAGAAGCGGTCTTGCGAGGGTGTACCAGGTGAAGTTTCTTCCAAACTGGTTTAGCTCCTGGATAGGTTTTGATTTCATGAACTATGATGGATGGATCAATTCCTTGCATTTCTTCATAACTCCATGCGAAAACATCACGGAATTCTTGAAACAGGCCCTGTGAATTTTTACCTCTTCAGGAGAACAAGTTTGGACAAGCTGGATGTTTTCCATGATGTCAGGTTTAACCAATATATCTATCGACATAGTTGGTGTAATATTCCCCAAATTTTATTCAAAGATCGTATTTTGAGTAAGGATGGGGGATTGAGGGTTGTCGACAATATCGGGTGGGACGATGGACTCAATATTGTTCTCTACTATGTCCATATTAGGGAGAAAGGATGATTGATCATTATTTTCCTCCCATGGGGTCTCACTTAAGATCGTGACCTCCATTATGGGTTCATCCAAGGGAAACATCTGTAAGTGGTAACCCATAGAAGGCATGGAAGCGTTGATGCAGGATGATAGATATTATGGATCCGATGCCACAAGGTGTTTGTCATCAAGTTCTGAGTTGTTAGACATAGATTGGATAGTATGGTATGCCACCTCAATGGGACTAATTGGCATCGTATCACCAATGGACGCAATTTGAGATGGACTGGGTACTACCCAAGGGTCATTTGACTCCTAGGATTGTTGTACAATGGACAAAATCATGGTGGAGGTTCGGGAAAAGGTATAGGGAATACTCCCACGAGCGAAGAGTCTTTAAATAGCCCCACTCCAACATATTCATAATGAATTTTGGAATGTCCCAAATGAGGAACATTATGGAATATTTATCATGGATATTCGGTGTACAATACTCAAGTTGGTCTATCATAACAATTTTCCCTTTATGGGGAAATTATACTAAGCGAAAGATTGAAGAAGAAACAACATTCATAGTGTAAACCAGTTCTAACCAAGTAGAAAATTATAATCCAAGGGTGCGTCTACTGCTTCCACATAAATGGAAACGGTATTTCCCCCTAATTCCACGGCTAATGAAGGTAAAAGTCAATACGGTTGAAAACCATAACCATCGAATTCTTTAAATATTGTAGGAGATATATTGACCTTAGGAGAACATAAGGCTCTACAATAGGATAAATACATAATGGAAGTAGAGGCACCTTCATCCAAAGTAGTATGATGGATGCTTCTCCTACAAACTTTGGTATTAATATGAAATGCAAGTTGGTGGGAGAGCCTTGTTTTAAAATATTCCAGATGAAACATAATGGAATTTGATGTTTCTGGATCCATTTTTCCAAGAGCTGACAAAAGGGTTCTATGCTGATTGGGATAGTTTTGCAGAACCTCGAGAGTTGACATGGCATAAGGTGCTTGGGACAAATCCTCAACAATGTTATAATTTGGAGCAGCATGAGCACTTGGATTAAATGTTTCCTTTCGAATGGTGGCCTTGGTATGGTGACACATAGTGTCAATAATGAGCTTCTCTATTTGAATAAGGACTGGAGGAGGGAGAGTAGTAGTGGATGTGGAGGTGGAAGTCTTGTTAGAACTACCTATGTTAGGTGTTTTATCCAGAAGGGGTTCATATGTATAGGGCTTGGTATTTAAATTGGTCGTCTCATTACACATGAAAAAATCATCATTTGGGAATGCATCCCCTTAGTGAGGATTATTTTCATTTCCCCCCTATGGGGGATTAGTGTTGTGTGTAACCATTTTCTATTGTTGTAGAGGAAAAGGGTCATTTAGCACTGTCCGTTGAGAGGTACCTTTCAAAAACTTGTTGAATTCCTCACAACGAGGATAGTCTTAACTGTAATGGTCACCTCCACATATCAGGCATGGAAAATATTCCTTTGTCATGGGTTTGTTTTCAACATTGGTTTCTTGAGATTTGGGATTCTCCTACAGGTTTAAAGGTTTTTTGGATTTGTCTTTGTTATTCTTTTTCTTACCTAAACCTGATTGAGATGAAGAGGATTAGATCGTGTTCTCCTAAGAGTTTTGAGCGGGAGAGGGAGTGGTTTTGGTGTTACTAACAATTTGGTGTGGGAATGGAGTAGAGGTATTTTCATTTTGTTCATAGAACCCACAATGCCATCAGTAGGAATTTCTGTGGAAGGTATTGAAGGGTTGCTTGTGGGACGAGGAGCGTTAGGGATCAAGTCATATAACATGAGGGATTGGGAGTAAACCAAATCCAAATATTGGGCACGATCAATTGCTTGTTCCTCTATTACAACACCTCCCATGGTGACATCCCTAGCTATAGGTGTCAATAATGACTTTGTAAACCAATTGAATAACAATTGGACTAGGATCGTAGCTTTAATTAATCTATGTTGTCTCTTCCACTCACATATATGATCATAAATGTGAGTGGAAGTGGATTGTCTTAGTGGAGTTACAGTTCAGTATTGGTTTTGTATTGGATTGGTAATTTAAAATGTGTCAAAAAGGCCATGGACAGGGAGTTGAAATCTCCAAAGGATTTTCGTGGTAATTTGATATACCACTTAGTTGTGATACTAGTAAGGGTACTCTGAAAAATCCTCAAATGGATGGAATCATCCATGAAAGAGTTCGAGGAAAACCAAAAATGATAAGTCATTACATGGTTATTAGGATCCTAACTAGGTTTCCCATCAAATTTGGGTATGTCCGATGCGAGTTTGGCGGGTATGGGAGGCCGAAAGTGGGCATGTTGAATGGGTTCGTTTATCAACCATGACAAGTTTGGCAGATCCAAAGTATCCAAAAGGGGTAATTGTTGGTTTGGTTGTGTATACTGGTAATATTGATAGGAAATGGAATACCAGTAGGACCTAAGGTTGGTTGAGATGGGACATTGAAACCTGTTGGTCATCCCATATACATACTTTGGGGGAATTGAGAGGTGGGGACCATGGGGTTCATAGGCTGGATAGGTAGGCATCCTTGTGGAGATATACTTGGTGTATTGGGTTGACCCCATGGAACATTTGTGGTTCTTAGATATAGAAAATTGTTAAATATACAACATCGGGAGACATTCTCGAAACCAATTTTGTACAGCCAAGATTGATCCTCTCGTATAGAGGTGAGAATTTTGATTTCCTTTCGTATAAAGGTTATTCCTCCAGTATAGAGGTGCTTTATCAAAGTAATGATGTTGTAAAGTCTTATTGGACAAGACTCCGAACTTGTGTTTCAAGTCATGATTATCATGTGAGCCTTCCATATAAAGGTATCGATGAGATGAACCTCCCGTATAGAGGTGGACCTTCTATATAAAGTTCATGATTTACTTGTTAAAATCATTTAATATTGTGTGATTTATTATTAACAATGATCACCAGATTGTTATTAAGTCTCCTTTAGAGATTGATCACCTCTAAAGTGAATTACTTTAACATATGATCATTTGGTCCGGAATAATATAATATGATCATAGCATCTGATAATTCTTCTTAGTATAATGTAATTTGATGGATAATTAAATTTAGCACATATTGACCATGCAGTAAAAGATAAAGAAATAAAATATAAAGCATAGAGATCAAGAGAATTCGAAATTTTCCATGCAAACTCTTCAGCTAATTAAAAAGAACTTGAATTGTTAAAGCTTCACTTAAGTATCAATGCTTCAGTTAAAGCATCAGTTAAAGATATGCCTCAGTTAACTAAAGAACTCATAGTGGTCACTTCAAGTAAATCAATCAGCATGATTTCAGTTAACTAAGTGTTAAATAAGAAGGACTAGTTAACTAAAGTGTTTTCACTTTTGTTAAACTAAAGGATGACACTTCAGTAAATCAAGGATAATCAGTTAAAGAGAGTTAACTAAGTGACAACAAATAAGATGTAGTTACTAAGTGATGACACTTAAGTTATCCACCTAACTAAGTGCGAAATATTTCAGTTAATAGGTGATTTCATCCTAAGTGACAGCTCAATGAGATAAAGCACTACATGAGAAGTGGGGCACGCCTCTACATGCAAGAATAATACATCTAGTTTGAGGGAGAGTTCAACCCAAAGTTAGAAGTTAAAAATAGAAGAGAAGAATGTATGAATATTTTATACGAGATTGATGAATCCAATGTGAAGCGAATTCTCCTCTGCATTTGTTGGAACGTGGTTAGAGCACAAAATATGTGGAGCCAACAGCAACAAAGGGGTCACCAGTGAAGGAAAAGGACCATGGCAAAGGATAAGGAGTCGGCGAAAGCGAAATTTTTGGTCCAAGTTAGTTAGAATGGGTTGTTTTGACCATTTTGTAATGACCATAAGTTTCTATAAATAGAAACACAATTGTAATAGGAAAAAGATCAGATAGAGAGATAAGTCAATCAAGTCTAATGTATTTTGTCTGCCTTCGGCAGTTTTTGCTCTAAGCATATGGATTCATTCTAAGTCGCTTGGAACTGTTTTCTGTGAAGTTCATCCTACAGTCTTTGTGATAAGTTAATGAATGAGGATGTTTGGTTATATTTCATCTCTATGCTTTCTATTTTTTATTGTGTTATGAAGTATGAATGATATCTTGATGATGCAATCTTGTTGCTTTGTCGATTGATCAATAATGTTGGTCGATATGAATAATGGTTATGTCTATTTCATATTTCTAGTATAAGGTGAAAACAAATATCTGGTTTTTGTAGCAACTGAGTATGAATTAATGCATGTCTAATCCCTACTACGGAAACTTTGTTCCAACAGCCGCCCTTAGACATATCGGGTGAGACCTCACTCACTCTGCGGGTGTTGCTGGAAAGGGTAAAACATTTCTAGGCCGATGCTTAAGGGTGTCTGGTTGGTGTTTGTTGACAACAGTGCAAAGTGAACCCATGTCGACAGAACTATGTCAACAAATGGTTCTGTTTCCAATACCATAATGCAAAATAAGAGAGGACATGTTGTGGCATCCAACGAAGCCATAGATCGAGGAATGGATCTCCAAGAAGGCGCGAGAGTTTGCTGAAAAGTAAAATCGAAACCCCGAATGGTCGACGACTGACTAGCTACAGAAATATATCTACTCCGACATTCACGATATAATCTTCTGCGATTTCTCAATACTACTGCATGAGTGGTTGGCACAACTGATGTTCCAAAAGAAGAATTTTCAAGGCGGTGAACCTAAACATTGGACGCCTGATATGATTCAACAATTGAAGCATGTGGACAACAGAGCATCTAGAGCTGTCGAAGTCTGGGTGGATAGTATTCTGGAAGGATACATCACTGAATTTGTTTCCAACACAATCAATTCATATAGAGACACAGAAAGGAATTTTTTCAAGGTACCCAGAGGAAGGTTTCTACTATCACTAAAAATGTGGATTAAAATGCTCATCTGCGAAAAAGATATATTGAAGATGAATTTCGACGAGTAAATCTCAGTGTGCGGAGGTTGTCAGTATTGCATGGATACGGTTCTGATAGAATGATGTGGGCTAGATGGATATGAGCTATGACGAAATTCTAAGAGGGGATGTGGAAGATTGTGGTACCATACGAAGTGGGGTGAGGTTCTGACTGGAGAAGAAGAGGAGGAGTGAGATTGAGAGAGAGTTTGCTAGAGTGACCGGAATGGAAGACTGCGAAATGGGACCAAAAGGGACTAAGAAACCTTACTGTGATGAAAAAATCAACCAGGATACCCTTGAAGCCGAAGAAGGACATACCCAAAGCTACAACGTACCCACAACCCCGTGCACTACACCAAATTTCAGAGGAAGAGACATAAGTTCTTCGCAGGGCCGTCCGACGTGTCAGAATAGTGGTAGGAGTAGTGGGTCTGTAAATAACAGTAGGATACAAAGGATGGTAGGTGATGATGTGAAAATGTTGATTTTCTAGGGCAACGGGACCGAGGATCCCGAGCAGTATTGGTTTTTATTCGAAGCAGTATGGAAAGTAAAGAAGGTCCAAGATGACGATATCAAGAAGGGACAACTAGCAACAACCTTTAGGGGTTGTGCGCTAGATTGTTTTATGAAATTTATACAAGTACCTACAGGGAGTCCAGAGAAAACACTGTCACAGATCGGGGCAGGATTGATTGATGAGTTTAGTAAACCGAAATCCGAATCGCAATATATCACAGAATTGAAGGAGATCAAGCAATTTCCAAATGAATTAGTGTGGGAGTTCAACCAAAGATATAAAAACCTGATGGTGAAAGTAAGTTTTGCAATGAGGGACATACAGCACATGTAATGGTTCATCATAGGATTAGTACCACACATTTGTATGCCACTAATGCAATAGAAGATCGCATCCCAGGTGGAAACACTGGAAATCGCAATGAAGTTGGAAGCTTCACCAGTTGGTGAAACAGGGTTAGGTATGAACCACATCGAAGTGTAGCTAGTAAAACTGACGTTCCAGTTACAATATATCAAGAAGGGAAAAGAAGTTTACGAGGAAATATGGTGCACCTGCTGCAAATCAGAAGGGCATCATAAGGACTAGTGCCTGGAGTTCCACGAATATTTACAGTCTGGTGCACCAAATCCACTTAGTCAGGGAGGAATGCCATGGTGTTGAATTTGTCATACGAGGGCGCATCAGTTAAAAGAATGTGTATATTTACATAAAATGGTGTCGAAACCAGCCAATATTTTCTGCTATTTTTGTCAATGTGTCAAGCATGAAGAGAAGGATTGTAAGGTGTACGACTTGCTCCAAGAAAGGACCACAGATACATTTTTTATAAAGGGGGAGGAACAACCCCCTGTACAATAGAAACAACAGTACAATCAGCAGCAACCACACTAAAATCAACATTATAACCAACCGCATCTCCATTATAGCCGACCACAGTATCAGTCACAGTACGGCCAACCACAGCATCAGCCTGCGCAATATAACCAATAACCATATGTCCAGCTACAAGGAGGATTTAGAGGAGGATTCCACGAAGGTTGAGGTGGAGGCGTTGGTCGGGGAGGATCTTTTGGATGAGGTCGAGGGCCATACGTATTCTATAATTGTGGTCAAGTCAAAAATTATCAAAGGGATTGTCCAAACCCGACTCCGCAATGTACTTATTGCATTGCAGCAGACCATATTGTTGATGAATGTCCCAAGTTGATTCTGAAATGGCAAACTAAAAATACACCCCAACCTCAACCGAATCTGAATCAAAATCAAAATCCACCTCTGAACGTATAGAATATCTTAGCGGAGATAAGAAGTCGACCTATGAACATAGCAGTAGTGACCAGAGGAGGGGCTGCGACAGGGGAAGAAAGGCCACAGCCTAGTATCCGACCTATAGCAAGGAAACAAGTCTGATTTGATGTGGAAGCGGAAAGGGAGACCTTTTTAGAATTGTAAGAGACAATGAGAAGGACGAAGCTACCACCTATTGGCCAGAAAAAACACACCTATGAGATGTAGTAGATATTTGACATGACGAACTCACAGAGACCAAAAGGAAGGATCAACACCTTGAGGGCCTTCCTAGAAATTTGTTTGGAATTGGAAAAAGATATGGATGCACTAGAAGATATAGCCAGCCTACTACATCGACAAGAGGACGGATGACAGGTTCTAACAGTAAATCGACTGCACAGGAAGAAGACGGTGAGAGAAATGAGGATGAATGCACAGATTGGTGCATTCGACGTCGACTCTATTATTCTAGACTTGGGATCAGATGTAAATATCTTCACTAAATAGAAATGGGAGACAATGGGGAAACCATATCTGGCATGGTCCTTTCTACAACTCTGACTAGCAAATCAAAGCACGGTCACACCCATCGGACGATTATGTCACATCCCAGTCGAGATAGAGGGATTGAAGACCTACGCAGATTTCGACATTATAGAAATAGTTCATAACACAAGCCCCTATCCAGTGTTGTTAGGAGTAGACTGGGAAATGGAAAATTAAGTTGTGATCAACTTTAAGAAATGAACAATGTTGTTTGAGAACCGCGACATGAGGGTCGTTTCCCCACTTGATCCATTAGAAGGGAGGAGATATGTCGAGCCAATGAGGAACAAATTCACAGAAGGATGACATAATGTTTAGAACATATGGGAGGACTACATCAATCCTACCGCTGATGGAGAATTGGGGTGGCGAAGCGCTAGCACGGCATCATCGGACTTCAATGAAGCACTTGAGAATTGGCAGAATCGACTACACGAAGTATCATTCAGGAGGTGTGCACAAATCACCCAGTCGTTGAGATGGGAGGTGACACAAGTTTGCAAACTGCCAACATACGAGGGATTTCCTAATCTGACTATATTTATCTCTGAATTTGAAGAAAAAGTAGCAAAACCGAAGAGACTGCTGGCATTGGAGGAAGCATTGAAGGCTACACCAGCACGATGGTGGGAAGTGCACAAGTCAATGATCACAAACTGGCCGCTATGTAGACAACTAATGGAAGTCAGATTTGGCGAAACTTAAGGGTACTACGGAAGGAAATACAATGGAAGGAGTGACCCAAGGGATCACTTGGAGGATTTTCAAAGCGCATATGAGTGATACCAAAATAGGAATGGGTCCATGCATTCATCCATACATTAGATGAGGTACCACGAAGCTGGTATATCACAGTAGAATTGTGGCACAAAACAATTACATGGGAAAAAATAACTATTAACTTTATCTGGAATTTCAGCTTCTCGGATGAAAACCCCTTCATCCATAGTGCACTACAGGAGATTCGGGAGAAGGTACTTGAAGCAGTCTCGACAGAAAAACCAATGGAACTACAATGGACTACGACACCAGAAATGTTGTTGGAGTGCTACAACGTAACATGAGGACCTAATGAAGAGGATGATCCACAAGCTGTTTATGAACTAGAGTCAGAAGGAAGTTGGGATGTCGAAGCACTAGATGTGCCCTTCAACAAATTCCAATAGCCACCACCAATCAAGAAGTTTAATATTGGGTCGGAGGAAGACCCCAAGTTTGCAAGTATTGGAGATTATTGGGATGATGCGACAATCACAAAAGTCATTGATCTACTACACGATTTTCAGGATCTGTTCCCAATGAAGTTTTTGGAAATGAAAGGCATTTCCGGGGAACTGGGCGAAATGAAGATCCAATGAAACCTTATGCGAAGCCGGTAAAGTAGCGACCCTATAGATTGAATCCCAGGTACAAGGAGTGATTTAAAGTCGAGATAGAATGAATGTTGGATGCAGGAATCATAGAGTCAGTAGAGGAATTTGAATGGATCAGTCCAATGGTTTTCCAAGATAAGAAGACTAGCAAAATCAAGATTTGCGTCAACCTAAGGAAACTGAATGACGCATGTCTACATGATCCATTCCCAACACCATTCACTGATGAAGTGCTGGAAGGCATCGGAGGTCAGGATATATATTCGTTCACAGATGGATTCTCAGGACACCTGAACTGGATGTCAAGGTGGTGAACCTGAACATTGGACACCTAAACTGATTCAGCAATTGAAGCACATGGACAACAGAGCATCTAGAGATGTCGAAGTCTGGGTAGATAGCATTCTTGAAGGATACGTCACTGAATTCATTGTCGACACAATCAATTCATATAGCGAAGTGGAAAGCCATTTTTTCAAGGGACCCAGAGTAAGGTTTCTACTGTCGCGAAAACTGTGGATTAAAATGCTTATCTGCGAAAAAGGTATACTGAAGATGAATTTTGATGAGTAAAGATCAGTTTGTGGAGGCTATGGGTACTGTGTGGATGCGGGTCTGATAAAATGATGCGGGGTAGATGGATATGAGCTACGACGAAATTATAAGGGAGGCAGTGGAATATTATGGTACCCTGCGAAGTGGGGTGAGGTTCCGGCTAGAGAAGAAGAGGAGGACTAAGATTGAGAGAGAGTCTCCTAGAGGGACCGGAACAAAATACTGTGAAATGGGACCAAAAGGGACTAAGATACCTTACTGTTACGAAGAAAGAAACTAGGCTACCCCTGAAACCAAAGAAGGACATACCCAAAGCTACAACGTACCCACAACCCCGCACACTATGCCAAATTTCGGAGGAAGAGATATAAGTTCTTTGCAGGGATGTTCGGCTTGTCAAGACAGCGGTAGGAGTAGTGGGTCTGTAAATAAAAGTAGTATACCAACGACAGCAGGTGACGATGTGAAAATGTCGATATTCCATGGAAATGAGACCGAGGATCTTGAGCAGTATTGGTTTTTATGCGAAGCAGTATGGACAGTAAAGCAGGTCCAAGATGACGATATCAAGAAGGGACAACTAGCGACGACCTTTAGGGGTCGTGTGCTAGATTGGTTTATGAAATTCATATAGGTACCTATAGGGAGTCCACATAAAACATTGCCACATATAAAGGTAGGATTGATAGAGGAGTTTAGGAAACCGAAATCCGAATCGCAATATATCACAAAACTGAAAGAGATCAATCAATTTCCAAATGAATTTGTGTGGGATTTCGACCAAATATATAAAACCCTGATGGAAAAAGTAAGTTTTGGAATGAGCAACATATAGCACAAGGAATGGTTCATCGCAGGATTAGTACCACACATTCATATGCCTCTAATGCAATAGAAGATCGCATCCCAGGTGGAAGCACTGGAAATTGCGATGAAGTAGGAAGCTTCACCAGTTGGCGAAACAAGGTTAGGTATGAACCACATCCAAGCGTATCTAGCAAACCTGATGATACAGCTACAAGACATCAATAAGGGAAAATAAGTTCACGAGGAAATATGGTGCACCCGCTGAAAATTAGAAGGGCATCATAAGGACCAATGCCCGGAGTTCTGTGAATATTTACAGTCTGGCGCACCAAATCAACTTAGTTAGGGAGGAATGTCGTGGTGTCGAATTTTTTAGACAAGGGGGCATCGGTCAGAAGAATGTGTATATTACAGAAAATGGTGTCGAAACCAGCCAATATTTTCTTCAATTTATGTCGATCGGTCAGGAACGAAGAGAAGGATTGTAGGGTATATGACTTACTCCATCAAAGGACCGCATATACATTTTTTATAAAGGGAGAGGAGAAACCCACTGATGGGCCCAGGATATAGGTACTCTATAGACCCCTGTTATGCCACACACGAGCAAGAAAGGATAAGGAAAAAACCTATTTTTGTAGGGGAGAAGGCATTTGTATGATTATTTAATAAAGTAGTTTAGCGATTGTCTTTTCTTATTCTTTAATCATTTTATGTGCTAATCATATGAATTCAGGCGAGTGTGAGTAGGGCGTAGGTGACCTAAAAAAGTAACAAGTAATCAAGATCAAGACTGAACATTATGAGTGACTCAACGATCCATTTTATCCTGATTTATAGGAAGGAATCATGTTAAGCAGGATCATTGTTTAGAATGTAGAGCTAGGTTAGAAATAAGAATAAATATGGACCTCTTGAATAGCAGGGGGCTTGGAGACATTTTCGAGAAACAATCTTCAGCATATTTCTATATTTGAGACAGTTCTATTTTTAGTTTTCCTTAAACATGAATTTATGAATTGATAATGAGGATCAACGTTATATTAATTGTTTGAGTTCATAAGTTCTTTTCCTCCTGAAATACGTGTTGGGGAGGTCCCCCTCAATACGTAGATCAAGATTTTTGTGTTTCATTACAGGTATTTCTCATGCATTTTACTTATTGTTTCTATCATCATGATGCGTGAAATTACTTTGGTATGTGTTTAGACATCAGATTTCGATTTCAGCACAAATGATTTTCCTCTGTAGTTTGATAACACTACGTCCATAGTTCCGTAATGCACTGTTTGTAGTCATGTGTGTGTCATCTGCACAGGCCTATTTTACATCTGAAATCCAGTATTTTTATACCATTTCTAGATAACGAATCAGATCTATGATTTCACGCGTACTTTCTTTATTAAAGTTTGATCACATAGAGTTTTAATGTTTCAGCATTTGATTGGAATAGAATAGGGTTTAATCGCTTTCAGTATTTGATTTGGTAGATAGAGTTTAATTATTTCCAACATTGAAATTCCTAGAATAGATTTACCAGTTTTCAACATTGAGATTCCTAGAATAGATTTACCAGTTTTCGGCATTCAATTCCTAGAATAAATTTATTAGTTTTCAGCATTGGATTAATAGAATAGATTTGTCAGTTTTCATCATTTTCAATTAATGGATTTACATACTTTCATATTTCCCGCTTAGTTTTTATAGAACAATACTTCCTATTCCCTTAGATCATTCTTTATGATACATTGAATATTCATAACGACAAAGATCACCCTATAGTGCACATATAGTGCCTAGCATCTCTTAAGTGTGTATGCTCCCTGGTTGATAATTAAAGTACATTTCCAGTTTAGCTACCCTAATTAGGTACCCATTCCTTGAGGCCACCACTTTTTAGCGCCGTTGTCGGGGAAGTGCTTAATCTATAGCAGACATCTTATTAAAACAAATCATAAATTTTTTTTTTACCATGAATGCCTCAACAACAGAGGGATAGATTTGGACGCTTTCTGCCTAGCTTCCCTATGAGTAACAATAGTTTTGAACACTCTCAATTTGAATTCCTCAAATCTGACGAAGAAGCTGATTCCAGCTACGATCCAAACCGAGATAACTTCTTTGCTAGATCTAGCTCAAACAATACCATGGAAGAGGAAGAGGATGAACATAGAGAACTGTTTACTTTTCCCATTAGTGTACCTCTTGGGGATGCCAGAATGAAGAATATCAACCCTAATAATCTGCCAAAATTCCATGGCTTAACCTCAGAAGATCCTAGCACATTTTTATTTGAATTTGAGGTATTTTGTAGGTCTTTTGGTTATACAACTAATTCACAAAAACTGAGACTCTTTCCTTCCACATTGAAAGATCTATCACTAAGATGGTTCATGAGCCTAGAAGGAAATAGTATCTTCACCTGGGACCAAATGAAACAATCATTCCTGGAAAAATATAGGGATTACTGTAAGGAAAAATATACAAGAGATAAAATCTCCAAGATTCAACAAGGAGAAAGAGAATCCCTAGAAGACTATGCACAACGCTTTCAACTCAGTTACAAACGGGCTAGTCATTGTACCCTAGATCAGGAATCATTGAAACTTCTCTTTCTTAGAGGAATCAAAGAAGAATATCTAGAAGTCTTGAATCTATTGGGAGATGGGGATATATTCCAAAAAACCTATGACCAAATTCTACAAATATTCAAGAACTATTCTAGATCTAGAAAAGGTAAGAATGGGATATGATATACAAATCCATTTACAAGAGGATCATCCTCTTCAGGACCAAACCTCACAAATTCTGATCTAGGAAATATTCTTGATGATATGAAAATTGATATCCTTCAGTCCCTAGCAATGCAATTAGATCCACTTCAGATAAAAAATAAACAGGATGAGATAAACCAAGCATTGGCAGTATTTTTCCCACGCTGTAGAAAGAAACATGAAAAGGGACAATGCAAATTAAATGCAGTAGAAATATGTAGCCTTTGCATGGATGATCATACTACTGAAAAATTCCCTCTGCTGCCATACAGGATCCCACATATGAAGGTAATTTGGAACAACTCTGTTGTGTTAATTAGAGAAGAAACAATTTTGTTAGGCCCTTCCATCCCAACAACCGTAAGCATATTTTAACCAGGGAAGAATTTAACAAAATTGGAACCCCTTAGCACCAACCACATGGCCATATCAACTAGCTCCAAACCAATGGTAGCAAATCCAAACACTGTATTAACATCCATATTACACACATCCTTATTCTCCATATCCCCCACATAACCAACCACCTCCCATACCACCCCCAATCCCTTCCCAACCAGTTCCAAACCCAAACAACAACAGAGTAGGACATCAACAACCTTATAACAATGAAGTACTACAATTTCCTACTTATGTCGTGGATGCACTTGAAATAAATGAAATCAATATTAGGCTAGGAAAACATTGCAGAACACCCATTCACAGAATAATCAACAACATATCAATCATGAACAAATAACACATTCCGAACCACAGCAGGCAGTTGAGACACACCCTCAGGAAGAAGAAATTTGGCCCCAAATACCAAATAGAAACCCCCCATTCCTTGAAAAACTCATATGAAACACCAAACAAGAGGAGGAGAATGCTATCCTTATGAATTAAAGCATTTGAACATCCAAATCCCCATTTTACAGGCAATAAGAGACATACCAATCTGTAATAATTTTATTAAAGAAAATTGCTTAAAACGACCTGGCTGAAGAAAACGTGACCCACCAACTATAAACGTAGTGGGCCAATTAGCAGACCTAATGTTGGGTGTCATTGTCAACCCCAAATACCTTGACCCAGGCAGTCCAATTGTCAACGTGACCATTAACAACAGACGAATTGCAAGCAGCCTAATTGATTTAGGGGCTGCAATCACCATGATGACAAAAAACACTATGATAGCCCTAGGACTCCAATCAATTATCATACCAACCAGTACGGTGTTGCAGCTTGCTGACACCCCAACTGTTAAACCTGAAGGAATGCTTGAGGATATCATTATCAACATAGAATCATGGGAGTACCCAGCTGAATTCATAGTTTTAGAGGTGAAGAGTAAAATCAGTGGGTACCCAATAATCCTAGGGAGGCCATGGCTAGCAACAGTAGACGCCTATATAGGCTGTAGATCTAGCAACATGACAATCACCAGTGAGCAGGCTAGAAAGAAGATCACAATTTATCATCCGGCAAGAAAATATACAGACATAGAATATAATAATTGGACAAATGATTATAATGATATAAACAACTGAAACATACAACCTATTCTCACCATCGAAGCTGCCCTATCTCTAAAGGCTATTGATGAAGACAATCATTTAGATATATTTATTCAAAATGCATATTCTAATCATGATATTCTTGTAGATTGTTTTGAACAGATCAGCAACAAGAAGGTAAAGATTCACCCCACAACTCTGATGGGATGTGGGCAGAAGTGCTCTCACTTGAACAACAGTCATCAGAGGTCAAAATAGTCGATATTATGCCTTGAAAAAAAGTAAACATTAATTCAAATTTGGAGCCAGAATAGGAGAAGCAGCTAATGAAAGTGCTCTTAGAAAATAACAAGGATTTTGCATGGACATACACTGATATGAAGGGAATTCACCCAGACATTTGCAAACATTACATCTATATCAAAAAGGCATTGTACCCATCATACAACCACAAAGAAGGATGAACCCAACATTGAAAGACATAGTTAAATTAGAATTACAGAAGTGATTGGATGCAGATTTCATCTACCCAATCTCAGATAGTGAATGGGTCTCACCATTGGTTATAGTCCCTAAGAAAGGAGGGAAGTGGAGGATCTGTATAGATTACAGAGAAATCAACAAGGAAACTAAAAGAGACCACTTCCCTCTACCATTCATTGACCAAGTGTTGGACACACTGGCTGGAAATAAATTCTTCTCATTTTTCAATGGATTCAGTGGATACAACCAAATCCTCATCCACCCTGCTGATCAAGATAAAGCCACATTTACATTCCCATGGGGAACTTATGCATATAGAGTGCTACCCTTTTGACTCTGTAATGCCCCAACAACATTTCAAAGGGCCATTTTGAGCATATTCTCTGACTTTATCAATGATGAGATGGAAGTCTACATGGATGACTTCACACCTTATGGGAAAAACTTTCACTAGGCATTACAGCATCTTGAATTAGTCTTAAAAAAATGCATCAAAATGAGCTTATGTCTAAGAAATGATAAATGTTGAATGCCGATGCAAGAGGGCATAGTGCTGGGACACCACATCTCACAAAGAGGCATTGAAGTTGATCAAGCAAAATTCACGGTCATTAGGACACTTCCACCACCTGTCAAACAAAGAGATGTGCGAAGTTCCCTTGGGAAAACAGGATACTACAAAATATTTATAGAAAGTTATAGCAAAATTGCTGCACCTATGTTTTCCATTCGAACAAAAGATACAGAATTCATCTGGACCAAGCATTGCATGTCACCATTTGACAACCTCAAAGAGAAGACAATTATAGCCCCAGTACTCCAAGGACCCAATTAGACACTACCATTCCACATACATTCTTATGCTTCAGATAAATCCATTGGATCAATCCTCGGGAAAGAAGAAGAAAAGAGACCGTATGGCATATATTACATTAGCAAAAACTTGGCAGAAGCAAAACTCAATTATACAGTCACATAAAAGGAGTTTTTGGATGTCATACATGCCATAAACAAATTCAGGCACTATATCATTGGATACCAAGTCTTTGTCCACACCGACCATTCAACAATCAAGTATCTTATGAATAAACCTAATACAAGTGCTAGAATTATTAGGTGGCTATTCTTCTTACAAGAATTTGACATAACAATCCTGGATAAGCCAGGCAAACATAATGTGGTAGCTGATTTTTTGTCTAGACTGACCCATGGACAGAACAGTGAGTTGGTAAATGATAATTTCCCTGATGAGCACCTCTTTGGAATCTCAACAAAAGGCCCATGGTTTTCCGATAGAGAAAACTACTTAGTATCTGCAAAATTCCCACAACATTATAGCTACTAAGAGAAATGCAGAATCATAAGACAAAGTGCAACTTTTACATGGATAGAAGGAATGCTTTTTAAAAAAGGACCAGACCAAATATTAAGAAGATGCATTGGAGAAGATGAAGTCCATGATATACTGCATGCTACTCACAATGATCCATGTGGAGGCCATTATGCTGCAAAAAGAACAGCCTATAAATTACTACAAACTGCATATTATTGGCCAACACTGCACAAGGACTCCTATGATTATGTATCACATTGTGATGACTATCAATGAATGGGAGAGCCTACACAAAGAGAAGAAATTCCTCTACATCCCCAAATATATTTGGAATCATTTGAGAAATGGGGATTTGATTTTGTTGGTCCATTCAACCCCCAATCAAATCAGAAAAGCTATATTCTAGTGTGCACTGACTACCTTACAAAGTGGGAAAAAGTGGTAGCACTTGCAGCAGCAAATGAAACAAATGTAGCAAAATTTTTTACAGAACAAATTTTCCATAGATTTGGAATCCCAAGAGAGTTATTTTCTATCCAAGGAACGCATTTTACATCCAACCTCATTGAGGATCTACTTCGAAGAAACAATGTCAAACATCAAAGGTCCTCCTCCTAGCACCCTCAAGCTAATGGTCAAGTTGAGGTGACAAAAAGAGAAGTTGAAAGAATTTTGAGAAAGACATTACAACTACACAAGAGAGATTGGGCAGACAGGTTGAGTGAAGAAGTTTGGGATTACAACACAACATGGAAAACAACAATAGATTTACCCCCTATGAGTTAGTATATGGAAATAAAATAATGCTCCCCATTGAATTTGAAATCAAAACATTGAGAATTGTAGCACATTTAAACATGGATATTTCAGATATTCAAGAAGAACGTATCTTCCAACTAAATCAGCTAGATGACCACCGCCAACAAGCCCTTGCCCACACTGAAATCATCCAACAAAAGAGAAAGAAATAGCATGACAATAACATCAAACAAAATAAATTCAAAGAAGGTGATTGGGCACTGCTATATGATTCTAGATTCCAAAATTTTCAAGGCAAACTCACCACCAGATGGCTCGGACCCTACATCATTGACACAATGTACAACAATGGAACAGTCAAAATTACAACAATTGATGAAACATATTTCCCAATGTTGGTGAATGGACATAGACTCAAGCTATACAAGAAACCACAGTCCAGAGAGGAGTTCACACAAACACTCTATCAGAAAAATCTAATGCCGATAGAGAACATAGATACTCACTGATTATTTTTGAAAAAAAACAAAAAAAAAATTGAAAAAAAAGAGAAAAAGGGAAAAAAAGAGACAAAAGAAACAAGAAAAAAGAGAAAAGAAAAAGAGAAAGTAGAGAAGATAGAAAAAAGACAAAAGAAACAAGAAACAAGAAAAAAAGGGAAGAAAAATATATAAGAGAAAAAAATGAAAAAGAGAAAAGAAAAAAAATAACACAACAAGCCAGAAGTTATGCAAATGAAACACAAGTTCAATCAAAGCAAGACAAATCAAGCGATTCAACAAAGAAGTCAGCCAAGCACAAGAGAAAAATCAACAAAATTACAAAGGAGCCTGCACAAGGGAACAAGAGCAAATATTCAGTAAAGCAAAAACTCAACTCAAGCAAGCCAGCACAGA
This sequence comes from Larix kaempferi, assembly GCA_027924585.1. NCBI lineage: Eukaryota > Viridiplantae > Streptophyta > Pinopsida > Pinales > Pinaceae > Larix > Larix kaempferi. The sequence continues at coordinate 5,670,330 of BSBM01000343.1, forward strand.
AAATAAACAAGAAAAATCCAACAAAGCGGGATTCAATCAAGCGAGCCAGAAAAACAAACAACAAGAAATATTCAGAAAATCAAAAGTAAAACTCAAGCGACCCAGCACAAAAAATCAACAAGTAAAAAGAATGCAAATACATAATTCAACAAGCAAAAATCAAATCAAGCAAGCCGGAAGAAGCATTCAAAAGTAACATTCAACAAAATCAAGGGTCAAATCAAGCAAGCCAACATGGAAACAAAGGAAAGCAAATGAAAAAAAGCAAGCGAGCCAGCAGAAGGAAATCATAAAATGCATAACTACTGATATGCAAAAAATAACTACAAACAGAGACAAAATCTACTACGGAATTTCACACCCATACAAACAATCCCACATCATCCGCCAAGGTATGCTAGCATAACAGGTAATCACTGAACTCTTTCTTTTATTTTCAAATAAAATCATTCTCCCCACAAAAATGGTTATTTTTCAAGCTGAGGATAGCTTTTCAGTCAGTTCAACGGCGCAGTTCAGGGTAACCTTACTGAGTCATTATGACCTACCTTAGCCATGTTAGGGAATGACGACCTCTGTATCTCGCTACTATATCCCCTGATGATCAAAACACCAATGCAATGTGTAATGATGTAAAGGAATGCAATGTGCAATAATGTAAAGGAATGCATAAAATGGCAATGCACAATCATGAGGATGAGTGCATAAAATAGAAAAATAAAACAACGAGATATGCAAGAAGGCCCAATTAATCAATACAAGTTTCTCAGAAAGAAAGAATACTGAAAGGTGGAATCGTCACTCAGCCAGCATGCTACCCACAAGCCGATGATCGATCCTAAGCAGATGGGTAAGTCATCCACCCTCAATCTTTGTGGTTTGATGATTATTTAGAAAACTCATAAATGACGAAAGCATTCAAGAAGAGTGATACCGAAGACCATACAAATATATATATGAAAATACGCAGATGTTGGCCATCCTCTGCATAACGGGATCGATGTCGTTTATTATGGGCCTAAGAGGATCCAACACAGCAGTAGCCCTAGAATTTACCCAGAACTTGAAGCACATAAATGAAGAACAATATGTCACTCGGGTGAGGGGACTACACATTAGTCTTGATGAAGAAGCAATTGCAAAGTATACAGGATTTCGTATGGGGATACATTGGGGAATAGATGATAGAGAAGCTAACCAGAGGGTGAAAGCAGCTTTCTTTGGACAGGGGGAAACCTACAAGGAAGACAATAATGGGGTTAAAAGAGACACTATGCTTGCGCCATGGAAGGAGGTGGCTGCCATTATCCTGAAGTATATAACATGCACAGGGAGGCTTAGTTACATCCCAACCTTCCATTTCAGAATTCTGGAACTCTTAAGGAATAGGGGCCATATCAGATCAAACAATAATATTAGTATTCCTTCTACCTTCTGCAGTCTCTTTGGGAAAAGAACAGGAAGATAGTGCAAGGGAAGGAAAACGCACTGGCTCACCATGGATTGATTAAGTTAATTATTTGTGATGAATTGAAGGTGAAAATCTAAGAGCTCTCGTGGGAGGAATTTGTTCTAGTCTTAGCTGAAGATGTACAAAGGATGAGAGGCATGCCAAATCTATTCATACCCTTGGCCTCTAGATCAAGAGAAAAATCCACCTCTGCATCGGGATCCAAACGCAAAATTGACCTGGATAGTGATAACGAGGTCATGGTTGACACTCTTATCATAATAAAACACTCCAAGGATGCCTCTCACCCGAAAACCTCAAGGGTTTCTTCCAGCAAACAAGGGTCAAAATGACAGAGTGGAAGGTTGGAATAGCAGAACAAAGCCAAGCATACAAAAAAGGGAGAAAAAGAGGCCAGCCCCATTATACAGAACCTATTTGACTCTGAAGATTTTGGGGAAGAACAGGATGACCCTTCTACACCTGTAGAAGAGGATACCTTCCAATGGAACCCTGTGAGTGAAAATAAAAACACTGGGAAGAGTGATCAGCTAACTGAGGCATTGGTCGAGCTAGCAAAAGTCAGAGAAGAGTTGGTTTCCTTAAAAATTAAAGCAAGGCTCCACAAAAGGCATCCAGTTTCACAAGCATTTCCACCATTTATACATGAAAAGACCCAAATATTAAAGATGCAGCATGCGGTTCAACTGAAACAGATGCAACAGCATAATTCATCACTAAAAGAAAAATTGTCCCAAGCCCGGGAGGAGTTGACTCAAAGAGATCAGAAAATCCTACAATTGGAAGATACTTTAACCACCACTACCAAAATTTATGAATATGTATTTGGGTTAAGACCACCATCCATGGTCTACATAGTTTACCTAAAAGAGAAATGGGGCAGGTTCTAATTACAGAGTCTAAAGCAAGGCCTACCCTTGGAATTAACCACTCCTAAGGAGTTTGTAGACACCTCCCTTGTTTGCACAGAATTATAAAAAGATCAATTATGCGAATTTTTCCTACATAATTTTGTGGTACCAAACTCACCCAATTGGTTGTCGAATCCCTACACGGGTAACTTCCAATTAAGAGCACTATGCTTTTAGATGAACCATGAAATAGAAAGATCCCAAGATGCTCATCTCTACCTTGCAGAAGAATGGAAGAACCCACTATGTATTAGATCTGAAGCAACTCATCCCGAGAAGGTAATTCAAGATCACCTTGCCATCACCTCAGATGAATATCTAATTCCCATACTTCTCGAAAAACAGTAGGAAGCAGTGTCACATTTTGACATCACCACTCAATGCACCTACAGAGAATTTCAGGAAGCCATCGGTGAGAGGTGGATAGGATTCTCACAGGATTTGAAAAAGAGGGAGCCTCACTCCCCCTTTAGGCTGAAAATTGCACTCACGAGAGCAAATTTTTATAGAGAGTCTTTAATAAGGAACCAACTCAGGTGGATAGGCATGAAATTAATCCCACCTTGCTTCCTCCCTCTGGCTATTAAGGGGAAGATTGATGAAGAGGAGGAAAGGAGAGCATGGGATAAAGAATACAAACTCAAGGTTATTAAAGACATGCAGGAACTCCTCGAGTTGTCGCCTGGGATATCAGTGTTGAAATATTGTAACTTATAAGAATATTATATTTGTACTTTATTATTCTGGAGATGTTTCATTCCTTTGTGAAGACCTTATTGTATATCCGGAGATGTTTATTCCTCCATCGGAATGTGGTAACTTGGGTTATTAGACTTCCCTAGTGGGTTCGGCCCAGAGTCAGTTGTAATGCGGTGTTTAACCCAGTGGTTAAAGTTGGGGCCGGCCTAGTTAGTGTAAAAGTCAAGTCGGAGTTGTGTATAAATAAAGGAGGTGTGTTCCTCATTTAACACACATTCACTCACTTGTGATTGGCGCATAGGTGAGAGAGATATGCTATGAAGGAGAAGGAGCTCATGGTTGTGGGTTACATCTTTGTATTTTCTGGTCATCTATATTGAGGAAGCTTTGCTAGGTTTTCGACCCCATGAGGGTTTCCCAGGATAAATTTGTGTCTCTTGTGTTTATGCTGTGCTTGTTGTTCTTTCAATGATCCTGTATATGCTATTGTTGTGAAATGGAATGTAATGCTGATATTTTATGTCTTAGCATATTGAATCTTAACATGGTATCAGAGCTAGCCTGAAGGAAGGCAATGTATGGCACTTACAACACTTGCTTCACTTATGACAATTTGAAGGTTAGGGTTTTGTATAGAAAAACCCAGTCATCGTGTAACTTTCACTATAAATATATTTTGGCAAAGGTTCAGTATCTAAAACCTTTACAGGTCGTAGAAAACATCCCCCTCTACCTTGTGTCCAAAGGACAACCTCTAATTCATTGTAATTTGTCATTTATGATCAGTACAAGTTAGGGTTTCTGCCTCTTCCAAATCTCAATCATAAACAGTTGACCTAGGACAAAAGGTCAAAACTTGGGATAGGAAGCTCCAAATGAAATTTCATAAAATCTAACAGGTAGGACACAGACTGTACTTTCATAGGTACAATTTTCAGAGGCCGAAGTTGAACCAGTGACACGTGGCACGTCGTACAAGTTCACTCTCCTATTTTATCCCATAAACAGGTCATGTTGCAACACTTGGCATAACTCTCTCTCAGAGAATCCAATTGAGGTCAGACCTACGGGGTTGGAAATATGACAGGTCAGGATACCACAGGAAGAACTTTTAGACCCTGTGGATTCGTAATTTCATAGATGCATCAGTAATAATCAGGTGCATATTTCTTTCAAAAAAGAATTGTTTTCTGAGCACCTTCATTCTTTGCTTACCACTGCTGCGGGAATTTAGGGCTTCGGAGAAAGTTGGAATTTTTGGAATCGGAATCCATGTCTAAATTCTCCTCATCAAAATCGAAATTTAGATACCAAGATCAAATTTTTTGGTTGGGCAGAAGGCCGGGCTTGATCAAACCCTAGTTCGGGATTTTGATCAGAAAGGTGGAAAATTAGGGCTTCTGCAAAAGTTGGAATTTTTTAAGTCTGTGACCACGACTGGAAGATCCTAAAAAAAATAAAAGTTTAGAGATTTGGACCGAACCTTTTGATTGGGAAGAAAGGTGGGCTTCACCAAACCCTAGTTTGGGATCCTGTCCAAAAGATCCAGAAGTTTCAAAGGCAATTTTGAGGGGTCAAATTTTGGAGATTTCAAAATTGAAGTATGCTAGCTTGATTAGCTCAGCAAGGTGCATCTTTCCATCCATTTAGAAGTTTGAAATTCAAAGTTTGAATTTTTAGGGTTTCTCTAAAAAACCATAATCCATCTCCAGATCCAGTTTCAGCAAATCAAGTGGATTGGGTTAAAAGCAACCCTGACACGTATGACTTGAGGAGATACAGGTATGTGTTGAAATATGTTCATGGTTAAGTTTATGATATGTTTGTCTTCATGTTATTGAGGTTAGTACAATTATGATTGTTTGATAATGAATGCATGTGAATGGTAGAAGACATTCATTAATTAGGGTTATGACACTTATTATTGTACTAATGCACATCTAGTGTTGTATGAGGATGATGTTCTCTGCTAACAAGATACAGGTACATCAACAAAGACAAATCAAGTTCTATGACCATGATGACATGAAGACAAAGACTCATCCATAATCTTTGATCACATAGAAGCTCTACTTACGAGGTATGTATGGCTTTGTTCTACTATGCTTAACCTATGAGATATGCAAGTTCTAGCACAAGGTCTCTAAATCATTGAAGAGAACAAAGAAGATATTGTTTGGGTATGTTAAGACATAACCAAGCTTGATAATCCAGGTATGTTTTCCTATATCAAGTTAGAATCCTACTTTCTTAGGATCTTAGGTAAGTATACCTTTGTATGAAATGATCATGACCATACATACTTAAGAATTATAATGTTTTCATATTATTGAGATTATACTAATGAATGTATGTTTGTGTATGAGATCATGAGGATTACACTAGTGCACACTTAAGCATGCATAGTGGTACAAAATGAATAGAAGTTCAAAATACATATAGAGCTCAAGCGGGAGGCAACCACACAAACATAAAAGATAAGTATTTGAGTTGTTATTTGAATCTCTGAAATAGTAAATGATATTGCTTGTAATAGTTGTATGCATATTTGTATTCCTAGAATATATCATGCATAGTGTAAGAATTCATATAGCATTGAACATTATACTACTAATATGCATATGATGGGTAAGTTGGACAAGCATTCCATTGTTTGTCTAGAATGAAACCTCTTTGTTGACATGCTGAGAGCTGTGCACGCTCTTGATAGTATGTTCTGGTAGAGATGGAAGGCATCTAGATAACCACTGTATACATACAGAATATGGAAAAGTGTTGTTCCAAAGTATTGGTCAAGATAGTTGCATAACTATGTGAATCATATCTGCATGCATAACAGATTATCATGTCAACATGATTTGATGATTATGAAGTATTACTAATCATGTAATTAACTTTGATTTGTAGGAAATATCATGAACACCGAACAAGTGATGGATGTTCAACAAGAAGATTTACAAATCAAACATACTATAGAAGGCTCGTGACTAGAAGATTCTCTTAGAAAGAGGAAGATGATCATGACGAGATGTTTGCTCCAAGTAGCTAGATAATTGCTCCAAGTAGCTAGATAATACTGTTCTCTCAATGGTGTGACTGAAGAAGAAGTGTGAATCGAGAAAACTCCCAGGATTCAATTGAAGAAAGATCTGTGCGGGTACCCAGGATCGATAATCATTTGATGAGCTTAATGATCACCATGGGTGATGTGTATTTCACCCTTTTCTACAAGGTTGAAGATGGTTTCTATATACAGATGACATGGATGCAAGAAGGAACTCACCATAGAGTTTGAATGATCTTGAGGCTCATATCAGTAGACCCATCTGACAGGAGATGGCACAGATAGATATGCAGAAGATCACTTAATGAAGAGTGTGAATGATGTTCATTCATTAAGGGAGAATTGATAGCTTCTTGAAAATCTGATCCGTTATGGATGATGAACCTGTCATACTATTACTGTATGTGGATGATCTCTTTTCTGATAAGGAATGAGAAATAGATCATGGAAAGCAAGAAGAAGATAGCTACAAAATTTGAGGTGAAAGATCTCAGATTGATGCATTACTTCCTAGGTTTGGAATAATGGAAAGGCCCAGAAGGAATCTTTCTCAACTAGGGAAAGTATGCTGTGGAAATGTTAAAAGGATTTGACATGTTGGAATGTAAAGCCATGGCCACTCCCATGGATTCCAACTTGAAGTTGTTAGCTGATGACTCTTCAGAGTTAGTGGATGTAAATCTGTACAGACAGATTATTGGGTCATTGATGTATCTGACGAATAAATTGCCAGATATATGCTTTGTTGTGAACACCTTGAGTCAGTATCTAGTGGAACCTAGGTGTGTTCACCTGATAGTTGCAAAGCATGTGATGAGGTACCTAAAGGGTACGATAGAATTTGGTCTATGTTATCTTGGAGATCATGACTTCAGATTGTATGGCTACACAAATACTGATTGGGCAGGAAGTGTACATCGAGCGGATGTTATTGTTTGGTATCTTCCATGATCTCGTGGATTAGAAGGAAGCAGTATAGTGTGGCTCTCAGTACAGCTGAAGTGGAATATATAGATGCTTGCTCTGCTAGTTGTGAAGCGTTATGGCTTCGGAAGTTGTTATCAGGATTGTTTGACTTAGAGATGGACTCCACTGTGATCCTGTGTGACAACCAGAGTTGTATCAAGATTGCATAGAATCTAGTGTTCCATGATAATTCAAAGAACATAGAGATTCGATATTTGTATACACGGGATATGGTGCAGAAAGGAGCTATCAAGCTCGAGTGTGTGAGCACTAACGAACAAGTTGCTGATGTATTGACCAAACCTCTGTCCCGAGAAGAGTTTGAGTATTTTCGAGACAAGCTTGGTGTCGTTCAGAAGGACCCTCCTCGAAACGGGGAGTGATATGGTCGATGATAATATTTGGATACTGGTATCGATGAGGATACCTGTATCGATGATGAGATTGCCTATATTGACAGTAAGGTCAATGATGAGGATACCTATGTTGATATGGATACATGTATCGATGATGAGGATACTTGTGTCAATGATGTGGATATTGTATTGATTAGGATACTGTATCATTGATGTGGATATCGTATTGATGAGGATACTGTATCGATGAGGATACTGTATCGATGATGTGGATACTGTATTGATGTGGATACTTGTATCGATGATGAGGTTACCTGTTCCAATGATGAGGTCGATGATGAGGTTGTTGGTTATGAGGATGAGGTCGATGCATGGACCTTAGACTTTTTCTAAGTGGACGAGGAGGGATTGTATCATCCCTGGACTTAGGTCACTGAACAGATCCGTAGACTCTTGTCTTCGAGAAATATGTTGGTGAATGATGTAATGTGCACTTCTGTATTGCTCAACATAACAGTAGGTGATCATTCACAAAACCTGTAATGATGTAATGTTCACTCCTGGGTTAGCAAGTGATCATTCACAGGTTGTAAATCCGAGATATGATCTAGGTCACACCCCAGTTGAAATATTACTGGCTCTATGGTTGACTGGAATGATGTAATGTTTGCTCATGGACTACTCAGTGTAGCAGCAGGTGATCATTCACAAGTCCTGTAATGATGTAATGTTCACTCCTGGACTGCAGCAGGTGATCATTCACAGGTGATAAAATCTTAGATTTAATCTAGGTCACATCCAGTATGAAAAAGGACTGGCACTGTGGTCGGGATTGCATCATCCCTGAACGCTTGATTCAAAATGTACGTTAGTTACACGATGAACCACTAGTTCAAAATGTACGTGATGGGGATTGCATCATCCCCAGACTTCGGTCCCTGAATCGATCCATAGACATCTGTCTACGAGAAGTGGTCCCTAGTGGACAAGAGGGGATTGTATCATCCCCAGACTTTGGTCCCTGAATCGATCCATAGACAGATGTCTCCAAGAAGTGGTCCCTAATGGACAAGAGGGGATTGTATCCTCCCCGGACTTCGGTCCCTGAATTGATCCATAGACATATGTCTTTGAGAAGTGCTCCCTAGTGGACGAGAGGGGATTGCATCATCCCCAGACTTTGGTCCCTGAATTGATCTGTAGAAATATGTCTCTGAGAAGTGGTCCCTAGTGGACAAGAGGGGATTGTATCATCCCCGGACTTTGGTCCCTGAATTGATCCGTAGACATATGTCTTTGAAAAAGGATCCTTAGAATCTGTCTAAGTTGATGAGTGGACTGCATCATCCCTAGACATGTTAACGTGTCATAAATGGATCATGTGTATTGCAGGGTATGCTACTATGATATTGTTGATTGTGATGATCTAGATGACGATGTTGTTCATCGTGATGATCTAGATGACAATGTTGTTGATCGTGATGATCTAGATGACGATGCTATTGATCGTGATGATCTAGATGACGATGATGTTGATCGTGATGATATAGATGACGATGCTGTTGATCGTGATGATCTAGATGACGATTCTGTTGCTCGTGATGATCTAGATGACGATGTTGTTGATCATGATGATCTAGATGACGATGCTATTGATCATGATGATCTAGATGACGATGCTGTTGATCATGATGATCTAGATGACAATGTTGTTGATCGTGATGAGCTAGATGACGATGTTGTTGATCATGATGATCTAGATGATGATGTTGTTGATCATGGGATGACGATGTTGCTGATCGTGAGGATCCAGATGTTGATGTGTATGTTGCTGTAGTTGTTCAAGTGTTGCAGAAGATGAAGATTCATTACTGAAGATGTTGATGTTCCAGTATTGAAGATGTTCCAGTAACTACTTGAGCAGTTACTGATGATGTATAAAGAAAGCTTCCAATGATTTATAGAAGTATCATGTATCATGTAGTTGATGACTCTTTGCTCCTACAGATGTTGTTATAATATCCTTCTCGTTAAGGGGGGGTGCTGAAATATTGTAACTTCTAAGAATATTATATTTGTACTTTACTATTCTGGAGATGTTTCATTCCTCCGTGAAGACCTTATTGTATATCCGTAGATGTGTATTCCTCCGTCAGAATGTGGTAACTTGGGTTATTAGACTTCCCTAGTGGGTTCGGCCCAGAGTGAGTTGTAATGGGGTGTTTAACCTAGTGGTTAAAGTCGGGGCCGACCTAGTTAGTGTAAAATTCAAGTCGGAGTTGTGTATAAATAGAGGAGGTGTGTTCCTCATTCAACACACATTCACTCACTTATGATTGGTGCATAGGTGAGAGAGAGATCTGCTATGTAGGAGAAGGAGCTCATGGTTGTGGGTTACATCTTTGTATTTTTTGGTCATCTATATTGAGGAAACTTTGTTAGGTTTTCTACCCCATGAGGGTTTCCAAGAATAAATCTGTGTCTCTTGTGTTTATGTTGTGCTTGTTGTTCTTTTAGTGATCTTGTATATGCTATTGTTGTGAAATGGAATGTAATGTTGATATTTTCTGTCTTAGCATATTGAATCTTAACAATCAGGGAGGTCGTCATGGAGCAGGATGTGTCACCCAAGGATGGGTAACATTTTTAGGTCCAGGGGAGATGATGATCTCATGATATAGGTACTCTATAGACCATTTTCATGCCACACATGAGTAAGAAAGGATAAGGAAAACACTTCTTTTTGTAGGGGAGAATGCATTTGTTTGAGTATTTAATAAAGTAGTTTAGTGATTATCTTTTCTTATGCTTTAAGCATTTTATGTGCTAATCATATGAATTCATGTGTGTGTGAGCAGGGCACAGGTGACCTGAAAAAGTAACAAGTAATTAAGCTCAAGACTAAAGATCATGAGTGACTTAGCGATCCATTTTCTCCTGATTTTTAGAAAGGAATCTGGTTAAGAAGGATCATTGTTTACAATGTATAGCTAGGTTGGAAATAAGAATAAATAGGGACCTCTTGAATAGCAGGGGACTTGGGGACATTTTCGAGAAACAATCTTCAACATATATATGTATTTGAGACAGTTATGTTTTAAGTTTTCCTAAAACACAAATTTATGAATTGATAATGAGGATCAACGTTATATTAATTCTTTGAGTTCATAAGTTCTTTTCCTCCTAAAATAAGTGTTGGGGAGGGCCCCCTCAATATGCAGATCAGGAGTTTCATGTTTCATTACAGGTATTTCTCATGCATTGTACTTATTGTTTCTATCAGCATGATGCATGAAATTACTTTGGTATCTGTTTAGACATCAGATTTCGATTTCAGCGCAAAGGATTTTTCTCTATAGTTTGATAACACTACATCCGTAGTTCCGTAATGCACTGTCTGTAGTCCTGTGTGTGCCATCCACAGAGGCCTATTTTACAGCTGAAATCCAGTATTTTTATACCATTTCTAGATAACGAATCAGATCTATGATTTCACATGTACTTTCTTTATTTAAGTTTGATCACATAGAGTTTTAATGTTTCAGCATTTGATTGGAATAGAACATGGTTTAATCGCTTTCAGTATTTGATTTACTAGACAAAGTTTAATTATTTCCAACATTGAAATTCCTAGAATAGATTTACCAAGTTTCAACATTGAGATTCCTAGAATAGATTTACCAGTTTTCAACATTCAATTCCTAGAATAAATTTATCAGTTTTCAGCATTGGATTAATAGAATAGATTTGTCAGTTTTCAGCATTTTCAATTAATGGATTTACATACTTTCATATTTCCTGCTTCTTAGTTTTTCTGGAACAATACTTCTTATTCCCTTAGAGCATTCTTTAGGATACATTGAATATTCACAATGTCAAAGATCACCCTATAATGCACATATAGTTCCTATCATCTCTTAAGTTTGTATGCTCCCTGGTTGATAATTAAAGTATACTTCTGATTTAGCTACCCTAATTAGGTACCCATTTATGGGGGCCACCACCCACTGTACAACAACAACAATAGTACAATCAGCAATAAACTCACGACAATCAACATTATAAGCAGTCGTAGCTCCACTATATCCAACCATAGTATCATCCTATGCAATATAACCAACAACCATATGGCTAGTCGCAAGGAGGATTCAGAGGATGATTCCGTGAAGGTCAAGATGGAGACGTTGGTCAGGGAGGATATTTTGGATGAGGTCGAGGGCCAGTCGTATGCTATAATTGTGGTCGAGTTAGACATTATCAAAGGGATTTTCTGAACTCGACTCTGAAGTCTACTTATTGCAGTGTAGCGGACCACAATGTCGAGGAATGTCCCCAGTTGATTGCGAAATGGAAAACTAAAACTCCACCCCAACCTCAACTGAATCCGAATCAGAATCAAAATCCAACTCCAAACGTATAGAATATCTCAATGGAGCTAAGAATTTGACTTGTGAATGTCGCAGTAGTGAAAAGAGGAAGACAGGGGAAGACAGGCCACAGCCTACTACATCGACAAGAGGATGGACGACATGTTTGAACAGTAAATCAACTGCACAGGAAGAAGACAGGGAGAGAAATGAGGATGAATGTGCATATTTTTGCATTCCATGTCAACTCTATTTTTCTGTACTTGGGATCAGATGTAAATATCTTGTCAAAACAGACATGGGAGACAATAAGAAAACCACAACTGGAATGGTCCCCTGTACATATCCGACTAGCAAATCAAAGCAAGGTCACACCCATCGGTCGATTATGTCCCATCGGTCGATTATGTCACATCCCAGTCGAAATAGAGGGATTGAAGACCTACGCAGATTTTGATGTTATAGAAATAGTTGATAACACAAGCCCCTATCTGGTGTCGTTAGGGATAGACCAGGAAATGGAAAATCAAGCTGTGATCAACTTTAAGAAATGAACAATGTCGTTTGAGAACCATGACATGAGAGTCTTTGCCCCACTTGATCCATCAGAAGGGAGGAGGTATGTTGAGCCAATGGGGGATGAATTCACAGAAGGATGGGACAATGTTTACAACATCTCGGAGGACTACATCAATCCCACTGCCGATGGATAATTGGGGTGGAGAAGCGTTAGCTCAGCATCATCAGACTCCGATGAAGCACTTGTGAATTGGCAGAATCAACTACACGAAGTATCATTCAGGAGGTGTGCATGAATCACACAGTCACTGAGATGGGTGGTGAAAGAAGTATGTGAACTGCCATTATGCTATTGAATTATTGTAACTTCAAAGAATATTATATTTGTACTTTATTATTCCATAGATGTTTCATTCCTCCATGAAGATCTTATTGTATATCCAGAGATGTTTATTCCTCCGTTGGAATGTGGTAACTTGGGTTATTAGACTTCCCTAGTGGGGGTCGGCCTTGTATTTGTTATGTGGGTAAAAGGGTTGTTAGACCACCCTAGTGGGATCAACCCAGTCAGTTGTAGTGGGGTGTTTAACCCAGTGGTAAAGTTGGGGCCGACCTAGTTAATATAAAGTACAAGTCGGAGATGTGTATAAATAGAGGAGGTGTGTTCCTCATTATACACACACATCCCTCACTCGAAATGTAGTGCACTTGTGAGAGAGAGGTCTTCTATGGAGGAGGAAGAGATCATGTATTTGGTTTGCATCTTTGTATATTGCTGGTCATCTATATTGAGGAAGCTTTGCTGGGTTTTCTACCCCATGAGGGTTTCCCAGGATAAATCTGTGTCTCTTTTATTTATGCTATGCTTGTTGTTTCTTCAGTGATCCTGTATATGCTATTGTTGTGAAATGAAATGAAATGTTGATATTTTCTATCTTAGAATATTGAATCTTAACATGGTATCAGAGCTAACCTGAAGGAAGGCAATATATGGCACTTACGACACTTGCTTCACTTGCAACAATTTGAAGGTTAGGGTTTTCTATAAAAAAAATAGTCATCATGGAACTTTCACTATAAATACATTTTGGTGAAGGTTCAGGATCTAAAACCTTTACAGGTCGTAGATAACATCCCCAGGTACCTTGTGTCCAAAGGACACCCTCAGATGCATTGTACTTTGTGAGTTATGATTGGTACAAGTTAGGGTTTCTGCCTCTTCCAGATCTCAGTCAAAACCAAGTGACCTAGGAAAAAAGGTCATAACTTGGGCTAGGAATATCCAAATGAAATTTAGTAAAAAGTGACAGGTAGTACACAGACTTTACAATATTAGGAAAAATTTTCAGTGGCTGAAGTTGAACCAGTGACACGTGGCACGTCGTACAAGCTCGCTCTCCTGTTTTATCCCATAAACAGGTCATGTTGCGACACTTGGCCTAACTCTCTTGCAGAAAATACAATTGAGTTCAGACCTGTCAGGATGGAAAGATGACAGGTCAGGCTGCCACATCAAAAAATTTTAGACCCTGTGGATCAAAAAATTTGGAGTTACAGCAGAAACAATCAGGTACATATTTCTGTCAAAACATAATTATTTTTGGAGCACCTCCATTCATGGCTTCAAGAATTTAGGGTTTCGGAGAAAGTTAGAATTTTTGGAATCGGAGTCCACAGATGAATGCTACTCAGGAAAATGGAAATTTAGAGACCAAGATCGAATTTTTTTGGTTGGGTAGAAGACCGAGCTTGATAAAACCCTAGTTCGGGATTTTGATCGGAAAGATGGAAAATTAGGGCTTCAACAAAAGTTGGAATTTTTTAAGTCTGTGGCCATGGCTGGAAACTCCTCAAAAAAAAAGAGTTTAGAGCCTTGGATCGAACCTTTTGATTGGGTAGAAGGGTGGGATTCATCAAACCCTAGTTCGGGATCCTGTCCAGAAGATCTAGAAGTTTCGAAGGCAATTTTGAGGGGTCAAATTTTGGAGATTTCAAAATTGAAGTATGCTAGTTTGATCAACTCAACAAGACACATCCTTCCATACATTTAGAAGTGTGAAATTCAAAGCTTGAATTTTTTAGGGTTTCTTTGAAAAAACCTAATCGAGCTCCAGATCCAGTTTCATGGGGAGATGAGGCTAAGGCCTTACATAAGAAGATTACAAGAAATCTCGACAGGTATGACTTAAGGAGATACAGGTATGTCTTGAAATCTGATTCTGATTAAGTTCATAATATGTTTATATTATTTAGATTAGTACAATCTTGATTAATGTTATAATTGTATTGTTACCCTAGTAAAAGTGTGAATGCATGATAGAAGACATTCATTGATTACGGCTATATGATTGTACTAATGCACTATGGTGTTGTATGAGGTTGATGTTGTCTGCTAACAAGATACAGGTACATCACGAAAGATAAATCAAGTTCCATGACCATGATGACATGAAGACAAAGACTCATCCATAATATTTGATCACATAGAAGGTCTACTTACGAGGTATGTATGACTTTGTTCTATTATGCTTAACCTATGAGATATGCAGATCCTAGCACAGGATCTCTAAATCATTGAAGAGAACAAAGAAGATATTGTTTAAGTATACTAATCCAGGTATGTTTTCCTACATCAAGTTAGAATCTTACTGTTATAGGTCAAACTTGCACCTCTCCATCCGTGATCACCCTGAGCTGTTGATCACACAAAAGGACAACTTGAATAGAGGATCATGTTGACCTTGGATGATACTTTAACTCACTCCATTTCCTGACATTACTGGAAAACCCCAAAAAATATCATTTTGAGATATGAGCGCTACTCTACTCAAAGAGACTAGCACCCATACGCTACTCCAGTGTATCATAGTAGCACCCATATCCAAGTATACGCTACTCCTTCTCAGTATAGTAGCGCTCACCATTTAAAATCGAATGAGTGCTAGTTGTTAAACACTAATGTAGCGCCCTATACGCTACTCTATTGAACAAGAGTCGCGTACATATTAAAAGATGATTAAAAAATAAATTAATTCCTCGAGGAGGATTAGTTGCTGGTAGTTGCCTAACTCCCCCAACTTCCTCCATAACTATACATCGACCTAAACTACTTTTTTAATCCTATAAATACAAAGAAGGTTAAAGGAGAAGGGTTAGATGGAGAAGATAGAGAACCTAGATGGTGAGATTAATTAATGGAGAAACTTTAAGACATTGGAGAAGTTGATGCTGAAGATATTCAAGCCAGAGAAGAGCCAGAGCCTAGAATCAAGTTACAGAAGCCTGCTACATTATCAGGTATACTTGTACACTGGTTTACTTTTGACAAATAAAGGTGGAAGTGTCTTTCTTGTTCCAGTTTAAATGTGTTATGAAATGGCATCTTAATTTGGATCTGTTTTGGTCAATTCTGAATGTTAAACATTGTTTTTGTTTCTTTCAAGCTTTATATATTGCCCAAAATGTTTTGAGAAAGGTATTGTTATTGCAGGTTTACTGGAAGAGAAGTGGATTTGGAATTTGAGCACAAGATCAAGTCAAGGCTAGGATCAAACTTCGATTGAAAGGTGTGTTTCCAAGATTCACAATTGATTTCTTTTTTGTAAATGTCTCTGTAATAGCATCAATACACTTACCTGTCACCCCAACCAAGTTGATAGCATTAGTTTCCTTGCTATAGGGTAGAATTGCCCACCAACAGACTAGCGACTCCGCTGGGGACAGTTGAGTTTTGGCTTTAGGAAACCTTGTTCTTGGGTGTCTTTCCAGTTTGTTTTGACTTCTTTGATGTGTTGAGAAACTTTATAGGTATCCCTTGCCTGTTACTTGCCTGTTTTCATCAGTTTTTGGTACCTTCCAAAGTCAGTTTTTTAAACCTTTGAGATATGAGCGTTACTCTGCTATATATACAGTAGCGCCCATATGCTATTGTCCTATATATACAGTAGCGCCCATCTCTGTAAGGGCGCGAGTTTCCCTACTACACAGTAGGGTACACTTTCTGGAGCATTCTATTTTTGGTTTGCTTGTTTTTTAGCCTTTTGGTGATTTGCTGACTTTGCTGTAGGATCTCTTTGACTGTTGCGTGAGGTTTTTAACTTTTGTTTGAGTCATAGAACCTGTCCTTGAAGTCTTTTTCCATCTTTTGAACCACTTGTTGACCTTTGGGACTTTTGGACTTTTTATTGACTTTTGGAAGACTAGGTGGTGTTTAGTGACGAGCACGTTCACTTTTTTAGACCCTTACTGCATGTTGCCAGTTTGCAAACCTGCATACTCTTGTATCCGCTATTTGTGGCGACGTTTGTCTACTTTTTACTCATCCTACTCTTTGTTTTAGGGTTTGGTCCGTTTTAAAGCTTATAGGGTGTCTTCCGTTTTGGTACATTTCCATTCTCCCTAGACTTATTGTCTTTTTCTGGTTGCAAGTGCGTTTGAGCAGCTGTAGGATGAGTCATTTCTCAGTTTCTTTGTGTTAGTAGGGCAGCTTGCTTGTCTACTTTTACTTGGCATAGTGGTTTTGGTAGGGCTATATACTTTAGGTTAGTCCTTTTGTGTCTTTCTCCTTTGTTTTCTCCCGCTTTGTTTCCAAGCTTAGAGGTTTTTTCTTTGTAAAAAACCTGTAGACCAAGTCTTTTTCGAGCTAGGGTTTTGACAGCTATAAGCCTAAGAAATTTTTAGCCATACTTACACACATTGCACATACAGTTTTATTTTGCTTTCCATTTTTATATAGTTCTTTTTGGTTTATTGAAAAAGCAAAAAAAAATTGGTATTTTAAGTTTAAATAGAACTTGTTTTTGTTGTTACAGGATAACTTAGGATATTTTGTACAATTTCAAAAAAGAAAACAAATTTTTTTCTTTAAGTAGGTTTGCTTAGATTTTCAGTTTTGGAAAGAAGTAAACGAAAAAATGAAAAGAGCTTTGTTGTAGAAAGTTTGGATTTTATTTGCACTTTTGTTTTCTTGTTATAACCACTCTCACACACCCACTACCTTTTTTGAGTAATAACAACCCTAAAATTTACTAATAAAATGAAATAGAAACATTTTTCTTTTTAGGGTACACTACACCAACTAGTTTTGGTTAGGATCTTGGGTTTAAAACACCTTAAACCACCCAAGATCACACATTGCGCAAAAATCGTAGTAAGACTATCATAGGCAAACCCACCTCACTCAAAACTTTCCTGGGATCTATGCAGTAGGTCATTGCAAGATCAGTTTGTGGGAATACCTCTCCTACTTTCTGTTCGAGCATACGCTAGGATCGGATTGCATATTGGGGACTCTTTCGAATTTCGGGCTTAGCTACCCTGCCCATGCTTTCTGATTCGACCGGTGACTGTTCCCCCAGGAGTTTTCGATGTTGTGGTATCCTTAGTATCAGACTCTAGGTTCATACACAGGTGACAGCGGAGGGTATATCTGCTGTACCTAAGATAGACGTGGGAGGAAACCCCTTGCAGGTCTTTGGGAGGGTGGTTGGGTGATTCCAGCGCTTGCACCCTTAGTCATTGTAATGTGGACCCCGGGTAACTGTCTTTCTTCCTTCGTTGATCTGTTCTGGGCCCTCATCATCCTAGACTCTTCTCTGGAAGGCATCTTTGTTTGCCTGGTTTGTATACTTAGGATCTTTTTAGTTGGAGTGATGTTTTCCCCCTGGTTGTAGTGGCCACTAGGTTCTAGTCTGTTATTTTATATTTATAATCACGGAGAATCAAGAACTCCGTAGATCGAGAAGGCTTCAAAACCTTCCACCAGTTAGAATAGAACCTTTACAGCTAGCTAGACGACAGCGGGTAAACCCCGGTATTTCTTCAGAAAGTACTCCTGAAATAGAATTACCTGAAGAAATTCGTGTAACAGAAAACCTTGAAATTAAGGTTCCTGAGGAACCACTACCAGATACCACAGATCAGCAACATTTTAGTACAGTTGAGGTGGAAGATCTTACTTCCGTGGAGTATAGCACTCCTTTCAATCCTCCTTTAACCAATACTAGAATTCTGCTTCTGTCACCTGTTGGTTTCCAGCAGCCCCATTTCAGTGTAGATAATTTCTTTCCCAGACATCTGATGTCTAACTTAGGAGGTGAACAGGGGGTTCCCCAAACTCCCACTTTAGGTATGAACACCAACACAGTAAATCCTTCTTTTACTGCTACACCAAGTCAGGCACAAACCTCAGTGTCTACCCCATCTTTCAGTTTCAACACTAGTACATTAGGTATGCCTAGTTCGACAACGATGGCATCTATTCCTATACCTACTGTTGGACCTAGCAGTATGGCCAACTGTGCAACACCTCTTGCTTCTCAACCATTATATCAGATTCCTAGTACTTGGGTTTCCACACCTGTGGTAGGACCAAGTGCTTCTGCAAACATGCCAGTCATGGGTACCATGATTGCACCGTCCACATCAGCTTCTACTGGTTTCAACACCCTTGCAGGACCAAACATGAATCAATCTAGCATGCCTGGAGGTAATGTCCCTTTTTCCTTATTCTCAGGAGGAGGGGGCAATATCTTTAGCCAGCAATATGGCAGGGCTAACACCCAGCCACAGTGGACGAATCCACAAAGCACTAATCCACTTTCGTATGGGTGGGGAAATTTGAATAACTCTTTCGTACAACAACAGATGGCACGGGGCAACCCTTACCAACAAATAGCTGGGGGAAACCCCTACCAACAATTAACTGGGGGCAACCCCTATCAACAGATGGTAGTTGGAAACTCCTATCAGCACATGGCCGGGGGCAACCCTTATCACCAGATGGCTGGGGGAAACCCCTACCAACAATTCATGCGTCAAATGATCGGTGGTTCCCCTTATCAAGTACCATCTTACCGGCCTCGTCTACCATTTCTGGCAACCTTAAATTTGCCAGATCTTTCTAAACTGACAAATGATCCTGTGTGTCATAATGCCACATGGCCATCAGTTCCCACCAAATTACCTTCGGACATTCCAAAGTTCGAAGGAAAAATAGGTGAATACCCTGGTGACCATGTCACTGCATTCCACTTATGGTGTTCTTCCAATTCATTAAACGAGGATTCCATCAGATTGAGATTGTTCCAAAGGACCTTAACTGGTCCTGCAGCCAAATGGTACATTGAGCTACCTGTGGCTACTTTCTCTAGTTTTGGAGATCTAGCAACTGTCTTTTTGAATCACTTCCAGCTTCCTGTTCGGTATGATGCCGGAACAGAACTTTTGTCTACTTTTAGACAAAACAAAGCCACTCACTTATCTAACCACATTCAGGAGTGGCGAAGACGGAAGAGGCTTATTAAGGCCAACATTCCTCCAGAGTTCCTGCTTGAGTGGTACTTGAAATCACTCCTTCCTTATATTTCTAAGGAAGTAGCTACATCTAGAGTATCCAATGAAGAAGAATCCATCTTAAGGACTCAACAGTTAGACCTTGTGTATGCACAATCTGGGTTACTGTACAAGATTATACCTGACGCACCGAGATCGAACACAGATCTGAGTAGACCCAAACCTGGACCACATGCTGACGGCATAGTGGGTTCAGTTGACTCTGCAGCCTTCGAATCACTGACCTAGCAGGTTCATTCCCTATCAGTCAAACAATCGACTGCAGATATTTCTTCCATCACAACCTCTCCTTCTACTTCTGAGTCTGTTAACCAGGTTCAGAACAATCAAAAGGGCCCTCGGCAGCCCAATAACAAAAAGAAGGGCAAGAAAGGAGAGGGGAACCAACAAAATCCCAAAAGAGACAATGCCGAAGAGGGTAACAAAGAAGAAAAAAAGGTTAAGTTCCCTTGTAAACTTTGCAAGCAGAACCACCTTACTCATCAATGCCCTCTACTTGAAGAAGCCCAGAAGCTCTCAAGAGATAAGAAGCCTTCCATCCTAAAAGATCCATTTCCTAAAGGGCAGGGCTCAACTTCTGGCACCTCCAAAACTGGGGGCACTTCGCACTCTACAGTTGATCAAACATTTATAAACATGGTTAATTCAGATGCACTTTTGCAAACTAGAGCCAAGAACTATACCCCGGAAATGCAGAAAAAGGATAACGAGATTCCAGAATCCTCCACTCCACTCCACATACCTATGGACCCAATGCCTAAGATTCTGAAAGGTGTCTTGAAGAGGGCATCGCACAATCCCAACACACAGGCTGCTTCTAACTACAATGTGGTTGAAGATTTAGCCCAGACCCCTTGTGCCATGTCTACGTTAGAAGTCTTGCAGAGTTGTCCTTTACAACGAAATGCACTTCTGGCAGCTATTGGGAGTATGGAATCCTCCAACATGTCTGCGCGATTTGATATGACTGATGTCAAATACCGGTTTCCCTATCACATTTCCCTACAGATTGAGGTCGTTCATGGTCCAATGACCATCAGACGAGCTGTAGTTGATGAGGGAGCGTCGACTTGCGTAATGTCTATTTCCTGTTGGAAAGCTTTAGGGTCTCCTGAGTTAGCCCCTTCTAACACACTGCTTACTGCATTTGATAGTACAACTTTCCGTCCACATGGAGTTTTACCATCATTTGATGTCACTTTGGCCGGTAAGACAGTTGCTGTTGAAGTAGAAGTTCTGGACGCTCCGCTTGATTACAATATGTTATTAGGCAGGAGTTGGACATATGCCATGCGAGCTATTGCATCAGCAGTTTTTCGAGTGGTCATGTTCCCATTTGAAGGTAAGATCGTTACTGTCAATCAACTTTTTTTCACTCAGAGAAACCACCAGACTTCTTTGGAAACCACAGTTCCTTTGATTGATCAAACCACCCAGGTTGGCAAGAGTTTAGGAGTAGGACTTTACGGGTCACTAATTGGCACTTTTGACCTACGGGCTCCTACCTTATTCATTGGGACTAAGGGATGTTCATCATCTGAAACTTCCATGGTTAATTTAACAACTGATTCTGAGTTTCCCTCAATTAATACAAACCCCTCCGAGTCCATCCCTGTTGTAGAAGTTACCCACTTCGATTCTCATCAAACTACAACAGGACATATATCGACTCCATTGGTGTCTGTCGAGTCAAACATAGATTGTGCCACTACTCAGACACCAGACCCAATCCATTCTCCCAACAGTTCAGAAATTAGTTTACCTGCTGATGAGGAAATGTTAGAAGCTTTGACTGACCCGGACCATCCTCGTGAACATATAGATCATGCGTCTTTCTTGTTTCCTTTTCTTAACTTGTTAGAGAGAGGTGAATTTTGTTCACCACCCGATGAAAATACTGACTTCACTTCTTCACAAGTTGCTATTGTTGAAACAAATAGATTACATACCTTGCTGGTGAACATTTTCACTGGGGTCAACGGAAACATTTTCTTTGAAATGGGATGTTATCTCGATGAGATCATTCCATATACTAATCTTTTCCGTGATTTTCATAACACCTTTTCCCGGCCTCACGAGGAGGATCCAGGCATTGACCCTACCTGAAGAAGTATTATGCTTAAGTTGAAATAATTTTTCTTGTAACATAGCTGTATTTTTTTGTAAAGCTGGTTTTGTTATGCTCGTTAGGTAATCTTATGTGTGTTTCTCATTTCGTGTACCAGATGTCAACCGAACATTTCTTAGGATTTGCTGATGGTGCCAGTCGTCACACGTGTCAATTGGCTTCAGCAGCTTGGGTCATTTATTCACCCGCTGACCAACTTGTCTCTTCGGGGGGGGGGGTTGATTGGGTCCTACCATGAATAATGTGGCTGAATACAGTGCAGTTATAGAACTTCTCCGAGATGCTCTCAGTCATGGCATTTCAAATTTGGAGGTAAGGATTGACTCACAATTAATTGTTTTTCAGTTAACAGGTGTCTATCAGATTAGAGATCCAAGATTGCTACGTCAGTTTCTACGAGTTAGACTATTGGAAAGACATTTTGATTCTATCATATATGAACACATTCCAAGAAGTTTAAACACTTTAGCTGATTCATTAGCAAACTATGTGTTAGACTGGCATTTGCACCACACAATTTCATAAACAACATTGCACACATAAAATTTCAAACACATACACATGTAAATAACCGATACTGTATATAGCCGATACTGTATCAAATAACAAGTATCTGATCCATACGGCATGCAGGAACTTCGTGAGTCAACCGACTCACTTTTCTCTCCAGGGTCCCCAACATAGAATCAGCTGCAGCAATATCAACGGGCCTCACGAAGATAGTAGGATGTCCCTCAGGTCGAACAGGCCCAACATCTGCATATGACACTTGATTAGAACTCCAAAACTCATTCATAAAAATCAAATACTGGAAAAAGTTTGAAAAAATTAAATAAACCTCAAACTGTAAACATACCAATATCTCCCCAGGCTCCACCTGGAGGAAACACCAACTCTGGATCATGACAGAAATCCAATCCAGCATAGGGAAACTGCTCGAAAGCAGGTACTTGTCTCTCCCACCACCCCCAGAAATCATCAGTATGGTAACAGTAGTGACTTTCCCCACCACCCTGGCGGAGGAATATATCACCCCACCGACCTAGTCTGGGCTCACGGGGGTTAACCTGAGGAAGAGGCTTTCCCAAACTGATAGCGGGTATCCTCTCAAAGAAGAAGGTACACAAAATGCTACCATACCCAAAATTCTTCATTGTGCCGGATTTGCAACCTGTCAATTGAGATTTCATGTTCGCCAGTAAGCTAGTACACCAATCATAAACATGACCGTGTAAGCATTGTACACCAACAAACATAGAATGCCTGGAAGCTAAGTGTTGTGATGCACTACCCGCCACTCAGTTGATCATGCTCACAATCACTTTCAACGGGAGGCCTTCAATAGTTGTAATCAGGACTTGGCTCCCCGATTTCTCAGCACCGGCAACACAATATGTATTTACGTACTCTTGCACCGATCTCACAGCTGTTCGAGAAGACCCTTTCAGATTGATTATATCTCCTCTCCATGAGAGGCCAGTAATGAAATATATGTCCTCAACGGTAAGCTCAAGAGTTTTCCCGTGGATGACGAAGGTATTGGTATCTACATCCCAATACTGAATAAGTCTTCGGAATAGCTTGTTTAGAGCCCTCATGTTTACAGTTCGGTAAAATTTCAACAAACCGCATCTACGGAGAGCGTGGAGGGTGGCCAAATCTTCCATAGCCAACTTATCCATATCCTCATGCTCTCTTTCCCTCCATTGAAGGACCATCCTGCATCAAAAATTGCAAAATTTTTGAGTCTCGGCGCTTGTATGTAAGTTTTCAAAAGTGCACGCTACTGTGTACACTACACAGTAGCGTATGGGCGCTACTCTGTTTGAGCACAGTAGCACCCATCGCATTTACACGCTACTGTTATGGTTATACAGTAGCGCCCGCGCAGCAACGCTTGTGAGCATCATGTTGCAAGCCATTTTTTGCTCAAAAATTGAAAAATAAACCATGAAAATGCAAGATAGGTGGATTTCAACTTACTTGGTGGAGGAAGTTTGATGTTTGGATGCTCGGTTCGATCACAATGGAGATTTGAAATTTGCCAAAGGTTGCCCCAATCTTTGCCCTACAACACAAATTGAAAATTGATTTTTTTTAAAATGAAATTATATATAAATTGGATTTTGATTTTTACCCATAATTGTTAACTTTCTATAGTTTCAAAATTTTCAAAAACCCTAATTAATCAATTGAAACACCCAATACGGTATAAAACTAATCCAAGCTCAATTTTCATTTAATTTTTGTTGGATTCATCTCCTAAGTTCAAAAATTCTTGATGATACACCTTGTCAACTATTTAAATATTTCAAATTCATATATCATTTGAGACCTTGTCAACTAATCTTTTGTTGAAGACCTAGATTTGGCAGAGTATGAAGATATGATCCTAGAAGCTGACCTTTAAGTCATTTTAAGCTCTTGTTTGGACTATTTAAACCTAAACAAGATTGCCGAGCAAGCTTGTCCTCTTCGAGCTGGTTAAAGTAATCGAAGGCTCATCCACTCAGGTATAGAATTACCCCTTTTCCGAGCCCAAGTGGATTAACTACGGAAAAGGTATACTCTAGGTATACTCCTGTATGCGCTAGAAGAGTTCTCCTTTCATTGTTTTATACTTTTTCGGGGGAGGGGACTAATTGTATGAAAAAAGACCTTTTGGAGCCTCTCTTTAGGGTTTTCAGGCTCTCTAAATATGAAAATACCAAGCGAGCATCCACCTACTCGGGCTCGATGTGAAATCCACAAGAGGGTAAGTAGAGGACTGTTTAAGTTTTTCAACTCTATAAACAAGAAAACACCACCGAGCACAAACCAATCCGGGCTCGATATAAAATCCACGGATAGGTGAAAAGAGGATTGTTTAAGTTTTTCAGACTCTATAAACAGGAAAACACCGGCGAGCATTAATTTTCTTGGGCTCAATACTAAAATCCACAAGCAGATATATGGAGTTATTGTTTAAGTTTTTCAGACTCCTTAAAATTGAAAACACCGGCGAGCAAGAACAGATCTCGGCTCGATATTAAAATCCAGAGATCAGTAAATATAGAGTAATCTTCTATCTATTCTTCGAACTCTATAAATAATGAAGAAGGTCCTGAGTCTCGCTCCCATGGGCTCGTTAAATTGTTTACATGGTTGGATCTATTGAGTTTTCATTCTTTCTTGGACTCATTAAAATAACAAGAAGGGTATTCTTTTATCTAAAAAGAATAAGGAACGGGAAAGACATATCATATCTTCATTGTCAAAGGTAGTTCAGTCAAGTTCTATCCTTGAACACAATACCTACTTGAGTCTATCTTGTCGGTTGGGTTTAGTTTTTGGCCTCAGGGTGAGCCTTTCCTCCGAGTTATTTACTCCCCCGGTTGGTTATTCTTCCAACCATATGGAGGGTCTGCTAATGTCTCTTACATTTCAGACTTATTATTTGCCCCATTATGTCAGAAACTGCCTGAGTCACTTTGTGTCGTGCTCAATGTTCAAGGATATACCTTGTGTCGACCATTCTGCAGTTCACCTTGACCTCATGTGTCGGCCTTCCTAGTGTCAATCTTGTTACATATTATTCCATATCAGCTCTTACCAGTTGAGTGTTCCTCGAGTTGGATGATGGAGGATGCCTTAAGTCCTCCCTTCCAACGGACTTCTTCCCATCGACATCAACTCATTATTCTGGGATTGAAGTTTAGAGTTTCGGTTAGTACCTTGGAGATTGCAGTCACCAGTGGCAATTTTCCTCACTGTTGAATGATGAGAATACATCAATGTCTCTTCTTTGACAGGATTCCCAAGTGTTCGACTCCAAGTCCATCTATTCACATTTGTCTAATCGTACTTGGTACCTTGGACCCCATCATCATTATCGGTGGCAGTTCTCGCGTTTGTTAATGGTATACATCAATGACCGGTAATCAAACGATACCCCCCATGTTCGACTATCAGCTCATCTCTTCACATGGTTAGGGTTTGTACCTAGGGTTGTTTTGGGATGAAGACCTTGGGATATTGGATGACATTACCTCATTTTGTTATCACGCAAGTTGCGCAAGACTGAGCCTCACTTATATTCGGCTCTCCATGAGACATAGATCTAGTTTGTTGTTATGGCTATGATCTCTCAGTTTGACATGGATCCACGCTTGTATTCCAAGTGACCATGCTTTTATATACATCTCCTTTTTATGTATCGGAGATCATGTTGTATCACACTGCAAATCTATATGATGTCAACAATGTAATTGCTCGCTGACCTTGATCTTTGTTGCAGGTTTCTTGTGACTTGTTTTCTGCGGTTTTGTGCTCCTCCTCTGGCTTTGGATTATAATGTATTTTGGCCATCGTTTTCCCTCTGACCTCACACATTAGGGGGAATATGTTATAGGTCAAACTTGCACCTCTCCGTCCGTGATCACCCTGAGCTGCTGATCACACAAAAGGACAACTTGGATAGAGGAGCATGTTGACCTTGGATGATACTTTAACTCACTCCATTTCCTAACATTACTGGAAAACCCCAAAAAATACCATTTTGAGATATGAGCACTACTCTACTCAAAGAGACTAGCACCCATACGCTACTCCAATGTATCATATTAGCGCCCATATCCAAGTATACGCTACTCCTTCTCAGCATAGTAGCGCTCACCATTTAAAATTGAATGAGCGCTAGTTGTTAAACACTAATGTAGCGCCCTATACGCTACTCTATTGAACAAGAGTCGCGTACATATTAAAAGATGATTAAAAAATAAATTAATTCCTCGAGGAGGATTAGTTGTTGGTAGTTTCCTAACTCCCCCAACTTCCTCCATAACTATACATCGACCTAAACTACTTTTTTAATCCTATAAATACAAAGAAGGTTAAAGGAGAAGGGTTAGATGGAGAAGATAGAGAACCTAGATGGTGAGATTAATTAATGGAGAAACTTTAAGACATTGGAGAAGTTGATGCTGAAGATATTCAAGCCAGAGAAGAGCCAGAGCCTAGAATCAAGTTACAGAAGCCTGCTACATTATCAGGTATACTTGTACACTGGTTTACTTTTGACAAATAAAGGTGGAAGTGTCTTTCTTGTTCCAATTTAAATGTGTTATGAAATGGCATCTTAATTTGGATCTGTTTTGGTCAATTCTGAATGTTAAACATTGTTTTTGTTTCTTTCAAGCTTTATATATTGCCCAAAATGTTTTGAGAAAGGTATTGTTATTGCAGGTTTACTGGAAGAGAAGTGGATTTGGAAGTTGAGCACAAGATCAAGTCAGGTCTAGGATCAAACTTCGATTGAAAGGTGTGTTTCCAAGATTCACAATTTATTTCTTTTTTGTAAATGTCTTTGTAATAGCATCAATACACTTACCTGTCACCCCAACCAAGTTGATAGCATTAGTTTCCTTTCTATAGGGTATAATTTCCCGCCAACACTTACCTTGTGTTAGGATCCCTTATATAAGTATACTTGGTATGATTGGTTATGCTTATTCATAAAGTTAGAAATGTAAGTAATCAAGGGTTTATGCATATTATGCCTCTTATCTTGATTGATGATTTAACTAACTAGAAGAGTCCTATGATCAAATAAGAATATGCATGAGTAAAAGAAGACTTCCCTGAAACCTTGAATACTAATGTTTATTATTTATGATCATGACTATACATATTCAAGATTATTTAGAATTATAATAATATTGAGATTATACTAATGAATGTATGTTTGTGTATGAGATCATGAGGATCACACTAGTGCACACTTGAGCATGCACAGTGGTACAGAATGAATGTAAGTTCAAAAGTCATATAGAAGATCAAGCGGGAGGCAACCACACAAACATAAAAGATAAGTATTTGAGTTGTTATTTGAAATAGTAAATGATATTGCTTGTAATAGTTGTCTGCATATTTGTATTCCTAGAATATATCATGCTGAGTGTAAACATTCATATAACATTGAACAGTATACTACTAATATGCATATGATTGGTAAGTTGGACAAACATTCCATTGTTGCTTGTCTAGAATGAAACCTATTTGCTGACATTCTGAGAGCTGTGCACACTCTCGATAATATGTTCTGGTAGAGATGGAAGGCATCTAGATAGCCACTGTATGCATCCAGGATATGGAAAAGTGTTGTGCCAAAGTATTGGTCAAGAGAGTTGCATAACTATGTAAATGATATATGTATGCATAATAGGTTATCATGTCAACATGATTTCATGTTTATGAAGTATTACTAATCATGTACTTAATTTTGATTTGTAGGAAAGATCATGAAGAATGATGAACACCGAACAAGTGATGGATGTTCAACAAGAAGATTTACAAATCAAACAAAATATAGAAGGCTCGTGGATAGAAGATTCTCTTAGAAAGAGGAAGAGAATCATAACGAGATGTTTGATCTAGGTGGCTAGATAAGACTATTCTCTTAATGGTGTAATTAAAGAAGAAGTGTGAATCGGGTTTTGTATGGGTACCCAGGATCAATAGTCAATTGATGAGCTTATGATCACCATGGGTGATGTGGATCTCAACCTTTGCTACAAGGTTGAATATGGTTTCTATACACAGATGACATAGATGCAAGAAGGAACTCACCACAGAATTTGAATGATATTGAGGCTCATATCAGTAGACCCATCTGACGAGAGATGGCACAGATAGATGGCTGCAAAAATGAAAATGAAAGATCTCAGATTGATGCATTGCTTCCTAGGTCTTGAAATATGGCAAGGCTTAGAAGGAATCTTTCTCAACCAGGGAAAGTATGCCGAGAAATATTAAAAGGACTTGATGGCCACTCTCATGGATTCCAACTTGAAGCCGTTAGTGGATGACTCATCAGAGTTAGTGGATATAACTCTGTACAAACAAATTATTGGGTCATTGATGTATCTAATGAATATTAGGTCAGATATATGCTTTGCTGTGAACACCTTGAGTCAGTATCTAGTGGAAACTAGATGTGTTCACCTGATAGTTGCAAAGCATGTGATGAGGTACCTAAAGGATATGATAGACTTTGATCTATGTTATCTTGGAGATCATGACTTCAGATGGCTACATAGATGTTGATTGAGCAGAAAGTGTATCAGACAGGAAGAGCACATCAAGATGATGTTATTGTCTAGGATCAGCCATGATCTTGTGGTTTAGCAGGAAGCAGTCTAGTGTGGCTCTCAACACAAGCGGAATATATGGATTCTTGCTCTGCTAGTTGTGAAGAAGTATGGATTCAGGATTGTTTGACTTAGAGATAGACCCAACTGTGATCCTATGTGACAAATAGAGTTGTATCAAGATGGCAGAGAATCCAATGTTCCATGATAAGTCAAAGCACATAGAGATCTGACAAGATATGGTGCAGAAAGGAACTATAAAGTTCAAATTTGTAACAAGTTACTGATGTACTAACCAAACCTCTACCTCAAGTGAACAAGTTACCAATGTACTAACCAAACCTCTACCTCAAGTGAACAAGTTACCAATGTACTAACCAAACCTCTACCTCAAGTGAACAAGTTACCGATGTACTAACCAAACCTCTACCTCAAGTAAAGTTTGAGTATTTTTTCCAGGACAAGCTTGGTAGGACCCTCCTCGAAAGGGGGAGTGATGTGATCACCTATGATGAGATTGCCTGCATCAACAATGAGGTCGATGATGTGGATACCTATATTGGTGATGTCGACAGAGAGGTTGGTGGATGCTCCTTAGACAGGGTCTAAGTTGAAAAGGGGATTGCATCATCCTTGAACACATGTTCTAAAAGGATCCGTAGACATATGTCTTCGAGAATGAAGTCCTTAGTGGACAAGTGGGGATTGGATCATCCCTGGAATTCAGTCCTAAAGAGAGCCGTACACGTATGTCTTCGAGAATGAAGTCCTTGGTGGACATGTGGGGATTGGATCGTCCCCGGACTTCGGTCCCTTGAATTGAACCGTAGACATGATGTCTCTAAAAATGAAGTCCTTGGTGGACATGTGGGGATTGGATCGTCCCCGGACTTCAGTCCCTTGAATTGAACTGTAGACATGATGTCTCTGAAAATGAAGTCCTTGGTGGATAGGTGGGGATTGTATCTTCCCCGAACTTCGGTCCCAAAATTGATCCGTAGACAAATGTCTCCGAGAATGAAGTCCTTAGTGGATAGGATGGGGATTGGATCATCCCTGGACTTCAGTCCTAAAGTGAGCCATAGACAGATGTCTCCGAGAATGAATTCCTTAGTGGACAAGATGGGATTGGATCATCCCTGGACTTCAATCCTAAAGTGAGATGTAGACAGATGTCTCCGAGAATGAAGTCCCTAGTGGATAGGATAGGATTGGATCATCCCTGGACTTCAATCCTAAAGTGATCCATAGACAGATGTCTCTGAGAATGAAGTCCCTAGTGGACAGGATGGGCCTAAAGTGAGCCATAGACAGATGTCTCCAAGAATGAAGTCCCTAGTGGACATGATGGGATTGGATTGTCCCTGTATTTTTTGGTCCCTTGAATTGAGCCGTAGACAGAGGTCCCTAAGAATTGAATGATAGGACTAGATCGTCCCTAGACCTCAGTTCAAAAGGTACATGACAGGACTGGATCGTCCCTGGACCTCGATTCAAAATGTACGTGACAAATCCTAGAATTGATCTAGGTTACATCCAGCATGAAAAAGGGTTGGCTTTGTAGATGTGATACATCCAATGTGAAAAAGAGATGGCTCTATAGATGTGATACATCCAGCGTGAAAAAGGGTTGGCTCTATAGATGTGATACATCTAGCATGAAAAAGGGTTGGCTCTGTAGATGTGATACATCCAACATGAAAAAGGGTTGGCTTTGTAGATGTGATACATCCAGCATGAAAAAGGGATGGCTCTATAGATTTGATACATCCAACATGAAAAAGGGCTGAGTCTATAGATGATGAAGACCTGCAGGTGGCAGGCCTACATCCAGTATGAAAAAGGACTGGCTCTGTGGTGGTAAATCCTAGATCTGATCTAGGTCACATCTAGTATGAAAAAGGACTGGCACTATGGTCGGGATTGCATCATCCCTAGACATGGATTTGTCTTAAATGAATCATGAACTGCATCGTCCCTAGACATGGACTTGTCTTAAAGAGATAAGGATTGATCATCCTGGAACTTGATCTGGATTGTATCATCCATGGACCTATGTCCTAAAGAGAGCGGGATTGATCATCCTGTAATTGGATTGTGTGTTTTGCAGAGTATGCTACGATGATGATCCAGATGCTGTAGATCGAGATGATGATCTAGATGCTATAGATCGAGATGATGTGATGACGATGTTGATGATCATGTGATGACGATGTTGATGATCGTGTGATGACGATGCTGATGATCGTGTGATGATGACGCTGATGATCGTGTGATGACGATGCTAATGATCGTGAGGATTCAGATGTTGATGTTGTTGTAGATGTTTGAATGCTGTAGAAGATAAAGACTCAGTACTGAAGATGTTGATGTTCTAGTATTGAAGATGTTCCAGTAACTGGTTGAGTTACTGATGATGTTGAGAAAGCTTCCAATGATTTATAGATGTATCATGTATGATGTTGATGACTCCTTGCTCATGCAGATGCTGTTATAATATCCTTCTCGTTAAGGGGGAGTGTTGAATTATTGTAACTTCAAAGAATATTATATTTGTACTTTATTATTCTGGAGATGTTTCATTCCTCCATGAAGATCTTATTGTATATCCAGAGATGTTTATTCCTCCGTTGGAATGTGGTAACTTGGGTTATTAGACTTCCCTAGTGGGGGTCGGCCCTGTATGTGTTATGTGGGTCAAAGAGTTGTTAGACCACCCTAGTTGGGTCGGCCCAGTCAGTTGTAGTGGGCCATTTAACCCAATGGTAAAGTTGGGGCCGACCTAGTTAATATAAAGTACAAGTCGTAGATGTGTATAAATAGAGGAGGTGTGTTCCTCATTATACACACACTTCCCTCACTCGAAATGTAGTGCACTTGTGAGAGAGAGGTCTGCTATGGAGGAGGAGGAGATCATGTCTTTGGTTTGCATCTTTGTATATTGCTGGTCATCTATATTGAGGAAGCTTTGCTGGGTTTTCTACCCCATGGGGGTTTCCCAGGATAAACCTGTGTCTCTTGTATTTATGCTGTCCTTGTTGTTTCTTCAGTGATTCTGTATATGCTATTGTTGTGAAATGAAATGAAATGCTGATATTTTATGTCTTAGCATATTGAATCTTAACATATGCGAGGGATTTCCTAATGATGACTGTATTTATCGTCAAATTTGAAGAAAAAGTAGCATAATCATAGAAGGAAGCATTGAAGGCTACACCAGTACGATGGTTGGTAGCGCACAAGTCGACGATCACAAACTAGCTGCTATGTCGAAAACTAATGGAAGTCAAATTCGGAGACACTGAAGGGTACTGTGGAATAAAATACAATGGAAGGAGTGATCCAAAGGATTACTTGGAGGAGTTTCAAAGTTCATGGGGAGTGAGACCAAAACAGGAATGGTTCCATGCGTTCATCCATACATTCGATGAGGTACCGGGAAGCTGGTATATCGTAGGAGAAATGTGACATAGAAAAATTACATGGGAAGAGATAACTATTAACTTTAGCTGAAATTTCAGCTTCTCGGATGAAAACCCCTTCATCCATAGTGCACTACAGGAGATTCGGGAGAAGGTACTTGAAGCAGTCCCGATGGAAAAACCAATGGGACTACAATGGATTGTGACACCATAAATGTTGTTGGAATGCTGCAACATAACGGGAGGACTTGATGAAGAGTATGATACATGATCTGTTTATGTACCAGAGTCAGAAGGAAGTTAGGATGTCAAAGCACCATATTTGCCCTTCAAAAAATTCCAACAACCACTGCGAATCAAGAAGGTTAATATTGGGTCAGAGGTAGACCCCAAGTTCGCAAGTAATTGAGATTATTGGGATGATGCAACAATCACAAAAGTCACTAATCTACTACATGAGTTTCGAGATCTATTCTCAATGAAATTTTCGAAAATGAAATGCATTTTCGGGGAACTGGGTGAAATGAAGATTCCACTGAAACCTTATGCGAAGCCGGTAAAGAAGTGAACCTATAGATTGAATCCCAGGTACAAGGAACAAGTGAAATCCGAGATAGAACGAATGTTGGATGCAAGAATCATAGAGCCGATAGAATAATTCAAATGGATCAGTCTGATGGTTTTCCAAGATAAGAAGACTGGCAAAATCAGGATTTGTGTCGACCTAAGGAAATTGAATGGCTCATGTATGCACGATCCATTCCCAACACCATTCACTAACGAAGTGCTAGAAGGCGTTGGAGGTGAGGAGATATATTCGTTCACATACGAGTTCTCAGGATACAATCAAATAAAGATTACGAAGGAGGATCGACATAAGACAACATTCATAACAGAATGGGGTTGTTTTCAATACAAAGTAATTCCTTTTGGTCTCAAAAACGCCCCGGCAATCTTTTCAAGATTAGTTGTTGCTACATTCAAATATTTCATTCATAAATTCCTCGCAGTGTATATGAATGACCGGACTATGTATGGACTGGTGAAGGACCATCTTGTGAATCTAAGGTTGATGCTGGAGAGATGTAGACATCATCAAATTTTTCTAAACTTGAAGAAGTGCATCTTTTGTGCTCCATTCAGGATTCTTTTAGGACATATTGTATGCAAGGAAGGGATGTTGGTTGACCCAACGAAGATTTCCATCATTGTTGACTTACCACCACTGACGACGTTGAAGCAGTTAAGGGCGACACTGGGGCATACTGGGTATTACAGAAAGTTTATCAGAGGGTATGCGGGGATCACATCACCAATGGAAAATCTGTTAAAAAAGGATGTGAAGTTCAAGTGGAATGAAGAGTGCTAGAAGAGCCTCGATATACTGAAAGCAAAGATGGTCGCAGCACCAATATTAGTTTTCCCTGATTGGACAAAATAATTCCATGTTAATGTGGACGCGTCATTAGTTGCACTAGGAGTAATATTGTCCCATCCAGGAGAAGGAGCGATTGATCATCTAATCGCATTCGCAAGCAGGAATTTTTCCACTGTGGAGAGAAACTATACGACGATAGAAAGGGAAGGGCTAGCAATGGTCTATTGGATACAAAAAATCCTGTGATTACCTACTTGGAGGCTATTTTAAGATGTTTACTGATCACTACGCATTGAAATATTTGGTCAACAATCCTATGTTGGGGGGGAATATTTGTCACTGGTTGTTGTTGTTCCAAGAATTCTACCTCAAGATCATTGTGAAACCAGGACGATTGAATGCAGGGCATGATCACCTACCCCCAATTGAGTCAAGAGAACAACCCAGAAGCATTGACGAAGGATTACCAGATGCGCAATTATTTCGAATTGGAATGGTCGATGACCATTATCAACAAATCATTCGGTTCTTGAATACAGGATGCGCACCAGAAGGATTGAATACCAGTCAGAAAAATAAGCTAGTTGTGAGGGTTTCCGACTTTCAGCTAATTGCAGGTCAACTCTATAAAATGGGGCTAGACAAAATCCTTGGTAGACACGTCCTTCCGCATGAACAGGAAAGGATATTAGTAGAAGCTCATGACGGGATCGCAGGAGGACACTATGGAGGGTAGGCCACTGCTAGAAAGATACTCAGAGCTAGACTATGGTGGCGAATGGTGAATGAATATGTTGCATATTATGCAAAGAACTGTGATGTATGCCAAAGAACAGGAAAACCATTGCAAAGGGATGAAATGTCGCTAGTACCTCAACTAACACTACAAGCTTTTGACAAATGGGTTGTTGACTTCGTAGGACCTATCAACCCACCAAGACAAAGAATAGGGTCACGATATATAATTACTGCGATTGATTATTTGACAAGATGGGATGACGCTGCACCAGTAAAGGATTGCACGGATGCAACGGAAGCAATATTCCTCTTTAATAATTTGGTCACCAGGTTTGGGTTCCCAAAGAAACTGATGAGTGATCAAGGTACTCACTTCATCAACCAAACTATCAGGGCCATGATGGAAGAATTCCAAATTCAGCATCAAAGGAGCACCCCATATCACCCACAAGAGAATGGTGTGATGGAGGCATTGAACAAAGTATTGGAGGATGTGCTCACAAAGGTATGTAACACAAACCACGATGACAGCAATTTGATATTCCAACAATACTGTGGGACTATAGAACGACTTATAAACGATTGACAGGCCATACTTCATTCAATTTACTTTACGGACAAGAAGGATTGATTCCAATGGAGTATATTGTCCCAAGTCTACGCATCGCAGCAGCAACATAATGAGTGACAATAGAGCAATCGAAGAATAGTTGACGTAGTTGGTATAGCTCAACGAGGACAAGTTTATTGTAGGATTCCATCAACAGGTAGAAAAGGATCAACAGAAGTCTTGGCATGATTTCCATGTCAAACCAAAGCACTTCCAGCATGGAGATATGGTGCTACTATATGACAGTAAGTTTGTGAAGCACCCAGGTAAGTTGCAGATGCATTGGTTGGGTCCCTATATTATAAATTGTATTACTAACGGAGGTGCGGTGCAATTACAAAATCTGGATGGGACACTATTTACAAATATAGTGAATGGAAGCCGGTTGAATCCCTATCACCATAGTCAGGTGCATAGCGACTGAAATAGGGTTCACAACAGTTAAAAAAAAAGATGTTGGAGATCTATTGGTCGCATGGGATCTGTCGACAAAACAATACCAGAGGAAAGAGTAAGCAACGAGGCTTAAAGCTTGTTGACGTTCATCACGCGCAAGTCAAATCAGTTAATAATTACAGCATTTAAGCATCAACGGAAGGCGGTGGAGGTCAATGATGACACACTCGATGACAGAATTTGAAAAATCAGTGAATGGTTCGATGAATGATTTGGTATTCATTGCTCAAGAATGACAAGATGGACAGGGAACGAGCAAGTTAAGTTATAAATACGCAAACAAATGGATATATAGCATCTTTAAGTCTTATGTGCCTTGCGAGTGAGAGTCATTGACCCAAATGCGTGACTCTAAGAAAGTTGCAGAGTAAAGAAGTGAGCTTAGAGAGTTGCGATGGTACATTTTGTGTCCAACGGAAGCTCCTAAGGTGCACTGAAGGAGAGGACAATGAGTGTTCATGAGAAACCGGAAGATGTGTACACGCAAACAATCAAGAAGAAAAGAGGTGAAGTATCCCCCGATATGTCTAAGCGAACTGCATTTGTTGGAAGAAAAGAAGGCCTTTTGACCACAGAATCACCAAGAGAAAGGGCACTTCGAGCCCAGCGAAGGATGATCAAATTCGCGAAAAGGATGTGCAGGAAGAAAATTCGACAACACAATGTCCAGCGAAGATGATCAAATTGGTGAAACAGATCCGTAGCAGAGGTGTCTAGCTGAGGTGGCTCGAGGGTGAGCCACAAGTTTTTGTTGGGGGCCTGTTGGCACAGGGTTAGAGCGTAGAATATGCGTAGCTGACAGTGACGAAGGGGTCACCAGTGAAGGAAAATGACCATTCGCGAAGGATAAGGAGCCGACGAAAGTGGATGTTTTGGTCCAAGTTAGTTAGAATGGGTTGTTTGGACCATTTTGTAATGACCATAAGTGTCTATAAATATAAACACAATTGTAATAGGAAAAAGATCAGATAAAGAGATAATTCGATCAATTCTAATGTATTTTGTCTCCCTTCAATAGGTTTTTCTCTAAGTATATGGATTCGCGTTAAGTCCCTTGGAAGTGTTTTCTGTGAAGTTCATCCCGTAGTCTTTGTGATGACTTAATGAATGAGGATGTTTGGTTATATTTCATCTCTGTGATTTCTATTTTTCGATGTGTTATGAAGTATGAATGATATCTTTATGATGTGATCTTTCTGCTTTGTTGATTGATATGAATAAGGGTTATGTCTATTGCATATTTCTAGTATAAGGCGAAAATAAATCTCTCTTTTCTGTAGCGACTGAGTATGAATTAATGCATGTATTCTCCCTACTACAGAAACTTGGTTCCTACATTCCCCCTTAGACATCTCGGGTGAGACCTCACTCACTCTGTGGGTGTTGTTGGAAAGGGTGAAACATTTATGGGCCAATGCTTAAGGGTGTCTGGTTGGTGTTTGTTGACAACAATGCGAAGTGAACCCCTCTCGACAGAACTGTGTCAACAACATTGAAGGAAAGGCACTTCTCTTTTTGCAGGGTATTGTTCATGCTTGGTATTGTTGTGTTGGGCACACATCTAATTGATCACTCTTCTCTATTGATTTTGTATCTTCATTAAGAGTGTTTGGTGATATATTATATTCCAAAGGCAATCTGCTATTTTGTAAAAGAAAGCATTCTCTGCTATCCATTATATTATACTGAGAATAATTGATGGGGTTTTTGTTCTCATAATTTTGAGTATTTTCCCCAGGGTAGATCTTGCGGTATGGTTGTATGAATTTCATGGATTGAATTGTATCATTGCTTCAAGTATTTGCATCTAAAAGAATTAAATATCAAAGCTCAACCAAATTTCAACATGGTATCAGATCTTAGGGCATAAAAGAGCTCAGTTTTGCATGCCATCTAGATCCTACATTGATCATGAGAAGTTGAGCACAATATTTGAATACTATGGCATCAGTCTTTGTACGACCGAAAGACTATCTTGAGGGCACCTCAAACTTCAACACTTGGAAGGATAGGATTCTCAACATCCTACAGGAGCATGACTTAGATGGCTACATATCCATTGTGGTGGAGGAGCCTACATCTAATGCAGGGAACATCAAATTCAAGAAGAATCAAGATAAGGCCAAATGGATCATCTATGATTCAGTAAAAGATAACTTGATGCTCGTGATCACACCGCTGAAGTCCACGAAAGAATGTTATGATA
Source organism: Larix kaempferi (assembly GCA_027924585.1). Classification (NCBI taxonomy): domain Eukaryota; kingdom Viridiplantae; phylum Streptophyta; class Pinopsida; order Pinales; family Pinaceae; genus Larix; species Larix kaempferi. Next base: position 5,708,101 of record BSBM01000343.1, read on the forward strand.
CATTGACTAATATATATGAGAAGAAGGCCCCGAGTCAAAAGAGGGCATTGAAGAATAAGCTTCGAAACTTAAATATGGATATGGATGAGACAATGGCCTCCTTCTTCTCCAAGATCTCTCAGGTAAGAGATCGACTTGCCAGTATTGGAGTAGTGGTGGATGAAAATGATATTCTCCAAACTATTATTGATGGTCTCCCATCCTCATGGGAGACGTTATTGGCTATGGTAAATGGTCGAGAGGTACAACCTAACTTTGAAAGGTTGTGGCATGATTGCCTCCAAGAGGAAGGGGGAATCCAGACCAAGTCAGTGTGCATCAATGAAGAAAACCTTGCCCAAATAGAAAGAATGAAGAAACGAAAGAAACCATTATTCCAAAAGAATTTATATCATCCAAAGAAGAAGGATTTCAACAAAGGCTTTGACAAGTCAAAATCTAGATGCTTCAATTGCAACAAGAAATTCCATTTATCAAGAGAGTGCAAAGCAAAGCGGAAAGGAAAGTTTCATGCATCTACCACCATAGAAGATGAAACTACTCAAAAGAATGCATCCAAAGAAAAGGATACAAGGATAGATTATTACCTTATCTCATCCCTTTTGTGATCCTTCATCACAAACGCAGACACATGGTTGATTGACAGTGGTGCATCCAAACATATGACTGGTTACAAGAGTACCATCACCGATCTAAAGGAGAAAGAATTCATATGCATGGTAGAGTTGGGGGACAACTCAACTTATTCGATCCAAGGAGTTGGATCCACCTCATTCCAGCTGAGCACCGGTGATATTATACAGGTGTAGGACATTTTATATGTTCTAGGTTTGAAGAAGAACCTGCTTTCAGTTTTGGTTCTTGAATACAAAGGCTTTCGAGTTATCTTCATGGATAACAAAGCACTTCTATGGTCGAAGAACAAAAGCCTAGAATCTACTACTGTGGTTGGAGTTCAAGAGGGAGGACTCTTCAAGGTACCCGGGAAGTACATTAAAGCTATGATTCACCACAATATCAGTCCATGCAAGCTATGGCACCAAAGGCTTGGATATCTACACTACAAATCACTACCAGGACTTCAAAATATGGTAAAAGGTATGCCCGTATTTGATTTTGAGCATGATAATGTATGTCAGGGTTGTGCACTTGGGAAGAATGTTAATAAAAAATTTCTATAAGTTCTTCTAGATATAAAGGGATTTTAGATTTAATACATTCTGATGTATGTGGACCCATGCCATCCCCCTCCTTGAGTGGCTTCTTATATTATGTATTGTTCATAGATTATTTTTCTAGGAAGTCATGGATTTATTTCATGAAGGTTAAAAGTGAAACCATTAGGAAATTTAAAGAGTTTAAATCCCTAGTTGAAAATCAAAAAGAAAATCACATATGTGCATTAAGATATGATAATGGAGGTGAATTTGATTCACATGCATTTAATAAACTATGTAGTGATGCAGGAATATGTTGACAATTAACAGTACCATACAACCCTCAGCAAAATGGGGTTGCTGAGAGTAATAATAGAACCATATGTGAGGCTGCAAAATCCATTATGCATGATCAAGATATATCTACCTCATTATGGGTAGAATCCACCTGTACAGCTGTGTACATCCATAAGAGAAGCATGCATGCCATTATAGATGAGAAGACACCAGAAAAGGTGTTTATTGATGAGAATCTAGACATCTCACACTTGAGGATATTTGGGATTCCAGTATATATTCATGTACCGAAAGAAAAGAGAACAAAGATGGATCCTTCTAGAAAGAAGGGCACATTTGTGGGTTATAGCGAGTCATCCAAAACATACAGAATATATGTACCTGATGAGAGACACATTGAAGTTATCCGAGATGTTACCTTCCATGAGGAAGCTACTTTCAAAACATCAAAAGAGATTCAATGTGATCCATAGATGGAGGATACCAAGTCAGATTCTCCCCCTTCATATTTTGAGAGGGAGAAACCAGAAGATGCCTCAGATTTGCTAGCTCCTGAATAACTAGTAGAACTAGTTGAGAGGTCACTTGATGAACCTGCTGCTAAAATAAGATCCACTTGGTGCCGAGACATCTTACAAAATGAATAGAAACATGGAGAACCAGTGGGATCATCCAGAGAGCACAATAAACCCAATAGATATTCAGGGTATGTTGTACTGATGAGTCACATCAATGATTCAGAACCATCCTCATATGAATAATATGAAAAGCAGCATATTTGGAAATATGCAATGACAGAAGAGTATAAATCTATAATGAAGAATCATGTTTGGGAGGTTGTTCCCAAACCTGATGGGAATTCCATTGTGACTTCCAGATGGATTTACAAGATAAAGCATGTTATGGATGGTAGCATTAAGAAGTATAAATCCAGATTCATTGCTAGAGGTTTCTATCAGAAAGAAGGCATCTATTATGATGATACCTTTTCCCCTATGGCAAGGTACACCACAATCCAAGCAATGATTGCACTTGCATTTGTTCTAGGATGGAAACCTCACCAGATGTATGTGAATACATCCTTCCTCAATGGTGAGGTTGAGGAAGAGGTTTATATTCAGCAACCTGAAGGATTTTTGGTTCATGGGAAGGAGTCCCATGTTTTCAATATAAACAAACTCTATATGGGATAAAGCAAGCCCCTAGGGCTTGGTACTCCAGAATTGATAGTTACCTTCAGAAACTGGGTTTTTGTAAGAGTGAAATTGATCCAAATTTGTACTTCAAGTAGTGAAGAACCAACCATTGATATTGGTTATGTAAGTTGATGATTTGTTTCACTAGGAGGAACATCTTATTACTTGGTGCAAGAGGGATCTCACATTAGAGTTCGAGATGAAAGACTTAGGTCTAATGCACTAATTTCTTGGCCTTAAGATCTGGCAAAGAAAAAATGAAAATTTTCTATCTCAAGGGAAGTACACTGTGGATATATTGCATAGTTTTGGCATGATAGATTGCAAATCTATGACTACACTGATGGTTTCCAATATGAGGAAACTTTCTGAGATAGGCTCTGGATCAGATCCAGTAAATCCCACTTTGTATAGATAGTTTATGGGCTTGCTAATGTACTTGATACATTTGAGGCTTGATATATGTTATGTTGTGAGCACTCTGAGTCAATTTACCGGTCTGATCCGAGACACAGACACTTCAAAGCTGCTAAGCATGTGCTTAGGTACCTTCGAGGTACAATTTCATATGGAAATAGATATGCCTCCAGTGGAGGAGTCATGTTCCTTGGTTATACAGACTCAAACTGGGGAGGAATCATTGTGGACCGTAAGAGTACATATGGATACTTTTATAGCCTAGGAAAATCTATGATATCTTGGTCCAACAAGAATCAAGGCTCAGTATCCTAGAGCACTACCAAAGAATAATACATAGCTACAAGTGTTGCTTGTCGAGAAGCATTGTGGCTCAAAAATATACTTGTAGGGTTGTTTGGTGAAAAGATTGAGCCTATAGTTATTAGGTGTGACAATCATATTTTCATCAAGCTTTCTGAAAACCCAGTGTGTCATGACAAGTCGAAGCACATTGAAATGAAGTATCACTTCATCCGAGACATGGTCTAGAAAGGTAGAGTGAAACTTCAGTACATTGCTACCAATGAGAAAATACTAGATGTGTTAACAAAGCCTCTGTCAGTGACAAATTTTAGGTACTTCTGATACAAGCTTGGTAAGGCAGAGAATGCCTCCCTCACTAAGAGGGAATGTTAAATATACAGCATCAGGAGACATTCTCCAAACCAATTTTGTACAACCAAGATTGATCCCCCCGTATAAAGGCACTTTGATTTCCTTTCGTGTAAAGGTTATTCCTCCCATATAGAGGTATTTGAGCAAAGTAATGGTGTTGTAGATTCTTATTGGATAAGACTCTGGAATTGTGTCTCAAGTCATGATTATCATGTGATCCTTCCATATAAAGGTATCCTTGAGATGAACCTCCTTTATAGAGGTAGACCTTCAATATAAAGTTCATTCTTTACTTGTTAAAATAATTTAATGTTGTGTGATGTATTATTAACCATGATCACCAAATTGTTATTAAGTCTCCTTTAGAGATTGATCACCGCTAAAGTGAATTACTTTAGCATTTGATCATTTGGTCCGGAATAATATAATATGATCACAACATCTGATAATTCTTCTTAGTATAATATAATGTGATGGACAATTAAAGTTAGCACATATTGACCATGTAGTAAAGATAAAGAAATAAAATATAAATCATAGAGATCAAGAGAATTAGAAATTTCCCATGCAAACACTTCAGCTAATTAAAGAGAACTCGAATTGTTAAAGATTTAGTTATAAAGCTTCAGTTAAGTATCAATGCTTCAATTAAAGCATCAGTTAAAGATATGCCTCAGTTAACTACAGAACTCATAGTGGTCACTTCAAGTAAATCAATCAACATGATTTCAATTAACTAATTGTTAAATAATAAGGACTAGTTAACTAAAGTGTTTTCACTTTAGTTAAACTAAAAGACGACACTTCAGTATATCAAGGAGAATCAATTAAAGAGAGTTAACTAAGTGACAATAAATAATATCTAGTTAAATAAGTGACGACACTTAATTTAGCCACCTAACTAAGTGGGAAAGCTTTTAGTTAAGAGGCAAGTTCATCCTAAGTGACAACTTAGTGAGATAAAGCATTGCATTGGAAGTGGGCCGCTCCTCTGCATGTAATATTAATACATCCAATTTGAGTGCGAGTTCATCCGGAAGGTAGAAGTTAAAAATATAAGAGAATAATGTATAAATATGCTATACGGGATTGATGAATCCAATGTGAGGCGAATTCTCTTCTCCATTGAAGGAAATTTGCTTCTCTTTGTGCAGGGTATTGTTCGTGCTTGTTATTGTTGTGTTGGACACACATCCGATTGATCTCTATTCTCTATTGCTTTCGTATCTTCATCAAGAGTGTTTGGTGATCTCTTATCTTCTGAAATCAATTTTCTATGTTGTAAAATAAAGAATTCTCTTCTATCCATTATATTATATTGAGAATAATTGTTGGAGCTTTCGTTCTCATAATTTTGAGGATTTTCCCCAGGGTATATCTTGTGTTAAGGCTATATGAATTCCATGATTGCATTGTCTCATTGATTCAAGTATCTGCATCTAAAATAATTAAATATCAAAGCTAAACCAAATTTCAATACAAACTAGTATGAATGGGTGTGGTAGTAGCCATAGAGGGGTTGGGTTGGACAATTGTTCCTCCCATAAATGGTTGGATGATAGTGAAATTTTTCCCAGATACTGATTGTTTCCCACAAATCAATTGTTTTCCATAAACTAAGGTTTGATGCATGGGTGAAAGTCCCCCCCCAATCATAGATTTCCCTTCTGGGTAAGATATAGATGTATTTACCATCGCGGTGGTGGTAGGAACTGATGGAATAGTTTGTGTGATTTTCATAATATTACATGTTCGGGGGAGAGCGGGTTGGGTTAATCTATAGGTGATAGGACTCAATGTTATACCTTGATGATTTGCTCTATTAGAGTAGTATGGTAAGGAAACACCAAGTAGATCACTTGGTGTAAGTCTAGGTAACTCTCTATGATTAGAGGTGTAACCTGAGTCAAACGCGAGAGGTTTCCTGCATGTAAATGGTAAGGTTGGGATCCCCTGGCCCACCTAGGGGATGATTTGGGCCATAGGAGTTTCCCATAAAGAAGAAGTGATAGTAGTCTGAGCCATAGTGGTTCCTGTTGGATTATCCATAGTGGTAATCGATGATGTGTTCAATCGATCAAAAGAATGATATGGTGTCAAACGATGTCTGAAGGCATCCTACCTATAATATGTTCTAATTGGAAATCAATGAGCAGAAGAAGCACTAAAATATAAAGTAGAGTTTAATTCTACGAGTACTGGACCAGTAGTTCTTGTAAGAGGGGGATTTGGGGGAGGGATGGGGCCTTCTGTAGTAGTTTCAACCTATACTTCAAATTGATTGTTGAGGGGATTGATGCTTCCAACCTAATATGGGTTTCCTTCGTTAATATTTCCCTTAGTGGAAGAATGACGTGAATGTTGTGCAGGTGGAGGCCCTTGCTTCTGAGGGTCCAATCCTTGCATTCTACGATATCTCCGCAAACCTCGGTCATCAAATGTGAAAAAACAATGATTCCTAGGTCCAACTATGAATGTGGGAAGAACACACCCCTAAAAAGAAATAAAGGCAATCAACCAAGCAATCAATAAGTAAGGGATATTCCGAAGGCGGGATATCAAGCCATTAGCAAAGAAATGAGAGACAGTTACCCACAACTACTTTGTAATGGACTTCCAGAGTTGCAAGTACCGGATGAAACCAATTACCCTCCTAAGGTTCCAAAATCATGTGTTGCATGTCTATCTTAGGTACCAAAAGCACAACCACTGCAGTCGCCTAGGAGATAACCTAGGATAAGCAACTAAGGCTACCACTTCATGCTTGGTGGTTGGGAAGAACAATCGTGGAAGAGGGATATGTGAATGGGCAGGGAACATAAGAAAAATATATCATACCCAAAGAAACTTAGATAGTGGTTTCACCCTGAGGACTTTCCACTACTAATATTACTCCCTAACTCACATAACCCCACCAAGAGAGAATGTTGGGGACTGGTCCAAACACCCTTCTCAACTTCTACTACCTCTTTACTCCTATGTTAGAGGAAATTTTCCTACAAGGACTTCATGCTACTAATGATTTTTTTTATCATTAGTGTTCCTAGCCTCTTTTGAGTAACTCTTCGACAATTTACTCACTTTTCCTAGTCCAAAAGTCCTAATCCCTACACTATTGTTGGTGCACTAAAAAATAAAATATTATAATTAATTTTTTTTGCACGTGATTTATTTTAAGGATATTATTTACGCAAAAAGGGATATGTAAGTGAAACTAATGATGTGAATACTTGACTCGAGATCATGCAAACTAAATGAGATGCATAAGCCTTCAATTCAATGAACTCTATCTATGAGAGAGAGAGAGAGAGAGAGAGAAATTTCATTTTCAATGCAATAAAAATTCAATGCCAGTAAACTTTTTATTTTCCTTTTTATGTATGAATACAATGCCAAAATAAACTCCAAATATTCACCAAAATCTAAACAAGCAAATCCTTCAAGCAAACACCAAAAAAATAAAACAAACTTTTTCTTGTTTTCTTTTTTTCAAAACTCCTAAATTGCATAAAGAATTCAAACAAATTATTTTTTTTATTGAAAAGATCCAATTCCTTTTACATAACTTTTAAGGAGCAAAGAACATGAAACACTCTTTCACTTTCAAGGATTCTTTAAAAGCGTGACAAGACTTGAAAATGACCTTTTTTGTTTCAATTTTGAGAAGATTCAATGCTTCTTCAAAAGAATTTTAAGGGCAGAGATGAGAACACACTTTCAAATTTTCCAAATACTTTCAAATGACACAAAAGACTTTAAATATAATCTTCTATGATTCAATTTCAATACCCAATTACAAATATAACCAATCCAAGGCCAAGGACGACAATGAAAACTTTCAATTTCCAAGTACTTCCAACTTGCACCAAATGAGTCAAAAGACAAGTTTTCTTCTTCATTCTACTTAAATGAAGGAATTCAAACACTCTTGTAATCAAACTAATCTCAAACAAGTTGAATAAGACAAGCACCCACTCAAAGAAACAAAATTGAAAAGAATTCGATAACCCAAGTACTTTCAATCTCATCACTTACAAACAAATCAAACAAAAAAAAAAGAAATATTTTGAAACCTTAAGCACTCAATACAAATAAGAACTGATGATAAGGAATAGCTGCAATAGGTCTGCAAACTCTTTGGCTTGTACAAGATTGATGATTCCACCCAAAACACAAGAAAACAATAAATTTGGTGTAAAAATCCCAAACAACACTTCACTTTCCAAACCACTCAAGAAGGTCTCAAATCGAGCCAAACAAACTTGAAGGATGTTAGACTCAATGTAACAGAGGCTTAAATGCCATTGAACAGGAGGAACCAAGTCAAGGAAGTGATGAACTCAACTGAGGATCGAGTTAACCCAAGTTGGTTTCAAGATTCCAAGAAATGACCACGGACAAAAGGGATCTCAAAAAGACTCAAAAATAAATCAAATACTCAGATTAAGGGCATACACAACTTCAATCAAGTAGAAAAGGATCACACACACAAACTTGAAGAAAAATGCTAAGCAAAACCAAGCCAACATACCCAAAAATGGCCCAAACAGGGAAGTGTCATTCCCTTCCCTTCACATACAATGCAAAAAAGAGGAATTTCCGCTCCCTATAAGAATAGCACGGGGAGAAAAAGTTGAGATTGTCACTCCCTAAACAACTAATAGGGGGCGAAAATAAAGTACTTTCACTCTGTAAGCTCCTTTGGGGGGGGGTAAATTTATGGAAAGTTTGGAAAATGAATGGTTTTGACTAGATCCAAGAATGGATTAGGTCTTAGGCTGGAATGATTCTCATTAATTATCAGATAAGATAAAAAATCAAAAGAAAATAACACTTGAAGAGACTAAATCACCCAATCAAGTACTCAAATGGGTTAAATACTAGGGAAATTCACCAGTATGGTCACCAGTTTCTATGGTAGGAAATACTCCCTACAGATAGGTAGAATCCCTTTTGGACATGTGAATATTCCCTAGATCCCTAAGCCAAGATAGAATCAAAACATATGCACTCTATTTTTCTCCTAGAGCTGGGATTTATGCATGCAACAATTCAAGAAGGAAGAAGAGTGAGGGAGAGTAGATGACTTACCTCCTTACTGATGGTTATTCTCACTACTCCAGCCTTTAGATTTTATGTCCAAAGATCCAAAGATGAGTAGATCCTGTAGGGACAACACAAGAGACTACCTTCCTTCTAAAATTTAAGCATAAAGAATCCTACGTCTTACTGTGAATTCAACAATAGTAAGAATACATGTGAATGAAGGCACATATGGGAAAAATGGGACAAGTTGTATTAATGGAAATCCATAAAGAAGCATGTACAAAGGTATACCTAAATTGCGGTAGCACTTCCTCCAAGCTTCACTTCCAGGAACTTTGAGAATCAAGCTAACATAAGTATGGCATCTCCAAGCATACTTTCAATGTGTGGGATTCAAGGTAGAAGGTTCATTTATAGGTTTTGGGAGTCCAAACCATCATGGAGAAATGTTTGGATCATGATAGGATTGACATTCTCAGGATGGTATGGAGGAGAGGATTCGAAGGGTAAAGCCAATATCAAAAAATAACTCTCAAATATTGACCCTAAACTCAAGGAAAAGTGGTTGGAGTATATTTTCAATCCCCTAAAGAGGGCCACAAAGCGACAGAGGGAGGATATTGCCACTCCCTAGACAACTAGTAGGGGGAGAAAATCCTTGTTCAAGGCCTAAATTAGGGTTGGTTTAAGTGTAATTAGACCTCCTAATTATGGATTTCTATCCCCAACATGTTTAGGGACCATAATAGGATTTAGGTTTCCCTCTAAAACAACTTTAGGAATCACAACAACTACATTTTCATGGTTATGAAATAAATAACTCAAGGACGACACTTAAATATGGAATTTTGAGGTGTAACATATAGTACTATGGTGTGGACGATGGGTTACATGATACAATGGTTGTTCCATGGTGCAATGAATCATATTTAAAAATGGGTGTCCTCTTAATACTCAAATTTTCCTATGTCTTGTATAAACTACATCTGGTGCATACTAATGTTTTTTAAGCTAGTACCCAAGGGGATTTCCACCTCAGTTGTTTTGTCCATGTATCGTTTTTAATCTATTTCTACTCTATTGTTTCTACTTACACTTAGTTGTTTTGGTTGTCTCCATTTCCACTCAGCTATTTCTACTTCCACCTTGGTTGTTTCGTCTAGGTATCATTTTGAAACCACTCAACTGTTTATTTTTCCACTACGATTGTTTCTGTTGTTTCGTATTTTATTAATACCTCAACTATCTCCACCACTTATCATTTATGTTTATACCATGATTCTTTTGGACACGTGTCCTTGTCAATTTCCTTTTCCATGACCATCATTTCCACTATCAATTCCAACCTCTCCCTTGGCTATGAAAAAAGTTTGGATAGAGCGCGAGTAGTCTAGTTTGTTTATATAATAGTGAGATAAGTCATGGTCATTCTTCCGTTAGAGTAGCATGGTCATTTTTCCACTATCAATTCCAACCTCTCCCTTGGCTATGAAAAAAGTTTGGATAGAGCGCGAGTAGTCTAGTTTGTTTATATAATAGTGAGATAAGTCATGGTCATTCTTCCGTTAGTAGGAAGAGGATTAGTTAAGCAAGGTTTTTCTACATTTACTTGCTCACCTAAATGCAACCCCATTGTTCCAACTCTTAGACGTTCCATTCAAAAAGAAGATAGGGAGTAATGGGTGGAGGTGAAGGTCTAGGCATAATTAATTAGAAGAATTATGTTGATGCTAGAAAGCACACATCAACATATCATATTAACATCACAAGTGGACAAGAATAGTTTGGTTATTCACTTGTTGTTCAAAATTATCCCATTAAGTTTTGTAGGAAATTAATTTCCTCTTGAACAAAAACCATCTCTCAAGATGCACACAACTCCTCTATCTATAAGTATTGATGTTTCTCCTTCATTCATCTTTTAGTTGTGTAGGAAAAGTATTGTAATAGGCATATAGAACATGGTTAAATTGAAAAAACATGATAAAATATAACTTTCCATGCATGAAAATATGGCTTGTTCATAAAGCAATTTTGGTCATTGTTGTAAATTTAATGTGTGCAAGCTATATATAATCATTAACAATTTCTTCATCGTATTTGTAATGATTGACATGCACACAATTACTCTTATTAACTTGTTTTTCATTTGTTGTATGATTTTTATCCATTCACACATTTATTTTTTAAGGTAAATAATATAAGTTAATAGAAAATTTTGTCTTTATTAATTTCCCTAGGGTGCATGACAAAAACATATTACATAACCATGATTGTACAATGATTGATCGTCTAAAAGATGTGTAGCCACTTTTTTTATCCTTCATGTAATGCAGTAAATTTGACCACATCTCATCCCCACTTTGATACGTTTATGATATTACAATTTCTATGTTGATATAGTGAGACACAAATTGAGTGGGTACATACATTTCAGTTCATTTCCTTTCATTAAATTGCATGGGAACTATGGATGTGCCTAACTCAAATTTAGCGAGTACTTCACATTCTGTGATGAAGGAGAAAGCAATATATCATTGTCGTTCATTCCACTAGCATGAACGACAGAGATCATTTCAGCTAGAATATCACAACCATTTGCACGAAGGGGGTCTCAGGATGCACGTCTATGGAAGAGAGTGCACGAAGGGTGGAGATTTGATCTCCAAGGGTAAAGCAATGCAAATGATTGGGATGAAACAGAGCTCACACAAATGACCAAGATTAACCCATCCATGAGCTAATGGTTATGATTAAACCTTGGGAAATTCATAATTTTTTAATTTTGATTTATACGTCATCCTATGAATAGTTTTAAGGAAAATCAGAGATCAAACAAATTTTAGGTTTGGCCATAAATGAAAAGGTTGGGGCATTGTTTGGGAGAATCCCATTTCTTTTGTTTTTAATTTCATAGAAGCTCAAATAAATAATTAAAAGGACAAGTAATTTTTTTCGTATGGTTAATTAATAAATATATTAATGTTCAAGGGGATTTTTTTTATAGTGTGGTGAACTAAGGAGAAAAAAAAAAGGAATTCCAAAACAAATATAGCAATAAGGCTAGTGAAGGAGTTTTTCCTGTTAGGAAGCCTACGAAGAAGAAAAACAAAAATGGAGTGGTCAAGAGGGTCTACGGAATTTTTGGGTCTAAATTTTTTTGAAGAATGTAAACCCTGCCTGGGACTAAGACCATGATGGAATTTAAGTTTTTGATTTACTGTAAATCTATATAGCTTCTCCAAATTCTATAAAAGTAACCTGTAATTTTTTGAGTAAATTTTAATAAGATAAAATGGGTAAATTTTACTAACTTCATTCGTGTATGAATTATTCTTTTGAGTTTTTGAACAAGATAGTGCACTTTGATTCTTGCAGTCTTGTAATGTTTAGCTTTTAAATACTGTAGGGATGCACGAGGTTTGGTATCAGAGCAGGAATTTCTTGTTGTAGAGAACAATTCCAACTAAGATAAGGAAGTGATGGGTAGAATTGTTTCAGGGAACATTATTTTTATAGTTCCAGCAAGGCGATTTGCTAAGTAGAACTGTAAGGAGGATAAATTGTGTAGGAGAAATAATTATTGATATAAGAGGAGTGGATGTGAATTAGAGAGGTAGAATTAATCATGGTGGTGTTTCATATGATGCGACTCAATAATTGAGGGATATTCGGGCAAGATTGGAAGCTGTAAGATTTGAGCATATAGATCTAAAAACATGAACTAAAGAGATATACAATGAAAATCAAATTTACAATCAACTAATCATGTAACAAATGAGATATCATAGATCATTACACACAAACTAGATGTAGATAAGAAGAAAATAATGATGTATTTCATTAACTGTAATGAATAGAGATGAAAACAATATATAGAAAGGAAAATTGAATTAGGCTAGGAGGCTATTCAAATTGTTGGGCTCAGCCCAAGTAAGGAATTTTTGTCAAGACAGTTTTGGGGAGCTACGAAGTTACAGCGCAGCGCAGTATTAGCATGGTAAGAACCGTGCGGCTAAGTGCTAGCTCCACGAAGTGGCAGCACCACACAATGCCAGTAGAGCAGCTATTTTGGGTAAATAATTTAAGGAAAGGTCGAGTAGACGAAAGCGACCTATTTGGGTAAGAGAATCCTTGATTCCCGGGAATGGGTATGGAGCAGCATGAAGGTAGATGAAAGCGACCTGTCAGTTGGAGTGGCGAAAAACAATTAGAAGCTAAGCCACAAAGTTGACAGCGACAGGCAGGTCGGAGGGGCAGAAAGTGACACGCCACGATGCAGTATAACTGTTTTGTGAAGACTGCAGCTGTCAGAAGAGCATGTGAGCTACGAGTGGTCTAGCAAAATGGCCAGAAGCATGTGGAGCAGCGGTTGACTGCAACAAGCTGAGTCGGCGGGTAACCGTACCTATTTGAGTAACCTTAGGGTTTTTTCCTATGCATTGTAACAGATGTGACCTATGGGAACGATCACTATATAAAGGGAAATTTTGTAAGGGAAAGGGTTGAATCTTCATTAGTCTTCATTCTGAGTATTGTTGAAGAGTGATCTCTGTTGAGAGAAGATTGTAAAAAGGCTCTGCAAGCTGCGTGTGCAGAGACCTACTGAAGAGAGAAGAGAGTCTGCAGTTGAGTGTGTGGACTGGAACTGGTGTACCCTTCCTATTGATAATATAGCAACAGTTCCTGTGGACATAGCTCCCATCCTAGGGGTGAACCATGTTAAATTGTTGTGTTATGTGTTGGGACTCATAAATGTCATATTTTCATCCACTTTACCTTTCTCTATTCCTCACATTTCATCGTCCCATTAACCTTTCATTATATCATTTCCATACATATATTTGGGCTTCACATTATTCTTTTCCACTTTATTCATTTTAGTATTATAAGTGAATTTGTGATTAAATGTTAGAAATTAACATGTTTTTCATTAATATCTCAAGTATGGATGAGCTTTGGATTATGTAGGAATATGTGAAGGATTAATTCAAGGGACTTCTCTAATATCTCCTCCACCATTTCAAGGAGATAATTATTTGAAACCTATTCCAAGGAGAAGATCATGGAGATTTGGGTAGTATATCTTATCCACGACTTATGAGAGATATGTGTGAGGATTTAAAGGGATTATATTTTGTAATAATGGGAATTTGGTTGAGAGAATAGTGGATCTGTAATTATGAGATGCCTATCTTCTTTTCAACGCTCTCATGTATAAAAGAGAGTGTTCTCTCTTCATATGGGGGGATTAGTATTAGATTGCAGAAGTTAGTCTTGACTTTGTAATTCGGAGAAAGGGATTCTTAGCTTTGATTCATAGTTGTAATTTTCGTGCTTTCATTAATTTTTTCATGAAGTTGATTTGATCATTTTAATGAAAGATTGATGTACTATTAGCGTGAGCTCACACGTGTTGTCTTGTTGCTCTTCACATGTTGTGTTTCATTCATGCAATTTCCTGCTTTCTTAGTTAGTTTATTTTTACGCAATTTCATTTGAGTCGTGTGCTAATTTCAATTCAACAATTTCATTTCAAGTCGTGTGTTTCAGCTTCCAGCATTAGATTAGCAATTGTGTGTTTCAACTTAAGGGGGGATTAGATTAAAAATTAGCAATTAACAAGGGGGGGTAGATTATACTAGATTAGCTTCGCTTCAGTCCTGCATATATTTTGCATGTTATTCGTAAGTCTACGAACTCCTCGGATTGATAAATTAAATGCTTGGGGACTTATTTAACGATGATAAATCTGACCAACATTATGTGATTGATTATATGTGTTTGCTTTGATGAATGGTTAAGTTTCTGCTTATAAGTATAAGTATCTTTGCTTCCATGTGTAATCGTCATAGAATGAATGATGGAATGTTATGTTAAGTGTTGAACACATAAGAGTAAATGTTGAATGCTGAAGTATTTCTGAACATGATGAATGCATAATTAAATGGGTAAACACTTAAGTTAGTGAAGTCTGTAGAGTGGAATTCCCTGAGTGCAGCAGTGGAGATGCGTAGTTGCATTGTAGATTTTCAGATTATATAAGCTTGCAAGGTTTTACAGTTTGAGATGCTTTTTGAACGCATAACTTACACTAAGTAAAAGTCAATCAAAGTTGGTTGAGTAAGGAAGAGGAAGCGCAGTATTCAGTTGCATTGTCCTATATCGAATAACCATCCAGAGCCGCGCAGTCCTTGGATGCACTATTGTATAAGTGTTAACCGTGAAGAAGGTGAACTTTGTGCAGTCCCCAGTTTGCAGCGCGAGTCCTGTAGCACACTACTCACCAGTCTGTTGAAGCACTCATCACTCGGTTGTGGAAACCTGATTCCGCAACCTCCCCATTAAATTCACCTCGGGTGAGACCTCAGTATTTTCGCAGGCTGTTGCCAAAAGGGTCGGTGAAAAGGGGTTTTGTTGGTTCCTCGAACTGCGTAGAACCTGGGTCTATCTAAAAAACTAAAGAAAAGTTTATATAGCCAACAAATGGTTTCGTTGTCGCGCTTGAACTGGTGATGAGTACCGAAAATTGGCATCCAGAAAAAACAGAAATATGGAACTGGGTGGACAAGACAGAAAGAGATTTTGCAAGAAAAAAGAATAGACATCCACATCTCTCTGATGTAGATTGGTTAGAAAAATACCTGTGGGTGGAAATTTATGAAATTTTCTTCACGTCTCTTGGAAATGAGTTGCACGAGTGGTTATCAAGACTCGCAGAGCGAAAGAACTGTTTCCAAGAAAAAGTACCTACCGAGTGGACCCCAAAGCTCATTCAGAGACTTAAAGAAGTAGATAGTCCACTCGCATGAGCAGTAGACTTTTGGCTCAACAGCATACTACAAGGCTTCGTGATAGAGTTCATTGTGGACACCCTGAATTCCTACAGCGCAACAGAAGCAGAGTTCTTCAAAGGATTCAGAGGTAAGTATCTGAACAATATGAGTTTATATATTAAAATGCTTTTAGCTGAGAAAGGTGTTTTAAGAATGCAGTAAGATTCCTAGAAGTTTTTGAATCTGTAATGGTTGATAACACATATAGCGACTGTTAGAACCTAGTTTTCATAGTCCAAATGATGATGTATAGTGGAGAAATGCCTTGGAAATTTTTTAATATGGTGATAAAATTCCTAAGTAATGTCCCTAGTTCCGTGATTATGGGGTTAAATATGATCAAAAGTGGTGGATAAAAGCATTAAAAGAGACAACAAGAAGAAATTTTGAAGAAAATTGCAAAAAAAAGCAATCAGGAGCAAAAAGAATGTTAAAAACAATAGTCTGAAAGCAAATAATGTAAGCGCTAACCATCTTGCAAGATACACCATCGATCAGGTGCAGGAAGGAGATCAACGGCTCTCAATTGCCTTCGTATCACCAAAGTGTGCGGAGGAAAAAGGCTATAAGCAGTTGCAAAAGGTAAAACCGGAGGACAGGTGGCGGCTATACAGTGCTTCGCAAATGAAAGGAGTGGTATGGGAAAACCACTTTGGAGGGATGTGAAACCACTTTGGCAGGAGATGTGATGTTGAAATCAATGACTGAGATTAATAAAGGAATGATCTAATGGCTAAAGAAGCATTTTTCAAAAATAGTGCAAGTTTGAGAAAATCAATGGTTCAAGTTGCATCCGAAAGAAATTGACAGTGATGATTGCAAAAGATGCATGAAGTTTAATGGAAGAAACCCGTTAGTGGATAAAGAATGCAAGATTAAACATGGTGCATATTCTATCGTCGATCCGTAAGTGGATAAAAGATCGACAATCCTAGGAGTTCCGCATTATTAAAGTGCACGAGGGATAAGAGAAGATAGTGGTTACGAGATGAAAAACCGCCAGACATGTGGAGGCACCAAAACATTTCGCAACTGATAAAGGCAGTTTTGGAAACAACTTTCGGAGTTGCAAAACCACATTTTTGCATGTTAGCATTAAGATCTAACGGTTAAGATTTGAATATTGGAGAATGATCAAATGGTGAGGGAGGTCATTGAAGTGTTAAAAACAGGTGAAATCTGACGATCCAGATTACAGTACGTGAGATCAATGGATGAGGGAAATGAGTTACTGTAAATATGCTTGAAGGATAAGGAAAATGTGTTATATATAGCAAAGAAACATGTGAAAGTTGGCATTTGTATTTGCACTGTCAGCGCCAGAAGGTTCTGGACGAGTGGGCACCGTAGAAAGCGATCGAGCAGTACAAAGTGCATGATTGTTAGCGACAGGTAGGGCCTTGTAACCCAAGCTAATGATATTTTAAGTTTTTTTATAAGGGGTAAAAATGGAAACAGTCTAGAATGTAGACAATGTTAAGGCTAGGGATGCTTTGGAAGATAGAGACAGGGACATATTTGATACTTCAATTAGGTTATCAGTTGCAGAGATTAAGGTTAAATTGAAGAGTTTTCAAGAGGAAGGTTTGGATGTGCACAGAGTTAACCAGTCATCCCTCCTATCATTTTTCCCTGACAAAATTGTTTCATTCCTAGAGTTTGTGTCTTGGTATGCATCCAATTACTCAGAAGCCGAACGATCCATTATAAACTCCCCAAAAACCAGAATAGTTTTCCAGATAGAACCCTCACTTATAAGAGACACCATAGAAGTTCCCGCGTCCCAAGTGCCTGAACCAGAAATCTTTTCTAAGAAGTCAATTATAGACCTATATCACCAGTCATCCCCTGAGAATAAGCAAATTTTCATGACTTCTTGTCTTAAACCAGGTTTGGAAATTACCAATACTCCCTATCCCATAGATGTCAGTCTCTTTAGCGAGAACACTCAGCTTGTTCTGTCCTTATTGACCTTGTTTTTAGGTTTTGATACAGACGCATGGGTGATCGAATTTTAGTTGAGTTTGTTATTTAGAATGAGTATTGGTTTACTTGAAATTGAAAGTAGTCAAACACCTCGTCTCAAGTTTGAGGAGTTTTTGGATGAAAGCATTCACTTACAAATGGTGAATTTTATAGCATAAGACATTTTAGGTTTCAATCACACCTTATGAAGATAGTCATGTTCGCCAGTCGAGAAGAACTACATTTTCTGAAAATAATTTTTACAAGTACTATGGAAGATAATATGTTTAACTATATGAATTACCTTCTATCAGAGATATACAGAATGATTTTTGGAGAAAAATTACCCAGAGTGTTACCTGAGATGAAGAATTTCATGCAACTGAGTACTGATTTGGCGGTGGGAGACTGGTTTTTATTGAAATATCACATTATTCTCAGGTTGTATGGTTTCTAACATCATCCATATATGTTACCAACATTTTTGACATTGAGATTCTTTGCTCTTGAGTTTCTTAGGTATAAATTGATTGTGGAAGATAATCATTTTCTATTTTTCAAGAAAACAACTAATATCAAATATCTTTTTACAGTAGGCCCGTTTACTGTAAAGAATAAATATGCCATTTTTCACATAGAGAAATTAGTAGAAGAAATGGATTTCAAAAAGGAGGTGGCCATTGATTATGATCCCCTTCATGTCATTTCGAAAAGGAAACAGAGTAATCAGAATAAGGCTTTCGATCACCAAGAGGTGGAAGGGATATCTGAAAATGCAAATTGGTCACAATGTGAAAGTGAAGATGAAACAACTACAAGTCTCCAAGGAAGAGAGTTGGTATTGACAGAATGTATAGGAGAAGTAGAAGCTGCAACAAGCACTGTGGTTATTGGGGAAAAAATAAGTTTTCAGGATGCAATTGATTTAGAAGATGAAGAGCAAGAAAAAGTAAAAAGACCTAAGTTGGATGAACAACAAGATTTGATGTTACTTACAGATGATGAAGGAAAAGGAAAAAGTGAATACATAATACCATAGGTTCAAATACAAGAGTATACATTTCAAGAGGCCAAGGAAGCAGGAGATGCTAGTAAGTTTCAAACTAGAACAGATATGTATAGCAAATACAGCCAAGACAAGCAGGCTTCATCTCAACAGACTTATCAATTATTTCCAAAAGTCAGAAGCTTGGTGAATTCGGGTGTTAATTTGGTTATTAGTCGAGATGTTGAAGAAAACACTTTAAATTTGGCAATGTCATCAAGTGACAAGGTTACAAAAATGAAATTCAATTTGAAGAAAATTATTGCGCCTGAAAAAATTATGTTACACAGGCAGACGAGGGATGTGATATATGCCGATTTTTTGGAAGCAACCTTGGAGATTGAGAAATTGAAAACAATGGTAGATAATTTAAACAATCAATTGAAACAATAAAAAGTAGAAAATAAAGCCCGTCAACAACAAATCAAGAAGTTGCAAATTGATTTGGTTGGAAGTGGCACTGGAGGGAATGTAGGAAAACAATTGCTAAAAGAAAAAATAAAATATAATCCAAGAGTTGAGAAAGAAATTGAAAATCCCGGAAACTCAACTTATTCAAGGCTCTGAGTTCACCATACTGGAGCAGAAAAAAGAAAAATTATCTAAAGAAGTGGATGATATTTCAGCTAAATTATTGAAACTTGTTGAAAAGGAAGCTGGTTGGGAGAAGGATAAAATAAGTTTGAAAAATCAAATCAAAGATTTGAAGAATAAACTATCAAATTTGGCTCAGCAACAAACAGGTACAAGTCAAGTTGAAGATGGAGATAGTGTAGATAGCCTTCTACAGGCTATGTCCCAAGTGAGTTTGAAGGATGTTGAGATTAAAGAGTTGAAAGACGAAACTCAAAGATTAAAAGAATACAATGAAAAGAAAGATGAGGAAACAAAGTCTCTGCAAGGTAAATATAAAGAATTGATTGAAACAAACAAAATATTGGCAAACCAAGTGACAGGTCAGGCATCTATGCAAGGTTGCAAACACATGGTGTGGGATTTAATTATCAAAGAAGCAGAAAAATTAGGCCATACTTGAGATTCATGAGGATAAAGGAGAAAGTGGATAAAGAATATTTGGAAAATTATACTACAATGAGAAAGAGTATGAATAAAAAGCCTAAAGATACAACACGAAATACAATCAGTTTCCCAAATGGTTTGACAGAAGAAGATTTGAAGACTTTGAACATTAAAAATAGGATAGCCATCATTACTTGGGTGAGGAGAATTCTAGGGAAGTATGCACATATTGAAAGAATCAAAGCTAAAGCCGAAGCAATGAAGAGACAAGTGACAAAGTTTAAAAAAACAGTTTGATAAATTGGTTGAAAAAAGTTTGCCTACATTATGGGATGAAAACAATGAGTTGATTTCCCAGGATGATTATAAGAAATTTTTATTTGATATAAGAATGGATCATGGAAAATTTTAGCATTTGAATCATCTACTTAAAGAGAAAATTTTGATGGAAAAACTTGAAGAGGATTTTGAAATAATTAATAAATTAGTTTCCATCGGCGAAAGAATTCCAAAAATCTCCTATGCATATCATATTGATATGAAGGTCCTAGTCAAAGAGATGACAAGCTATGATCTTATAATAGCATATCAATGGACGATGGTTGAAAAATATGGAAGAATGAAATATAATCTTCGTTCATGAAAGTATCCGTTGGGTCCCGTAAAAAATGAAGACTTTGAAGAATTTTATTTGAAAGAAATTTGTAATATTTTTTGTATAAAATTTAACTCAAAGTGACATGTCACAGTTAGTTAAGTTATGTTAATTTTAGTTAAAAGAAGCAGTTAGGTTTTGCTTCAAAGAAATTTTGTATAAAAGACAATGTGATTTATTTTGAAAGTGTTGGAAAAATTTTTGAAGACAAGACAAGTTTTTGTATCGGGTGACTCTATTTTTAATACAAGAATGCCATGCAGAGAATAACACATTTTGCAGAACAGAGATTCATGTGTTGATCAAAGTTACAGTCTGTATTTTCATTTCCTCTATGTTTTATGTATCCCTTCTTTGTTTATCGTTTCCATTATGTTATGTCTTCTATGCTTGGATGAAATTTAAATAAATCAAGATTCATATGTTTATGCCTTGATTTGTCAGGTCTGAGTATTCATTATTTCTCCAAAATCGATAGTAGATTCATCTGAAAATTGGTGCCCATTATTGGTGGACTATCTATGTTTCTTTCCTTTTCACCTGCAAAATATTTTGACTGTAATGTGACAACTATATTTCCTTTGTAAAGATCTTTACTGTTGTTTATCTGGTGGTCCATAAAATTCTTAGTTTCGACTCCATGCCCAATGGTTCTTGTGTATATTTCAACCATATATTTGTTTTGAAAAATCTCAGTCATTTTCATATGTCCTTAGCCTTTTACATAATTTTGAGAGAGCCCTCTCTGGTAGGTATGTTATAGCTTAAAATGACACCTCTCCATCCGTGACGACACTTGCATTCCTTGGTCGCATGACGACACTTCTTGAGATCAAGTTCAGTCACACAACAGGACACTTGTGGATTGAGGGGTCATTTGGGACACTAAAAATGGTTGAAATTACCTCATTCTTAACCCATTTGATGATTACAACCCTTAGGAACATTTTTCCATACCAAACCATCTCCCGAAAATGAGCAGAAAACCCTGTTTTTGGCCATTTTTCCACATAGGCGCTGGTACATAAGCATGATAGTAGCACATATGCCCTACTTTGCTTCATTAAAGTAGTGCCCACCTCCACATGTGCGCTAGTTTTTCTACTGCAGAGTAGATCACATTCCTGTACTAGTCAAAATCTCAAAATTTGGGTAAGTTAAGTTGGTTAGGGAACCTCCTACTCGGTTATAACTTATTTTCCTCTCGTTCACTGACTATATAAGGAGGGTAGAAGGGCCATGTGAGGGGACCAAGCTCAGAACATCGTTATGCTGGAGGAATGGAGACCCTCATCCCCCTCTCTTGTGCCTCAATTTCTCATGAACCCTAGCACAGCTGATTAGAGATTGGGACCCTTGGAGAATAGAAGCAGGAGACCTCGAATCTAGGTTTCGTGAAGTGCCAAGCTTGAAAGAAGGTATAACTTTATGTACTTGCTTTCATTCACTAATAAAGATCAGATGTTCTTCTCTTTCCAAATATGACCTATTAATGTGTCTTAGCTTTGGTTACTGTTTTATTATAGTCTAATGTCTTCTTCTGTCATGAATATCAGTCTTATATAAGTAGTCAAATGTATTTGAGAAAGGTATCAAGTCGTTTTGCAGGTCTGGGCATTGCGACACTGGATAAGCATTGAAGAGCGAGGGAGGCAAAGCTAGGATCAACCTTCTGAATAAGGTGCATACATCTCTAAACCCTAATCTCTTCACTTATTTTTTGTACTTGCAGAATGCTTGTAAGTCTATCTTTATCACCGTAAGTTGGTAGTTTCTCCCCTAAACTATAGGTGCATTTTCCCGCCAACAAAATGGCGACTCCGCTGGGGAAAGCCTAACTGCTTAGGGGTATCCAAGTTCATTTCTTTAGTTTTGTTTGAAGTTATTTGTTCAATTTCTTGAGTAGAATCAGTTATTAGGCTTTGTTTGACCCTCCTTGGCTCTTACAGACCTTTCCTAGCCCTTTCAGACCCTGGTGGACCCAAGTTGGGGGGTTTTAACCCCATTTTTTCAACTTTTCCCACCTGTGCGCTACTGTTGTGAAGCATAGTAGTGCATTCCTCTATTATGGTCGCTAGTATGCCTCATACATAGTAGCGCACACATTTTGGGTTTGATTTTTTTGGGTTGTAGACCCAAATTTGGGGGTTGTGGTTGCATTTTTTTGGGTCCCCGATGACCTTAGGTCTGAGTTAAACCAATGTAAGTGGTCTCCTATCCTTGTTACAATCCTATGTTCATGATTTGAACCTCTTTTGATCAATTTGTGCTTGTTTGAAAAGTTTTGGGGCTTGTTGACCCAAGTTGGGGGGTTGTGGACCAATTTGGTGTTTTGTACCCTAATTTGAGTCTGACTGAACCTGCTTGCTCCATTTCCACTGGATTTGAAACTTATTGAGTCTACTTGACCCTGTTTGCATCTATTTGAGTGAAATTTCTCTTTAGATTGGTTTCTTATCCTCCATTATGCTTTTAGTTTTCTTTTTGTAGTGAAAGCTCGAGTGTCTTTGTTGTTGTTCAGGACCTTGACTGCACTGTTTATGTGCAGACCTGAATTTACCAAACCATACTTCTTTGTAGGTCATTTTCTTTGTTTGGGTCTAAAAGTAGGTTTCGTACGCTTTTCCTAATGGTTAGCATGCTTACATCAATAAGAATCTGAAATTCATTTTGGTAGCTTTTACTGTTTCAATAAGGAAACCTAAAAGTTCTTTGCTTTTGCTTTAATAGTAGGTTAGTTTCAGTTTTGTTTCTTACCATTGAAAAGCATAAAAAAAAATTGATTTATTTTCTGAGTAGAGTACCTTGCAAGTGGCTTAAAGGATTTAAGAGTGCTTTGCATTAAAAAAGAACAAGTTTTCTTTTGCATACCTATTTGCCTGAGTAGCTGCATTGTTAGGTTTTGAGTTTAATTTTGTACATTTAGTCTTTATTTTTACCTTTTTTGCATTCGAAATATTAAAAATTGCATTTACATATGCATTCTAGATCCTAATTTGAAGACTTGCATTGAAAAGAAAATATTTGTTTAGTGGTAAGCATTTCATTTCAGTATTATATTTCTATTATAACCACTCTCACACACCCACTACCTTTTTGAGTAAGCAAGTAACCTTTAAAATGAACCCTAATAAAATGTACTAGTAACATTTTCTTTTCTAGGTTACACTATACACCAACTAGTCTTGGTTAGGATCTTGGGTTTAAAACACCTTAAACCACCCAAGATCACACATTACGCAAAAATCATAGTTCGACTATCGCAGGTAAACCCACTTCACTCAAAACTTGCCTGGGATCTATGCAGTAGGTCTTGTGAGATCAGATTGTTGGGAATACACCTCCTACTTTATGTTTCGAGCATATACCAGGATTGGATCACGTTTGGGGACTCTTTTGATTTTCAGGCTCAGTTACCCTGCCCACGCCTTCTGATTCGACCAGAGACTGTTCCCCCAGGAGTTTTCGGTGTGGTGGTATCCTTAGTATCTAACCATAGGTTCATACACAGGTGACGGCGGAGGGTTATATCTACTATACCTAGGACAGACGTGGGAGGAAATCCCTTGCAGGTCTTTGGGAGGGCGGTTGGGTGATTCCAGTGCTTGCACCCTTAGACATTGTATTGTGGACCCTAGGTAACTGTTCTTCATCCTTTGTTGATCTATTCTGGGCCCTCATCATCCCAGACTCTTCTCTGGAAGGCATCTGTTTTCCTGGTTTGATTTACCTAGGACCTTTTTTAGTGGTGTGCTCTTTGTCCTAGTTTTCTTAGTTTTCCTTAGAGAACTTCTTGCTCATTTGAGAAGGAAACTATGTCTAGCATTCTGGCGAGTGCCAATCAAGGTACCCCTGTTTCGGGGGATCCTTGTGTTGTTCCATTCATTGGAAACATTGGTACTCCCTTAATGGCTACTCTAAATTTTCCTGGATTCACTATAGGGTTGTCAGTTTGGTTGTTTTCCACTCCAAATGCCTTGCATGCTCCTGACGCTTCTTTTGTAAGCACCTCAAATCAAGAGCATCACAACCCTGGGCCTTCTTTGCCAGTAACATCTTCTCCTCCTCCTTCTACCTCATGTGGTGAAAGTATCAATACTAGTAACCAGCAGTCTAAAAGGAATAGATAGAGGAAGAATAGGAAGAAGATGCCAAAACAAGGGGGCAGCAACCCAGCCTCTATAAGTTATGCTGGGGGTAAGCACCCTGCCTCTGCAAATCATGTAGGGGGAACCTACCCAGCCTCTAGAGGTCATGTTGGGAGAAAAATTTTAGTCACTGAAAATCACACTGAAATTTTGTCTTCAACCACTGTCAGTCATGTTGAGGACACGTCATTGATCACTACTAGTCATATTAATGACAAGTCACCAGTTCCTATGAGTCATACTGGAGACACAAGATCAGCCACTGCAAGTCATGCTGAGGGAGTTGACATTGTCGACAAACCCAAAAAACAAAAGTGTAAGTTCCCTTTCAATTTTTGTGAGGGAGACCACCTTACTTACTTGTTCCCAATACTTCTAGAAGTTCAAAAAGTGTGGTCCTTAGTTCAAAAGTCTTATGCTTCTGAGAAACCAGCCTCTGTAAGTCATGCTGGGGGCAAGCTGTCAGCCAATGCTAGTCATACTGAGAGTACTGACGTTGTAAAGGAATCTCGACCTATAGGACAGAAACCAAAGTTACCTTGTAAACTTTGTAAGGGAGAACACCTTACTCACCGATGCCCTGCCATTCCAGAGGCACGAAGAGTGTGGTCCATGTCTGAAGGAACCTCTGTTCCTAATTTTTCTATAGATTCCCTATAGTCAAATCAACCTTTGGTTGATAAAGTGGTTGAACCAATGCAATTTTTGGTCGACCCCACTCTTCCTTCGGAGAGTGAAGTGATCGAATCGATGCAATCTTCGACTGATCCCATCAGTCCTTTGGAGACTGATGCACCTGCCCCTGAAGTCTTCTGCATTACCAATTTGGATGTTCCTAAAAAAGGGGGTACTTCATCTGTGCCATGTGAACCCCTACCAAGACCTAGGATCATTTCCTTTGATTGGAATAGTCTAGCAGAGCCTCATCTTCCTTCTTCGACACCTTTTCAGATAAAGGTTGATATCGGGAACCATACGGTTAATCGATGCATTGTAGATGAAGGAGCTTCTGTTAGTATCTTATCCGCTTATGGTTGGAGATATTTGGGTTTCCCTAATGTTATTCCAACTGTTAATTGGTCGTTGACCTTCGATAAAAGAGCTAGTGAACCGTTCGGATTTCTCTGTCAGGAACCTGTTACTTTGGGTGGAAAAACAGTCTTAGTTGATTTTATGGTCTTAAAGGACCCTGTGGAATTTGATATGATCCTCAGGAGTGATTACGTTTATGCTATGCATGCTGTGGTGTCTACACTCTTTCGTGTGATGCATTTTCCTCATAACAAAAGCATCGTCACTATCGACCATCTTGCATTCATTGATCCTCCTTATTACCCAACTGTAGACCAGTCAAATCCCTCGTCATTAGGAACTACTATGTCACATGGGACATTTGTGGCATATTGTTCTTTGAGTTCAACTGTTACTGAGAAGGAGTCTCTGAGTTCATGTTTACCTTCTTGGGACTTAGTCCCGGCTTTTGACCAAGTGACACCTCCATCTGAATGTTTAGATATGTGTTCTATCTGGGACGATATACTTCCTTCTGATGAAGTTTTCCTAGAGTCCATAGTACAGTCTACCATTCATTTGGATGTTGATCTAGTCGCAGTTATGTCCAGCCCCGGTTTGACCTTAAAGTCTGATATTCCTACTATTGAGTCTTTGGACTCTCCTATAGATCCGCAAATCGGTGTTCGTGCTGAGTTTTCTTCTGCTTCTAGAATTTTCAACTCCCGTGATGATGAATTTGTTTCTACAAATTCCATCATGTCCTTCAACTTTGATCTTCATCCTGAAGTCGATCTTGTTGATTGTAAGTCCTCAGGTTTGGGTACCATAGAGTCTTCATTCGAAAACTCTGCCTTGTTTATGCCTGCTGTTGATAATAGTGAAGTTGAAAGTATTTCTACCACAGTGACTTGTATCGGGTCTTTCTTTACATATGTTTTAGATATGATCTTGGTACTAATGTTTCTTGGAGACAGGATTCTTAGCTGGATTTATACTTGCTTACTGGTCCTTTTCGACACCGTGTGCGACCATGTCAGGTATATTCGGAACCTTGCATATCGGTTTAGGCATCTCCGCTGTTATGTTGCATTTGAACCTTTTGCCATCCGAATTCTCCATAGGGTAAAACCTGTTGGATATTGGTGTGTTATCCATCTCTTTATGCATTGTGCACCAGTCTGACAACATAGCCTACCTAACATGGGTCACCCTAGTCCGCACCCTTATGCCATTTTGGTGCCCATGCTAAGTTTTTCTCATAGGCTCGGGAGCCTTTTTAGATTTACCATGACTTTGAGAAGAAGCCTCATATCTTTCTTCCTCATATATTTTTGGCCTTCCCTGATAAGGCTCCCATATTTGTGTTTAAGTTGCATATGCATCTTTTATGATCCCTCTTACACTAATGAGCCTGATTCCGGCTTCCACGCTTTTAGCTCGTTGTATAAGCCTCCATATATGATCTCATTTCCGCTAAGCCCTGTATCATTTTTCCTTCGCAATTTAACACCTTTTACCTGGAGGAGACACACCCTGAGTGTCCTTATCTTTCTCATGTTCCTTGCATTAGGAATAGCTTTGTTCCATGCAGTTGGAGCGAGTTTTGCATGTCCCTGACACTCGTCTCCTCCCATTTCGAGCATTCTTCTACCTTTACTTCGAGCTTGTTAAAAAAAGTAAGTAGGTTACGAGTAGTCTTCCACCTTTCCTTCAAGTGCATTAAAAACAGTAAGGAGGCTATGAGCATTTCTTTTATCTTCGCTTCAAGCTCATTAAAAATAGTAAGGAATTTATGAGCATTTTTCTGTATCTCCTTTGAGCACGTTAAAAACAGTAAGGAGGTCACGAGTTTAATTTTTCAGGATCATTAAACCTTTACGGAAAAGATCCCTATGGAGTTCTTTTAAGCCCTTTTCAGACTCCTTAAATAGGAAAAGTTTGCCGAGCATAGTTGTCTTTTCGGGCTCGTTAAAATAACTGAACCGACATCCACTTAGGTATACAATTACCCCTTTTCCGGGCCTCTGTGGATAATTTACGGAAAAGGTATACTCTAGGTATACACTAGTATGCACTAGAAGAGTTCTTCTTCCATTATTTTACACTTTTTCGGGGAAGGAGACTAACTTTACAAAAAAGGACCTTTGGAGTCGTCTTTAGGGTTTTCAGACTCTCGAAATGTGAAAACACCAAGTGATCATTCACCTACTCGGGCTCGATGTGAAATCCACGAGATGGTTGATAGAGGACTGTTTAAGTTTTTCAACTCTATAAACAAGAAAACACCATCGAGCACAGACCAATCTGGGCTCGATATAAAATCCACTGATAGGTGTATGGAGTTTTCTTCTAGGTTTTTCAGACTCCTTAAATATGAAAATACCGTCCAACATGCTTTAGTTCTTTTTCAAGCTCGTTAAAAAATGAAAAAGGAAAGGGAAGGGAAGAATATTAAAATATCTTTCAATATGATGGCAGCAAGTCAAATATCTCCTTGAACAAAGCACCTGTTTTGAGTCTATCAAACAAGTTGGGTTGTAGTGTTGGCCTTAGGATAAACTGATCTCAGAGTTCTTACTCCTCCATTTGGTTAGTCTTCCACTCATTTGGAGAATCTGTTAATGTCTCCTACATTGCAGATTTGCATTGTGGTCTCTTTGTGTTCAAAACTACCTAAGTCACTCTTGTGTCATGCTCACTGTTCAAGGATATAACCTATGTCAGCCATTCTGCAGTTGCCTTGACCTCATGCATCGGCCATTCCTTGGTGTCAGTATGTTTCATCATGTGTTCAGTCCTACTCCAAATCAGCTCATACCTGTTGAGTGTCCCTCATGTTAGTTGATGGAGGATTCCTTAAGGGCTCCCTTCCGATGGACTTCTTCCCATCGACTTCAACTCATTGTGCTCTGGGAATGAAGTTTAGAGTTTCGGTTAGTACCTTGGGGATTGCAGTCATTAGTGGTAGTTTCCCTCGCTATTGGATAGATGGGGATACATCAATGTCTCCTATCTGATGGATTCTTCAAGTGTTCGACGGCAAGCCCATTTATTCGCACTTGCTTGAATGTACTAGGTACCTTGGGTTCCATTTTCATTATTGGTGGACACCCTCGCGTTTGTTAGCGGTATCCATCAATGACCAGTAATCAAACGATACCTCCCATGTTCAACATCAACTCATTTATTCGCATGGATAGGTTTGTACCTTGGGTTGTTTTTGGATGAAGACCTTGGGGATACATCAATGTCTCCTATCTGATGGATTCTTCAAGTGTTCGACGGCAATCCCATTTATTCGCACTTGCTTGAATGTACTAGGTACCTTGGGTTCCATTTTCATTATTGGTGGACACCCTCGCGTTTGTTAGTGGTATCCATCAATGACCAGTAATCAAACGATACCTCCCATGTTCGACATCAACTCATTTATTCGCATGGATAGGTTTGTACCTTGGGTTGTTTTTGGATAAAGACCTTGGGATCCTCGATAACATCACCTCATTTATGTTATCACCCAAGTTGAGCAAGACTGAGCCACACTCTTTTTGGCTCTTGATGAGACATAGATCCATCTTGTTCTCTATGGCTATGATCTCTAGTTTTGACATAGATCCACCTTGTATTTATGTGGCTATGTTTACACTTATGTTCCTCATGGATCCACATTTGTATTTTAGTGGCCATGATATATGCATCAGTATTTGGATCATTATTGTATTCTCTTGGAGGTCATGTTCCACTATTTGAACATGGACAGTTACCCCAAGGATAAGTTTGCCTGACATTGCCTTTGCTTTCAGGTACTTCATTTGAGCCTATGATTCTTGGTTTCTCCGGTTCCTCCATGATTCAACTCTTTGATATTTATAATGTATTTCGTCCATTGTTTCCCACACTCCCTCTAACCTCATACATTAGGGGGCATCTATTATAGCTTAAAATGACACCTCTCCATCCGTGACGACTTGCATTCCTTGATCGCATGACGACACTTCTTGAGATCAAGTTCAGTCACACAACAGGACACTTTTGGATTGAGGAGTCATTTGGGACACTAAAAATGGTTAAAACTACCTCATTCTTGACCCATTTGATGATTACAACCCTTAGGAACATTTTTCCAGACCAAACCATCTCCTGAAAATGAGCAGAAAACCCTGTTTTTGGCCATTTTTCCACATGGGCACTGGTACACAAGCATGATAGTAGCGCCTATGCCCTACTTTGCTCCATTAAAGTAGTTCCCACCTCCACATGTGCACTAGTTTGTCTACTGCAAAGTAGAGCACATTCCTATACTAGTCAAAATCTCAAAATTTGGGTAAGTTAAGTTGGTTAGGGAACCTCCTACTCGATTATAACTTCTTTTCCTCTCCTTCACTGACTATATAAGGAGGGTAGAAGGGCCGGGTGAGGGGACCAAGCTCAGAACATTGTCATGCTGGAGGAATGGAGACCCTCATCCCCCTCTCTTGTGCCTCAGTTTCTCATAAACCCTAGCACAGCTGATTAGAGGTTGGGACCCTTGGAGAACAGAAGCAAGAGACCTTGAATCTAGGTTTCGTGAAGTGCCAAGCTTGAAAGAAGGTATAACTTATGTACTTGATTTCATTCATTAATAAAGATCAGACGTTCTTCTCTTTCCAAATATGACCTATTAATGTGTCTTAGATTTGGTTACTGTTTGATTATAGTCTGATGTCTTCTTCTGTCATGAATATCAATATAAGTAGTCAAATGTATTTGAGAAAGGTATCAAGTCGTTTTGCAGGTCTGGGCATTGCGACACTGGATAAGCATTGAAGAGCGAGGGAGGCAAAGCTAGGATCAACCTTCTGAATAAGGTGCATACATCTCTAAACCCTAATCTCTTCACTTATTTGTTGTACTTGCAGAATGCTTGTAAGTCTATCTTTATCACCATAAGTTGGTAGTTTCTCCCCTGAACTATACTTACGGTAGTTTCTCCCCTAAACTATAGGTCCATTTTCCCGCCAACAAGGTAAAAGGATAATTTCCCTCCTAAAGGTTGGTTTGAAACTGTTACCTTAGGTTTATCCTTGCACAATCAAAGGGTAAAATCTGAGTGATAACAGTGACTCTGACGAAGATACACACAATTTAAGAAGTGGAAAAAGATATAAGTATACCACTCAGAAGAACCCTAGTGAACATGAATTCCACGTAGATACTGAGTTCCAAGTTGATCCTGATAGCCAGACAAGACCTCCATCAGCTACCTATCAGCCTATCACTCCGCAGAACCCACCAGTTGAGAATACTGCGCCTCCTATTCCACAAAACGACAGTAGTAGTAACACTGCAGGAGTGATTACTCATACCATTCCAAATCAGACCATTCCAACTCAGACCATTCTGACTCAGAACATTCCCACTCAGAACATTCCCACTCAGAACATCCCACGCAGTAGTATCCCTACCACAGCATAGAACACTACACCACCAAGAAGGAGAATGAATGATGATATTAAACTGTCGATATTTAAAGGAACGGGTCTAGAAGACCCTGAGCAACATTGGTTTCTGTGTGAAGCTGTGTGGAGCGTCAAGCAAGTTCAGGATGATGCTATTAAGCAAGCGCAACTCATCACTACATTCAGGAATAGAGCCTTGAACTGGTTTATGAAGTATTCTCAGGGACATAATAGAACTCTAGTGGACATCAAGGTTTCCCTCTTAAGAGAGTTCAAGAAACCTAATTCAGAATCACAATGTATAATAGAACTGAAAGAGATTAAGCAGAAAACGACTGAGTCAGTATGGGAATTTGACCTGAAGTTTAAAACATTGTTAGACCAAGTCAGTTTTGACATCACACCGCAACAACACCAAGAGTGGTTCATAGCCGTGTTGTTGCCCCACATTAGACTACCGTTGATGCAATAGAAGGTTTCTTCACAGGAAGAAGCCCTGGAGATCACAATGAAATTAAAAGCTTCACACACTACAATAGGAGAGACTAGCATAGGAATGGTATAGATCTAGTACCAGCTAGCAAGCCTAACACTACAATTACAAGACATAAATAAGGGAAAAGAAACTAGAGAGGAAGTCTGGTGTACAAGATGCAAGGGAGAAGGGCACCCGAAGGAACGTTTCCCTCTGTTTCAATAGTACCTCGACAGTGGAGCACCGAATTCACTGAATCAATAGCAAGGGCTATGGTGTGAGATTTGTAGAACTAGAGGACACCACCTAGAAGATTGTTATTTAATCCAGAAATATGTGAGAACACCCGAGAATTTGTATTGCAATTTCTGTAAATCAGTCGATCATGATGATTCCAACTATAGAGAATATAAACTCATTATAGAAAGGAAGCATGATGTTTATAAGGTTCAAGAAGAAACACCGTAGAACAAGGATAACACGAAGTATGATCAAGGTGCATATAGAGGCCGTGGTGGATTCCAAGGAAGAGGAAGCAGAAGAAACACTGGCCCAGCACAAGGAAGAGGAAGAGGTCATGTAATATGCTATAACTGTGGCCATCCAGGTCATCTATCCAGAGACTGTACCAATTCTTGTACTACCTGTAGTTACTGTAAATATTTTGATCATGTCATTGAAGCATGCCTAGTACTAGCAGCAAAAATGCAAGAAAGAAAACAACAAGAAGCACCAAATCCGAATATTCAGATGATCGCAGAAGAGAAAAGAGCTAGAGATCCAAATGTTAATGCTGCAACACGAAGTGGAATTGCCATGGGAAAAGATAAGAACTAGAAGCTTCGACTTATGGATACCACCAAGTTAAACAGACTCTAGCTGAAGGGGTCTGGCTCTGAAAATCCCTTAGGAAAGCACTTGCTTTCAATCTAAAAAGAAACAAAGAAGTATTCGCAGAAGCATGGGAGGCCTTCAAAGAACCAGCACCTATGACACCAAGAATCTCGTTGCAAAGTGAAACAGTGCATATGAAGGATATGCCAGCAGTGTATGATCAAACGAGTACTGCAGCAGAAATAGGGACTTATGTTGCACAGTTCTTATGGAGCTGTATAAAGTTGCTGAAAAGTGAAAATGATTTAGTAGAATTGCAGAACTTACTAGACCAATATGAACCACACACTTTCATGAATAATCTTCATCAGAGCGCAGTTCATCAGATAAAAAGCCATAAGAGAACAGGCCAAGAAATGAGTCTAAGTGCACAGATTGGAGATTATGAAATGGATGAGATAATCCTTGATTTAGGATCAGAGGTGAATGTCTTGAGCAAGCAGACATGGGAACAGATGGGGAAACCAAGGTTATCATGGTCACCTATCCAGTTGAGATTAGCGATTCAGCAGAAAGTGATTCCCTTTGGAAGACTCGTGAATGTATTTGTAAACATCGATGGAGTCATGAGTTCAGCAAACTTCGACGTTATTGAAATGACCGATGACAGTAACCCATATCTAGCATTATTGGCGATAGACTAGGCGATGGATAACCTCGCTATCATAAACCTGAAAACCAAAAAGATGATCTTCGAAGGGCAGGATATCCTTGGACCCTTCACAAGGAGAAAGATACATTGATCCGATACAGGAAGAATCCAGAGCACAAGACCTTGATCGCATCTACAAGATGACTGTGAATTAGCATGACTACATCAATCCTACGGTGGATGGAACGCTTAGTTGGTGATGCGACAGTTCTTGTGTATTATACTCCGATGTAGGACTAGAGAATTGGAAAATCTGAATGCAAGAATTATCTTCCAGGCGATGTGCGCAGATCACCAAGTCACTACGTTGGATTGGAACAAAGGTAAGTCCAATCCCCACTTATGATGGTTCAACTAATGTCTATTCATTTATTCAAGAATATACTGTATCAGTTTCAGCTGAACAACGCATACCAGCATTGGATATAGCACTATGCGCTACACCTTCCAGATGGTGGGCCACACATAAGCAGACTTCGACCACATGGGAAACGTGCAGACACATGATGCAAATAAAATTCACAGAGAAAGTGAAGATGACAATGGAAAAGTATAGTGGACAAACGAATCCAAGGGATCACATAGAAATTTTTTTTAAAGCATGGATAAACAGACCACAGGCAAAATGGGTTCATATGTTTGTGCACACATTAGAGCAGATTCCATAGGATTGGTATACAGACTCAGAGCTTCGCAGAGGAACAACAGATTGGTCTATTATGACTATGAACTTTCAAAGAACGTTTAGCTTCGAAGATGAATCTCCAAGCATAAAAGAAGCTCTGCAAATTATCAAACAAGGGATATTCAAATCTGAATGCCCAAGTATAAACGATGCATTAGAGGAAATTAAAGAGAAGATATTTGAAGACATAAAGGTACCTATGAACCTACAACTAGAATTGGCAAGATAGATAGAACAAGCCCTTGAATGTTATAATCTCGCTAAAAATGAAGAAGGACAAGAGGAAAGCGATGAGGAGGATCCATGCAACATCAATATACCTGAGTCAGAAGGAGTGCACAACATCGAAGGACCTCCATTAGAGATTCCAGATATTAGCAGACCCGTCAAGACAAGAAAAGTGAACATTGGCACAAGTGAAGAGCCGAAGTTCTCATCCATTCGAAATTACTGGGATGATGAAATGGTCGCGCAGATCACATACCTTCTGCACGAGTATCGGGATTTATTTCCAACAAAGTTTGCTGAAATGAAAGGAATTTTGGGCGACTTGGGAGTGATGAAAATACCTCTCAATCCAGGTGAGAATCCCATTAAGCACATGCCTTATAGACTGAATCCCAGATACAAATAAAGAGTGAAGGCATAGATTGATCAGATGCTTGATGCAGGGATCATTGAGCCAGTAGAGGAATTAGAGTGGATAAGCCCAATGGTTATCCAAGATAAAAAGAAAAAAGGTGAAATTAGAATCTGCATGAACCTAAGGAAGTTGAATGATGCTTCATTGCATGACCCATTTCCTACTCCATTTATAGATGAAGTATTACATAATGTTGGAGGAAATGAGGCCTATTCTTTTACTGATGGATTTTCTGGATACCATCAGATTAGGATTGATGAGGCAGAAAGACATAAGACCACATTTTCTACTAAATGGGGATCATATCAGTATACAGTTATGCCTTTTGGATTGAAGAATTCACCTGTGTGAAGGTAGATGAAAGTGACCTGTCAGTTGGAGTGGCAGAAAACAGTTAGAAGCTAAGCCATGAAGTTGACAATGACAGGAAGGCCGGAGGGGAAAAAATCCACACGCCATGATGCAGTATAAAAAATCCACATGCCACGATGCAGTATAACCATTTTGTGAAGACTGCAGTTGTCAGAAGGGTGTGTGAGCTGCGAGTGATCCAGTAGAACGACCAGAAGCATGTGGAGCAGTTGTTGACTACGGAAGGTTGAGTCGGCGGGTAACCGTACCAGTTTGAGTAACCTTAGGGTTTTTTCCTATGCATTGTAACAGACGTGACCTATGGGCACGATCTCTATATAAAGGGAAATTTTGAAAGGGAAAGGGTTGAATCTTCATTAGTCTTCATTCTGAGTATTGTTGAAGAGTGATCTCTGTTGAGAGAAGATTGTAAAAAGGCTCTGCAAACTGCGTGTGCAAATACCTACTAAAGAGACAAGAGAGTCTGCAGCTGAGTGCGTAGACTGGAACTGTTGTATCCTTCCTATTGATAATATAACAACAGTTCCTGTGGACATAGCTCCCATCCTGGGGGTGAACCACGTTAAATTGTTATGTTATGTGATTGATTATATGTGTTTTCTTTGATGAATGGTTAAGTTTCTGCTAAGTATAAGTATCTTTGCTTTCATGTGTAATTGTCATAGAATGAATGATGGAATGTTATGTTAAGTGTTGAACACATAAGATTAAATGTTGAATGCTGAAGTATTTATGAACATGATGAATGCATAAGTAAATGGGTAAACACTTAAGTCAGCGAAGTCTGTAGAGTGGAATTCCCTGAGCGCAGCACCGGAGGTGCGCAGTTGCATTGTAGTTTGTCAGATTATATAAGCTTGCAAGGTTTTACAGTTTGAGATGCTTGTTGAACACATAACTTACATTAAGTAAAATTCTATCAAATTTGGTTGAGTAACAAAGATGAAGCACAGTATTCAATTGCATTGTCCTGTATCAAATAGCCATCCCGAGCCGCGCACTTCTTGGATACGCTATTGTATAAGTGTTAACCGCGAAGAAGGTGAACTTCGTGTAGTCCCCAGTTTGCAGCGCGAGTTCTGTAGCACGCTGCTCACCAGTCTGTTGAAGCACTCATCATCCGGTTGTGGAAACCTAATTCCACAACCTCCCCATTAAATTAACCTCGGGTGAAACCTCAGTCTGTTCGCAAGCTGTTTTCGAAAGGGCCATTGAAAAGGGGTTTTGTTGGTTCCCTGAACTGCACAGAACTTGGGTCTATCTAAAAAACTAAAGAACAAATTATACAACCAAAAATTGATCATGTATTTCTTGGAGACTATGCAAGATTAAGTAGAGCCAAATAACCTTAGTTAGTCATGCACTCTCACTAAGGCTAATTTTAATTGAATGAAGACTCCCCAACCACTAGTTTTGTCTGAGTGATGTGCAAGCAACCAATTGAATGTGCATGAAAATCCCTAAAATCACTCAAATGGGGTGCTTATGGTTTCTTAGGGATATCTAGGGTTATTTGGGACCTATATTAGTGAAGTGCATCTAGTTCTTAATCATTTCCAAGCTCAGACACTCCTAAAATCAAGGAGCAATTCCTTAAATCAAGGAATGTGCCCCGAATTCTAGGAATCTAACTAAAGGTTTAATCAAGTGGTCAATTTGGATGGGTTGTGTCCCACTAGAGTTATTAGGTCTAGGTCTAGGTTTCTAGGTAGAGGGTTATTTTCTATAACACCCCCCCTAACTAGGTGAAAAACTAAAAAATAAAAATGGGTCCTGGAAATTGCAACCATATTAGGTACCCATTCACAAATAAAAAAATCTCTGAAAACTAGAAAAGATGTAAAAAAACACATGGGGAAAAAACCCATAAAAGAGAATATGAAGAAAAATCTTTAAGAAGTATGCTCAAAAGATGCCTCCACTCTTAAAGTATCTCTCAAATGGGTGAACTGCTTTGTAATGAATGGATTTCTGAAGATCCCTGTAAACCTTTGTGAAGTCCTTCTGAAGTGCATGTGATCCCATTCATGAGATCCAAACACTTTGAAGTTCTTGAATGATGGTTCTTGACCACTCCTTGCTTCTAATGGATTAAATCCCTTGAATATTTTGTGTAGAACTTGGTGAACTATAGGAGAAAAGGTTGTAGATTCAAAGAATGAGAAGACATTATAGAGGTATTCTTAAACAATAACCCTATTTTGGACAAGTTCTCCAATGCATTCTTCAATTTGAACTTGATTTGGGACAAGTTATCCAATGGATAAAATAAATTTGTAGATCACCTCTTTGTTTGGGCCTATAAAAGGGTCTTCCTCAGCTGAGTGGTGGATCATGGATGTACATATGTCCTCGTATTCCACATGTTTTGAAGCTTCTAGGGCCTATTTCATCATCTCAATGTATGTGAATATGTCCTCGTAGGACATGTGTTGTGAAGATCCTAGGGCCTCCTTCAATAACACTTGATTTAGCATACTAACTATCCAGAAACTAAGATGGGGAGATAGGATATCCATGGTTTCAAATGAGCTCTCTAATGGATACAAATGAGCTCTTTATTGGATGCAAATGATCTCTCTAATGGCTACAAATGATATCTTTGATGATTGCAAAAGCTCGGTTGCAACCTTCAGCAAGAGTGGATCTAGCATACCAACTATGTAGCAACTAATTTAGGGAGATAGGAGATCCGTGGCTATAAATGACCTCTCTAATGGATGAAAATGAGATATTTAATGGCTGAAAATGAGCTCTCTAATGACTTAAAATGAGCTCTTTGATGGCTGCACAAGCCCTTCTTTAACCTGCAAAAGATTAATCCCTATTAGAACATATATTACACCTAGGACCTCAGTCATTATCACATTATTGATTAAATGGTCTTAAACTGGTTAATTATTGTATCCCAAGGTGTGAACAAGATTGTTATAAGTTGGTTAGGCTAAATCATGACTTATACACTAAGTATGGGCCAAAGGTGGTCAAATATAGTTGTTAGGCGCCCTCATGATGACCACCTCATGCATTTATTGCACCATTTTTTCCTAAGGTGCCCTATTTCCTTGTTTTAAGGAAATTCTGTTGACCAAACGCCCATGCAATGTATCTAGTCATTTAGGCCCAAAACTAGCTGTTATGGCCTCTCCTTGGATACCTAACCACTCTCCAACCAACTCCCTCACATGTGTGAGCCTCAGGTGAGTCTTCCAATGCAAACCCAATGTTCACATGAGCAATTCGTAAGGGTTTGAGGTGATTTGGGAGCTCCTTAGTCAACCTAGGGGGATTGAGTATAATTTAAGCTAGTTAAGTGTGGACACTCCAAGTGGATATTATTTCTTTGTATTTCTATATAAGGATATCCAAACTCATTGTTATGTTGGATAGTTAATAAACTCTAAGATTTGATAATTTGTGCATTCTAGTTTTTGATCATTTGTTATGATATTTGATCATTTGTTCTATATGTTGATCATTTATGCTTGTTTTTTATCATTCGTTTCTCTAGACTTGTTTATACACTTATATCTTGTAGAAATAGTTAAATATTTCAATTGTGAGGCATCTATAGTATCTATATCCTACTGTGATAAGGTTTTTACATGGTATCAGAGCTCTTGGAGCTACTATTCGAACCAATAGATCGTTTTAGTGGTGTGCCAGAAGCAGTGGAGAAACCACAGAAGTCCCCGGAACTATTGCATTGAATCCAGTGGAGAAATCCATTGGAGTCTATCCAGGGTGTGATTCTCTCCCAAATGCACCCACTATCAAGCAGGGTTCGAATCTGTTAGTGTAGATCCCCTCCTGAGTGTTGAGAGTTTTATTGCAAGTATTCAAGAGCACCTTTGTCACCCAGTGCGCAAGCAGTAGAAGAAGATGGAGAAATCTCATCCAAATTTGCTCACTCCTTTTAAATATTTCGATTGGAAGGTTGAAATGGTGATTTTGTTGAGATCCAAGGGTCTTTTCGGGATCACATTCAGCACAGAGGTTGAACCAAACTCTACTGTGGAGAAATTGAAATTCTTCAATAGAATGGATGAGGCATTTGGCCTCCTTTGTCTCAGTATTTTGAGAGACCTTCTGTTTCATGTTGAAATTCTTGCTAAACCCAATGAAGTTTGGCTCAAGCTTGAGTCTCTATTTGGGAAGACTAATGAGATGAGGGGCCATCAACTTGAGAATGAGTTGATCTCACTGAATCCAAGCAATTTCGAATCCATCCAGGATTTCTTCACCAAGTTCAAGAGATTGGTCTTGCAAATAAAGAAATGTGGCATTGACAAGAAGGAAGAACAGTTGGTTTTGTCCATTCTCTCAAAACTAGGTCCTGAGTACTCAATTTTTGTCTCTACATTCAACTTTTGTCCTGAGAAATTGGAAGATGCCATCTTTGGCTGATTTCATTGAGATGATAACTCAAGAGAAAGACAAGTTGGTCTTGATGGGTTCCATTAAGAGAAAAAAACAAGTACTTGTAGCTGAAGATTCGAAACATGCAAGAGGCAAGCAAAATCCCATGGGGTCGAAACCACAAGAGAAGAAGAAGAAGGATGAGAGGCCCAAATCCACTAATGGGGGTTCAAATACTATCAAGGACAAGGGAAAGAAGAAAGGGAATACTAATTGTAGCTACTGTCAAAGGGGTTTTCACCCTGATATTTCATGCATGAAGAAAACCATAGACATGATGACCCATCTCGTACAGAAAAACAACATTCCTCTTCCAGAAATTTCCAAGAAGAAAGAGGGTGTTTCTGAAGACAAGGAGAGGTGTCATGCTTTGGTGGCTAGTACCTCAAAGTCATATTCTTTCATCATTGATTTAGGTGCCTCAAGGCACATGGATTCTTCAAGATATACATTCTCAACTCTTGCTCCATACAGTGGTTCTTCGATTCACATGGGAGATAGCTCAGAAATCCCTGCTAAAGGAATTGGGAAAATCTCTCTGGAAAATGAGTATTTCAGTAATGTACTATATGTACCTGAAATTGCAGCAAACGTACTCTCTATATACCAAATGACCCACACTATTTCATCCAAGAGTGTAATATTCACTCAAAATGATGTGGATATATCAGAAATTTCCACTGGAAAAATTGTTGCAGTGGGTGTTGCAGATCATGATTCGAGGACGTACAAACTCTCACATTTTCTTGAGTTCTCTTCTCCAAATGCACTTTTGTCACATGGAAATGAATTCATCAAGATATGGCATGAGATATTTGGACATATCAACTAAATATATATTCAATCATTGAGAAAAGAATAGATGGTTGAAGGGCTTCCAAAAATCAGTTTTTCCAATGGCACATGCAAAGGGTGCATTGTTGGGAAGCATGCTGAGAAGAAGTATGAGAAAGGAAAGGCAAGGAGAGATACTGAACCTATTGGTTTACTGCATTCAAATCTTATTTTTCCTCTCATCACTCCCTGCTATGGAAGCTCAAAGTATGTGCTCACCTTCATAGATGATTTCTCAAGGTATTGTTGGTTGTATTTTCTCAAGCAAAAATCTGAAGTTTTCCAGTGTTTCAAAGTTTTCAAGAACTGTGTGGATAACTTTAGTGGGAGAACCATGAAGGTCTTGAGTACTGATAATGGAAGTGAGTACGTCAATAAGTACATGCATCATCTTTGTGAATATCATGGCATCCAAATGAAACATTTTGTTCCCTACACACCTCGGCAAAATGGTGTTGCAGAGCGCAAGGATAGAGCACTGAAGGAGATGGCCACTTGCATGATGGAGGATAATTCTTTGTCTCCTCTATGAATTGTGATGCATATGTTCAGAACAGAGAACCACATAAATCCTTGGAATGCATGACTCCATATGAGGCTTGGATGGTCCACAAGCCCAATGTTTCTCATTTCATTGTGTTTGGCTCAAAGGCTTGGGCTAGAATTCCTCCATAGAAGAGAAAGGCCTTGCGGCCCCAAACAAAGGATTCAATCATGGTTGGATATGCATAATATGAAAAGGGATATAATATATCTTATCCTTCCTCTCTCAAAAAATTCATTGAAATAAGTGTCCAATTCGAAGAAGAAGATCCCATGCAAGCTACAAAACAAGGTGAAGGGGAATGCTCATATCCTCTTCTTGATGATGATGTAAGTGATGGTTCCTCCGCTGATATTTCTGATTCTGATATTTTTGGTGATGATTATTACATGGATTCTGATAATGACCCTCCCTCAAGGCCCAATTGGGCTAAGAAAACAATACAAGCTGCTGGTGAGCTTGTTGGAGATCCTCAAGAACCTAGAAAAACTAGATCTCAGTTTCACAATTCTTTTGCATGTTGTGATTCTGATCTGAGTGGAAGATGTTTTCTTATGGTTGGATATGGTTCAAAATCATACTCAAAATCATCTAAATACCCAAGGTGGCAAACATCCATGAAAGAAGAGATGAACTCCCTCCATGAGAACAAAACTTGGGATTTGGTCCCTCTTCCTCCCAAGAGGAAACTAGTGCAATGTAAATGGGTTTATGTTAGGAACCCATGTCTTTACTTTGTTAGTATATTGTTGTTGGATGCATATGCTTTGTAAGTCATCCCGTAGTATTTGTTGATCCATAGTTTGTGTTATTGTTGTTGGCGCATATGCTTTGTAAGTCGCCCATAGTTTTGTTGATCCATAGTTTGTTTTGGCCCATGGTTTTGACTCATAGTATTGGCGCCTAGACTTAGTATATAAGTGTGTGTTGAAGCCTATGAAGGCACCGTGAATTTAATTGTATTGAGCTTGCTCAAAGCAGGTTTCCCCCTCGAAGTGTCTTGTGATCAATATAAAAGTGATTATGAGTTCTGTTATTTCTGATATCTCATGTATTTGCATTAATTAATTATTGCAGGTTCTTCACATTTGGTATCAGAGCACTTTCTTGGGCTTGCTGGGTGAAATTTCTGTCAAATTGTTTTTCACATCTATCGCAGCTTTGGATCTGGGAATAATCCCTATCCTCTTAACTGTGGGAAGTACTTGGGAATAATCCCTAAAACTCATTGTGAGGAGTACCACAAGAACCCCAAAGTAGCTGGCCCATTGAGAGGACTTGCCAGCGAAAAGGGCAACGAACCCTACCTGATTGACTAGTTCCCACCCATGAGGTAAACCAAGAGTTGTCGTTTGTGGCAAAGTGGTTATCAGTTTTACCTGAGCCGTGGAGTGAGGGGTACTACCCCAATATCTCCCTTGTTTTAATTTTGTTTCCCTTGAAACTTCTCTGACACCCCTACAATCCCATTCTACATATTTCATTCCTGAGGACCCTATCCCAAATTCCACTTCCCAACACCCGAAATCTCACATTTGTCTATTTTTAAGGTTTGCCATAACTTCTTCGATTTTCACCCGATCACCTTCAAATTTTACTATAAAGTTCATTTTCTAATTCTGCTTCTTTGTCCCTCTCTGCCAAATTTTCTCATTCTATCACCCCGTTTCTGAAATCCCACTTTTTTTCTTTCTTATCCTTTCGACAGTGTCCAAAATCTAGTCAAACCCCCATTACCCATCAGATTGTTTCCCCAATCCAAATTTCCCTTTACTAAATCAACTTCTATTTGTGTTTTTCTGCCCATTCCACCAAAAAAAAAATAAAACCATGGTTATGGTTGTCACCTGTGCAAGAGCACACACCATGGAGGAAGCACTTGCAGCCATCCAAACCAAACTTTAAGATCTGGATGAAAAATTTCTCAGCCTCCATCTTAAGCATTCATCCATGAACAATAATCGGTAGCCAGAATCTTTTGTAGCCACCGGGTTCTCTTCTACCAGCAATTTTCGTGGGCCGAAGCTCAATTTTCCTCGCTTCAATGGTACTGATCCGACTGGATGGATATACCGAGCAGAACAATATTTTAGTCTGCATAATACTTTTGACATCTAGAAAGTTCCACTTGCATCCTTTCATTTGGAACAGGAAGCCCTTCAATGGTACCGTTGGTACATCAAAGCTCATTCCGAGCCAAACTTGACAGATGTTTGCCAACTCCTATAGCCACGATTTGGTCCTAGTGCTTTTGATGACTTCATGGGAGCACTCACTAAAATTCACCAAATTGGCACCGTGAGAGAGTATCAGACAGAATTTGAGAAACTGGCCAATCACACAGAAGGATTGTCTGATGAATTCTACAGGAGTTGTTTTATCAGTGGTCTCAAGGATGAAATCCGCTCAGAGGTCAAAATGTTCTGTCCCAACACAATGATGGAAGTCCTAGGGTTGGCTAAGTTGGAAGAGGACAAGATCGCAGCTCAACAATGCTCCAAACCCACCTTTGTCCCCTTCATCAATATGGGTTCCCAATGACCTCCCATCACACCTACTCCTCGACCAACTCCTATCAAGCATTTGTCTCAAACAGAGATGCAAGCACGCCGAGAAAAAGGGCTTTGTTATAATTGTGATGAGAAATTCACTCAGAAACATAGATGTGTTCAACAAAATATCTATCTCTTGGATGTGGATTCTCCGCCTGCCTCTGAACTTGGTGAAGAAGCCCCAGATACAGTTGATGATTAGGTCGACATTCAACACCTGCCTGTTGACACACCATCTCAGGACGACCCACCCGAGATCTCTCTCCATGCTGTAACAGGTGTCACCACCCCACAAACAATGCGGGTCAGAGGATACTTCAAGTAGCTCCCTCTTACCATACTCATTGATTCTGGTAGCACTCATAACTTCATTGACCCTCGGATTTCCAAACAAGCTAATTGTTTTGTCCATCCTTGCTCCAACTTTGAAGTCATGGTTGCCAATGGGGGCACCTTACCTTG
The DNA here is from genome assembly GCA_027924585.1 of Larix kaempferi. Taxonomy (NCBI): domain Eukaryota; kingdom Viridiplantae; phylum Streptophyta; class Pinopsida; order Pinales; family Pinaceae; genus Larix; species Larix kaempferi. The sequence goes on from BSBM01000343.1 coordinate 5,751,524, forward strand.
CAAGGGGAAGTGTCACAATGTGCGTATCTCTATGGAAGATTATAACCTGTGCTATGACATGTTTGCCTTGTCCTTAGGAGGATGTGATGTGGTTTTGGGCGTTCAATGGTTATGCACACTTGGCCCCATGTTATGGGATTTTGCTGAACTTTGGATGCAGTTTTCAATCAATGGGACAAAACACAAATTTATGGGCTTACAACTAGGGTCTCTCTGCATCATCAATTCACATCGCCTAGAAAATATCCTTAAGGAAAATTCACATGGTGTCATTACTCAGCTCCATTCCCTTCAGATGCACCCACCAACGGTCTCCACTACTTCCTTGGATAGATATACAGGTGTCTTTGTTGCACTAGTGGGCTTGCCGCCTTCACGAGACCTTTCCGGTAAGCATTTAGTCGCATCTACATCTCAACTGGACATGATGGATATTTTGCATGTAGTACAGAAGTGGCAGCCATCCCTATTGGGGAATTATTTATGCATCAATACTGATCTCCAGAGTCTGGAAAATTTCCTGGAACAACGGGTCTCCTCCCCAGCACACTTGAAATGGGTTATCCAACTCATGGGTTATGACTATGCGACCACTTACCAAAAGGGTAAGGACAATATGGTGGCAGATGCTCCTTCTCGCACATTTGATGACCCAGTTTCTCTTACAACTATTTCTCTGCTTGTTCCAAATTGGTTGCAATCTGTTCAATGGGGCTATCTCTTCTATGAACTCCATGCTTCTTCATCAGCAGGGCACTCTAGGTTCCTCAAAATGTATGACCAGGAACAATGTAACTTCTTTTAGAAAGGACTGAAAATGACCATTCAACAGATGGTGGTTGACTATGATACTTTCCAGGTCAACAAGGGTGAAACGACACTCCTTTCAGGACTACTCGAACCCTTGCCCATCCCTACACAGTTTTGGACAACTATTTCTATGGATTTCCTAGAAGCGCTCCAGTGGACTAGTACCACATCTAAAAGGACACCATATGAAGCAGTCTCTGGACAGACACTGTTGCGCCTAGGTTGAGATGAAGTTTTGGAAGCACCTTTTTGAGGCAAGCAGGGAAAGCTGAGTTGAGCGCAGCTCAGAAACACAATTTTGGCTAAGTATTGAGGATGCTGCGAAGTTGCGTGTAGCATCCAACTTTTGACGAGACTGCGGAGTTGCGCGCAGCGTCAAAGTTTTGGCCACGATGCGAATACCAGTACTGCGCTAAAGCGTGCTGTGGAGTTAGGAGGCCACGTGGAGCGAGCAAAGCGGTGTGGTGGACAAGTATCAAGTGTAGTTACCAGCTCGACCGGTAGCAGCCATTTTTGGAAAGATACTTCAGGATTGCCGAGCGGTGGACGTAGGCAAAACAGGAAGGTGGCCACGCGTGGGTTGTTAAGGAAAGTTACATTTGGCATGCTTAGAAGGTAAAACCGTTAGAGAGAAATGGTTTGGTAGAAGCATCCTGTAGGCACGCGTGCGACAGGAAGGCCGATAATGACAGAATGAGGATGTGGAGATCTGCCATGATCAAGCAGACGCTACCAGGAACCAGCAAGCCGGTTTGGAAAACCGGCGCAGTTTTGCAAACCCTTATGGTTTTGGGGTTTTAGGTCTTCGGCATTGTATAGACATGACCTTCAGGCATGATCTAATTAAGAAGACATTTTTCATGGGATGGGGGTTCTCTGTGTGTTGTTCGGTTTTGGGTTGTTGTTCTTTTGTTGTTGCTAAGAACTTAAGAAGATAACCTTTTTGTATTGTAAGATCTCTCCGAGCTGAGAATATTGTAAAGGCTCTATAGCTGTGTGCGTAGAGACCTAGCCGAGAGAAAGGAGAGTCTGCAGCTGAGTGCACAGACTAAGAATGGTTTCCCCATCCCTTTTGAAAGAAATATATTACCAACCGTTCTTGTGGGTGTAGCTTTCCATCCGGGGAAGTGAACCACGTTAAATCCTGTGTTATGTGATGATGTTTATGAATGAATGACTGTCTGTATTTTTTGTAGAATGAATGCTTGAATGTTTCCTTTCATGCTATAATATGAGAAATTTGATATGCATTTACCAATAGGAGAAGTTTGGGAATGATATGCTAGGTTCCGCGGAAGCAGATGAATGGTGAACACTTCAATTCTATGTTAAGGCCGTGAATCAGTCATTTAAGTATAATTACTTTCTTAAACATAGTGAAGGCACGCAGCACAGTTAATCATGTTTATCATTTTAGTTCATGTTGTAATAATCCAATTTCTTGACGAATGCTAGAAAGATAGCCAGTAAGTGCCTAAATGAATGGATGAGTGATATTCCTTTTAGCGCCTTAACGTTTCCGAGATTTTCCAAGTAGATGATAATTGTGGGTGATTCGCAGTTCCAGTAGAAGATTTGAAGCAGTAAGAAACCCTTGGTGCAGCTCGCAGTGTTGCCTCCACCATGCAGTACTGCTCGCAGCATAGATCCTGCTGTGCACCGCATCACTTTGCCCTGCAGTGCACTCCTTCTGTACTGCGCTATGCAGCTTGTTCTTATAAACAACTCATCATTTACTATGGAAACCTAATTCCGCAGTACCCCATAAAGATACACCTCGAGTGAGACCTCAAACTGCTCGCAGGTTGTTGCCGAAAGGGCCGGTGCAAAGGGGTTTTGTTGGTCAAAGGGAGAACCACAAAGAACCTGGATCTAATTCAAAACCTCTAAGTCAGTTTAATCCAACAAATGGTTCCGTTGTCGTGCTAGAATCCATGATGAGTTGAAATGGTTTCGTTGCCACGCTAGAATCCATTATGAGTTGAAATGGTTTCGTTGAGTTGCAATCACGATGTGTGAAGAAGAATATCAGTTCCTCGAAGGATCTGACTATTGGCATCCTGAAAAGATAGAAATCCATGCTTGGTGGGATAAGACCATAAGCAATTTTAATAGACAAGAAAATAGACATCTGCGTCTAAGCGACACACAGTGGTCAGATAGATATCTGTTAGACAACATTCACAAGATCTTTTGGGCATCGTTTCCAAACGAGCTGCATGAGTGGATCTCGCGGCTCGTAGAGAAGAAAAACTGTTTCCAAGGAGGAGTTCCTACGGAGTGGACTCTCGAGCGCACAACATAGCTTAAAGCGTTAGACAGCCCATTGTCACGCGCAGTTGATTATTGGGTCAATCATATGCTAGAAGGATTTGTAATAGAATTTGTTGTAGACACACTCAAATCCTACAACCAAGCAGAAGCACATTTTTTTTGAGGATTCCAAGGTAAGTTTCTGAACAATCTCAGTCTATACATTAAGATGCTATTAGTTGAGAAAGGTGTCCTAAGAATGCAGTAATATTCTTGAATTTTGTCATGATAAACAGTACATATATTGATTCTGACGAAGAGACACATACTCTTAGAAGTGGTAGGAGATATAAAATTAATAAGAACCCGGAAGGCCCTAAACTTCATATAAATACTGAGATCCCTTACGATCTTGATAGTGAATTTGCACAACCATTTACCCCTAAGAATCCGCCGGCTGCACAAACCACGCCACCCTTATCGCAGAACCCACCCGCTACGCAGCCCACCCCGTAGAAGAATCAGCCTAGTCCATCTCTCCCGATAGTCCCATTTGTATTTACTGCGCAGATCCCTTTACAGCAGCCATGCACTAATCCCGATGCCCCACTACCTAGTAGCACAATGGAAAACAATGATATGAAACTGCCAATATTCAGAGGAACTGGCCTAGAAGACCCTGATCAGCATTGGTTCCTTTGTGAAGCCGTAGGGAGTGTAAGATAAATCCAAGACGATGCTGTGAAGCAAGCACAACTCATTACCACCTTCAGGGATAGAGCACTACATTATGAAATACTCTACCGTATAGCCGAGAACCCTCGCAGAAATTAAAGTCGCGCTGGTGGCAGAGTTCAAGAAACCTAAGTCTAAGTCTCAGTGTATAACTGAGTTGAAGGAAATAAAGCAGAGACCAACTGAAACGGTCTGGGAATTTGATCAGAAATTTAAGACCTTACTAGACCAAGCAAGTTTTGTTATACCACCAGAACAACATAAAGAATGGTTCATTGCTATGTTGTTACCTCATATCAGATTACCATTGATGCAGTAGAAGGTTCTATCCCAGGAAGAGGCCTTGGAAATTGCAATGAAGCTAGAAGCTTCGCTGATTGGTGATACTAGTTCTAGGATGTCTCAGATCCAAAACCAGCTGACCACCCTCACACTTGAACTGCAAAGTATGAAAAATGGTCAAGAACAAAGATATGAACCTAGATAGGAGGTCTAGTGTACAAGTTGTAAAGGAGAAGGTCATGACCACGAACATTTCCCTCTATTCCGCGACTATATTAACAGTGGTGTGCCTAGCCCATTAAATCAGAATCAGGCCCCATGGTGTGAAATTTGTAGAACCACAAGACATAGACCTGAAGAATGTTACCTAATCCAGAAATATGTGAAAACTCCTAAGAATTTATACTGCAATTTCTGTAAACTAGTTAAACATGATGAATCCAACTGCCGCGCATATGAATTAATGAATGAAATAAAAAGGGATATGGACTCAATGCGAGGCGTTGGCTTGTACCACGTACAAGAAGATACCCAGCCAAAACAAGAAAATGCATAATATGACCAAGGAGGATACAGAGGTTGTGGTGGTGGATACTGCGGCAGAGGAAGAAATGATGGTCCGGCACAAGGAAGAGGCCACGGACAAGTCATTTGTTATAACTATGGCCAACCCAGGAACGTGTCTATAGATTGTGTTAACCCATGCACTACGTGCAATTATTGTAAATCATTTGAGCATGTCATTTAAGATTGCCCAGTATTAGAGGTGGAAATGCAGAAGAGAAGACGAACAGAGGCTCCAAATCCAAATGTCCAGTGGATCGTAGTAGAGAATAGACCAGTGGATCCGAGTATTAACATGGTCACGCGCAGTGGTGTTCAGACAGACCACAATAGAGGAGCAGAAGCTTCAACATCAGGGGAGGCACATACGAAGAAGGATCCCCTTGAAACAGTATGGATAAGGAAAGCTCCAGGAAAAGCACCCCCTCTTAACCTACAGAAGAACAAGGAGATCTTCATTGACGTGTGGGATACCTTTAGAGAACCAACAGATAAGTCGTCAAGGATCCCGCTGTGTAGTGAAACACCGCATGTTGAAGACATGCCAGCTCCGTATGACAAAACAAGTACTGCGACAGATGTCCATACTTCTGTTACGTAGTTCTTGCGAAGCTGCATGAAGTTACTAAAAAGAGAACAAGCCATTGTAGAGCTCCAGAAGCTTATCAGCCAGTATGAACCTCAGATTGCAACAGAGACTCCAGATAGCACTGTGCATCATATAAGGAAGCACAAAAGAATAGGACGAGAGATGAGGCTTACTGCGCAAATAGGAGATTTTGGAATGGATGAAGTCATCCTTGATCTAGGATCAAAAGTGAATGTCTTGACTAAGCAGACATGGCAGCAGATGGGTCGACCAAAGTTGCTCTGGTCACCTATCCAGTTACGAATGGCTAATCAGGAGAAGGTCATACCTTTTGGATGCTTAGCTAATGTAGTAGTTGACATTGACGGAGTACAGAGTCATGCAGACTTTGAGGTTATTGAAATTGTGGATGATAGTGAACCTTTTCTAGCAATATTGGGAATTGATTGGGCTATGGATAACTTGGCTATCATAAACTTGAAGACAAAGAAGATGATCTTTGAAGGGAAGCATCTTAGGGTCATCGCACCATTGGATCCTAAAGATGGTGATAGATACAGTGAACCGATTTAGGAGGAATCCCAAGCTCAATATTTAGACCAACTATACCAACTGACTGCGAACAAGGAAGACTACATTAATCCTACTGTGGACAGTACGCTCAGCTGGCGATGTGACACTTCTTGTATCTCTGACTCGAATACAGGATTGGATAATTGGCAAAGCCGCATGCATGAAGTATCATCAAGAAGATGTGCGCAGGTTACAAAATCACTGCACTGGATCATAAAAGAGGTGAGTCCTATTCCCACATATGATGGTTCTGCTAATGTTTATATTTTCATAAGGGAATATACTGCAGTTATACCATATCAGCATAGACTGCCAACATTAGATATAGCATTGCACGATACACCTGCCAGATGGTGGAATGCACATAAGAAAACATTGACCACTTGGGATCAATGCAGAACTAGGATGCAGATCTGATTCGCCGAAAAGGTTACTTTACCCTTTGAAAAGTATAATGGACAGATAGACCCTAGTCAGCACATTGAAATATGTTCAAAGGCATGGGTGGAAAGACCAGTTACAGAATGGGTACATTTATTTGTACATACATTGGATGCAGGTATCCCAGAGAAATGGTACCTCGACCTGGAGTTGTGCAGTTAACTCACTGACTGGGAGCTGCTCGCTACAAAATTTCGGAAGGACTTCAGTTTTGAAGACGAGAATCCATTAATCTATGAATCACTACAGCTAATAAGGAAGCGCATATTCCAAGACAACTGTCCTAATCAAAACATAACATTGCAGGAGTTTTTTGGGACAGAGTGGATTCCTGCACACCTACAGTCAGAATGGAAGGAACATGAAGAGCACTTGATCGAGTGTTACAAATTAGCTTAAGATACCAATGATACAAATGAAGACGATGAGGAGGACCCGCGCAACATAGATATACTAGAATCAGAAGTCGCGCGTGAGGTAGAAGGACCTCCATTGGAAATCCCAGATATGACTGGACCAGTAAAAACACAAAAAGTGAACATTGGCACAGACAAAGAGCTGAAGTTCGCATCAATAGGAGATTATTGGGATGATCAGACTATTGTAGAGATTGCAGATACCTTACATGAGTATCAAGAACTATTTCCAACAAAATTTACAGAGATGAAAGGATTTTTGGGAGACCCAGGGGTCATGAAAATACCTTTAAAGCCAAGTGCTAAGCCTGTCAAGCAGAGGCCATACAGATTGAATCCGCGCTATAAGGAAAAAGTCCACGCAGAGCTAGATAAGATGCTAGAAGCAGGAATCATTGAACCAGTCGAAGAATCCGAATGGATTAGCCCCATGGTTGTTCAAGACAAGAAAGCAAAAGGCGAGATCAGGAATTGTGTGGATCTGAGAAAGCTGAATGATGCTTCCATGCACGACCCATTTCCTACTCCATTCACAGACGAAGTGCTTGATAATGTTGGAGGAAATGAGGCATATTCTTTCACTGATGGTTTCTCTGGTTATCACCAGATCAGGATTGATCCTGCGGATAGGCATAAGATGACATTTGCTACAGAATGGGGGTCATTCCAGTACACCGTCATGCCTTTTGGGCTGAAGAACGCACCTGCCATATTCTCTAGAGTCGTCGTCGCAGCATTTAAAGATTTTATGCACAAATTTTTAGAAGCGTATTTTGATGATTGGACTATATTTGGTCTATTGAAAAATCATTGCGCAAATCTCCACATGATGCTCGAGAAGTGTCGACAGCATCAAATATCCTTGAATTTGAAAAAGTGTATTTTCTGTGTGCCTTATGGAATTTTACTTGGCCACATTGTCTGTAAGCAAGGATTGATGGTAGACCTTGCGAAGATTGTAGTTATTGCAAACTTACCAACACCAAATTTAGTCAAGATGTTGCGATCTACATTAGGCCATACTAGATATTACAGTAAATTTATAAAGGGTTATGCACAAATAACCACAGCAATGGAAAAGCTGCTGAAGAAAGACGCATCGTTCATTTGGAACGCAGAATGCGAACATGGTTTTGAAACATTAAAAGAAAAGATGGTCATTGCGCCGATTCTAGTCTTTTCAGACTGGACGAAGCCATTCCATGTCCATGTTGACGCATCATATATTTCCCTGGGGATCATGTTAGCTCAGTTAGGGGAGGGATGTATTGACCACCCTATTGCATTTTCTAGCAGAAATCTTTCGACAACATAGAAGAACTATACTAGCATTGAGAGGGAAGGCCTTGCGATGGTATATGCCCTACAGAAATTTAGACACTACTTGCTGGGATCGCACTTCCTTATGTTTACTGACCATTCTGCATTGAAATATTTGGTCAACAAGCTAGTGTTAGGGGGATGCATATGCCGATGGCTATTGCTGTTCCAGGAATATGACTTTGAAATTATTGTCAAGCCAGGTAGACTAAACTTGGGACCTGATCATCTATCAAGGATCGAGTCAGGAGAGGAGCCGGTGAATATTGAAGATAGTCTGCTTGATGTGCAGTTATTTAGTATACAGGTTGCCAATGATTATTACAAGGACATCATTGACTTCCTAACCACAGGGCTGGCACCCCAGGAATTCTCGGTCCAGTAGAAAAAACAGTTAGTGGTGTGCACCGTGGACTTCACTATAATTGCAGGTCAGTTATACAAACTTGGGCCGGATGAAGTCCTGCATAGGTGCGCACTCGATCATGAGAAGCCATTTATTCTAGCCGACGCACACTCAAGAATCACGGGAGGTCACTATGCACAAAGGGATACTGCACAGAAGATATTGCGCGCAGGGCTATGGTGGCCTACGATCCATAAAGATACCAAAGAATATTGCAGGAACTGTGATGTCTTTCAGAGGACAGGAAAACCATCACGCTGAGATGAGATGCTATTGAATCCAGAGTTAACACTGCAGCCATTTGAAAAATGGGCAATAGACTTTGTGGGTCCTATAAACCCACTAGGAAAAAGAACGGGTGCAAGGTATATTATTACTGCTACGGATTACCTCACCAGATGGGCAGAAGCAAAACCAGTTAAGGACTGTAGCGCCAGTACTGCTGCGCGGTTTATTTTTGAAGAAATACTCACCAGATTTGGCTATCCAAATATTTTGATGAGTGACCAAGGTACTCACTTTTTGAACAAGACGATTGAGGCGCTTACAGAAGAATTCTACATTCGTCATCAGCACAGTACTCCATATCATCCACAGGCGAATGGTACTATAGAGGCTTTCAATAAAATATTGGAGAACGCACTCACTAAGGTGTGCAATCTAAATAGAGATGATTGGGACCTACGCGTCTCATCTGTGATATGGGCATACATGACCAAATGCAATAAATTGATAGGACATACACCCTTTCGATTGGTTTATGGGTAGGAGGCTATAATTCCTATGGAATATATTGTCCCTAGTTTGAGAATCGCTGCATTTACGGGGATGGCAGACTACGAAGCTCTAGAAGAAAGATTACTACACTTACTGGGCTTGGAGGAAGATCGCTTCATCGCAGGCTTCCACCAGCAAGCTCAGAAGGACCGCGAGAAAGCATGGCATGATCGCCATATAAAGAACAAGTGTTTTCAGGTAGGTGATCTAGTCCTTTTGTATGATAGCAAATTCATGAAATTCCCTGGTAAATTTAAGATGCATTGGCTTGGCCCATATACTGTGATACATGTTACTAACACTGGTGCAGTCCAGTTAGCCAATTTAGCTAGTGACAGCTTGCCAAATTTGATAAATGGAAGCAGGCTAAAGCTATACCATGATAGCACTGCTTCGCAAAACCCTAAATAATGAACCAAGGAAGGAAGTTCTAAGTGTCATGTACAGTTGAAAGTGGACACTAGAAACGTAAAGAAGTTTGTACATGTATGATAAAAGGAAAAAAGTATGATAAGAAGAATGATCTATGCACCACGCAGCACTCTTGAAGTCGCGCGAAAAAAAATAAAAATAAATAAATAAAATAAAATAAATAAATAAATATATGTAGAGTGGAAGCCGCGCAGTTGGAAATTTTTGGCACTACGAAGTAGCTGTGCAGGGTTGCAGATGGCTTGCCGTGTAGTTCGACGTAGCACCCAGAGAAAAATAGTCGTTGCATGGATTTTCAGAAAAATAGCCATTAGATGACCGTTGCAGCAACTGCTTCAACATTTAAAGCAAAGATAGTCGTTCTAAGCATGCTGATGAAAGAAAAGACCGAAGGATCCGCTCAAATTCGCCAATGGAAACCACATTAAATGGTTATCTAGCCATTGAAGGGCACGGGAGAGGGTCTTCTATGCCTATAAATAACACCGTTGGGAGACTCGTGGTCGTTACCAAGCACTTAGAATTTTCTTGCGATTAACCTCTCTGAGCTAGTAGCCATCTGTATTCTATTTGCCTTAGCCACTACCTCATCTATGAATGTCCGAACCTTCCTTTAGAGAAGAAGAACTCACCCTTAAAGAAGCACTGAGGATCTTTCAGCAAGGATGGATTCAGCAGTTAATGAAAACCCCAGTTAAGAAGGTCGTTGTAGAACAAGGTGAAGGATCCCGCAGATCACCAAGAATTAATCCCACAATGCAGGAAAAACCAAAAGATAAGGGAAAAGTTGTAACTGCACCTCGATCCAACATCATAAAATTGGGATCCTCGGCACAAAAAGCACCGGTCTTTCAGACATAACCTTTAAAGATGACACATGAATATATCTCTCCGTGGGCACTGAATGCCCCTGTGTTTAAATTGCTCAAGAATGCGAGATACGAAATCTCATTGTCGCCTATGTCAAAGCATGTAAATGTTGGTAAGAATCTGTTGGGAAAGATAGCATATTGTAAATGGGAGGATTATGACCTCTTGGGAATGAAGAAAGATGAGCCAGATGTTCCCAAATACCCGAATTTTCAACCAGACCAGTATATGTGCTGGAAAAAGGACACCAAGGGAACTCTGAACTTGGTAGCTGACAGTTGGTTAGCACCTGTCGTTCAGTCAGGGCTACTGAACTTGTTGAGATTACCACATTTTGACCGTTCCCCAGAATTGAATATTGTGGTTCACACACTCATGGCACGAATTCATCAAGGTTATCTGTGGCTGGACAAAAACATTGACATTAACATTGATTTGATCCACCGCATCACCAGGCTAAGCAAGCGTGGTAAGGATTCGAAGCAATTCTTCCAGGGGAAGAGCAAAGAAAAAGAGGCTATTGAGAAGATGAAGAAGACCCACTCAGTGGTGAAGGCCAAAAGAGGATTCCCGACAGAAGATATAGAGGACAGAGCAACAAGATTCGTAATGCAGTTGCTCGCAGGAAAGATGCTCAAAACAATGAGACCTTCGGAGGTGCCTCCAGGCGCAATACTCCTTAGTGCCGCAACGGCCAAAGGCCACAGCTTCAATTGGTGTCAGTTTCTGTTGAATGAGTTCCTTGAAGAACTCAACGACACCCAGGTGAATGGCGGCCAGTTCCATTTCACTTGGCTCATCATCCTCATTTCTTTGTGTGGATGGAAGGAGCCGCGAGATTATGCGGGCGTCGTTATGGATAACAAGGATCCTAGAGGATTTAAGATCGTCAACCTCTGGGCAAACACAAATGCAGAGCGCCAGCATGCAACAGCAGAAGTATTTTACCAATACTATATTCAGCTGCATGACACAATCAAGAAGACACCCTACATTACAAAGCAGGTCACGGCGAAGTATATTCGCATCATCGACTTTGAGGCGGATATGAAATGTATACTCATATCGTCGAAAGCACAAATGAGGAAACCAGAGTGGTTCCCAGGAAAGTACATCATGTATGAGCAGGATATTGAGGACCTCATGAAATATTGGCCAGCAGAATTCCGCGTAGAGGTCATGGACGTGGAGATAGATTCAGCAGAAGATGAGCCGATCCCGCTCTCATGCCCAATTATTGAAGAAACAGGGAAGAGAAAAGAAGCTGAGACTTCGGAGAAGCCAAAGTCGAGGAAAAAGGTGAAGGCTACAAAGATTCAATCGGAGGCAGTCCTCAATGATGGTGACTATGAGATGATAGCCGAAACAGTCTCAGAGCAGATGAAGGAGCTTATGGAAACTAAAGAAAAGAAGGACAAGGTCATCCAAGATGACCTGCACTAGACAAGGCTCGCAATGCAAGGCCTAATGAAGAAAATGGACAATCTCTAGAAAAGCCTTATTGTGCCAAAGGAAGCAGGGGCTGAAAGGAGGTCGGTAGGAACCTCGCAGTAAGGAAGCCAATAGCTAGCAATAACGCTGTCGTCGAAGACTAGGATTGTCCATGTGGACCCATTGGTTGTTGTGTTGCCAATAGCAGAGCAAGTGGCCTTGGACACAAAGGGAGTCAAGAGTGTAGAGCTCGACTTAGCCAAAATCCCGTTACTAGGATTGCACTTCATCCACACGCAGATCGTGGAGGAGATGCATGAACGGACGATTGAAGTGATGAAGTTACAAGCAGAGTTCACCGCAGCAAATAGACAAATTCAGCAGAAGGCAGAAGTATAGCTACGCAACGAGCAGGACCTCCGACAGAATTTGGAGACCACCATATCCAATGTGGCGAAGGATATTAAAGACATAGACATCCAGGATGATCCTGCAGACACAGTTCTGAGGATCGAAGATAAGGTGAGATCCTTGTAGTTGGAGATGCAGGATAATGAGATTTATTATGAGGCCGACATTGCCACATTGAAGGATAAGCTGAATAAGCAGGCGCCATTAACTGAACAGCAGGTCAGAGAGCAAGCAGTGAGCGCCACCTCGAAAATCATTACAAGTGATATGGCTAAGTTCCAATCTCTCCTGGATAAGGTTTCGCAGGAAATCACAACCCTTGAAGAGGATCAAGGGTTGCTGTAGGTCAAGACCGCGGTACAAGAAAAACAGACCACGTTGGACAAGTTGAACGTAGAGGTGAAATTTCGGCCACCTAGAGAAAGGCTACCGAGATACAAGGAGATATCTAGCTTAAAGAAAGAAGTACATGAATTATGAGAAAAAGAGACTGAGATGGATAATCAATCGCAGCAGCTCCTGGAGAATTCCATGGAGTTATCGCAGTAGTTTGAAGATAAGTTAGTAGAACTGCATGATAACCAGGAGCAGGTACAAGATCAAATTGGACAAGAAATAACTCCAACACTGCTTGAGACAATTAAACAGGTTGAGGAGGATACAAGAGAAGCAGTGGTGCAGTTGTGCAGTACATATGATGAGTTTGCAGCCAAGTTCGTCCCACCGGTTGCGGCGCAGCGTCGAAGTTTTGGTCATGATGCGAAGACCAGTACTGTGTTGAAGCAGTGCTGGACAAGTATCAAGTGTAGTTACCAGCTCGACTGGTAGCAGCCATTTTTGGAAAGATACTTCGGGATTGCCGAGCAGCAGACGTAGGAAAAACAGGAAGGCGGCCACGCGTGGGTTTTTAAGGAAAGTGACGTTTGGCACGCTTAGAAGGTAAAACCGTTAGAGAGAAATGGTTTGGCAGAAGCAGCCTATAGGCACGCGTGCGACAGGAAGGACGATAGCGACATAATGAGGATGTGGAGATCCACCATGATGAAGCAGATGCTACCAGGAGCCAGCAAGCCGTTTGGGAAAACCGATGCAGTTTTGTAAACCCTTAGGGTTTTGGGATTTTGGGTCTTCGGCATTGTATAGACATGACCTTCAGGCATGATCTATTTAAGAAGACATTTTGCATGGGATGGGGGTTCTCTATGTGTTGTTCGGTTTTGGGTTATTGTTCTTTTGTTGTTGCTAAGAACTTAAGAAGATAACCTTTTTGTATTGTAAGATCTCTCCGAGCTAAGAATATTGTAACGGCTCTGCAGGTGTGTGCGTAGAGACCTAGCCGAGAGAAAGGAGAGTCTATAGCTGAGTGAGCAGACTAAGAACGATTTCCCCATCCCTTTTGAAAGAAATATATTACCAACCATTCTTGTGGACGTAGCTTTCCATCCGGGGAAGTGAACCACGTTAAATCCTGTGTTATGTGATGATGTTTATGAATGAATGACTGTCTGTATTTTCTGTAGAATGGATGCTTGAATGTTTCCTTGCATGTTGTAATATGAGAAATTTGATATGCATTTACCAATAGGAGAAGTTTGGGAATGATATGCTATGTTCCGTGGAAGCAGATGAATGGTGAACACTTCAATTCTATGTTAAGGCCATGAATCAGTCATTTAAGTATAATTACTTTCTTAAACACAATGAAGGAATGTAGCACAGTTAATCATGTTTATCATTTCAGTTCATGTTGTAATAATCCAAGTTCTTGACGAATGCTAGAAAGATAGCCAGTAAGTGCCTGAATGAATGGATGAGTGATATTCATTTCAATTCCTTAATGTTTCCGAGATTTTCCAAGTAGAGGATAATTGTGGGTGATTCGCAGTTCCAGTAGAAGATTCGCAGCAGTAAGAAACCCTTGGTGCGGCCCGCAGTGTTGCCTCCACCGCGTAGTACTACTCGCAGCATAGATCCTGCTGCGCACCGCATCACTTTGCCCCGCAGCACACTCCTTCTGTCCTGCGCTGCGCAGCTTGTTCTTATAAACAACTCATCATTTATTGTGGAAACCTGATTCCGCAGTACCCCATAAAGATACACCTCGGGTGAGACCTCAACCTGCTCCAGGTTGTTGCCGAAAGGGCTGTTGCGAAGGGGTTTTGTTGGTGAAAGGGAGAACCGCAAAGAACCTGGGTCTAATTGGAAACCTCTGGGTCAGTTTAATCCAACACACACCACCATTTCTTCTTCCATACACCATCAGCAGCTCCCCAGTTTAGGCAATTGACTCAATTCTTCGAAACCACAATCAACTTCTTCTCATTTTGCAGGACAATCTTCACATGGAAAGAATTAGACTGAAACAACAAGTTGATCAGCACCGTTCTGCACACACTTTTCATGTCACTAATATGGTTCTTCTTCGTATACATCCTTCCACGCAATCCTCCCTAAAACTCAAAAGGCGCCAGTGGCCCGGAATGCAACCCGAGGATGCTACACGGGACCCACTCCTTCAGAATCTGCATCAATTTCCACATCTAAAGCTTTGAGGACAAAGCTTTTTCTAAGGGAGAGGGAATGTTAGGAACCCATGTCTTTACTTTGTTAGTATATTGTTGTTGGAGGCATATTCTTTGTAAGTCGTCCTGTAGTATTTGTTGATCCATAGTTTGTGTTATTGTTGTTGGCGCATATGCTTTGTAAGTCGCCCATAGTTTTGTTGATCCATAGTTTGTATTGGCCCATGGTTTTGACTCATAGTATTGGCGCCTAGACTTAGTATATAAGTGTGTCTTGAGGCCTATGAAAGCACCGTGAAGTTAATTGTATTGAGCTTTCTCAAAGGAGGTTGCCCCCTCGAAGTGGCCTATGATCAATATAAAAGTGATTATGAGTTTTGTTATTTCTGATATCTCGTGCATTTGCATTAATTAATTATTGTAGGTTCTTCACAGTTTATAGAACCAAAGTGGAATATTATGGCTCTGATATGAATTATAAGTCCAGGTTGGTGGCTAAGGGTTACTCTCAGGTCCATGGAGTGACTATACAGAGACATTTGCAACGGTGGCAAAGATGGACTCCATAAGACTAGTTTTGGCCATTAGAGCTTCCAAGCGATGGGAGGTTCATCACATGGATGTGAAGAGTGCATTTCTTCATGGGGATCTGAATGAGGAGATATATATGAAGTAGCCTGAAGGCTTCATTTCTGATCATACACTTTTTTACAGGTTGAAGAAGTCACTGTATGGGCTCAAGCAAGCTCCTAGAGCTTGGTATGACAAAATGGACAATTTTATGTTGTCTTTGAGCTTTGAGAGATGAAATTCTGATCCCAATGTCTATATGCACCATGTTAGTGACCTGATATTGATCATAGTACTATATTTTGATGATATTTTGATTATTGGTAGCTGCACCAAATAATTGGGTTCATTAAAGGTTGCATTACACAGTGCATTTGCCATGACCGATCTAGGATTGTTGAAACATTTTTTGGGTTTGGAAATTGATCAATCTGTGGATGGGATCTATATCTCTCAATCAAGATATGCTTCATATCTACTACAAAAGTTCAAGATGGATTAATGTAATCCTGCAAAATTCTCATTCCTTTCGGGAGTTAAGCTTACTGATTGGGGTTCTTCACCACTAGTTGACAGCTCACCGTATAGACAACTAGTTGGGAGCTTGTTGTATCTCACACACTCATGACTAGATTTTTCTTATTTTGTTGGGGTTGTTGCAAGACACGTGAAAGAGCCTCATGAGGTCCATTGGAAGGAATCCAAGAGGATCCTTCATTATGTACAGGGTACTAATCATTTTGGTATCCACTATGCAGCTGGTTCATCTCATGAACTAGTTGGTTTTATTGATTCTGATTGGGATGGTCATAGTTCTGATCGGAAGTCAACTTCTGGTTATGTGTTTATGCTTGCACATGGTCCCATTTGTTGTTCAAGAAAGAACCAGAACACCATCTCTTTATCTTCATCTAAGGCTGAATACAAGGGAGCAATGAATGCAGCTACACAATGTGTGTGGTTGCAAGGTATTCTTGGAGAGTTTGGCATTGTGTTTGATTCACCCACTATCATTTGGTGTGACAATAAAAGCACAATCAGGATCTCCCCTGATCCAGTACAGAGGCAGAGGACCAAGAACATAGATATTTACATGCACTATGTTCGAGGCTTGGCGCATGACCATATCATAGCATTGCAGTATTGCCCTTCTACTGAGCAAATTGCTGATATTTTCACCAAGACTTTTACTGAGAAGACCTTCACTTACCTTAGATCACTCCTTGGGGTGAGTGATGCATGGTGAAGATTGGTGTATTTCCATATATGCCACATGTCCACTTTTTAATGGATGTTTTATTTCCCATGTGATTTTCCTTCGTTCCTTGGTTACATGGACAAATAATTTTTTATCTTGTAAAAGGTGACTTGAGCCTTAGTTTCCAAGTCCTTATTTTTTATATTCCACTAAGTCTATCTTATGGGGTGGTGTTAGAACAAATATTACACCTAGGACCTTAGTGATTATCAAATTATTGATTAAGTGGTCCTGTTAACACCCAAATCAACCCCCAAGGTTGTGAGAGAAGGCAATTCGGGGTAACCACTAACCAATCTTTAGCTTGTGCTACTGACCCAACACAAACATAGAGGGCTCTCTCTATAAGCTCATGAAAAATTGGAATAATCAAAGGTGTCAACCATGAAAACATACACCAACATTCATCATTCAAGATATTCAATTACAACATACAGAAGATCAGATTTATGCTGGAACAAAATTATTTAAACTGTTTGGAGGGAAAATCATAAGGAAAACTATTGGGTGATGGAGTCAAGATAACATCTAGAATATAAAAAAAATAACAGTGTTGTTGCATTAGATATCTAAACAGAGGAAAGAAAGCTACCAGCTCATAGTCAAAGAGCTTTTGTTTGGTGATTTAGAAGAATGAGTGAAAAGTCCACCAATATAGGGCAAATGATATTGAATCCTATATCAGTTTTAGCAGAGGTCAATTGTGAAATTCCTTGAATTAAATGAACAGGGCACAATCAATGTGAAACCTATCCACATGCTACACTAAACCAAGCAGGAATAAGCATTTACAACATGAATTAACAGAGAGAGAAACACAATTCACATCGGAAAAGAGAAGAAACAGACTATAAGACCAACAACACATGAATCTCAGTCGAAATTCAGCTTAAAGCACTGCAATTTTACTAAAGAAAATGCTTCAAAACAGAGCCGAGCTTAGGCCTCAGCCAATTGATTTTCCAACCTATCCTTCTTCTATTACATTTATTTTATAGATCTATCAAGGCATAGGGTCGATCTATCTCAATAAGAGGCTGTTACAACTGTATGGACACCTGCACAAAGAGATTTAACAACCTGGAAGTCGGTTTCAACAAACTTTGCTTAGTTTTGGCTGCGGACTGCTGAAAACTACCTCTTGGTGCCACAGCTGTATATATCAAATGGTGATAGATGTGTAAAAAACGGAAAGAGTTTTTTGTATAATGGACCATGTTGAAGAAACACCTCTTTCAGTTTCCTCAGATTCACCTCCAGTTGGTTGGGATCTGCTCCGGAAGTTGATGACTCACTCAGAAAACGTGAATTCTGGAAAATTACCCTATAAAGATCTCATTAATGCTCCCAACCTGTGACACCTGTGTAAATTCCGAGAGAGGTTATTGAATATTGGCCTATGCTGGAGATAAACCTCTCACTTTCCCGAAAATGATTATGGTTAGGCCGAAAAAGTTTCTGCAAAATGATGACTAAAATAGTCATTTTCAGGAAAAAACAAGCCCACTCTTCATATAATATCATATTGAATTTCGAATTTGGATTTCTTCTTGCAATTTGGATTTGGGGACTTAGGTTCTGAGGTGGCAGATGTATCGATTGACATGTAAACCTCCTAGGTGGCGGGTTTAGCTTAGCACAAATGGTGATAATCCCTCCAAAATCTTAGCACAATTATGGTGCTAACAACTAGCTTCAACTGGGGATGCTATCCTCCCTGTGAAGTAGCAAAGAACCCCGTAGACCAAGTGCCTGATCCATTGGGCGGCTCCCAATTTTGAACTGAAAACTGTGCTCCTTCCTGCAATTGAACTCTGTAACTTGCTAGCCCTTCCTGATCCTGCACTTGAACTCATACTGTGACTGAGAGAGCTTCCTCCATTGAAAACAAACCTTTTATAGCTTCATTATCTGGGGGAAATCCAATACCCTATTCCCTTTCTGACTCTGGAAGCTCCTTATCATGGACCCTTTCCTCTGCCATTCAAAAGTAGAAAAAAGATCTGGCCTGGATGGATGTGATGCCAGGACTGGAGGATAGGCATTAGTGAAGTTGTTCATTCCCGATGGTATATATGCAGAGGGTGCAATATGACAGTGGGGTGCCTAAGATTTCTGCATCAAATACTCCCACCTGAGGCTTCATATAAAGCAAGGGTGGCTGAGACAACTCAAACAAGGAATTTTCAATCAACAAATGCTCTTGCAACCGAAACAAACAAATTGCTTTGTATTGCTCCATAAGTATAATTATCCAATTGAATGTGAAGGCCAAAGAAATAAGGGGCTTGAGCATCATTCAGCCATTTTGCCACTAATCTTCATGCTCGAGGTGAAATGGTACTGCCAGATTTGATGAATTCAAAAGAGCTTGAGTACCCATGGAAATCTCTCCAATACTTTGTAGCTTCCATTCAATCCAGACTCGCTTTCACTTGCTGGCAAATGCAAATCTGAATCAAAACCATTGAAGGACTGGAATGACACAGAGGCCTTTAATCCTAGAAAATCTTTTGATCCAATTTTTCTTTAGTACTTCAACATGTCTCTAACTATTATTGAAATGAGTCATGATCACTGCAATTGAATGAAGATACGAATTTTGAAATAACAAAACAAATTCAAAAATATGAAGGGTTGACATTTATTTTTTGCCTGCGATTTCCCTTTTCTTAATTCTTGCTGCTCAACAAGAAATGCAATGCAACGTGCAGTAAGAAAATGATCCCCATTAAAATGAATTCCCGACAATCTTGCACTAACGTCATCTAAAAGACTGAGCTGGCGATTGATGATTCTACTTAGAAAAGAAATGACGGGCCTGTGGTTGCTTGCTTTCCCGATCACTAACGTTTTCTTCAATTCTGTCAAAGAAACAATCTCTCGATCGTCAATCTATCTATAGCCTGATCGGAGCCATTGAAAGGTGCATCTTTTTAAAATCGCGGAGATTTTGACCCTGTCAAGCTGATGCACAAGTAATATTAGCGCTATTGCTGGCAGCTGTAGATCTGCATCCCACTTGATCTTAGCCGGTGAAAGGTGTATGACGTCTAACAAGACCGCAGCGATTTGAAAAATGACTTTCTTTGTGCATGTAAGGTCTGTGCTATCCCTGGCAACCGTTGATTTGCTTCTTCCTCCAGATCTGACGGCTGGCTCCATTCTGAACCTGCGCATACTCTTATTGGACAGATATAGTTTAGAACCGCACTATTTTTATTCTATGTTTCCCTAACACAAAATCGAAATCCTTTAAATAATTATGTGTATCATGATATATCTCAAGAACCCCCAGCTTTGGGGAAAACCATAAACTTTGACGAATACTCAAGAACCCGACTGCTTAGAGCCGGCATGTAGCAGCTGCCAGCGCCTCTCCTAAAACTTATTGATATTGACGTTGGATATGGCTTCGTTGGGTGGAAGAGTGAACACAAAACCATTCTGCGTTCCTAACCTAGAACCATCCCTCCAAGGTGGCGTTTCAACCTCAGCATGTGGCCTCTGCCTCTTTGTCTTTTTGCGTGTGTATATTCACCTCGAGCTGGGCAAGATTTGCACGTCGTCCATTCAGATGCTCAGAATCTGGTATCAACAGACCTGGCTTTGGCACTTGAACCAGCTTTTACCACGCCATGCCCAGGAAAATGCTATTTGTTGCATTCCTTGCCTGAAGGTCCTTGATGTATTTTATTTGACAAATACCCTCATCTCGACCCACCGTATTTAGGAGGCCATATTTTTATGACTCTGTCCAAAGCAATCTTCTTCAAAGCACGAGGCTCGGTAATGACACTTCTTCTCCTATATCTAGTTTTATCAAGTTTCCTCTTTTTAGTTGTTACTTATAAAGGAGAGGCTTCCACCTTTTCACCAGAATTGCTCACTTCTACAGAGATTCCTCCCTGATCCTCTCATGTCGAAATCCCTCCTCATTCGCACCACTGCGCATTCCTTTGGACCAATGCGTGAGTGTCTTGGCCTTTTAACTCTTTCATTCTTGGGAATAAACCCACATGTAATAGGAGAAAATTTCCTTCATTCTTTATATACCTCATATTGTTTAACAAAAACCAAGTAACAAAGGAAGGTGGGGACTCTGGGAGAGTGAATGATGAACGTGGGGGCCCCCTTTGGCTTGGCTCCTTGTCGCTTGACGGGTTCTCGGAGCTGAGCGCAGTAACCTATTGGTCTGATTTTATTTAAAATTTGACCCAGTTTCAAAATATTAAAACCTTCGTCCACATCAATAAAGCCTTTGTTTCGCATAAAAAATTGAAAATTCCTGAACCTTCCATCTGATTTTATTTAAAATTTGACCCAGTTTCAAAATATTAAAACCTTCGTCCCCATCAACAAAGCCTTTGTTTCCATAAAAAATTGAACATTTTGAACCTTCCATTATATAGAAATCTACTTCCTTGGCTCCTTGGTTTTCACAATATGATTTCAAAACCTTTGCTTTCATGAAAATTGAAATTATGGATATAATATAAAGCCAAGGAGTCTAACTTTGGCCCAAACATAAAGCTTTAAAGCCTTTCACCCCAAAAAATTTAAAATGTTGGCTATATATCACTCTTATAAAAAGGTCTTTGCTTCCATAACCGCTTAAGACTTTGGTTAATAAGCATTCAAAACATTTATCTCATTGTCTTCCATCTTTTTTATTTTCCAAATTTTGCAGACCTTTCTCTTTTGTTCAAAACCTCCTTTAATCCTCTTATTCAAAGCCTCTTTCAATCTTCTTTTGCTTGTTAAACTGCTGCAAAACCTTTTTATGCTCTGCCAAGCATGTAAGACCTTGACACTGCCCTAGTATGTGGCCACCATTCTGAAAGAACACTTAAAATTTCTGAACTGAAAACTTAAGCTGAAAACTGACCTGGGGTTGCTACAAACTGAAAATGCACCCTGCAAATCTGAACTGAAAACTTCAAAGTAAAAACTGACTATACATGCTGCAAACTGAAAATTGAAGAAGGCTGAAAACTAAAATTGAATTGTACATTCAGAAGACTGCTGAAAGAGATGCTCATTGTGAGCTTATTTAGACTAGCTACCTACTCTAAGATGCCAAAATTCTTTGCTCAATCAGGTAACACAAAAATCCCAATAAAGCCACTGCAGCAAATGGTTTAACAAATTTACTCATTCACTGTGCTTGAAATTAGTCAATGATAGAAAATATGACAGCTTCGGAAAATAATGATACCCTTTATTTTCAAGGTGGAAATATGGCTGCAAATTTAAACTGAAAAACCTTTCCACATATTCACCTACAGGGTCATAAAAAGCATGACATCTTTCAAAAAATTATGTTATTGGTTTGTCATGACAGGCCTACCCAAACTGTAAACTTTCTTGCATATTATCCACCCATTCTTCAAGGGAGTCTTGAAGGGAGTTCTCGGGACAACTTTTCAAGTTAAATATTAGCAACTTCATCCCAATTCTTAGAATTTAAAACTTGATCTTCTACATGCAATCCAACAGAAACATCATTGTTTTCTTCAACAACATCAAGTGAAACAAATTCTTCTTGACACAAAAATTCTGAAAATGAAAGGCATGAAGAAAGACTTGACTGAGAAGACTGATATTTTTCCTCATCAAATGAGATCTGACAAAAGTGTTGCACATGTTCCACATCAAGGCCACTGCCATCTTCACTTTTAGCCAAGGGAGAAAACTACATCTTGAAATTTTTCATGAGTATTATGACAACTAGCTTCTTCTATGGCTTCTTCCCCTTCTCTTAATTCAAGAAAAATACCAACCTGATTCTCAAAAGAATTTGAGATAGCATTTCCTTCTTCAATGTCTAAATCAGGAAACGGACAAGGAGTAGAGACAATTGATTGGCTACTTTCATCACTAGCTTGGTTACATAAAGAAAGGCAAGAAGGATGCAAACTTTCATCCAATTTAGGCAAGGAGGTATGGCTTCCAATAGTAGGTTGTCCCTTCTCATTTATAATCAAAGGAGAAACTCATGCTTGCTTGAGACTATCGTGAGTGTCATGGCATTTATTTTGCATTTTCCTTTTTATTGAAGGTATTTTCATGCACCATTTCTAAAAGTTCTTCATCCACAACTTCATCATTACCATACATGCTTTCTAAATCTTCAATGAAACCTTTAACATGCATGAAACAATATTGAACTAGTAGCAAGGAGGGGTATTGATTTTTAAAATGCTCATGAAATATTTAGTGAAAATCCTCAAGGGAACACAAACTTGCTAATGGTAATCCTTCATACCATGATCTTCCATTCTCTTCTAATGTTTCCATAACATTTTCATCAAAAAATCCTCAGGCAAACCAATTCCAAGCTTATGTATATGCACATGAAATCTAAGAAAATGAACAGCAGCATCATCTCCTTTCTGATCTTTAAATTTAGGTAAACAAGTTTTCCAATCTACTTTAGGAATAAGATTTGGAAAACCAGGGATGTGAGCTCTGTTCATAGGAGCATACCTTCTTGATAATGAAGCCATCTTGAAAAACTGGAGCTACAAATTCTGATTTAAGACTGAGGAGACTAGCCTCTGAAATAATGAAACACTGGATTTTTTTTGATGTGGAGTCGCCATGAGACTTTCAACATCTCAATTCTGATATAAGGTCACTGATCTTCCCAGTGGAGTCACCTTCATACTGGAATTTTTCTGAGTGGAGTCACCAAGTGAATGATACAACCTTTCTCAATGTCTGACTGTTGTTCACCATCAGCATTCAGATCTGAAACCTTTGTCGTTCTCCCAGGGATGATAGGACAATTGCTTCCCCCGCAACGGCACCAATTTGTTAACACCCAAATTAAACCCCAAGGTTGTGAGAGAAGGCAATTCGGGTGGTAACCACTAACCAATCTTTAGCTTGTGCTACTGAACCAACAAAAACAGAGAGGGCTCTCTCTATAAGCTCATGAAAAACTAGAATAATCAAAGGTGTCAACAATGAAAACATACACCAGCATTCATCATTCAAGATATTCAATTACAACATACAGAAGATCATATTTCTGCTGGAACAAAATGATTTAAACTGTTTGGAGGGAAAATCATATGGAAAACTATTGGGCGATGGAGTCAAGATAAAAACAAATAACAATGTTGCTGCATTAGATATCTAAAATGAGGCAAGAAAGCTACCAACTCACATTCAAAGAGCTTTTGTTTGGTGATTTAGAAGAATGAGTGAACAATCCACCAATATAGGGAAAATGGTATTGAATCCTATATCAGTTTTAGCAGAGGTTAATTGTGAAATGCCTGGAATAAAATGAACAGGGCACAATGAATGTGAATCCTATCCACATGCTACACTAAACCAAGCAGGAATAAGCATTTACAACATGAATTAACAGAGAGAGAAACACAATTCACATGGGAAAAGAGAAGAAACAGACTGTAAGACCAAAAAACACATGAATCTCAGTCGAAATCCAACTTCAAGCACTGCAATTTTATTAAAGAAAATGCTTCAAAATAGAGCCGAGCTCCCCTAAGCCTCAGCCAATTGATTTTCCACCCTATTCTTCTTCTATTACATTTCTTTTATAGATCTATCTGGACCTAGGGTCGAGCTATCTCAATAGGAGGCTGTTATAACTATATGGACACCTGCACAAAGAGATTTAACGACCTGGAAGTCAGTTTCAACAAACTTTGCTTAGTTTTGGCTGCGGACTGCTAAAAAATGCCTCTCGGTGCCACAGCTATTAATCTCAAAGGGTGATAGCTATGTAAAAACGGAAAGAGGTTTTTGTATATTGGACCATGGTGAAGAAAAAAATCTTTCAGTTTCCTTAGATTCACCTCCATCTGGTCGGGATCTGCTCTGGAAGTTGATGACTCACGTCGAAAATGTGAATTCTGGAAAATTACCCTGTAAAGATCTTGTCGATGCTCCCAACTTGTGACACCTATCTAAATTCCAAGAGAGTTTATTGAATATTGTCCCGTGCTGGAGATAAACCTCTCCCAGTTTCTCGAAATTCATTATGGTTAGGATGAAACAGTTGCTGTAAAACGATGACTAAAACAGTCATTTTCAGTAAAAAACAAGCCCGCCCTTCATATAATATCATATTGAATTTTGAATTTGGCTTTCTTCTTGCAATTTGGATTTGGGAACTTAGTTGCTGAGGTGGCGGGTGTATCGATTGACATGTAAACCTCCTAGGTGGCGGGTTTAGCTTAGCACAAATGGTGATAATCCCTCCAAAAGCTTAGAACAATTCTGGTACTAACAGGTCCTAAACTGGTTAATTATTGTATCCCAAGATGTGAACAAGGTTGTTATAAGTTGGTTAGGCTAAATCATAACTTACCCACTAAGTATGGGCCAAAGGTGGTCAAATATAGTTGTTAGGTGCCCTCATGATGACCAACTCATGCATTTATTGCACCATTTTGGCCTAAGGCGCCCTATTTCCCTGTTTTAAGGAAATGTTGTTGACCAAAGGAACCCATGCAATGTATGTAGTCATTTATGCCCAAAACTAGATGTTTTGGCCTCTCCTTGGATACCTAACAACTCTCCAACCAACTCCCTCGCATGTGTGAGCCTCAAATGAGTCTTCCAATGCAAACACAATGTTCACATGAGCAATTCGTAAGGGTTTGAGGTGATTTGGGAGCTCCTTAGTCAACCTATGGGAGATTGAGTCTAATTTAAGCTAGTTAAGTGTGGACACTCTAAGTGGATATTATTTCTTCCTATTTCTATATAAGGATGATCCAAACTCATTGTTATGTTGGACAGTTAATAAACTTTGAGATTTGATCATTTGTGCATTCTGGTTTTTGATCATTTGTTCTAATATTTGATCATTTGTTTTGTATTTTGATCATTTATGCCTTTTTTTATCATTCGTTTTTCTAGACTTGTTTATACACTTATATCTTGCATAAATAGTTAAATATCGCAATTTTGAGGCATCTATAGTAGCTAAATCCTACCGTGATAAGGATTTTACAATCCCTGGCAAAAAATCACTAGAACACTGACTAGTTTAGTACCCCTTCAACTCTGATACCATGTAATATTTGAGCATTTAGATATAGACACATAAACTAAAGAGATACATATTGAAAATAAAATCAACACTTAACTAATCATGTAACAAATGAGATATCATAAATCATTACACAAGAACTAGAAGCAAATAAGAAGAAAAGAATGATGTATTTCATTAATTCTAATGAATGGAAGTGAACAAACTATATAACAAGAAGAAAAAAAATTAGTTTAGGAGGAAATTGAAATTTGTCATGTAGTGCTTGGAGACTAGTCAGGATTAACTAGATCCAAAGACCATGATTTATCCATGCACACTCACATAGACTAAGTTTAACTGACCCAAGACTCCAAAATCACTAGTTTTGACTGAGTGATGTGCAAGCAACTCACTGTATGTGCATAAAAATACATAAAATCACTCTAATAGGGTGCTTAGGGTTTATTATTCCTATTTAGGGTAAATTAGGACCTTTATTAGTGGAGCACATCTAGTCCTCAATCAGTTTCAAGCTTAGTCACTCCTAAAATCATGGAACAGTTCCTCGAATCAAGGAATGCACCCCCAATTTTACGAATCCAACTTAGTGTTGAATCAGGTGGTCAATTTGGATTGGGTTTATCCCACTATATTAATCAGGTTAAGATCTATGCAGCTAGGTAGAGGGTTATTTTCTCTAACATAAGTCATAGAAACAGTTCAAAGGAGAGTTGTAGTTGAAACTTATGATGTGACTGATTAAGAAGTGGAAACTGATAATCCACAAGAAGAAGTTGAGGTAGTTGAAGGAACAAAACTTAAAAGAGATAATCACTAAAGCCTTGATAGATTTTAGTAGAAAAACCAAGATGGAGACACCTACCTATTCCGGAATCCTAAACCCAAAAGAATTGATTGACTAGGTTAGAGACATGGAAAAATTCTTTGACATGGAGCAGATTGTGGACCCTAAAAGAGTGAAGATGGCTTGCATGAAGCTAAAAGTACATGCATCCTTATGGTGGGATACTGTACAACTTGAAATTCAAAGAAAAGGAAAAGACAAAATCAAGAATTGGGACATAATGGTAGCTAAATTGAAAGGTAATTTTTTGCTTGTTGATTATACTCTAAATTTGTACAGGAAGCTGTAGAATCTTAGGAAAAATGAAATCACTATTAAGGAATATACAAAAGAATTTTATAGTTATTTATTATATCTAGGCACAGTGATGAAGGAAAGCAAGGAAAATTTTAAGGATCCATAATTTTATTAAAGTGTAAAAACCTTGGCAAATTTTACTGATTCTTAAACTTCCAACCATAAAATGTTGGGCGATATTTTTTTAAAAAGATTCAAATTTGTAATGGTTTTATATAATTCCTGAAAATTTTTGGTGATTTTTAGAGTAAAAATACTCATCCCATGGAAATTGAGCAAATCAATTATGAAAAAAATGGAAATTGGGGAAATCCTTTTTTGGAAAAAAAGGTCAAAAATTAGCCCATGGGATAAATTTTGCCACTACGATTTTCCCTGAAGGACAGAATGTTGTGGCAAAGTACATTAATGGGATGAGATATGCTATACAAGATTATATGAGTATTGTACGAATCAGGACAGTGGGGGAAGCATACCAACTTGATTTAAAAGAAGAATATAAATTGTCCAAGAAGAATCCAAGTGATAGAGGAAAAGCAATTTTCAGAGATGGGGGGAGAATAACCTCTGGAAGAGGACATAGGAGTGGAATCAAGGTGGAAGAAAGTGTTATAAAAATAGGATCATAGAGAAATAACAATAAACAATATGCAAATATAAAACACATAAACATAATACAAGAGAGACACCAATATACGTGGTTCACCCAATCTGGGCTACCTCATGGAGAAATTGTTAGTCCTTTTATTATACCATCCAGCAATGAAGGGATACAACGCGCAACACATTTGCCGCAATTTCTTCTTCACTCTTTCACGGTATCTCTTACACAATCATAGAGATCTTCACAATGTTACAATACACGGCCGTATTGCAATGCCTTCCTTTTAAAGAGCGATTACCATGGGAAAATACCACGAGATACCCAATACCATGGGCTCGTAAATCACCCATTATTGACCAAGTCATGAATATGAAATTAAAACATTTTACAAGGCATTCATCCCCCCTTGGACCCCCCATGGCGAATATAGTGGGGGGGAATCCCCCCCACACCCCCCCCATCATGGGTTGGGATCCAAACACAATTGAAACACGATCTTTGAATAAGGAAGATCAAGTTCCACAACCAATAGAAAGTAGCAGTGAAAAGGATACAACCTAGTAATTCATAATAAATAATGAATTATATAGAGGCATAGGGAATTATATAGGAAATACAAGCCTTGGAGGTAGAGGAGCTGGGAGATCATCACTGATCTGCTACAATTGTCAAACACTGGGACCAAAATCCTATGAATGCCCTGACAGTCTGCATATTATGAGGAGACCAAAGAATAGAACCCATGTTAGTCAAGAAGCTAAAAGCATAGCTAGATCATCTATAGCTAGGGATAATATGGATGTAGCTCAACTAGAAGTTGGAGAGAACTTGATGTTCAAGAGGATCCTACTGAAAACTGTTGAAGAATGTAACTTCCGAAAATACTCTTATTGTATTTTTATTGTACTTCCTTTGGGAAATATGCATATTGTAATTGATCATGTAAAACCCTAAAAGAAATCAAGTAAAATAGACAAGTCGGCCCCACATAAATCAGTAGTTAAACTGCCCCAAACAATGGGCAATCTACCCCAAACAATGGGCAATCTTCCCCAAGCAATGGGAAAAACTTCCCACAACTGAAGTCATCCCAGTAAGTTTGAGAATTCGGCCCCATAAGTAAAAGGGTCACCAACATATTAGTATAAATAGGGGAGGTGCACTTCTCATTTTCACACACTGAACAAGCATTCAAGCAAGTTCGCAAGAGAGAGATGAAGAGCAAGTTTATTGGGGAAGAAGAAGAAGTTGTATTGTGAAGACATCTTATTCTTGGGTTCTCTACCTTATCTTATTTGCGGGATCTTTGTGTAAGAGCCTTAAGCTCTTGATGTACTAGATTGGCATTGTACTTGTGACGAATATATACTGAAGAAGTTTTGTTGGGTTTTCCCGTGAGATGATTTTCCCAGGGTAAATATTTGTGTTCTCTTGTTTATGTTGTGCTTTTCTAGATTTCAATGATCCTATTACATATGGTTATTGTGATCATATATAAATTGTTTGAAGATATAACATGACCATCCTTGAAGTATAAAATTCTAACATGGTTTAGAACTAGCCTAAAAGAAGACTTTGTACAGCTGAAACTGTCGGAAGTGAAAACTAGGGTTTCTATTTTGGAGGATTTTCACCATAGATTGGACTAAAAAGGAGGAAAAAACATTTCTCCCTAGGAGGGTGCATTTTTCTATGGAGGAAGATTCCAGATGAGGTAATTTTGAATTTTGACCTAGTCACTACTGCTCAAGAAAACTAGGGCATCATATTTTTTATACTTATGTCCACATATTTTACTGAAGGAAGGGTTTTCTCAACTCACCTTAGGAAGGCGCATCTTTCTCTCAAATCAGATTTACAATATTCTGAAGTTGAAAATTAGGTTGTCTCTGACAAACCCTAGGTCAACCAATAAGCATATTTCAGAAGACATTGAAGCTAGCACTTGGTTGGAGCATCTCTATTGGTAAGCACTATTATCTTTATTTCCATTTGAGGTTCTCATTTTATCAAGATGAAAAACAATACCAAGCTTGACGAGGATCTTGAAGGATCTCAGAAATTATGGGCATGGAAGTATAGAGTACTCCTCATTGTAGAAGAGAATGATTTGGACAACTATGTTAAGGAGAAATTTGCAAAGCTAGAGGGAGATGAAGACAAGGCTAAACACAAGAAGAATATAGTTAGGGCCAAGAGGATCATTGCTAACTCCATCAAGGATCATCTAATCCCCCATGTATCATCATTGAAGACTCCCAAGGAGATTGTTGATGCATTAACTAGACTATATGAAGGAAGAACATCAATAGGAATATGACCTTGAGAAATCAACTAAAGGGTGTGAAGATGCAGAACTCGGAAAGTATACAATCCTATTTCACAAGGGTCTCCCAAATCAAAGAACAATTAGAATCCATTGGTGACAATATTGAATAAGTGGAATTGATGACGACTACATTGAATGGTCTCCCAATATCATGGGAATCATTCATTCAATGGATTTGTTCTAAAAGGAAGCTCACCAAATGGGTGAAGATGACAATCAATCCTTTGCGGCTCATGCAAATAAGGAAAAGAGAAAGAAAGAAGAACACTCTCACAAGAATCCTAGAATATTCCAAAAGAATCATAGACCTCATATGGACTACTCAACTATAGATGTTACACTTGTGATGAAAAGGGACATCTTGCAAGAGATTTCCCCAAAAGAAAATACCATAACAAGAGAGAAAATAAGAAGAGGTATCATGCTCATGATGCAAAAGATGATGAACCAGTTGAAAAGAAGGCAAGGGAAGATCCCTCAAGTGATGAATAATATGTCTTGATTTCAGCACTCACAAGGTAAAAAATTTTGATTGGAGAGCAATAGGGAGGCTTGTCAAATTAAAAGGCCAACCAGATCACGCATTGGTTCATGACACTATGGAACCAAGTGAACTATGGAACAGAAAGCTTGCATATATGTACACTACAAGGATTTACTGATCATAAACAAAATGGTGATCGGTCTACCCGAGATCCAGACAAAACATGATGGTGTATGTAAAGGATGTGAAGAATCCATTTCCAATCAAAAGGAGATATTGAATACAGTACATGAGGACCACGGATGAAGACTTCAGAAAGTTCCATACTAGATGAAGAAGAAGATCAAGGTCTTCAGAATCAAATGATAAAGCAGAGTATGCTTCCAGAAACTTTAGTAACTTCTGCAAGGAGGAAAAAACTAAGAGGAAGCGTACAAAACACACGAAAGATAAGTATTTACTGTCATTTGAATTCCTGATTATTTTGAAGGATATCTCTCATAATAGTTACATGTAGATATGTGATACAGTTTTATTTAATGCTTTTATATATGACTAAGATTGACTAGTAGTAGGCTCATGTAGTGCGTGTTATGAGTAAGTGGCCTATAGTGTTGCACACCATCCCATGAGCCCTTGATGGATTTAGTCTAGGATGAAAACTCTTTGCTAACATGGTAGAGATGGAAGGAATCTAGATAGCTACTGTGTGTATACGGCATATGGATGAGTGTTGTGTCGAGGCATTGTATAAAATGCATGGTTACATAATCGTGTGCATTATGAATTTGTCATTAAAATGTAAATATGATTTGATGATTATGAAATGTTACTAATCATATCACTAAATTTGACTTGTAGTAAAAATCGTGTGCTATGACCTAAAAGAGAACGATGATAAGACTTCTTCCAAAGAATAAGTGATGAATGTCCAGAAGTGACCTTTAAGTATATTTACAAAATCAAGTATACTACAGAATTACAAGGCAAGGTTTATGGTTTCTCTCAGAAAGAAGGATTCAATTATGACAAAACGTTTTTCCTCATGTAGAAAAATACACTTCAATAGAGCTATACTTGCAATAGCTGCAGTGATCAAGTGGAAGGTACACTAGAAGGATGTGAATACATCCTTCCTGAACGACGTAGTAGATGAGGAAGTATATGTGGAGAAACCACTAGGATTTGAGACACATGACAGGAATACACATGTGTGCAAGTTGAGGAAGGCCTTGTATGGTAATTTGAAACAGGCACCCAGGATGTGGTACAGTAGGATTGACGTATTTCTGACGAGCTTGGGCTTTACCAAGAGTAAAGAATATTCCAACCTTTACTTCAAGGTTGAGGATTGAAAACCAGTGATACTACTTTTGTATGTAGATAACCTGTTCCTGACAGGTGACGAGAATCTCATTGCATAAACAAAGAAGAAACTTGCTGCAGAATTCGAGATGAAAGACCTAGGTATGATGCACTACTTCATAGGTCTTGAGGTGTGGAAAAATCAAGAAGATATTTTCCTTAGCCAAGTAAAATATGCAGTAGAGATCCTGAATACATTCAGGATAATGGATTGCAAGGCCACGGCCACACCAATGGCATCGAACTTGAAGTTGTTGTGTGATACTTCTTCAGCGACAATGGATGCCACAGTCTATAGACAAATGATTGGTTCGTTGGTGTACTTGATGAACACGAGGCTGCATATATGCTTTGCGGTGAACACAGTGATTTAGTACATGGTAGAAGCGAGACATGTTCACCTGATTTTGGCAAAGCATGTGTTGAGGTACCTCAAGGGTACGATTGATTATGGGATCATATATGTGACAGATCAAAGGATTAACCTACATGGTTATGTTGGTTCAGATTGGGACGGTAGTGTCACGGATAGGAAGAGAAATTTAGGATGCTACTTAAGTTTAGGATTAGGCATGATCTCCTGGTTTCGAAGGAAACAGACGAGTGTGGCACTCAATATAGACGAATCAGAGTACATGGCATCTGGTTCAGCTAGCTATGAGGCAGTATGTCTTTGGAAGTTACTTTCAGGATTGTTTGATCTCGATTTAGAGGTGAATTGTATTTTTTGTGACAACCAGAGTTGTGTGAAGTTTCTTGAGAACCCAGTGTTTCATGACAATTCGAAGCACATCAAAATCAAGCACCACTATATTAGGGATATGGTGCAGAGAGGAGCAGTTAAGCTCAAGTATGTGGTGATAGACGAGCAGATAGTTGATCTGTTGACCAAGCCTCTATCGAGAGTGAAGTTTGAACACTTCAGGGACAAGCTTGAAGTTTTCCAGATATATTTTCCTTGAAAGAGGGAGTGATGAGAGACATAGCATGTGTGATAAGCAGTAATCACTTAGTGACGTAATTTGTGCTCCTAGGTAGGTCGCCACTTGAGGTGATGTTGTAGTGGGTGGTCACTTCGATGGCATAATGTGTGCTCCCATACTAGAATCACAAGGATGCAGTAGGTAGTCACATTGGTGGTGTAATTGAGTATCCTTATTGTCGGTGCTATGTCGGTCATACACGACATGTGCGAAGACGAAGGTAGTCACCTAGTGACATAATTTGTGCTCTTGGGTTGTTCTCCACATAATGTGACGTGGTAGTGGGTAGTCACTCTAGTGACATAATTTGTGCTCATAGGATACACTCATGAGTTCCATTTTGTCGAGTGATGTGCGAAGACGTAGGTAGTCACCTAGTGACGCAATTTGTGCTCGTGGGTTGTTCTCTACATGGTGTGATGTGATAGCAGGTAGTCACCATGAAGTCACTTTGGTGACGTAATTTGTGCTCCTATGATACACTCATGACATGATATGGACATGTAGTGTGGTAATGCATGTGGTCATTGTGGCAACGTAATGTGGGATCCTGGGCTAGACCCTCTTGATGCCTTGCTCATACAAAAATTATAGTGATGTATAGATTCGAGAAAGATGTCACAATTCAATGGTCAGAGTACAGAGTTGCAATAGTAGTGATAATGATGATGATGATGATGATGATGATGATGATGACGACGACAATGAAGACAATTATGACAATGATGATTGTTCTAGAGGAATACCTTCCTTGTTAAAAGGGATTGTTGAAGAATGCAAATTCGGAAGATATTATTATTGTATTTTTATTGTACTTCCTTTGGGAAATATTCATATTTCAATTGATCATTTAAAACCCTAAAATAAATCAAGAAAAATAGACAACTCGACCCCATAGAAATCAGTGAATAAACTACCCCAAACAATGGGAAGTATGCCCCAAACAATGGGAAAAAATTCCCACAAGTGAAGTCGGCCCAATAAGGTGGAGAATTTGGACCCATCAGGAAAAATGTCACCAATAGATTAGTATAAATAGGGGAGGATCACTTCTCATTTGCACACACTGAACAAGCATTCAAGCAAGTTTGAAAGAGAGGGAAGAAGAGCAAGTTTACCAGGGAAGAAGAGCAAGTTTACCAGGGAAGAAGAAGAAGTTGTATTGTGAAGACATCTTATTCTTGGGTTTTCTATCTTATCTTATTCTCAGGATATTTTTGTAAGAGCCTTTAGCTCTTGATGTACTAGATTGTAATTGTACTTGTGATGAATATATACTGAAGAGGTTTTGTTGTGTTTTTCCCATGAGAGGGTTTTCCCATGGTAAATATGTGTGTACCTGTGTTTATGATGTGCTTTTCTATATTTCAGTGATCCTATTGCATATGGTTATTGTGATAATATATAAATTGTTTGAATATCTAACATAACCATCCTTGAAGTTTAAAATTCTAACAAAATCATAAACCCAGCTAAAGATAAAATAACCAAACCAAAGGAATTCTCTCGTTAGGACTAGGTGCAAAATCATAGGTAATTAAGTGTTGTTATTTAATTGTAGATGTAGGGAGTACTGAAAATATGGTGTCAATAGAAGTTATATAGAAATCCAAATTGAAATGTAGAACACACCCTCATGCTTATATAGTCTCATATTTGTAAAAGGGGCATTGTGTCATTGTTTCTAAACAATGTTTAATTAATTTTAAAATTGGAAATTATCATGATAGTGTGCTATGTGATGTAGTACCAATGGATGCTTTCCATCTATTGCTAGGTAGACCTTGGTAGTATGAAAAAAATAATGGTGACGTATGATGGAGTTAAAAATACTTTCATGCTTAGAAAGGATAGAAAATGGACTTTGATAATTCCTTTGAAGGAAGAAAAGGGACAAAGCTTCAACAACAGTCATTATTCTAATAGCAGGATAATGCTATGTTCAACGAAAAAAAATTTAAAAGAATAAAGAAAGGTAAATTGTTGATATGTTGTTATACCTGAAGTTTTGATTCCATATGAGAAGAGGACCAATATTCCAATGGAAGTGGAAGGAATTTTATATAAATTTAAGGACATTATTTCTAAGGAGATTCCAAAAGGATTTACACCTATGATAAGCATTTCTCATCAAATTGATCTCATTCTAGGATCCAATTTACCAAAGAATGCACTACACAATATGACACCAATTGAAATTGAGTAAAATAAGCAAGTGCATGAGATATTGGAAAGAGGGTTGATCAAGGAAAGTTTGAGCCAATGTGCATTACCTGCAATACTTGCACCTAAGAAAGGGGGATAATGGAGGATGTGTACTAATTCTAGAGCCATTGGCAGGATAACCATTAAGTACATGTTTACCTTACCAAGAATGGATGACCTCATGGATTGTTTTGAGTGGAGAAAGGTATTTCACTAAAATTAATTTCAAAAGTGCCTATCATCATATAAGAATTCATGAAGGAGATGAATGGAAAACAACTTTTAAGACAAAGGAAGGACTTTTTGAATGGTTGGTTATGCCATTTGGTTTAAAAAATTATCTAATTAATTTTACGAGATTGATGAATGAAGTGTTGAAGCATTATATCCATAAATTTGTGGTGGTTTACTTAGACAACATTCTGATTTTCAGCAACACAAAAGAGGAACACCTTAAAGAATTAAGACAAGTATTAGAAAGGATGAAGCAAGAAAAGTTTCTCATAAATCTATACAACTATACATTCATGAGGGAGGATTTATTATTTTTGGTATTTTTCATTCCTTAGGAAGGCTTAAAAATGGACCTTGAAAAGGTGAAAGCAATACTAGAATGGCTCGTTCCTAAGAGCACATTTGAAGTGTGAAGTTTTCATGGATTCGCTAGCTTTTATAGGAATTTTATAAAGAATTTCAATGGGATATGTACACCATTAACCACTTTCATGAGGAAGGGAGAATTAAAATGGCGTGTTGTTGGACAAAATGGATTTGAGATACTAAAGGAGAAGGTTACTGATAGACCAATTTCATCCTTGTCAGACTTTGACAAAGTCTTCCAAGTTGATTGCGATGCTAGTGGGATAGATATTGGGGTAGTAATGAGTTGAGAGGGAAGACCAATTGCTTTCTTCAGTGAGAAGTTGAATGAATCAAAATATAAATATTATGTTTATGACCAAGAATTCTATGCTATTTTTCAAGCATTAAATAAGTGGAGACATTACTTGTTTCCAAAATAATTTGTTATGTAGATTGATCATCAAGCATTAAGGTATTTGAACAACCAATCTAAACTAAATCAAAGACACATGAAATGGGTTGATTTTATGCAGAGTTTTACCTATTGAATAAGGTTTGCATTGATGTCAAAATCCAAACATAAGTGTATATACGTCCAAAGTGGTCCCCTTATGGCATAAATGTTAAGCATGTCCCCTGCAGGAGGAGATAACATGCGGTTTTATCCACATTCCCAATTTGAGTTGTACACAAATGATGTCTTGAAGAAGAATCCATTAAAGTGGTAAAAACACCCCTCGACAAAATACCTAAAGTGCATGGAAGAAGGCTTAAATTAAGGGTCCTAATGTTCCCTTGAAATGCGTGGAAGAATCCCTTTGAAACTTTAAAGAAACCCCCTAAAACTTACAATGGATCAATAAGGTTTATGTTGGCCCTAGTGAAAAAGTTTTATAAGAAATTTATTTTAAAACATGATGTGTTGGCCCTAGTGAACAAAAATTTTAACGTTCGTCTAGTATAAATACAAGTTGGAACTTTAATATACATTATCATCCTCTCATGGTCTCTTATGCGAAGTACAAGAGCGAATATTCTCATGGACTACATTTTTTGGGTATAGCTAAGTGACTCGTGAACCAAAGTTCTCTTGGTTAGAGTGAAATTTTCTCATGGACTAAATTTTTGGGGTATAGAGAAGTGACTCATGAACCAAGGTTCTATTGTGTCAGTACATTTGCACAGAATTCACTTGAATGGTCCAGATATGCAACTACACATCCTTATATTCCTGCTATGATTGCATGGACAGTATGGTCGGCCAGCAATTTATCCATCTTCGAGGAGCAGGGGCCGAGTATTGTCCTTTCGTGTAAATTCATTTTGAAGATGATCACTGAGCAATGTTCTGATAATTCTAAGGAAAGGACCAAAAAGATTACCTCCTTCAGTCGTCCTATGAATAAAGCTGTGTTATTTTTCGATGGTGCTGCTACTGGTGGTATGTGTGCGGCTGGTTGTGTCATTTACATTAATGCGGATCACTATCTCACTTTGAAGCTCAATTGTGGTTACGGAACCAATATGAAAGCTAAGGTTCTTGGCTTATGGTGTGTTCTCACCGTGGCTTATATATTTGGTCTCTCTGATGTGGAAATCTTTGGAGATTCCAGAGTGACCATCAAATGGGCCAGAGGTGAATATGAATTGAATAATATTTCCCTTTTTCATTGGTGTAGCAGAATTAAAGATTTACTTCGGCATTTTGATCATCTTTCACTTGAACACATCTACCGGCAGTTCAAATCCATGGTGGATACTCTTTCCAAGGAGGCATATTCAGGGGTCGAAGGTGAGATTTGCTGGGGGGAGCATCTGGATGCAGAAATGATAGATTCCAGTTTAATCCATATATACGATATTTGACTGTTTTGTTGAGAACTATTTTGGGATGACTGTAATAACACACTTTATCTAGGGTTATTTGGGAGGGTTTACTTTTTGAACTGATTCAAAATGATGTAGTCAAGTCTTGGTTTGTTGGGACTGAGATTTGGACTCATGAACATTTGTACTATTTGATTCATTTTTGAATAGCAATAGTATGGTTTTTTTTCCGCTGAAAAAAAAAAGTTTCTATTGGTTAGAGAAAAAAATTCTCATGGACTAATGTTTTTTTTGGGTATAGCGAAGTGACTCATGTACTAAGGTTCTCATAGACTAAATTTTCTTTTGGCTATAACGAAATTTCTCATGCGCTAAATTTTTACTTGAAAAAGGTATGTAAGGTATGTAAGGTATGGTCTCTCCCATATTCCTTAATCTTTGGCATAAAGTTATAAAGGTATGTAAGTTTTATCCATGATGATATCTTGGCATAAAGGTGTGGATTAATGTTATTAGCATAAAGGTTTCTCCATGGTGATTGGCATAAAGGCATGGATTACGGATTCTTCATGGTGATATTACATTAGCATAGATCATGGTTATATTGACATAAATTATAGTGATGATCTTGGCATAGATCATGGTTATATTTTCATAGGTTATAGTGATAATCTTGGCATAGAACATGGTGATGTTATTGCTATAGATTATTATGATGTTATTGACATAGATTATGGTGATGTTAGTGCCATGATCGGGTTCCTCTCTTGGAATGACCTAGAGTTTGAAGATGATAATGATGTTAAGGGGTTGAATAAGCAAACATTTGGAGTCTATGGATGATTGTTTCTAGGGTTTGATTGCATGCTTAAAGGACATCTTCTTAAAGGTTTTAATGCATATTTAGAGGATAGATTTGTGACAGTGACAGTGACAATGGCAATGATAATGACAATGAAAGTGACAGTGATAGTGGCATATTGATACTCTTATTCATATCAGGGTTGCATGATTGGGGCAAGGAGAGGAAATTGTAGTATCCTCTAGGTTGGTGACTGAGAAGTGTGATTCGGTGCTCATAAGGGCGTCGGTGCCTCCTTCTAATTGGTGCTAGAAATCAGCGAGTTGGTGCTCACAAGGGGGTCAGTGCCTCCATCTAGTTGATGCTAAAAAAATCAGGGATTTGGTGCTTCCTTTGTGTTGGTGCACATAAAATTGAATGTACACTTCATATACATAAGAACAACATTTTTTCTCCCTTGTTTGGCTTTCAAAGTAAAATATTTGTGCATTGTGTATTTATGCTTATGTGCTTTATTGTATGATATTTGGGATGCAATTACAAGTGTAAGAAGTAAACATATTGTTTAAATAGGAAAAGATTGATTCACCCCCCTCTCAATATTCCAACAATTGGTATTAGAGCGAGTACCTTCAGGAACAGTCTAACCAATGGAAGGTATAGCCCAATAAGAAGGATGGATAAGTACAGAGAATATTCCAAGATAGGATTACCATTGTTTGATGGGATGAATTATGCTTTCTGGAGCATAGGTATGAAATTGTTTTTGCAGTCATAATAACTTGATGTTTGGAAAGCCGTGGTGAATGGATACACTATACCATATATTACTCCAAAAGCAGGTACAACTGAAAGAAGGCTCTTTGAATGTAATTCAAAGGCCATTTATGCTATTTTGGGTGGTCTATCAGGATCAAAATGTGTCAAGGTTATGCATTGTACCTCAACAAAATAAATTTGGGATAAGCTCAAGAATGTGTATGAAGGATCTATTAAAGTCAAAGGGGCCAAGCTTCAAACTTACCAAAGACCATTTCAAAACTTCAAAATGAAGGAATAGCAGCTTATTTTCTTCAAATTGATGAAATTGTGAATAACATGAGAGAACTGGGAGAAAATATTGAAAGTCCATTAATTGTTTAGAAGATACGCAGATCTATCCCAATGAGGTTGGATTCTAGAGGAAAGACAAGATATAGATAATTTGGGCATGTATGAATTGCATGGAGTTCTTACAGCATATGAAATGAGAACAAACAGAAAAATCCATCCAGAAGGGAAGCAAATTTCAAGGCCTCTAAGAAGACAAGGAAGAACAAAAAAAAGTCAAAGTCATGCTCGTGCTCTAGTTGCAGCAATGATTTAGACAATGAAGAAGCATCCAACTTTGTGAGAAAAATGAAAAAGGGAACCGGCAAGTACAAAGGTAAGCATCCTTTCAAATGTTTTAATTGTGGTAAAATTGGTCATGTTCCTTCCAAATGTCCTTATGAAAAGGGCTTAGATAGTGATGAAGAAGAAGTTCCCAAGAAAGAAAATAAATACCAGATGAGAGACAGGAAAATATATAAAAGAATATTTTTGAAAAAGAGAATTCTCTATTCAAAAAAGGATAGTTCATCATCCGATGAATATTATGATCGTGATAATGACTCAGTAAGAGCTATGCTCTTTATGGTGCTAGAGGAAACTAGTAAGAATAATGAGGAAGACTATAAAGAATAAGGAGAAGTGAATCATGAGGATGAATTGCTTAGTGCCTTAAGTGATCTAAGAAAAAAAATTTACTCAAGGAAGAGTTGATCAAACTAAAGGAGAGTTCTCAAAGCTTCGACAGAAATCCTAAAGAAAAAAACAATATCTTTATGGACCTAAAAGTCCAGTTGGAAGAAGGCAAGGTGATTGAAGAAACACTCATAATAAAACTGGAAGAAAGGGAGAATATACAAGAAGAGATGGAAGCTAAAATAGTCTCACTCGAAAAGGAATCACAGAAGAAGGACATCCAACAAAACTTTGGCAACGACACCAAAATATTGGATGAAATTATCTACATCCAAAGACCATTCTATGATAATTCTAGGCTTGGATACAAACAAAATGATACTAATAAGGGTTTAATATTTATGATGACTGGAATTGAAGAAAGACAAAGAAGTTATGCATATGCTATCAAGGGCTCCAAGCCTCCACTACAACAAATTTGAATTTTAGGCGAGGTTGTCTTCTGCTTTCAAAAGTCACTTTTGGGGGCGGTTTTGGATTTGGAAGCGGTCTTTATAAAACCTCCCCCGATAGCACTGATGCTAAAAGATTGGAATTTTAGGGGTGGTTCTGGAAGAGATCAAAAACGCCCCTAAAAGTGACTTTTGGGGGTGGTTCTAAACCCCCCAAAAAATTGACTTTCAGGGACAATTCTAAACCCCCCTCATAGACACCTATGGGGGAAGTTCCAAACCCTCCGTAAAAGTCCTTATTACAAACCTTTAGGGGTGGTTAAAAATACCCCTTGTAGGTACCTATGGGGCTGGTTTCAAGCCCCCCACCCCCCATAGGTGCTTACGAGGATGGTTCTAAACCCCCCTAAAACTGTATCTTACAAACGTTTGGGGGTGGTCTTAACAAAACCGCCCCCAATAGCACCGACGCTAAAAGTTTGGAATTTTAAAGGCAGTTCTATAAGAGATCAAAACTGACGCTAAAAGTGACTTTTGGGGGTGGTTCTACCCCCCCCCAAAAAAAGTGACTTTTGGGGGCGGTTATAAACCCCCCTCATAAACACCTATGGGGGAGTTTCAGAACCCCCCCTAAAATTCCTTATTACAAACCTTTGGTGGAAGTTACAAACCCCCCTCATAGGTACCTACAAGGGAATTTTTAAACCCCCTAGTTGTAACATACAAATGCAGTCTTGAACCCCCATCATAGTGACATATGAAGGAAATTTAGTACCCCCCTAGTTGCAACATACAAAGACGGTTTGAAACCCCCCTACAACCATAATAAATCATAATAAAATATATTAAATATTAAAAATACCAATATTGCAATATCATTGGGGCATGGAGCAATTGAACCACCAACCAGGAGCTTGTAAGGCAGGCACTCTTCCATTGAGTTAGCACCCTTTCAAAAGTGGGTAAATGAGCAATATTAACACCCAGATTGCATCAATTGTAATTCTAAGAAAATACAAGATCTAAATACAATCATGTTTAAAATCCAATTTATATTTCCAAAGACAAACATGCTTAAAATCCAATCTATTTTTCCAAATAATATTGTTGCATATGTATCTATATTAAACTTTTATGTAAAGGTTGGTAGGTGGGATGAGGTAGTTGGATTGAGGTCAAGAATATTCTACATACATTTCTTGTTGGGAAGAGATGGAAATAATAGTATAGCCCCAATCATTTCCTATGTAATGTATAAACAGTTCTTCACAAATAAAAAATAAACAATTAAACATGATAGTCCTCCCCATAAATTCATGATAAAAGTTATATTTTAATTTGTTAAGAGAAAAACTTGCATTAATAATATATCTAACACATGTTTAAGGAATGTTCCACCCTTATTTTATAAATAACACTCTTAGGAACTTTAAGGATCTTACCTTGAGCAATTCAAATCCCTACCACCTTATACAAATTCAGTTTTGCGTATGCTGAAGAAATGTTGAATATTCAGTCCCAAAATTCAAATATGCAAAGCAACAGAGAAAGAGAGCCAATATTTCAGTAGAATAATATTGATTCTACATTGTGTTTTAGCAACAAAGTCATAGATGCGTTCAATCTCCAAATCCTCGGTGAAGTCCCACATCCACACATTGCAAGGAGAAGTCTTATCTTTTATAAGTTACTCCTACTTCCCAATTTATGCTTGCAAAAAGAGGTCTACAATTTATTACTTAGCATGTTGTTCCCTATCTCTAGGACCAACTTCACAGGCTAACTGCCAAGACAATTTAATTGGTGGCCTTATGACTATAGGCTATTTCTCCAAATTAGATGGTGCAAAGATGCCTTAGCTAATATTTTTGGTGGTATGTCTCATTTAGTGCATAGCCTTGGAGAAAGCATTATAAGTTGTAATAATAATGTTCAAGTTAGTGATATAATTGGTGCTTTGGCTTACACGTTTAATTTGTTTAATGATCCAT
Organism: Larix kaempferi; assembly: GCA_027924585.1. NCBI lineage: Eukaryota > Viridiplantae > Streptophyta > Pinopsida > Pinales > Pinaceae > Larix > Larix kaempferi. Next base: position 5,793,711 of record BSBM01000343.1, read on the forward strand.
GCTATATAGATTTAGCTAATGTAGTTGAATTAGAGAGCCTACTACAACTTGAACAATCCATCTCCAAGCTTGTGCAAAGACGTGCACTTGAAGCCTTGTCTTTCTTGTATGGAAATGCTTACCTCCACAAAACTTTGTGTCATGTCGAAGCAAAGGGATTTCTTGATGGACTGGTAACTGAGAGTAATAGTGAGGTGGAAGAAGAGCACACATTCTCATAAAGATTCCTATCGACTACTAGTTCAAATATCTGGAAATCACTTAAGGGACAAGAAGGTGTTCAACTTTTGATATATTTAAAAATGGGCTTATCTATCGAGCATCAACAAGAATATGATTTTGCTTTGCTTTCTATTTTATCTATGGATGTTGACGAGGGAAAGTGGGATATAATAGTTGCTGGTGGAATACCTCCTCTTGTGCAACTTCTGGAAACATGGTCTGTTAAAGCAAAAGAAATCGCTCCACTTGTATTGAGAAAGTTATGTTATTATAGTGAAGATGTTTGTGCATGTCCGGAGTACAGAAGTTGTTCCGATACTTACACCTACTATAAAATGCAGATATCAAAGGGCAAAAAATGGTTGCAAAGGGCCTTAGGCACCTTATTCAAGATGTAGATCCTAGTACTTTATATCAGTTGGGGGCTTTAATTTTGGGAGATCGTCCAAAGTCAAAAGTGCATGTACTTGAGGTGTGTGGTTGTTTTCTTTCACTTACATCTCATAGGGACCTTCTGCGTGAGAGAATTGCTGCTAACAAAGTCTTCCGAATGGTTATGGAAATGCTTGGTTCTTCAGATGAAGACATCCAAGAGAATGTTGCAAATGTTCTTGCTGATGTATTTGATGCTCGTACAAACCTTTTTGAAATTCTAGGTAGTCTAGAGATCACTGGCACTTTATGCAATTGAATAAACAATGGAACTGAGTGTAGTTCCATACAGTCGGCCCAAGCACTTGCAGCCATTTTCTTATCGATTGAGACTAATAAGCATGTAGCCTTTATTGCTAAAGATGTAATCATTTCTTTAATCAACATTGCAAAATATTCAAACATATATGTTGCATAGATGGGAATAATTGCTTTGGTTAATCTTCTTTAGATAGGCAGATTGTTGAAGAAGCTCTTGTAGATGATATTATTCCACCGTTGTCGAAAGTCTTGAGGGAAGGCACCATCAAGGGAAAGCAACATACATCAAATGCACTTGCTAGATTTGTATGCCATGGGCCAGTTGAGTCTATTCACCATTGTGGAATTGTTCTTAATCTGAGATATCTTCTTTCTACAACTAATTTGGAAGGAAAAGTGATAGAAGAGGCCCTTGAAGCACTTTAATTGTTGGCTAAAGAAAAATGAGGTGGAGTTTTGAACCATCCTCTATGGTTAGCCCTTGCTGAAGCACCTTGCATCTTGCAAGAGTAATCTATGGAAGATCAAGGGTATCGCAGAGGAATGTGGTACCAACCTGTAAGGGGTCCTGTGGTGGAGAAGATGAGGTGAGCCCCTCACTTTGAAGTTAATCTCTCAAGCATTCTTGGAATGCTCCTCGATGAGCTTTGTATGTACTACTTTCTCAAATTTCGCCATGGGGGGAGACCTTATCCTTCCTCGGACAACCTCTTCCAATGATTTAATGTGGGTCTCTATTTCCTAATTGAATGTGTCTTTTTTATTTTGTATTCTTCGTGCTTGTATTTTAGGTCAAGAATCTCTACGTGTAAATCATCATTTGGTGGGTGAAGAGCCTCCTGCACTTTATGTTCGTGTAACAATTTCTTAAAGGACAAGTTTTTTTATTCTACCTCAAAAAATCATTTGGAGAATATGTAAATTTATGTTTGCGTGTGTTTCATAGTGTTGGCAAAGTTGTGGACCTCGGAGGCTAGAAAAGCTAGGTTTGTTTGAAGTGTTACCAAACTATTATAACCAATTGTATCATTTGCTAGATTAGAACTGTGTTTGGGGCTGATGGGGGGTGTCGATTTGCTACATGTCGACTATGGAAGTTTCTAGGCTGCTTTTCGGCATACTGTCTTGATTGTTTCCATACATGAGATGTCGACAACCTGGTTAATTCTCTTGTGGGATGATGAATAGTTATGGCTACGTTGTATTACAATATTCATTAAGGTTCATTGCATTTGGTTAACTTTACTTGGTTGTGATTGTATTTAAAAATAATACAACCATAATCTCATGTCTTAATATAAATAATAATTTATAATAAAAATAATTAATATCATACTAATAGCTACTATATAATACCATTTATGCGGTTATAATATGAAATTAAATTAAATTTATATATATATATAATCAAATACCATTACAATATTATGAGATCATATATTATTATAGGAAAATATGAAAAATTAATATAGTCATAATATCTTCATATAAATAGGAATGTAAGTCAAGAATGTTGAAAGAGATGCAACACATGCAAAAAAATTTAGGTTGTTTTTTTAGGTTGTTTTGATGGTGCTTTTAAAAAATATTAAAAATTAATATAGTCATAATATCTTCATATAAATAGGAATGTAAGTCAAGAATGTTGAAAGAGATGCAATAGATGCAAAACACTTTTAGGTTGTTTTGATGGTGTTGTTAAAATGGTTATGGTGCGGATGGTGTTGTTTTATATTTGAATGATACTCACACATTCACCTTCAATTTGCATTCTGGTAAAGGTACAAATATGAAGGCTGAGCTTATGTCTATTTGGTGCTTGTGTAGGTTGGCCTAATTATTTGGTACAGTATATGGGGACTCAAGGGTCGCTATTAAATGGGTTAATGGTGACTATAAATTATATGTGGTTTCCTTATCACATTGGTGCAATGGGATAAGGAACTAATGAACAATTTCACTTACATCATTTTTATCACATTTAGGAGCAGAATCTGAGGGCACTCTTTGTCAAAATTAGCTTTGGATGGTGAGGAAGGAATCCTCTCTTGGGAGGAGTTTCTGGAAAATTCCTTTGTCATATAGTTATATGCTCCTATAGGATGGTTGTATATCTTATATATATAGTCCGATATGGATTAGTGGTGATTGTTATTGTTTTTGGATTATAAGATGGTTGTATATATGATATATAGTTTGATATGGATAAGTGGTGAATGATTGTTATTGTTTTTAGATTTTCTTGAAAGGACACTCAATTACATTTGTAATGACTGTAAAAGAACTTTAATGTACTTTTTGATTCAATTTGAATAACAAAAATACATTTTTTTTATGAAAAATAAAAATTTATAATAATAGTAGTCAGTATCAAAATTAATACAATCATAATCTCATGTCTTCATATAAATAATAATATATATTATTACCAGCTATCCCTATGCTTATACTTAGCACATTGAATATGGAAATAACATTAATGTACATGAAGGATACAAATGATTTTCTCTTTAAAAAAGGATATGACATAAAATTATTTCAATTTGGACTGATGTTTGATGTGCATTTTGTTCTCAGTGACTTTCATAATAAACCCTTGAAAAATGGTATAATTCTGTTATGTTTTTAGATGACATCACTAAATATTAATCTATATAAGATTGGGTTTTGAATTTAACCATAGATCGTGGAAATCCACTTTTACAATAAGCAACAAAATAAAACCCGAGAAAGAGAATTACAATTACTTCCACATGAGGATATAAAACTTCGGTAAAAGTGCTGATCAAACAAGTGTTAATGGCTGCATCTGAATCCGAAAGCATGCTTATTGACTGGTTCTTAGATTTGGAGCTACAGAATGTTACACTTCAAAAGTAGATGAATTAAAATGTCTCACCAGATCTGACAAGGAAGTTAAACTTGGAAGAACAGCATTAATGTTTCTTGTGGAACGTGCACATAATAATGAATTACAAAATGTGCTACCGCTAGGCACAAATCAATCACAGATTCTGGGTCTCTGATTGCTGTGTCCGAAAGTTCACCAATGTATCTTCCAAAGCAAACAGCCGCCACGGCCGCGTTACTTTTCGTAGAAAAGGAGTTCTTTATCCTTTCAAATAGTGTACATGTATTACTTACTTAAGAAGACAGAATATATTGATCATATGCCTGTACCGTGGACTGTGTAATTCAGTACAACACACGAGATAAACATGTGTAATATTGACTGAATTGTGAAATCCAGAAATAAAACGGTTTCCTTCCATACCCAATTTAAAATAATTTTTTGTTCCTCCTAGATTACTATCCAGAAAATAAGACGATTTTACATAATGCACGCTATCACTCTCTGCAGCATTAATCCTTCTCCGTTTGCTTTTGCAAACGCCGCCGCGGCGGAGTAAGCAAAAATCCGGCGGCGCAAAGAAAAATTCTAAATTCTATCTTCACAGAAAATATTGGCCATGTATTTATAATAATGCCGGAACCGCACAAAAAATCGAAATAACTGAGCAGCAGACATTCGAACTATATTCGAAATATTTCACAATGAAGACATCATTTTCTGTTGTTGGTCTCTTCATGGTTATAATGGCAGTAGAATCGTTAATTCCTGCTATCCAGGCTGAAGCTGGTCACGAACTTGTCAATCCCGACCTCAATTCAACTGGCCTAACCAGGTATAAATATCATCCTGTAGCTTTGGTCTATACGGTCAAAGATGTCATAGAAATAGGCTTTCAATTAATATTTATTGCTATAATTATATGATAGCTGTTTAGATATTATCTGGACTTTTCAGATTTTCTTGTGTATCAACAAGATTAATCTAACAAATGTACAGTGGGGATTTATTGGTTGTCCTATCTTGTTATGATCAAATGCATCTTAATTATGATTTAAATAAGCTAGGTTAAGTGGTGATTAAGAAAATAGGTTAAGTGGTGGTTAAGTAAATGGGTATGTTTATTAAATAGTATTTGTTTTATGTTTATATTAATTAGTTTAATGTTTAGTCTTTGTTTAACCACCAACCATCTCAACAAAATTAATGATTAGCTATGCCTATCAATATTCACAAACCACTCTACTTATAGCTGTGTTAATTAACTATGAATTTGCGACAATTACAGGCATGGAAATAAATCGCAACGCAGATCATTGGGAATTTATGAACCGATCCACTTCAATGTGATAGACAACTGCTGGAGAAAGGATTCCAAATGGGCTCAGAATCGGAAGAGACTAGCGGACTGCGCAATCGGCTACGGAAGCCAAGCCTCTGGGGGTAAGGGCGGGAAAATATACACTGTCACCAGCCCTCAGGACGACCCCGTTAATCCTAAGCCTCGCACTCTGCGCTATGCAGTGACTCGTCCGGGTCCTTTGTGGATCGTGTTTTCCAGAGACCTGAACATTACCCTTAAAATGCCACTTCTGATGGCCAGCCATAAGACCATAGACGGGAGAGGCGCCAACGTACATATCTCCAACGGTCCCTGCATATTTCTTTACAACGTTAGCAACATTATAATCCATGGCCTCAGCATTCACCATTGCAAGCCCAGTCAATTTGGGTATGTGAATTGGTACGGCTCACTAGTGGAGAGTATGGGCGGGAGTGATGGTGATTCCATATCCGTCCTTACGTCACGAGATATCTGGATCGACCATAACAGTCTGTACAGTAGCGCCGATGGCCTTATAGACGTCACTCTCGCTTCCACAGCCGTTACTATATCCAACAATCGCTTCAGTCACCATGACGAGGTCATGCTCTTCGGCCATGATGACAGTTACAGTGCAGACAAGGCCATGAAAGTTACAGTGGCTTTCAATCATTTCGGGCCAGGCTGCGGTCAGCGTATGCCCAGGTAAAAATGAATTCAGGATCTGCTCCTTCCCAAGGCAATATCAATAGAATAGTATATTTCAATTACTTTGGTTTAGCTATCCTTATCATTGCTGATTTCCTCTATCCAAGTGGCATGGAGCAAGGTCAAAGGGTATGGAGTAAGCAAGGTCAAACGAGCATGGGCATGGAGCAAGGTCAAAATTGACTTTGCTTCATGTTTATTGGATAGAGGGAATTAACAATCGATATAAATTTAATTGGAGAGAAGGAATTAGCAATCAAGATAGCTCAAATTTTTGATTTCAACTCAGGTTTTTTATTTCAACTGATCATGATAATGCTTGAAATTATTAATGTAAGCTCCCTTGATCACGATAATGCTTGAAATTATTAATGTAAGCTCCCTTTTTTGGATTGATCTTGATCTGGGTTTCGTTGCAGGGTACGTTTTGGGTATGCACATGTGGTGAACAATGACTACGAACCGTGGGGAATATATGCCATTGGAGGATCTATGAACCCGGCAATTAGAAGTGAAGGAAACCGTTTTGTCGCTCCAAATGACATTTTTAAGAAGCAGGTAATATAAATTGAATCCCATGTTAATCCATGCATATGTTGAATATTTCTTAGATTTCTCACGAATGATTATCAAAATGTAGAAGTAGAACAACGCAAAGACTTTTACGACTCAGTTTGAAAAGTTTGAATTGCTCGTTATGAAAAAGTATCTTTGATTTGCAGGTCACTAGATCGAACACGCTGGGAAGGACTACGTCTCTGAACGATCAATTTTTGAATGGGGCTTACTTCGTTCAATATGCAACAAATGGTGACACCGTCAATCCGTTATACAGCAGACGCGAAAGATTCAGGGCCGTTAGCGCAAACACGGTATCGTCTATTACAAGAGACGCGGGAACTCTAGCTTGCCATTACGGAATACCGTGTCACTAATAGATGTAGAATAACCTGTGTAACTGTATTTATATTCTCGAGAATGTCGGAGAAGATTTATGATTTTTATAGTAGTTTCCTCTGCTCCTCGGACGTCCTCAGATTGTCACTTTGGTGTTGTGGGTGCTATTTCTAATTTTTATAGGGCAATGTTCACGTGTTCCTGAGGGGTAGGGGACGTCCTCCTTAGAGACACTTTAAGATTATAAAAAATAAATTGTAACTTGTAAAAAAAATTAATATAAATTTATTTAATATTAAGATGTTTTTAGTTAAAATGCAAATGGTTAAAAGATTTGAGTTTATAGCCAACTACTTAATCTTGTGGAGATAGGTGGTTGTTAAACAAAGGCTAAACATTAAAATAATTACAGCCACAAGTAAAGTGGCCGTGAACACCGATAGGTTAGCCAACCACTTAATCTTGTGGAGATAATTGGTTGTTAAACAAAGGCTAAACATTAAACTAATTCGTATAAACATAAAAACAAATGCTATTTAATAAGCATACCCCTTTTCTTATCCACCTCTTAAGTGAAACTTATTTAAATCTTAATCAATATGCATTTGAGCATAACAAGATACGACGACTATGAAATGAATCTCCACTGTACACTTGTGACACTCAGGTTAATCTTGTTGATCCACTCAAGGAAGTCCAAAATCTCAGATAATATATAAACACCTATGGGTGAACTAATTAATATAAACATAAAAGCAAATGTTATTTAATAAACATACCCCTGAGCATAGCAAGATACAATGACCATGAAATGAATCTCCACCGTACACTTGTTACACTCAGGTTAATCTCCTTGATCCACTCAAGGAAGTCCAAAATCTCAAATAATATCTAAACACCGATCGGTGTAACTAGCAAGTGGTTAGTGAACACCGACAGGTGTAGCCAACCACTTAATCTTCTGGAGATAGTTGGTTGTTAAACAAAGGCTAAATATTAAACTAATTAATATAAACATAAAAACAAATGCTATTTAATAAACATACCCCTTTTCTTATCCACCTCTTAAGTGAAACTTATTTAAATCTTAATCAAGATGCATTTGAGTATAACAACATACTACGACCATGAAATGAATCTCCACTGTACACTTGTTACACTCAGGTTAATTTTGTTGATCCACTTAAGGAATTCCAAAATCTCAGATACTAACATAGCCACAAGTAAAGTGGAAACATTAAACTAATTAGTATAAACATTAAAGTAACATAAACATTAAACTAATTAATATAAACATAAAAAGAAATATTATTTAATAAACATACCCATTTTCTTGACAACAACTTAACTAAATCTTATTTAAATCTTAATCACGATGCATTTGAGCATAACAATATATGACAACCATGAAATGAATCCCCACAATACACTTGTTATGGATTAATCTTGTTTATCCACTCTTGTTAAATGCCATGAATTAATACAAACATTAAACTAACATAAAGATTAAACTAATTAATATAAACATAAAACAAATACTGTTTAATGAACATATCTCTTTTTTTAACCACCACTTAACTGAAGCTTATTTAAATCTTAATCAAGATGCATTTAAGCATAATAAGATACGAGTACCATGAAATTAATCTAGATTGTACATTTGTTACACTCCGATTAATCTTGTTGATCAACTCAAGGAAATTCAAATTATGAGATAATATCTAAACACCTATCGATGTAAAAATATAATTAAATTTTTTAATATATTGAATTGAAAAAATTAAAATAACAAATTAAAAATGAATTTAAAAGAAATAAATATAAATATAAAAAAGACACACAAATAAGAATAAGAAGTTTGATTTACTTGAAACAAAGGAAACATAAAGGGAAAATCCAAAAACATTAAACCAAAGGAGGTGAACTAATGATGCAATCTAACCAATTAATGATATTAAGTTATTTTTTAAGGTGGTTTTTCTTATTAATACATAAATATAATTGGTTTGAGATGCCCTCGATGAAAGAACCTATTGTGCTTCGACGTTTGAATTCTTATGTCTATATATTCCCTTGTTCCATTGCCCACTTTTCTAGGGTAGATGAATGATTAATTTATCTTCTATTGAGGAGTGCTATTGTATGTTAAGAGTACTATTGTAGGGACTCTTCCTACAACTAAAAGTAGGTGCATTATCGAGTGAGCACAAAGTGTCGCTAAGAGGAACATGATGCTAAATATTGCTTGCTCAAAAAAAAGGTATGTTGTACTGAATTGGTCATGTTGCTTGCATTATCGAGGGTAGAATAATTTATACCCTTGTTCCATTGCCCACTTTTCTAGGGTAGATGAATGATTAATTTATCTTATATTGAGGAGTGTTATTGTATGTTAAGAGTACTATTGTAAGGATTCTTCCTACAACTAACAATAGGTGCATTATCGAGTGAGCACAAAGTGTTGCTAAGAGGAATGTGATGCCAAATGTTGCTTGCTAAAAAGAGGTATGTTGTACTGAATTGTTCATGTTTCCTTTAAAGAATTGAAGTCTCCTTGGGTGTATGATCTAAACAAGCAGACCCAACGGAGCTAAGCCCCAGTTAAAAAAAATGTCTTTGATAGACTTGACCAAGTGAATTTGGGTCCACTTGCGGACATACATGTGATAGGTGCACATGCAACAGGGAGATGTGCAATGAGACTTGCAATGCACACAGTTGCGATGGGCACACTTGTGGATATGTGGGCATCAGGTAGATGTGGGCGTCAGGTAGAATTGTGAAGTGCATGCTTGTGGGAACACTTGAAAATCTGATTTCCGGTGGATGGAAGTCATAGTTTATGTTCATGCACACTCATTTTGCATCTATTTTGCATTTATAGGGGGGAATAGTGCTCCTCTTGGATTTCTCCCCCTATTTTTAGGGTCAATAGCACACTTTTTAGGTCAAACCCCCCTTTTAAGGGTCAAAGGCACCCTTACAATTAGTTATCCCTTTTTTAGGGATTAGGGAGCTCTTGCATGAGTTGCCCCCCTTTTTAGGGTTTAGTTCACTTCAATTAGCACGTTTGGCCTACTAAAGTGCCTAATGCCTGTTGGAACCACAATCCTTTCTAATTCATCACATCTATGGTTCTTATGTAGATAGACATTCAATTGGTGTCTCTCGAATGATGAGCCAATTGAGTGGTTGACTGATGGGCCAACTAGGCTCTCGACTAGTCAAATTAGCAGACCAAAAAAGGAGCCAACTAACTGTTCGAATGATCAAGCCATTAGAACATAACCATTGATTATGGAACAAAGAAGGTTGATTTGGAGGAAGCCATTATGTGTACTAACCAAATATGTGGACACAATCTTCCTTACTTCAAGATAGATGGTTACATCTTGGAGCTAAAAGGGAATTATCATCATTATGTGATAGTGTGATATGCAATGCAATGTGTTGAAGTGAATAATGTGATACAATGCATTTTGATGTATTGTCATTATGTGCTTAAGTGATAAAATAGTGTCTATAGACACCACCTCTTCTTTCAATTTCTTAATCTAACTAATTTATGTTATGTCTAATCTCTTGATTATTCCCAACATGGTATCAAAGTGATTGGTTTGATGCAAAACCTATCGTCTACAATTATTTTCAATGTGTCACTCTTACAGGATTTATTGAGACGAACCTCTTTATGATTAACATTGGGTCTCGACTTGCAAACTGTATCAAGGTTAGAAGTTGATAAATCAATGTTATGGATTCTAACCAAGATCCTATGATATTGAATGGTCACAACCATGGAATGTGGATGCAAGATATGGAAACCTTATTGACAAGTAAGGCTCTTTAGAAATTTACCAAGACCATGATCCCAGATCCGAAGGATGACCAATAGAAGTTCATTCTCGATGGGAAGAAGGATAAGGCTATGGGAGAGATTAGGGTTGGTGCAAGCTAAAGTTGGCCACTCATGGAGCGTTAGTCACAATGGACTTCTGGAAAAACAAAAATCTGAATGTCAAAAAGCATTATTAGAGCTACCTACACAACTTTTTGGAATATGGTGCAAGAAGATCAAACGTAGACAATCGGATTACCTTCCGGAATAAATAAATATTATTTATGGAAATTAAGTATAACTCCCAAAAAATGGGGTTCTCCTAAGGTTGGTATGTTATTTTTTTAAGAAAATATAATGAATATGTTTGCATTAGCCCTCTGGTTCGTTATTCAAATGGTGGATTTTTGTTAAAAAAATTATATACAGTCGTAGATAACAGTTCATTCTAGGGCGGCGTTATTTTTCCATATTTATTTATGTTAATTTTATTTATTTTTTAATTAAGGAAGTCAACCCATCCCTAAAATGACTAGGTCGAGCATTAGCCCTCGATATCATGGTCTTAACCTAATCAATCAACAATTTTTTTTTTTAGGATGTATGTTTTTGTGTGTACTTGTGCAGGTTCTTTTCCGTTTTCAAAATAGGTGAGCTAATAAAAAGTTATAGACGGAAAAAATAACCTACTCTTTATGTAAGATTGACGTTAGTGCATAAGAAATTAACTAAAAAATAGGAACAAATAATAGTTTTA